>OY728130.1:904768096-905968096 GCA_963277665.1 Viscum album
TTGTGTAGATCACAATTTAATCATATAAAGAGTTTGAAAAATTATGATATTATAATATATATCTAGTATATGGTTATTTATAATAATCTATAATATTTGGAGATAATAAATGAAATGCACTATTAATGAAGACGGTAGGCCATACGTACGCATGAACAGAACTTATATTTCTTTTTTTCCTATTTAAAAGAATGAAAAGAATATATATATATATATGTATATTATAATTAAAGTATCATATATATATATATCATATATTTCAAGTATTTTTACTAAACCCATACTTTATACATTCCATGTATAGTGTGAATGAATCACATAGCTTTGAGGCAGTTATAATCCACACTTCCAGAAACGATGATATTGAATTAAAAAAATATATAAGTAAGAAAGATATATATTATAAAATAACTAAATAAGTATAATAAAAGTATTAATACCATATATAAAATATAAATATAGTATTTTCTTCATCATTCACACCATGGGAGTTGGTAAAGGAAAAACGACTAGCCATCATTTTGTGAGGTGGTAGTTCACCGTACACATAAATTGTAAATTCGTTCCCCATTAGATGAATGTGTGTGTATGTATAGGTATAATGTTTTTTATTAAAACATATAAATATATTTAATATATTGATATTGTTACTTAATCATGGGTAAATAATATTTTACCGGGGGATAATAAAAATAAAACAGAAGAGCTTGAGGAAGGATGGTACATCCCCTTTTGGTAGCTCCTTTTGGTTTTTACCAAAAAGATTTCTTAGATAGATTTAAACCCAAAGTAAGGATTCTATTTTTATTATAGAGATTTTTTTAGAATATTTTATTAGAGCTACAGTGATAAAAATGGCTTGATAGGTTTGATTAAGTAGGAGGTGTGAGTTCCATTTTATAGTGGAGGAGTGGTAGTCTTGTAAATTTTTGAACAGGGAATTATACCCACATTTTTCCTAGGACATGTGGTTACAATAATGAACCCAATTCTATAAAATGGAGTATATGGACGTAATATTTTCATAAAATGGGTTTTTGACAAGTTTATAGGTTTTTTAAGACCTTATGTTTAAGGTTTAGTCCTTTGTTATCCTAATTTTCTCTTAATCACTGCAATTAATTTTAATCACCTTCACTAATTTATTTTCTGAGAAACCAATTTGAAATTATTATACATTATAAAATATTCTTATTCAAAATATGGAATCTATTTTTCCAAATTCAAATCACATAAGTGTATGAAATTAATTTAAAATTATTCTTGCAGACGAGACGACAATGCAGGTATTTAAAGTAAAAGTATCCAAAGGTTTGGTCTGTTTTTATATCTAATTTTGAAGTAAAATTGATTAAAATGAACAAAATTGGATTATGTATTATAAAAATTGTATAATTTGACTTAAAACTAGTTGAAAATATAGTTTAATTTTATAAATAAATTATAAGAAAAATATTTTAGAATTGAAATTCATTATTTTTCACTATTCATCATAAAATGAAACATCACAGAAAAATACCAAAAATTTACCTTAACCTAATATTCACATTTATATTTTAAAATTACGTTTATTTTAGAATATTATATTTATATAAGTTCTAAAATTTATATTAAAATTAGTTTCACCATCAAAAGGCGGTAAAAATGCTATTAAAAAATCTATATTTTTATATGTAAAATCGGGTTTATTATTATATTATTCCTATCAAATCGACTGGATGATTGTAAAAAAATATTTTATTGTATATAAAACATATAAATTCAACATATAAATTATCTAGGAGTGATAAAATTAAATCGATGATGCAAAATGTTACTAAATAGTGTTTAGTTTAAATATGGTGTTGCGTTCATCGTAAACTAACTCAGTATTGCATATTTTGAAAGCCATCGAAAAAATTTAATTTATTCTAAGAAGAAAATATGGTAATGTATTTTTATTCTTTATAAATCATCATATGTTTTAACCTTTGTAACCTATCATAACCACCATCACATCCTATAACCCATGCAACCTATTACAAACATCATCTTATATTACACCTTGTCCAACCCTCATCACATCCTGCACCTTGTTTATCTCACCAAATGAAAAATTAAATCCTCTCATCATTACCTCATCAACTCATTTTATAGTCATGAGCCATCAAAATCCAAGAATATGTCATAACCCTAGTCCATCATATCCTAAAAAAACGTTTACATGTTGTTCCCTTAATCCATTATTACCTATAATAAGTGAATGTATTGAACCCTTGAGACATTATACCCCATAAATATATGCATAAAATTCACTTTAATAAATTACACCCTATGCATTTTTTTAATTATATTCTTCATCTCAATCCATTACAACCAAAAAAATGATTGTACATACAAATACCTTGATCCAGTATAGCATGTGTATAGGTTCCTTGTACCTCAATCCAATTATATTTTGTTCATATATACACATAAATAAAATCCATTACAATAACAATATATAGTACCATAGAATAACCAAAAAAATAAACCAATAAAAGATATTATGAAATAAGTATAAAATCTCTTAGGAAATCTATAATGTAGTGAACAAAAACAATCATCATCTATTTGACATCACAAGGAATTAAAATTAGTGTTAAAAATATAGAAGTATACTTTATAATCACATCATTCCCTAATCATTTAAATAATCCCAATTAACTAGATACTACTTTTATAATATCAAGTATAAATTCATCACTCACCCATCAATATTAAATTAACCATTTAATTTATTATTCACTTAACTTATTCAATTATCACTTTAGTTAAATAAACATAACTACTTAAAAATGAATACATATGACACATCCCAGACATAACCCAACACATCAGTATCCTATGAAAAAACCAAAAAAATAAAACCCACTTAGTATATTATACATTAATATAAGAAGAATTTTCATTTATTTGTTCCACTTTCATGGTAATTATACTAATTTAAGAATCAAACCATGCCGAAGATAGGTATAACTCACAATTGAACAAACATTCCAAATAAAACATTCATATTCTAATCATAACTGGAACTATCCTACATATGAGATAAAAAAACATCTTTTCCCTATAAAGAAAAGGATTATAATCCAACCACAACTAACCCACTAAGGATTATTGTAAAGGTCCCACATCTAATCATAAACCAACCTCTAAACCTACCATAAGAAAATGTCTTACAAGTGGGCAAGCATTCAATTAGATTTAAAAGCTCCCCAATAAGAAAATCTCTAAATAACATCATATAATCATTATTTTATATTAATTATTGGATACCTCCCTATTCCTAATTTCATTTCCATGGATCTCTCTATAATTATTACATTCATTCTACATTTACCTACTCATACTAATACCCATATATATATATATATATATTCTTTCTATGGAATCCATATGAATGTAATATCTTTAAAAAAATTTATAAACCATATCTCTCATAGAATGGGGGGATAACCATCTTGACCACCTTTTAATTTTCAATACATAAACCACTTTATGTATTCTATCAATAAACTTCCATATCGTCAATGTTTATATATCATCATGATATTACAGTACTAGTGAATAAAATTTTGAATTTAAACTTGATATAATAATGATAATGTGAAAATAAATAACTAACAAACAACATCATATTCCCCTAAAACAATTAAAATACATCAACCCTTATTGAATGGATTATTGAATGGAATTGAAGAAATAATAAATTAACCCCCTATCATAGAAAAAATAAGATCTATATAGATGAGTGTGATAGTAATTATGAAGGTTAATTTCACCCCTTCCCCTATAAAAAGTCATCTCTACCATGTTCGAGTAGAGAGAAGATACTTAACTCGTCTAAAGAAAATTCTTGTATGGTTTGATCATCAATGGTTAAAGTGTCACAGAAAATCATGTATCATAGTATTCAAAGGTTGGGTTTTAATCAAGATAACAATGAATTCTCCAAGAATTCATGAGAAGGAGATTACAACCAAAATTAAAGATGCTAATTCCAATCATTTTATTTATAGAGATTAAAATTAGAGGGATATTGTTTCAAAAAGGGTAAATCATATTGTTCCACAATATATCATGAAAAATATAATTATAAAAGTTAAAAAATATCCAAGAAATTTCAAAAATCTATGAAGCTAATTAGTTTTTCATTGAGAGAACTGAAGTAGAGCACCAATAAATCCAACATAATATTCTATGAACTGGTAACATCTCATTAATCATAAAAACATCAACTATAATTAAATTAAATTAAATTAAAATACTAATCCCACCATCTTTGAAGAAGGAAAAAAACTACTAAGGAAAATAAATTATAAGTTCACCTCATGTCATAGGATAATTCAACATTGGGAATTGAGAATGTAGAACCCACAAGGGATGATAATACTCTCTTAAGAGAGGATTTAAAATATAATAGGGTTTTGTAGAAATATATATAGTTAAACTAACAATAATGATCCACCCTTATATATATGGAAACTCAATACATCTACACCACGGCACGTAGAATTCAACCATGATAGTTATAGACTCAATTAAAGACACATCTAAAAACATTGATATTCAAAATAGCTAATCCCCCTTCATTGGTGGCTATTTTAATAACTTTAAAAATCATTTGACCATTACCATTACCGACACCACAACATGGTGAATGTTCCCTCATCATTTTTGTAAAGACCTGTAAATTATGTGGAATTTTATTTCTTAAATACATGGGATTTTTACGAGTCCGTGAAAACTTATGACACTTCATTTTGTGGCCGGGTGTGCCCGGAATCAATTTCTGATGTTTTGTTCGGGTACGTTCAATAAATGTACAAGCGGGATTTTTATAACTTTTGAACAGGTTCTCGAAACTGAAATTCAAGGGCACTATTGAAATCGCATTGCCAGTATTGACTTGAGAGAACATTCACCTCAATGGTAGTTGGTCGAGAATGAAAGTTAGTTTTTTAGTTTTGAAGGAAAAAGTTAAATAAAAAGAAGTGTTAGCTTATTTTTATTTTTGAGGTGTTTAAAACCTCAAAGAGGTGGTCAGTGGTGGAGACCACCACACTATAACCTCCCATGAGAGGTTATGGAGGTGGGTCCCACCCAAGGTTTAAACATCTCTTGACAGTTAATGATGTGGGGACCACCTGAAGATGAAACCCTTGAACTCTCTTAATTAATGTGTGTCTAAACACAAGAATTAATTATGTGGATCCCCATCATTAATTAACTGTCCTTTGAACTCATTCCAACCATTAAAATATTATATAATCTATTATTTCTTTTGGGGTTGGCATCATACTTTTTGTTGGAAGGGAGAATTAAGGAAGAGGAGAGCTAGGGAGAATCATCCTCCCAATGAAGAATGTGAAGAACACCGACAACGCTTCTTCCTTGGTCTTCTACCCTGTAAAAATTTCGATGCACGAGCTTAATTTGGGAGTGTGTGATGAACGCGGAGAACGACGAATCGACGTTCGCATCCCATGACTTTGTCAACGATCAGTGACAAACGAGGTAGGGGTTTGAGTTGAATTTCTTCATATTCTACATCGTCCAATTTTTTTTTGGAATATGTTATGCCAATTGATATCAATATAACATGGAGGGCTCGGACCTCACGAACATGACCCGACCCTACCCTTTTTATTGTTCTCAATTTTTGACGATGGAGACGGAGCAACGGCGGACTACGTCGAGCTGGCCATGAAGAAACTGACGACGCAAGGCCGCTGGGTCGCGAGAAGTACATGACACCTTCGTGCCGCGCGGATGATACGGGGCCCGTGGCCAGGCCACGCCACAGTCCAGGCCACGCCACAGTGTAAGGGAATGGCGTCATCGCACTGCGCAGAGTAGAAGGGGGCCACGACTAGGTCGGAAAGCAGTAGAAGGGAACGGCGCCATCGTGTTGTGCGGAGGAGGTGAGCCGCGACCTGGGTAGGCTGCGATGGAGGAGCATGAGCAGCTGGCTGCTCATCCAGCTAGGAGTAGCGGGAACCAGTGGGTCCCGCGTGATCTGGACCGGTGCCACCTAGCACCAGTTTCAGCTGACACCCGAACAGCAAAGCCATTCAAGAACCAGGAGGCGTGTGGTTCCCCCTGGAGGCGGCTGAGGTGGACCCCCCGCAGGCCGCCGTGCCAGACCCAGGGCGGGTCGGTCCACCCAGCGTGGGTTGGGCCACCCAGCATGGATAGGGCCGCCCCCTCGGATCGGGCCGCCCTCAGTCCGGGCCTCCCACTCGGGTCGGGCTGTAACACCCCAACCCCAGCTACCTGGATTCGGTGCATTACTTTGTAATATTGGCATGATCACAAAAGATCAAGTCTCGAAAGACAGATTAGTTTAGTAGCCTTGGAAACACTAGATGCATTCGTAAACGTTACATTACATCACAAAGTGAAAAACTACAATAACAAAGTCTCCATAGTCCACACTCATATCCTCTTCTGACTATCCCTGCAGGTCATTCATAAAATACTTCTTCACATCCTGGAAAATATTAAAACATTGAAAGGGGTGAGCTCAGATGATCAGTAAGGATAACAATATTGCGGAAGCATTCATAAATAAACATTAACATTTAAGGCAATGTATAACTAAAAAAAGCCTTTTAAAACTTGAACTTCTGCATAATAAGGCAAAAATAAAATTAAATAATTCCATTTACTTACTCACATGGATATTCTACTAGTCGAATAATCACATGAAATATCAATAACCACTTTCATAATGATGGAATGCATAATGCCAGACTATCATAACCACGTAGCCAAGGCCTCGTCCCAAGACCACAAATAAGATTTTGTCAAGGCCTTGTGCCAAGACAATAGTTTGTCTCATGAGACCTACCGATGCATCGAGGAGCTATAGCGGGCTCCACCCGTCACTTATTAAGTCCAATGCATTCCTCATATGAATAGGTTTAAACATATCATAAACCATAACATAATCGTATCACATAAAACATGCATAAAGGAAACATAACATTTCCACATTTCAATCACAAGATATCAATACAACACATTGATATAATAAAAACTCTTTAAAAACCATTTTCAATACCAAAATAAAAGAAAGTTAAAACTCTGTATTTAATTTTCATTAAAAAAATGATGGCTTGTAGAGGAAGCCGAAACTCAAATAATGATCACGGCGGCAGAGAAGTCATTGTCGCCACATATGTACGGAAAGAAAAACATTCCCTTTTTTTCGTTTAGTAAAACGCTTCGTATAAAAAGATTCCTTTTGAATAAATTTAAAAGTCAAAGGGGTTTATACTCCGTATAAAAGAAAGTTGTGTATAAAACCAAATATGCCTCAATGAAAGGAGATTGGGACGAAGTCCTTAAAAAGATCATTTTTAAAATAAAATAGATCTATTATGTGTATTCACTATTGTTACACATAAAGAAAGTAAAAATACAAAATAATACATAATAATATCATGACATAATTTGAAAGTAGGAGATTAAGCCAAAGAATGGAAGTTGGGTTAAGAAGTTCCCTTACCATGTGTACGACTTGATTCGACCGTTATTTAACCTCCTGAATAATAAAATAGAGTTAACATCTACTTTATTAAGAACCATTTTCAATTTCATTATTCTTTTTATATCACTTATTACAATGTTATTAACATTATCTAATTATTTAAGTTACTAACGGTCGTTTTGTCGATCTTTGGTACTTGAGTCAACAATAAACTTCTTATAATTACAAGTTGTTTATGTGGTAGAATATCCATTATCTGAAAAATTATATTCATGATTTAGAAGTCATATATTCATATATATCCAGTATATACATTCATTCATAATATTACGTAACATTTAGAGGTAACAAATGAAATGCACCGTTCATGGAGACGGTAAGCCGTACGTACGCATGAATGCTACTTTCATTTCTATTTCGTATTTAATGGAATGAAATCATAATTATATAAAGGTATAATATAGTTCCATTATAATATCATATATAATATCATTACTCCATCCTTTATACATTCCACATATGGCATTAACAATTCACATCACTTTGAGGGGGCGGTAGTCCGCACTTCCTAAAATGAAATTATCGCGTTTACCCATAATGGAAATCATAAAGTATGCCATAAATGAGAAATACAGAAGCAAAAGGAAAACATAAACGTATTATATATCATATATAAATATATTCACATCTTAATGGCCACCTTTGAAGGTGTTATATGAGTGTTGAACAATCATCATTTCGTGAGGCAGAAATTCGCCATCCACAGAAATAGTACGTTCTTTAACCAGTAGATGTAGGTGTGTGTAAGTGTAGCTCAAATACTTATTATAAAAACATCCTAGTATATTGAGGATACTGGTGTTGTTACAAAAGAAATGAATAAAAAGAGTTTAGGGGGTTGGATAAGCAAAATAAAACAAAATAACATAAGCGAAGACATTACCTTAAAATCGGGTAACTCTTTTTATTTGAGCCAAAGTCTTCCTTGGAAAGAATTATTCCCAAAGTGAGGCTTCTAGGAGTATGGTAGGAAAGTTTGGAGAGTATTTGGGCAGAGTTTGGCTGAGCCAAAAGGCTTGAAAGGGTGAATAATGTGGGAGTGGTGGGGGCCTTTTATAAGTGGAGAGGAGGGGCACTTTTGGAAAGTAATGAAATGTTATTTTATTATACAATGATTTTCGGATTCTAAAGGTCCCACACTTGTATAATTCTAGGATAAGGTGATAAGGGTTATAAATATACTCATTCAATAGTTTTTTGACAAGTGTAAGCCTTGGATTTTACATTATCTTTTCATTTTATATAAATCGTTAATTAATGAGGTAATTGCTGCATCATCATTGTGTCATAAATAATTTAATTTATTTAATGTCTAAAAATTATAAAAAAATAATCATGATGTAGGAAATCTTTTTATCTTTCTAATTAATATTTATAGTTAAACATATAACTTGTATAACCCAATTTAAAAATTGTTTTAGTAAAATAACTTATGTTTGTGACATTTTTATTTTAACTTTAAATAAAAGTTATTTATGTCATTTTCCCACCAATGTGGCTCCATGGGGTCCCCAAGTTGACCCATGGATTGTCTAGGTCGGCCATGACACATCCAATAGAGGTAGGACAAGTGTAAAGGTAATTTCATAGTTTTATAATACTATTTTTACCTTAAATTTCACTAATTATCTTTAATCGCGATTAATTAAACTTAAAAGTTACTATTCACCAAAAAATTATTTTAATCCCATCGAACCACATTTTACTTCCTAATGACAACAATGTAGGTCGGATTTTTGAAAATCAATTCACAGAAGTGGTAATATTCCGTTTAAACGAAAAATTAGTTATTTAACCACCACTTAGTGGTTTCACTATTCATAAAAAATTGACGTTTTTCAGAACAATGCCAAAATTTCACCCTAAGATATAATTGATATTCCGAATTCAAAAATGATGTCTATTTTATGAAATTCAAAAAATATAATTTGCATTAATATATTTTATAATTAATTCCCGCTGTCACAACAAATAGCGTGTTTTTAAGAAACAATATATATCAAAATATTGACAATTGTTTATGTCCAATTTTAAAGTGAAATTTATTCTAATGAACACCATTGGATAAAATGGTAAAAATATATTCTAATTATACTTTAAAACCACTCAATAGTATAACTTATCACTATAAATTATTTTGATTAAAAAAGTTGTTTTAAGTATTTTTCACTATTCATAAAAATTTCAAAGTTCTCAGAAAATTACAAAAACTTCAACATAGGCTAATTTCGACATTCTGAATCAAAAAAACGAAGTCCATTTTGAAATATAAAATATATATAATTTCAACAAGTGGGTATTACTATTCATAATGGCTATTTTAATTAGTCGCGGTGTGTTAGAATCTCAAACTTGCGTACTATGCAAGCTATTGCATTATTGAAAGAGAAGCGTATCGTGGAGGCTCGGGGTGTTACACGGGCCGCCCCCACGGGTCGGGTCAGACCCGCAGGCCGGGTCGGACCGGACCCGGACCCGCTATGGCATGTGTTCACCTTTTCTCCCATAACATGGGCTACAGGTGTCTGATCGATGAACCGTCTACGGTGACAGAAATCTAAGAGCAATATGGATCTTTTGGAATACCCCACATGAGGCTTGGACACAGTTGGGGTATGGTTTGGTTGGTTTGAGCCTAAAATCCAACTGGGCCCCTGGGACGGAAATGCCAATAACTCACAGACCGGGCATTCAATTTACGCACCATCTGTTGCGTTGAGACCCCTATGACGAAGCAGAACTTTGAGATAATTATAAATGGTACTTCGTGATAGTTGGGGAATTGACCTATAGCTCATGGAGCGGATCTTCCTGAAGACGAGCGAGCAGAGTATGGAGACCTAGTAGTTGGCTGTGACCTGACGACTGCTGACCTTTCAACTCGGAGTGTTTTGACTAGCCCAGTGGGGAGCGCCTCTGTGTGACACAGAATACCCACAGTGGGGAGTGCCTCTTTGTGATGTGGAAGACCCATGATACTTGATAGGAGGAGTATCTTAGTAGGCTACGTGGGGGAGCTCCTCTGTGTGACACGGAAGACCCATGGTGGGGAGCGCCTCTGTGTGATGCAGTAGACCCACGGTACTTGACAGGAGGAGTACCACAGCAGTCCAGGATAGTGGGAAACACCTCTGTGTGATGAGGTAGGCCCACAATACTCAATATAGGAGGAGTACACCATCAGGAGAGGTTTCGACAGTTTTACTGGGAGTGTTACATGCTACCACCCTAGAATAACATCTTGGTTCTGAGCTGAGTCAATGACTTTTGAGTTTTCCTCATGTTTGAGTTGGGTTACTAGTTAACTTATGTATATGTATGGGCATACACATAAGTAATGGTTATCCGTTGAATCCATGATTTGTGGTTTATCCTTGTTAGATTTAGTGATACCTTGAGGGTCTTGCAGTCCCTACTGAGTATCGTTATACTCACCCCTTCACGGGCTATGCCCGTACCTCATTGTGTCGGTTGCAGACGACGGATAGTGCTGACTAAGGCAGGGAGTATAAGGACTGGACGGTACTCAAAGGTGGACCACTCAGTGTGACGGTACACAGAGAAGACGGAAATATGTGGAGTGTTGAGGAGGCCATATGTACCTACCCTTCAGGTAGGAACCCCGGATGTCGACCTAGTAGTGGCTTTACTTTTCTTCAGTTGTACATGATTTATGTTGTACTTGTACTTTCCTTTTGGGATTATATTTCAGGCCACTTTTATATTCCAGCTTTTCTTTTGTATACAAGTTTACTTAGTGTTTTATTTCTAGTTGTGTACTCTGATGTGATTGTTTACAGTTATAAAGAAATAACTTCCCAGTTTAGGGATTTACGCCTTTGGTTCTATTCGCCAGCCCCTGGCCTATGGAAGGCAGGCTTCGGGTAGTAAAGATATGGGCCCCGAAGGATGGGTCGTGAAAAATCGGTATCAGAGGAGTCGGTTCTACCGTAGAACTTAGAACTCTGATCATTCTTTTCTGTGAAGCAATAGTGTTAAGGGTACTAATTGTGGTTTCCAGTTCAGGGAGTCCAGTGTTGGTGCGGGCGGCCGACCTATCCATACACCCAGACCCTGACTACTGATTTCCAATATAGTGCATGAAAACACTGATTGCGTGCGTGTCTTTAAAAGTTTTCTTAAGTCAGCTCAACCAGGTCAGCTCACCAGGTATAATATTTAGACTGTATCACATATTTTTCTTTCAAGATGCCTCCTCGCAGAGCCCCAAGATTTGTACGCTCTGATAGTCCACCAAGTGATGAGGCCTCTATGCATGGCCCATTACCAGTAGAGGCACCAACGGTTCTACTTCCCATTGGGCCACCGATGCCACCAACCCTAGTAGTAGACGATGCACGCCGCTTGATCGTGTTGTATGAGTTTCAAAGCCAGAGGCCACCTAGGTTATAAGAAGAGACAAACCCACATGCGGTTGAGGATTGGTTGGAGGCTGTGGTGAGAGTCTTCAGGCTAGTAGGGACACTAGTAGACCTTATGGTGATCAATGATGCGAGTCCCCTTCAGGCAGCAATAGACAGATGGTGGAGCCTGATTCTCTAGGTACATGATGAGGCAGCACTACTCTGGACAGAATTCAAGAGTGTGTTCCAGGAGAAGTTTCTCCCATCCACCCTTAGAGTGGTACAAATACATGAGAAACTACATCAACTGTAGTGTAGCATGACAGTGGCTTAGTACTCAGCAAGGTTCACTGATCTTTCATGCTACTCCGTAGATATGGTACGAGAACCACTTTTCAGGGCCCAGACCTTCGAGCAGGGGCTCAGGAGAGAGATCATGGATTTGATGATCTCACTCAGCATCCCAACGTAGGTGGGGGTGTTAGAGAGAACCCTCATAGTGGAGAGTTTCCTTGCTGAACAGTGACCAGCAGCGAGACACACTACTAGTCGACATGCAGCAAAGTATTCTGCGGCAGGCAGTAGACAATTGAAATAGAGGTCCAAGAGGACCAGACCCATGCGTGGATAACCACATGACTTAAGATCATTTTTTTGGGGCACCGAGGGTAGTGACATGCATTCCAAGAGCAGACAGTGATACTCATGCAGCAGGTAGGGTCACATGGCTTGTGACTGTCTGACCCGCTGTGATGATGATCACGAGATAGTTGAGGGACCTCCTATTTAGAGGAAAAGGTTTGATCCAGGTAGTCTATAGGGTGCAGGCGAACATGGCAGAGAAGCTGGTCGAGCAGCTAGCGGTGGACGATGTTATGAGGTGTTACCACCACCACCACCAAGAGGACCATCTCAACTGCAGGGAGCTGGAAGACAGGGGAGAGATCAACTTCAGGCAGCTGAGAAATATGACCATGGTGCTTCGGAGATAATTCGAGGTACGATCTGTGTCTACTCCACCTTATCTGCAGTTCTTATAGAAATAGGTTCCGGTCATTCTTTCATAGCCACTTCCCTCGTTTGGAGATTAGAGATTCCGACGGAGCCATTAGCTCGATCCTTATGGATAGAGACTCCTATGGGAGAAGACTCAACAATTACGCACTGGTTCCAGTAGTGTGAGCTTACTCTAGGAGGTGAGAGTTTCAGCTGGGATCTCCTCATAGCGGCATCGAGGCCTTACGATGTCATCTTGGGTATGAACTGGTTATCTACAGTCCATGACCAGATCGATTGTATTAGGTGCAAAGTGTGATGCGTACACATAGATGGGACTAGGTTCACCTTCACTGGTGAGAAGGGAACCTTTTCAGCATAGGATATACTTACTTGGAAGAGGGTGCATTTTATCACTCACTAGTTGGATTGCCTTACCCTCAGAGAAGTTGATGTGGAGAGTCCAACTTATCCTGTAGTGGTGGACCAGTACGCGAATGTTTTCCCTGACGATGTTCCAAGACTACCTCCTCGTAGAGAGGTGGATTTCTACATTAACATGTACCCTAGGAAACACCGATATCTACACCAGCATATCAGATGGCTCTCGTTGAGCTTTGTGAGCTACGGGTACAGTTGGAGGACTTGTAGTGGAAGAGATTCATCCGACCCAGTGTTTCTCCCTAGGCAGCCCCGATTCTGTCCACCAAGAAGGATGATGGGATCTTGAGGCTTTGTGTCGACTACCATCACCTGAACCATGTGACCTTGAAGAACAAGTACCCACTCTTGAGGATTGATGACCTCTTTGATCAGCTCAAGGGAGAACGGTGGTTCTCGAAGATAGATCTCAGATCACGCCATCACCAGCTCAGAGTTCGAGACGAGGATGTGCAGAAGACGATGTTCAGGTGTTGGTATGACCACTACGAGTTCTTGGTTATGCCATTCGGCATAACCAATGCTCCAGCAATGTTCATGTGTCTCATGAACATGATCTTCCAGCCTTACCTCAATCGCTTTGTCATGGTCTTCATCGATGACATTTTGATCTACTCGAATACAGAGGAGGAGTATTCCTACCATTTGCAGGTAGTATTGGATACACTCCAAGAGCACGAGGTTAATGGTTAGCTCTCTAATTTCTAGTTTTGGATTTGATAGGTTCACTTCTTGGGACATGTCTTCTCGGAGGCTGGAGTTGTAGTAGATCCAACAAATACAGAGGTGGTACTTTCTTGGGAGCCACCCAGGAGTGTGACGGAGGTACGAAGTTTCCTGAGCTTGGCTGGATACTATCGGAGATTCATTCTAGACTTCTCCAGAATTGAATCACCACTATCAGCCTTGAAGAAGAAGGGGAAACCCTTCGTGTTGTTGGAGAGATGCTAGTAGAGCTTCCAGGAGCTAAGGCAGAGGATGACTAGTGCCCCCATCTTGAGGCTTCCATAAGAAGGCGTAGGGTACGTAGTTTACTACGATGCATCAGGGACCGGACTTGGGTGTTTCCTGATGCGGGAGAAAGCATTGATCGCATATGGTTCTCGGAAGCTGAGACAACATGAGAAGAACTATTATACCATGACCTGGAGTTAGCAGCAGTGGTCTTTCCCTTGAAGATGTGGTGACACTATCTTATGGGCGAACTTTTTACCATGTAATCTGATCATATGAGTCTCAGGTATATCTTCTCTTAGAAGGACTTGAACATGAGACAACGATGATGGCTTGAGTTCCTCCAGGACTATGACTTCGAGATATTCTATAATCCTGGGAAGGGGAACGTTGTTGCAGATGCACTCAATAGGAGGACTGGTATACATCTAGTAGGCGAGGCGATAGAGCAGCTGACTACCTTACAGATATCCTTTTGTGGATAGGGATAGAGTAGCCTATCTAGAGTCTCTTACAGTTACTCCTTCTTTTCTTTAGTGAGTCAGGGAGGCGCAGTGTGGGGATGCTGATGGTAAGACATGACGTGCTCAGATATCCAGAGGGCAGGCACCTGCTGGATTTTCTGAAGGTGGGGAGCACATCATCCTCTTCAGAGGACATACCCCGGTACCAGTGGCACTTCAAGAGGAAGTGTTGAGGGAGTTACACACTTCCCCTTTAGTGGTACATCCAGGAGTGGAAAAGATTTACAAGGACCTCAGACGAAAACATTGGTGGCCAGGTATGAAGAAGGCGGTTGTGGAATTCGTCTCACGGTGCCTCACTTGTCAGCCAGTGAAGGCAGAGCAGCAGGTACTAGTAGGCTTGGTTCAGCCCTTAGAGGTCCCAGAGTGGAAGTGGGATGGGATATACATGGACTTTGTGATGAGTGTTCCAAGTACATCCAGGAGTCACGATTTGATATGGGTGATTGTTGACCGACTCACCAATTCGGACAACTTCCTACCGATTAGAGATCAGGGCTCAATAGAGAGCTTGGGATTCCTCTATGTGTAGGAGATTGTACGTTTACATAGAGTACCTTCTTCTATTATATCCGACCATGACGCATGGTTTACTTCCTGTCTATTGAAGGGGTTGCAGGAGGCTTTCGGGACATAACTTCACTTGAGCACCGCCTTCCATCCTCATAATGATGGTCAGACTGAGCGGACCATTCAAACCCTCAAGGACTTGCTCCATGCATATTTCCCCCACTTTGGTCACAACTGGGAGGATCACTTACCATTGGTAGAGTTTTCCAACAACAACAGCTATCACTCCACCATTTGTATGGCACCTTTTGAGGCCTTGTATGGTCAACCTTGCAGATCGCCATTGTGCTGAACAGACCAAGGGGAGTCAGCACTTGGGGGACCAAAGATGGTACGCGCTACCATATAGAAGGTGCATATCATCAAGGAGTGGATGAAGACTGCCTAGAGTAGACACAAGTCATATGCTGACAGGAGATGGAGACCTCTAGAGTTTGAGGATGGTGACCACGTCTTTCTACGGGTCTCACCTCGACGAAGTCTATGGAGATTTGGCCAAGGTAGTAAGTTGTCTCCATGAATCATCAGACCTTTCCAAGTCCTCAGCAAATTAGGTGTGGTGGATTACCACTTATCTCTTCTACCTCAATTTCACCGGGTGTACGACTTCTTCCATTTATCTAAGCTGAGGATATACGTGCACGACCCTTCCCACATCATCAGCCATGGAGAGCTAGACATAGATGATGTGAAAACATTTACGGAGGTTCCAGTGTAGATTGAGGATCAACAGAAGCAAGTCCTTCATGGACGGTCGATACCTCTGGTGCGCATTTGCTGGTAGCACATGAACCTTGAGGAGAGCACATGGGGGCAGGAGGCATAGATGTGGGCTTAGTACCCCCATTTGTTCCCTTAGTTAGAGTTGTAGCATATAGGGATATAAAACCCTGAGTTGGGAAGAATTTAAAGACCCATAAATTCCATGGAAAATTATTTCTTAAATACATGGGATTTTTACGAGTCTTCAAAAATTTACGGTGCTTGATTCTGAGGCCCGGTGTGCCCGGAATCAATTTCTGAAGTTTTGTTCAGATACATTCAGTAAATGTACAAGTGGGATTTTAATAACTTTTCAACCAGTGCTCAGAACTAAAATTTGAGGGCATTTTTGAACTTGAAGTGCAGGTATTCGCTTATGAGGACTTTCACCTTGATGATAGACAGTCGAGAATGAAAGTTATTTTTAGAGTTTTTAAGGAAAAAGTTAAATAAAAATAAGTGTTAGCTTATTTTTATTTTTGAAGTGGTTAAAACCTCCAATAGGTGGCTAGGGGTGGGTACCACCACACCATAACCTCCCATGAGAGGTTATGAATGTGGGTCCCACCTGAGGTTTAAACATCTCTTGATAGTCAATGAGGTGGGGACCACCCGAAGACGAAACCCTTGAACTCCCTTAATTAATTTGTGTCTACACACAAGAATTAATTATGTGTATCCCCCTCATTAATTAAATCTCCTTTAAAATCATGCCAACCATTAAAATAATAGATACTCTATTATTTATTTTGGGGTTGGCATCATACTTTTTGTTGGAAGGGAGAATTAAGGAAGAGGAGAGCTAGGGAGAACCATCCTCCCAACGAAGAACGCGAAGAATTCCGAGGGCGCTTCTTCCCCGTTCTTCTACCCCAAATGCTTTCCGACGCACATGATTAATTTGGGAGTGCATGAAGAACGTGGGTAAGGATGAATCGATGTTCACTTCTCGTGAATTCATCAATAATCATCAACAAACGTGGTAGGGGTTTGATTTGAATATTTTTATGTTCTATGTCGGTCAATTTTTTTTGGGAATATGTTATGTTGATTGATATCAACATAACATGGAAGGATCGGACCCCACGAACACGGCTCAACCCTGCCCCCTTTGATTGTTATAATTTTTTGATGATGGAGGTGGAGAAACGGCAGCCAGTGTCGGGCTGGCCATGACGAAATAGGCGGCTCAAGGCCACTGAGTCACCGGAAGGGCGCGACGTCGTTGCGCTGTGCGGAGGAGTTGAGTCGCGGCCAGGGCGGGCCGCAGCGGAGGAGCAGGAGCGGCTAGACGCTCAGCCAGCTAGGAGGAGCGGGTCCCAGCGGGTCCCGCATGATCTAGACTAGTGCCACCTGGTGCCAGTTTCGGCTCACACCCGAACGGAAAAGCCATTCGGGAACTAGGAGGTGCGCGGTTCCCCCCTCGACGTGGCTGTGGCGGACCCCCCGTGGGCCGCCAGGTTGTTGGGCCTCCCCTTCAGGCTGGGCCTCCCTCGGGCCGAGCCGCCCACTCGGGTCGAGCCACCCCCATGGGACGGGTCGGACCCGCAGATAGTGTTGGACCAGACCAAAACCCGGACCCTCTATGTACTCTTTTCACCTTTTCACCCATAACTTGGGCGACAGGTGTCTGATCGATGAACCATCTACGGTGACAGAAATCATAGAGCGAGGTGGTCCTTTTGTAATACCTATCTTGAGACTTGGACACAGGTGGGGTACTGTCATATTGGTTTGAGCCTAAAATCCAACCGGGCCTCGGGATGGAAATGTCAATAACTCACAGACCACGCATCAGATTGACGCATCATGTGTTTCGTTGAGACCCCTATGACGAGGTGGACCTTTGAGATACTTCTAAATGGGACTTCATGATCGTTGGGGAATTGACCTGTTGCTCATTGAGCTGATCCTCTTGGATATGAGAGAGCAGAGTACAGAGACCTAGGAGCTGGCTAAGACCTGACGACTACTAACCTTTCGACTCTGAGTGTTTCGACTAGCCCAGTGGGGAGCGCCTCTATGTGACACAACAGACCCATAGTGCGGAGCGCCTCTGTGTGACGCAGAAGACCCACGATACTCGACTGGAGTAGTATCTCAGTAGGCTACGGGGGGAGTGCCTCTGTGTGATGCGACAGACCCATAGTGGGGAGCGCTTCTGTGTGATGCAGTAGACCCACGGTACTCGACATGAGGAGTACCACAAAAGTACATGATAGTGGGAAGTACCTATGTGTGACCCGGAAGGCCCATAGTACTTGATAGAGGAGGACTACACCATCATTTAAGGTTTCAACTGTTTGATTGGGAGTGTTACATGTTACCACCCAAGAATAAAATCCTGGTTTTGAGTTGAGTCAATGACTTTTGAGTTTTCCTCATGTTTGAGATGGGTTACTAGATACCTTAGGTATATTTATGGGAATAAATCTATGTAATGGTTATCCATTGAATCCATGCTTTTTGTGTTATCCTTGTTGGATTTAGTGAGACTTTGAGGGTCTCGGGGTCCCTACTGAGTATCGTTATACTCAGCCCTACACGGGATATGCCTACACCTCGTTGTGTTGGTTGCTGACGATAGATAACGCTGATTGAGGCAGGGAGTAGCAGGACTGGATGGTACCCGGAGGTAGACCACTGGGTGTGATGGTACACAGAGAAGACGGACGGACATGGAGTGCTGAGGAGGCCATCAATACCTACCCTTCAGGTAGGAACCCCAGAGGACGACCCAATAGCGGGTTTACTTTTCTTCAGTTGTACATGCTTTCAGCTGTACTTGTACTTTCCTATTAGGCTTGTATTTCTGGACCCTTTTACTTTCCATCATTTCTTTTTTTGTACAAATTTACTTAGTGTTTTACTTCCAGTTGTGTACTCTGATGTGATTGTTTACAGTTATAAAGGTAATGCCTTACTAGTTTAGGGATTTACGCCTTTGGTGCTAGTCGCCAGCCCCTGTCCTGTGGAAGGCGGGCTTGGGGTAGTCACGATACAGGCCCTGGGGGATGGGTCATGACAATTTTAAGTGCAACATGGCTAGTACCATGATGTAGGGAAACCATCCTCACTATTTCAAAACACCAGCATAACCAGAATTTTCCACCACACAACACCACGATTCCCACCAACATAGGTGTGTTGAACTCCACTTTTCTCATAGATAAACCATTCAAGAAACATAATAAAAATACAAAAAAACCCAAGGTGTGGTGATGGTCTCTATACTAAACTAAATAATGAAATATTTATTGACCCATAATAGATCACCATGAAGACTAAAATAGGCACAAATCCCCTCCCCATAGTTCACACATACTCCATAAAAACCTGTATAAACACCATGAATTCTGAAATTAGTAGATCTAGTAAGAAAACCCCACCACGGAATTGAATAATTAAAAAAATCGTCACAACTAAAAACAAGAAATACCACACCCTCCACCATGCCTTCCACCACAATCATGTTGGAAGACTATGTCAAGATGCTTCTCTCAAAAGATATGTTCTTGACCCCCACCTCACCAAATCTATAAAATTAATTGCTCACCATTCGTACAACAAAAAAATAGCCTCTACTACACCCTAGACCATGGTTTTATCAAATACCAATACGATTAAACTACACTATCCATATCTATAACATCTCCAATATATTTCTTGACATAGCCAAATCTTAAATACAAAAAATAAGGGGTTTTGAAAAACATTACTCTTATATGGTAAAATACTTCTGGTTGAATTTTGATGATTCCATTGGATTATTTTGGATATATTAACAAATTAAAAAGGTTAATGAACTATTTTTTGTTATTCAAATATTGATTGAAAAATATTTAGTTATAAAATATTTTTGAAGATAAATATTAATGTTTTATTTGCAATATTTTTCCAAGAATATTCAATAAAAATGAGGAAGAGTTCCATGTATGGTTCATAATTCTAAAAATTATGTATCTTTGAATAATCTAGATGAGAAAAAGTAAAAAATGGATTGCATATATTTTGATGAACTTTCATCCTTTTATTTATCAAGAACGAATTATTTCACATCATAAATAAGAATACTAAGATAATGATTTAGGAAATGATGTTGAGGAACTATAATATTAAATTAAATACACTAATGAGTATTAAAATTTTGAATTATGACTTGGAGTTAATTCTATATTGATTGAAGATAGTTTAAATTGACACCAAAGTAATCTGAAAATTTGGAGTTGTGTTCTATAATTTTTTCATGGAGCTATGAGATGAAACATTCCTTGAATGAATACATTCATGTGGGTAAGATTAACTATTAAAAACAAGATATTGAGAATTGGATATCTTTTAAAAGTATAATTAAACATAAGATTCATATTTCACCAACAAAAAAGTAATCTTCAAATTTTATTGGTATTCATAAAGTTAACCTGAGACATTCTAATATAAAATTTGGAAAGTAGTAATGCATATTTGACAACATAAGAGTCATATGAATAATTTATATGAGTCATCAGTAATCTGAAAATTTGATGAAGTAATGGATTATAATGTTATTAATTTGTGTAATTATTAACTCTATATATTTTAATTTGGTACAGGTATGAAGAATCATGTGTTTTATAAAACTAATTTTTTAAATGTGTAAAAGTAACTATTCCCTACCTTGAGGAATGTAAGAGTCATTTAATCTTATGTTTGGATGACTTAAAAAAATTATGAAAATCATTGATATTTATAATGACGAGGAAGAGTCATTTTCATGTTTCATAAGATTCATTTGAATACACCTACATAATGAATAAGAGTCACCAGTTTGAAATTTTTTGAGAGTTCTAGAATGAAGTATTATAAGGGATAATTAATTCATAATATAATTGATCTAATCATTAATGATTAAAATATCATGGTCAATTATAAAATCATGATTCTTAATAATAGTTTTAGTTTTGTAAAATGGGTAATATGAAATGACTATGCACCATGAAGGATAATTCTATGCCACAAATCCATTTAGAAAACAAACGACATGCCATTTATGGTTTTTGAAATTGTAATTGCAGTTGTTCCATGAAGAGAGTGAAAAAACATAGTGTATGATGAAGATAATATTTTAGGAGTGCTTATCCATAATAAAAAAATTACACTATAAAATGTGACTCTATATTTCTTCAATGAAGTTGTGGATAAAATGCCATAGATTTTGTGGATGTTATTGAAGAATATTGTCCTAATAAATTTGATGACTAAATGATTAAATATTTTTCTATTATTAAATGAAAAAATATGGAAGATATATGATAAGATAAATCATGTTAGGTTCTATATATATAATATATGAAAAATATATAACTGTGATTAAATATTGGTATAAAAATATATAGAAGATAGAAAGAATATATGCAAAGAATAATCGATACTACACACACTTATATACCTAGTGTAGTGAAGTGAGAGTAGAGAAACATATTTTTTATTATTATCCATATTCTATCTAATGAATAATTGAAGAGAACCTACATTTTGGGGATATATTGATCCTATATGTTGATGAAGAGGAGGAGGAGGAGTGAGATACTGGCCTACAATTTGTTGATCATTTTTAGGCTAAAAAATTATCCTAATAAGGAATAAGTGGCTTCTTGGTTTGATGAACATCCGAGAAGGTAATCAGATCCATACTGTACATGAGGGACATTAGTCTACCCTACTATTTCTCATACCTTTAGATATTACAATATCATGCATGTAGATTTATCTAACATTTTATATAATTTTCTTAAACTTGTTTAATTATATTAATAATCTTAGTGTTTTAAATCTTTTATAGGTTCATAATATTTTATGTACTATATTACTTTTTAGTTAATTATATATTGATTTTAGTTATTATAATTTTTATTTATTAAATATATATTATTCATATATTATTTAACACTATATATATATATGCATAATATTAATATTATTTATATTAGTATCATTAATTTTAATTTTATTATTATTATTATTATTAAAGAGTAATGGCTACGACATGGAGTAGTGTTCTTGGAAATCTGAGGGAATCCTCATTTGTTCTTCCTTCAATACCCAAATTAGACAATAATTCTGTGGTTTTTGGGCATAAAGAGATACGATCCTTTTAAAATTCATGTGACCACACCTATACTCCCCAAACAGACTCCAGTCCAAATAATGGCTCAATTACTACATGGTTTCTTGAAGAAATTTGTTACAAGGAGATATTTTTATCTTATTTCAACTCACTTTATTAATGAATGGTCATGAAGGGTAAATATTCTCTTGTTAATTTATTTCAAATTCCATTTGGGAATTGTTTTAATTTTTCATGTATTCGGTATTATCTCGACTCGTTATCTTAAAGGGTGAGATATAATATAAATTCAATGATATTTATAGAATAATATTTCAAATATTGAGATTCAAAAACTAGATAATGAATTCCATCCGAAGGGGATATTTCCAGGTTATCTTCCCCAATGATTGGAATAAAAGGTAGAACTGGAGAAATGGTGTCATTTATTTAAAACCCAACACATTTAGAATACAAGAATATAATAATAACATTGATCCATTCAATATTTAAAATTCTCATACATAGGTATGAATTCATATTTCATGACTCAACTAGTTTTATTGGTACCCTAGGATACTTTGCGATATTTCTTCCACTACTAATGTCTTTATCAAGTGGGAAAGTGAGAATAAAATGAAATATTTGGAAAATTTCACAATATCATGGTTGAAATTTACCTCTGACCACTCTTGTTGCATAAAATTTACTCACGATAATAGAGGATACTATCAACCTGATAATTATCTATGAAAATTTAATATTGTTTTCTATGGACTACAATATCACTAGGAATTTTTATACTCATTATAAGGGGTGTAATTTATTATCTAATTAATTGAATAATATTAAACACTCACTCTAATATTATATTCTAATCTCTAAGTAAAACAATAATGTAATATTGATTTTATCACTACAGAAAGATTCTTTTAAAACTAAAATTGAACTCAACCAACGTCACGGCTCAAGTAAATTTAAAACTAGAACCTTATACACAAGAATATGGTTGTTGTGGTGATATGGGAGGATGCTCAATCCCCTCATACTAATAATATGGGGTACTCTGGACTAACTACTACACCCACACTGGTGGTCTTTTTTCCATTAGCACTGTAGAGCCCCATGGAGAAAGATGATCATCGTTTTTTAATCTAAAACTCTATGTGATAAAAATTATAGAGTGAATATATTTCATACATATAAGAATATATATGAGGATTGGATGATTCATAAATAGTAACCACAACACCTACTCTTCAAAACTCTATAGAGAAGGATGGTATATACCCCAAGTGTACCAATCCCTATATTTATCATGCACCTCATCCTTTAGGTTTGTCTAGTGTGGATGTGATATTTACCACCCACAACCAAGGATCTAGAATTTTTTATAATGACTCTCCCATTGTCAATGTTTTTTCATAAAATTCATCAAAAATAAATATTATAAAATTTCATTTAGGTTTTAATCTAGATGTCATTAAATTTATTCATATCTATGATTCAAGGAGTTAGGATGAGGATATAGAAAATATAGATCAGAATGAGATCTTTAAAGTTAATATCAAGAATGGGACTGTGGTTCCATAGAAAAGATCAACTCTAGAGGTAGGTCAAAAGGAAGTTATAAGAACCAAATTTCAAGGGGTATCTCTCATAAAAATAAAACCCCTTTTTAGAATTCCTAAGGGTAGAATAATAAGGAAACTGGTACAATAATTAATCACTTAATCAATTATAAAAACCATGAAATTATTGTTTTTTTGATCCAATTGTTAATTTTAATTGCTTTAATATTTTTTTAATAGGATTAGCAGAATTTTCTTCTATTTGTTCCCTATTATATTATAGAGTCTATTAGAACCATTTGGATCCTTATAAAGAGTTCCCTGGTCTTCTCATCAATTTTATTAGTAATGAATAATATAAAAACTAAATGATCTCTATTATCTATGTCATCACCTACTACACATATAGAAGGAAGTTATAGAGGGATTTAGAAAAATTAATATAGTGAGTTACAAGTAACTAGATACTATCAGAAAACATCAACTACATTCTAGATCTAAATGAAAAAATTTGATTATGAATTTTTGAGAATATCATATAAGGAATTATATATGGATAAAATTATAGTTGATTAAAATCAGTGTTATTGATACTAATTCAACTAAATAAGATACACCGTTAATGAGAAACAAGATGGAATAATTAAAAGTGTGTTTTCCTACCGTACGAATGAAAAAAACAATCCTAGTATTTCATTAAAATCTCTAGTTATATTCCACCTTGTCCATACACCACTTATAGTCCAAATCATTTTTGAAGTAAGAATGAATTATACTATTTGATTCAAATACAATAACTCCTTGTTGAATATAGAGGCTCCGTTGTGGCTGCATTCTTAGAATTACTTGGAAGTGGTGATTCCCTAAAAGTGAATGATTATGCCATGCTAACAGGATTGTTCTTATGCAATCATAGGAATATTCCCATATCAGATATTGAGAAATATTTTTTAACAGTCTACAATTCTTTTTTAGGTATAGGTCCCACTCTATGGTCCAATGAATACTTATTCAGGAGATGTAAGGGACTTATGATTAATGACATATTCGTCTTTCATACATAGAATGAGGGTAATATGGTGGAAAACATTATTAATTATAGAGAATATTTGGATGATTGTATCCTCATTTTCTTTGAATTGGGTTCATTTTCTCCTGAGGGTACTCCTTTGGTTTAGGTCAACACTCTTGTATTACATTAATTTAGACCTCCTTAATAGATTTATTTGTCTTCATTTCATCCACTTTTCTTTATATAATAAATAAAAATTCCTTTTTAGAGTAATAATACCTAGTAGAATATGGAAGAATGTCAGCTCATTATTTCTCAATAACAGTGAAACAAAGAAAATAATTCACACTTTAAGAGAAACATAAAATTTAAAAGGATTAAAAAATTATGGAGAGGTTGGAGTATATCTATGTTTAGTAAGTCATATGTAAACGTTAAGAGTAATAAAGAGGACTTAAAAACTACCATATAATTAAGTAACATTATAAGTACATATGGAGTAGGAGGCCAAAAAATATCAAATGTTTATGGCCTCTTGACCATTAAAGAAAAAAACATTAAAGATAACCTTTATCTTAAATGGTTGAAACATGGTGGTAGGAATTATAAATTCTTCCATATGACTCAGATGTTCAGGAGAGTTAGGAATCCTATCTACTATATTTTCATTGATTCCCAACATATGGATAGTTATGGAGATATTTCATAGGGGATTATTTAAATTTTTACTAAGATATTTTATATGGATATACTCTCTATGCATGGCCCCCTAATTTTGGTATTATTGATTCTATATTTACTACGATGAAAACTTATTTTTTCACTGCATTACCTTTCATAGGGGAGGCTAAACATAAAAAACTATCTCTTAATCTAGAGAGAATAGTTTTCCAAGAACTTTTCTCTATCAAAATTTTAATGTATTTATTGGACAACATTCAATATCCGACTTAACAAGATATCAGAGACTTGTTCTCTATAGAGTTTCTATATATAGGGTTAAATCAACATTTCATTTTCTCATTAAAAAGTTTGTACAAGATTTGGATATTAATATTTTTAGGAACATTATTTTTTGAAACACCTTTTCAAGGATTTTAAATGTGATATTGTATCAAATTATAGGATACATTGTTGTCTTGGTGGTCTCACCCAACTAGTATGGATTTATTCTTGGAAGGAAAATATATGGGTTCACTTAGTATTATTTATATTATGTCAATATTCTCTAAAATAAAACCTAGATTAGAATCATTACATTGGTTTTTTTATATAAATTACATTTTAAACCCTCAAATAGATTTTTTTTTAAAAATATGGGGTAATATGTTCTTTCTTCTAGGATGGTTATAATGAAATTTTATATTTTAAAGAGCACTAGGATATCTATAATATATAATGGTTTGCCTATGGGATTTATATATTCCAAAGGGGTCTTATGTAGGGAGATAAAATCTAATAACTCCTCTTTTATATAGTATATGATTATCTCATTATGTATTTCATTAATATAGTGACCATCAGTCACATTTATTTTTTCATATCTACTAGGAATATGAGCGACCTTACTCATTTATGTTGGTGACTTATTGATATTATATAGGGGTGATGAAACTTCTATTTCTACCATAAAGAACATCTTCAATCAATATGAAAAAGTATTTGTCTAGAATTACAGCTACAAAAAATATGGGATCTTCCCTGGAAAGTGGTTCTCTATCATAATGAAAACAAAAATCACTAAATCCCTAAAGGTCAAGGAAGGTAAAAATACTTATAATTATATTGGGGAACTTATTTTTATTTATTATGTTATAATTTACTACCCATATGGAATTAAATCAAATAATACCTATCAAATTTACATCTGGGAAGGAAAATTCTTGTCCCATGATGACAGGGTATGCCTTGTTAAATCCACCATGACATCAATTTTTTATCATGTTTTTTATTTGTAAAAATAGACCAAATAAATTATCTCGTAATTGGAATTATATATTTATAACTTAATATATATATTTTGTATCATTGAGATGAAATTGATTATTTTTCCTTGGAAAAATTGGTCCAAACATAATGTTTTTTGTGTTTTGGGTGTAAAATATTTGGGAATATTCAATGATGATATTATTTTTAGATTCATCTTGAAGATCCTTTTTAGTAGTTTAGATCATAATAAAATCATTAAGAACATAATGGTTGATAATATCTTTTAAGGGAACAAATTTAACTTGTGTTTTATATAATGACCAATCATTCATGACATGTATGATGAGATCAATAAACATGTTAAATAGATAACATAAATGAAATCTAATCATTACATTTAGATTTTGAAATGGATTAATTTTGAAATATTTTACTCCTTTAAGTGCCTACTATCCAATAAAATATATCTATTTCATATGAAATTGATAACTAGGATATTATTTCCTCTTAAGTCCCAATTGAAAAATATTAGAAAATTCTAAATTTCCCTTTCATGGGAATTGATATGAAAATATAGAATCCTATTAGGTTGTATAGCCTAAAATAAAATATATATAAAGTTTTATGTGTTGAATATTTGAGGAATATCACAATTAGAAGGTGGAATTTTGAAATCCATACATCCATCTTATCTACATGCTAATTTTATAGAATCTCTTGCAAAAAAACTCACAAATGATGAAAAGATTCAAGCAGTCGGGTTCCAATTCCCCTCCACCTTCTCCCTCTATCAAAAAAATATTGAGAAAAATATGTATATATTCTTTGATTATTATTAATACACTTATTTTTATACTCCATAATGGTAAATCAAATAACTTTCGAACCCTAGCGAGACCCAATTTTGGAATAATGCATGGGAGATTTCCATGGTATATGTAAATAACTACAACACGACACATTAGATCATTATATTGGGAAAAGTCTAGCCTCTACAATTATGGATATAACCCATGACTTAGTAATGAGAATGGTGACACCATAAGGAACATTATATTATGGTGCAGTATAGAGTATGAACTCATGATGCAGGATGACCAACCAAAACATAGTAGGGCATTAAGGGTGTGATGTGTATGGTGTATCCAAGGATTCTATGGTGTGGTTTTGTGGGAGATGATGTATTGATGAGGGAAAAATATGTGTGAAGTCATCTATGCCTCTGGGACTTTAAGCCATTTAATTCTTGGGAATATGGATCGTGTAATGGGTTCTCACTCAACATAGTTAAAAAGTGTTTTCCTTTAATAGTATATGGGGTTAACCTAATATTATTTTCTATTATTATACATATTATTACCATTATTATTATTATTATTATTATTATTTAACAGCTTACATATTTCAAAATTTAAATTTTGAATATTGAATTTTGGAATATCATTTTTTTTTATTTTTCATATTGGGAATCAAGTCTCTCCAATCAACATAATATTCTTCATGGGATCTCAATTATCATATCCAGAAACCCCTTTATATACACTGACATGTACTAGATATGAAGTATAGATTGGTTTGATTCACACACTCATCTTTGACTCAACTAGCCTCACACAATTCTCAATCATCATCCATTTATCTTGAGCTGGCAAGATTGGGTCATATTCACAGTTGTCAGTGGGTCAAGCTTAAGGTTTTTTATCATTGGAATTATTTTTGTTGTTATTGAATAATTTTATTTGATATTTATAGGTGGTTCATGCACATTGATAATATGTGGGGTGGTTCACATTATAATTCTATTAATTGATAAAACATCATATTTACTCAGTAACAATCAGTGGAAATTATAGTGATCCTTAAATTGATATAAACATGTTAATTTCTATTCATTTTTTTTCATATAATATTTTCCTGATGACTAGATAATCAATTTTATTTAGATTTTTTATTAATGTCGGATTGTTTACATTCAATTTTTTTGAATAATTTTATATTTTCATTTGAATGATTTTCAATTTTATTTTTATTCATTAAATTATATTACTATTTTATATAATTAATATGGTATTAATGCACATGATTTTGGCCCTATTAATTTGACACCTAATAATAAATCATGTGTCATAGAACATTAGAAAATTAATTGACTTGTAATTATATCACATGAATGAGAGAATCATAAGTCATTCCCAGGAAAATTTAGAATAAATAAATATAACAATTAATAAATTAACATTACTGTGTCATCTCCATACACACATTAATAGTAGGTACATAATAAGAAATAAGGTTTATGAGATCTTGGAACTGATAAAAAATAAACTTTATAGAAAATAGGTCTTTATATTTAACCAAGTGATTCAGTACAAAAGCATTTCAAAAAATATTCTTAGTAGTAGAGAATGATACATTGAATAATTAGTAAGAAAGATTAGAGTATTATCTGACATCAGATAATGAGAAATGATATTGTGTTTATTAAATTGAAATTCCGTGGTAATTAAATAAAAAACCATTTATATGAGGGAATAAAATTATTGTCCTCACATATATTGTAACAGGAGTCACAAATCTGACACTACCATCTCATTTACCTAGATTATATAGTTTTAGATTTTTAGTTTAATTTATGTTTTTCCAAGAAATTTTATTTTTTATCAAACAAAAAAATTCAACTTCCTCAAGATTATTTCAATAGGATATTACCAGTGTCTACACACATTCTTATTATGGGTTCAGCTATAAATCTATATATGTAGTAGTTTAAATTTATAAATTTCTAGGTTTGGTGGACTGTAACATCCTGACCCAAACCAGCGGGTCCGAGATGAAATGCCACATGACCTTATGCATGCTTCCCCATATGCAAGAGTTTAGTGTCTTGAATTGAGGGTCTCATGTGAAACTTTGGAGAGACTATATCTTCTGTATCATTTCATATGACCAATAATATTGAGTAAACAATATAATAATCGATTAGAGTAAATGAAGAAACCAAATACTGAAATAAAAATAAAAGCTCCCAAAGTGGTAATACTCTCTAGAGTATAAAGAAATAGTCATATACAAGAAATAATTACATAAACAACCATTTGTGGGGTACTCCAGTGTTAGTCCCACTCTTCTCTAGCTTCATGCTTCACTACTCATTTGTCCACCATAGGGACTTTCCCTTCATCAGATCTCAGGTCATGAAAATTACAAGTGCACTGAAATTCCCAAGTAGGGTCTGATTAAAAGACTCTACAGCACACCAAAAAATGAATCATTACCATAAGTGCAAAAATTATATATAATAGTGTATATCTTGAAATAAGTAATTCTCAGTAAACATACATGTGATGAGTCGGCATGCACAGACCAAGCTTCCACGAACTAAAGCCCCGCCTGCTTCAACTCATTGATGGTAATAAAGTCAAAAACACATGTTCCTAAATTAAGGTCACAAAGCTCACCCCACCCTTCTACTGGTTGTTATATGAAATTTTTATGTTCCGTTAGGTTTGTCTTTGGTCTGGTTATCCTTTCAATCACCCACAACCCATGTTCGTAGGAATCGATAACCAGTATCTGCTAGCAAGCCACTATGATTTTTTTATAGGGGTATCCACATCTAACTTTAAGGAAGGTAGGAATATATAATGATTGGTAACCAGCCATAGGACCATGTAATCCCACCCTAAGGCTCCACTTATATATCTGAGTATCCTCCAGCTAGCCACTATGCTTTTCCCACTATAGGGGTAGCCATTCCCACAATTAAAGACTTTAGGACTGTGTCTGGTTGGGTATCCTCATAAACCAAACATCATGCCTCCGCCTTAGTATCATGGTTCCTACAACACAATTCCATGGGATATGAAACAAACAAACAAAATGTTCTAGAGAAAGGAGTGAAAATTCACACTAAGATCTATGTCAAGATAATCATACAAAAACAAGTACGCTCATGGCTACTCACACACTCACATGCAATTGATCACAAGCATAGGTTAGTCCAACATAAATATCACATCATGATAACATCATATATATATATATATATATGGTCTAAAATGGTAAGGAACCTCCTACCTCAAAAGTTAGAAAAACCACTTCATAGTTTTATTATAGTCAAAGGTGAAACATCAAAGTTTCACGTTTTTAGTGTGTCGATGCTCTAGGTTTGTCAAGGGTCCCTAAAACAAAAAAAAACTATTTTATTTTGAAAAAAGTAAAATACCACATGAAATTATATGTTATCTCTCCAATATAAGTTTCAAATTATCGATTAAAATATTACATGTGATGATCTTTTATCTCTTATGAATAATTTCAAATTATCGGTTAAAATATTTCATGTGATAATATTTTAACTCTACTACATAATTTCAATCTATCATTTAAAATATTACTTTTGATAATATTTTTATCTCTCATGGATACTTTCATATTGTTGGGACCAAGATGGATACATAAGGAAGTAAGAAAATCTTTTTGTTATAGATTGTTGTCTTTTGTTATCAAAGAAGCTAAATCAATTCACTTTGTAAAATACTTGTAAACTATGATGATGCTTTGCTAATTTTTATTTCACAAATATCATAAGTTTGGAGAACTTTTGATGCAAGACTTATGAAGAGTAGAGATAGTAAAGTGATTTTGGAAAAGTAAAGAAAGTGGCGTGCATGTCAAGATTGACGTGCAAGTATTGGCGTGCAAGTATTGGCATGTAAGTGTAAGTGGCGCGCAAGTCATATTTCAAGATCATCCCATCAAAATATGACAAAGGAAATAAAGTGGCACGTAAGTTAAAAATTGGTGCGCAAGTCATAAACTGATGCGCAAGTCTAATGGGAACGCAAGTGTGGCGCACAAGTGTACGTTACATACAAAGTAATATTTCAAACATCATCATAAAATAATATCACAAAGGAAAGAAAGTTCCGCGCAAGTGCTGGAGCGGCGCACAATTGATGGAGGGGTGCGCAAGTGCTGGAGCAGCGCGCAAGTATATGTGGCATTCATGTCACCAAAATGCCTATAAATAGACGACTAGCCTCCTCATTTTTTTAATTATCAACACTTAAGAGAAAATTAGAGCTTTGATCACGCAAGTAGTGGAGGGTGCTCTGATCGTGCAAGTAGAAGAGGGTGGCATGCAAGATGAAGTGGCACGCAAGCTGAGGGTTATTTATAAAGCACGCAAGTAGGGTGCCGTGTAAGTTTTGTCATGAAATACTCCAGAGGCGCGCAAGTAGGGAGGTGCTTTCAAGAATTGCCATGTATATGATCCAAAGGTGTCACGCAAGTTGTGAGCTATGATCAATGGTGGTGCACAAGTAGTGAGTAGGCGCACAAGAAGGTGGGGCACAAGCAGTGAGGCGCGCAAGCAGGTGGCACGCAAGCAGGGAGGCACGCAAGCAGGGAGTGGCGTGCAAGCTGTTTGCACCAGGAGATTCATACCAGCTTCTGGGGTAGGAAAGTGAAGAATTGTTTTGAATGATTTGATTTGTGAAAGTTCATTAAGAAGCACAAAATCATTACATTACCCTATTTGTGCTAATAGGGAGAACACACACTATTGGATTGTTTTCAAAGTGCTACACGAGTGTAAGGGTATATCCAACTTGTTGTATTCCACATCAAAGGATTGTTTTCTAGTGGATTGTGTGGTACTGGATTGTTTTCATACCATACCAAGGACGTAGCTCCTCTTGTTGAGTAGTGAAACTTGTAAATCTTTTGTTCATGTGGTTGTGTTTGTTCAGAAGGTAAGAAACTGTTTAACAAGAGGCGAAGGTTGTTTCCAAAAATAGGAAACATAAAAAGAAAAAGATATCACTGATTCACCCCCTCCCCATCTTAGTGATACTTGGATCATGACTGGGAACTTCAATTGGTATCAGAGGTAGGTTCCATTCATTTATTAGTTGTTGAAGTGGTTGAAGAGAAGTTATGATGGAGAATTTAAATTTCGTGAATAGTAAAGGGATTCTAATTTTTTATGGAAAGAACTATCACATCTGGAAGGACAGAATGATGCCTTATCTTATGTCTCTTGGATAGGAATTTCTTGAAACTACAATAGATGGATTTCCTATTATTAATGACAAGGTTCTTCTTACTCATGTCGATAAGATGAAACATTAGAATGAAGGAAGAGCTAAAAATGAGTTACTCTCATCTCTTTCTGAGAGTGAATTTCAAAGGGTGACAGGTGGTGCTACAACCAATGGAATCTGGGACAAACTGAAGAACATCTATAAAGGAAATTCAAAAGTGAAGAAGGCTAAAATACAAATCTGGAGACTGATGTATGAATACTTCAAAATGGTAGAATCTGAATCTTTTGGGGATTTCTTTACTAGGATAAATGATATTTTTAGTACAATCAGATGTCTTGGTGAAAAGTTGGAGGATTCTACAGATTTCGAAAAGATCTTGAGAATTATTCTTGAAAAGTTTTATGCTAAAGTGTCTTCATTAGAAGATAGAGACCCAGAAACATTATCTTTGGACGATTTTCATAACACTCTCATTACTTATGAGATGATAAGGGAGAAGACTATGAAGGGAAAAATAAAAGCTGATAGAGAGATGACATTCAAGGCTGCAAAGAGAGATAAGTCAAATAAAACTCTTATTGAAGATGATGCTGGTGAATCTGATTCTGAAGATGAGGTATATAAAAATTTTGATGAAATTTTATCCTTGTTTTCTAAGAATCTTAAAAGAGGTACAATGAAATACAAGGGTAAACTTCCCTTGAAATGTTTTGAGTGTGGATCCATTGGTCACTTTGTGTCTAATTGTCCTAAAAATAATAAATAAGAAGATAGTGATGATGATAACAGAAGGCCAAGAAGGTAGTGAAAGAAACAAGCTGACAAAGATAAATAATTTTCAAATGGGAAGGATAAAAATTTCTTCAATTCAAAAATACGACACTTTTTATCAAAAGACGAAGATGAATAAGATAACGAAGTTGAATTCGAGAAATTATTTTCTGAAAAAAATAGAGAGAAAACCTTTATTTTTTTATTGAATAATGAAGAGTACGATAGAAATAGTTCATAATAAGAAGAAACTCAATTTGAATATCATCTGAAAGAAGAGTTGAAATAATGCCTGAGGAAGATCAGAAGACTTGAGAAAGAAAACAACAAGCTGATAAATGAAAATTCCACATTAAACTATCAAGAAGGTTTTACTAATAAGAAAACCAAGATGGAAAATGAGATTAATGATCTGAAAAATTTTCATTAGAATAAAATGAATCGTAATGATCATCTTGAAGTAAAGCTGAAAGAAAAAGAAGAAGAGTTGGAACTTTTCCAACAAACACTTTATAAAGCTAAAGAAATGAATATCAGTTTCAAAAATTATATCTCAGAAGTTGGTGAATGTTCCAGTAAGAATGAACCAAACAAGGATAAAAAAAAGTTACCTTCAAAGGTCTAAATAAAAGACAGAATTGGTTCTGATAAGAACAAGGATGGAAATTCCATGTATGTGATCAAAGTCAGCAATGATGAAAAATTATAAGTGCACAAAAATCATTAGTCAAGAAAGAATTCTAATACATCTGGTGCTGTTAAATCTGAAATGAGAAAGGGATTTACAAATGAAAACATGAAGTTTTATGGTCATTATAGTTCTATTAAGAAGGTTGTTGAGAAGCATGTTCACAAATCTGGTCAGTATAGAAGTTTCAAAGGCAAATATTAATTATATAGTTATTACTGCTATTGTGGTGGATTCAAACACATGGAAAATATGTGTTGGATCAACAAACAACATTACAACTACTCCATAAGTTTTGAAAGACAAGGACTGAGGGGGAGTCCATAATTTCAAAATATAATGTCTCCAAATTAATTTCAGAAGATATCTAAGAAGACTGGTGTGAAAGTTGAGAATAGGTTCCAACCACTGGAAACAATTTGTGAACGATGTGATCGACCTGTACATCTTTCCAAGGGTTGCTTTAGTGTGTTACCAGAGCAACAAAATATTCTTCATAATTCTCAAAATCAAGAGTTTTTAAATGCTAAAAGGGACAGGTATGATAAGTCCAAAAAGAATGAGTGCATGGTTGTCTGGCCAGAACACATTGACCTGGCTAGGAAATTGGAGGAATCACAACAGAAAGTGAAGGAGCAGGAAGAACAAAAAGCTCTTGTTGTCAAAACTACTTTCAAAGCTACAAAAGGATAACTTTCATGGATTCTTGATAGTGGTTTTTCTTCTTATATGACATGGGACTTAATGTTTCTAAAGAATTTGAAAGACTTCAAAGAAGGAACCATTACATTTGGAAATGATGAATCTCTGAGAATCAAAGGTGTTGGATTAGCCATCATCGGAAAAGAAAAACTGAAATCTAAGAAAACATTATATGTTGATGGGTTGAAACATAATCTTATGAGTGTTTCACAACTCTATGATGAGGGAAATAAAGTTATATTCCGAAAACATGGGTTCATTGTGAAATGTGAAAATGATGGAAATATAGTTACAAGGGGCCAACGTACAAAAGGAAACTTGTTCCAAGTTTGTGAAGTACAAAATTCTTGTTACATGAGCATGGTGGATGAAAATCAGTTATGGTATAAAAGGATAGGACATATGTGTCTGAGAAACATGTGTAAGTTATCAACGTGGGATAGGTTATGAGATATTCTTGATTTATCAAGAGGAAGATATTGGTGTTGCACTATATGTAAAAAAGGGACGATTACAAAATGTTTTCATAAGAGAGTTGAAATTCATTCAAAACAACCCTTGGAACTTATAAATTCTGATATATGTGGACCAATGAGAAATAAATCAACAAATGAAGATAAGTACTTCATTACTTTCATTGATGAATTACTCGCATTACTTGTGTTATGTACATGAGACATAAGTCAGATGCATTAAAAATATTTAAGAGTTTCAGGAGGAAAGTAGAAGGAATGTGAGTATTCAGTGAAGAAGTTGAGAAATTATAATGGTGGTGAGTATAAGAATAAATATTTTGAAATTTACCTTGAGAAACATAGAATTATGCATGAGTTTAGTTCACCATACACACCACAATAAAATGGGGTTTCTGAAAGAAAGAATATAAGTCTGGTGGAAATGGGGAGAACTGTGTTACTTGAATATAGTCTTTCTCATTTTTATTGGAGGCAAACCATGAGCACTGCTATTTATATTCAGAATTGATGCTTCTATAGGCCAAACTTAGATATGACTCCATATGAAATGTTCTATGAAAAAAATCCATGTATGAAATATTTAAGAGTATTTGGGAGTCCATGCATTATAAAGAAGCATGGTGGAAACCATGGAAAGTTCGATCAAAGAGGAGATGATGGAATTTTTTTTGGTTATGCTCCAGAAGGAAGAGGAAATAGATGTATCAATAAAAAAATTGGAAGAATTATTCATTCTTCATATGTAAAAGTTGTTTAAAATGTTGAGAAATAAAAGTAGTCATATTTTGATGTGGAAGTTGAGATGGATAGAGAAGATTTTGTTAATGATTCTGATAATTATACAGAATGTGTAAATCCTACCAGTGAAGAGGAATCCAACTCATAAATCTCAAGTGATGAGGATGAAGTTAGAAAAACTCATCCTAGGTTGAGGAAAAAAGTGGAGGCTCAAAATATTATTAGAGGTAAACATCAGAGGGTTCAAACAAGAAGAAAAACGAATGCTAGATCACATACTTCTCTTTATTCTAAAGTTGAACCAAATGATGTAAATGAATCATTTGAGCATCCAGAATGGGTTCATGCAATGAATGAAGAGCCTGATTAGATAGAGAATAATGATAATTGGGAACTTGTTCCCCATACCGACAACAAGAATATTATTGGTACAAAGTGGGTTTTCGGGAACAAGCTGAATGGATAAGGTAAAGTAATGAGAAACAAATCAAGATTGGTTTGAAAGGGTTATTCACAAATTGAAGGCATTGATTTTGATGAGACATTTTCTACGGTGGCATGATTATAAACTATCAGAATCTTTCTTTCTATTTCTGCACAACGATGTTACAAAATCGTTCAAATGGATGAAAAATCTGCATTCTTGAATGGTGACCTTGATGAGGAAGTTTACATTGATCAACCTTGTGGATTTTTTATTTGAAAGGATGAAAGTTATGTGTACAGATTAAAGAAGGCTTTGTATTGGCTCAAACAGGCTCCGAGAGCATGGTATTCTAAATTAGATACTTTCTTAAAGAAGATGAACTTTAAGAAAGGGAGAGTTGACAGCAATATCTACATCAAGGAATATCAAGAGTTGTCACTGATCGTTATTGTTTATGATGATGATATTATATTTATTGGAAATGATTAATGATCATGTGAAAAGTTTTCTAAGGAGATGAAAAAGTTATTTGTGATGTCCATGCTGGGAGAAATGAATTACATTCTGGGTCTACAAATTTCACAGAAGAAGAATCATGTTTTTCTATCTCAAGAAACGTATGCTGAGGAAATTTTGAAGAAGTTTGGCATGGAAACTTTGAAACTATTTTCCACGCTAATTTCAGTGGGAACCAAGTTGTATAAATATGGAGAAGGCAATGAAGCTGATCAGAAATAGTTTTGAAAGATGATTGGAAGTCTGTTGTATTTTGCTACCTCAAGACCTGATATCGTTTATTATGTTACTTTATGAGTAAGATTTCAGAGTGCTCCTAAAGAATCACATTTTATATCTGGAAATAGAATTATCAATTATATCAAAGGAAGAACAAATTTTGGAATCAGGTATGATGGATCAGGAAATATTGATCTATTCAAGTATTCTGATGCTGATTGGGTAGGAAATGTTGATGATCGAATATCCACATCTGGTGGAGTTTTCATTCTGGGGAAAAGTTGTGTTAGTTGGCATAACAAGAAACAGAATTCAGTAACTCTTAGCACAACTGAAGCTGATTATGTTGCTACTACTCAATCTTCAACTCAACTAATGTGGATGAAGACTCACCTGGAAGATCTACTTGTGGAAGTAATGCTACCATTGCTATTGGGTTTTGATAATCATAGTGCAATCAATCTTATAAGAAATACAGTAAAACATTATCATTCAAAAAACATTGATATAATGTACCAATTCATCAATGATCAGGTGGAGGAGAATGAATTGAGGCTGGAGTATGTTCCTACGTCTGAACAAGTTGTTGATATATTCAAAAAACCGTTACCAAAGGAATCATTTAAAAAATTGAGGTTGAACATGGGTGTCCAACATACTTCTCTTCAAGGTTAAGATGTGTGTTTATGTCCCCTCTCTCGTCTTACCTTTGGATAGTGTTTTCAAAGGGGAGAATTGTTTCGTAAATCTATCCTTATGGAAGCATGCATAAAGGGGGAGTTGTGGGTAAGTTGTGAATCCAGCATGTATGTGTGTGAACTATTCTAACTGTTTGTTGGAGTGGTTATAGGAAACAATGTTGTTTACTAGGAAAGTTGACGAAGTGAAGAATGATGAGGTAGAAGCTTGAAAGATGATCTGAAGAAGGATGAGGATGTAAGCTCATGGTATTTCATAGTCACTTCTTTTGGACAGCATGGTTTTGGATATTAATAATTCATGATTCCTACAATGAGTTAGCTCACATAGGCTTAGAATTATTGATAAGTAATCCATTTATTAGGGTTACAATGTTCAGTGATTTATAAATCATGGTTGAAAACAAAATCTAAAGGGGGATATTGTTGGGACCAAGTTGGATGGATAATGAAGTAAGAAATTTTTTTTGTTACAGAGTGTTGTCTTTTGTTGTCAAAGAAGCTAAATTAATTCACTTTTTCTAAAGGACATGTAAACTATGAAGATGCTTTTCTGATTTATATTTCACAAATATCATAAGTTTGGAGAACTTATGATACAAGCCTTATGAAGAGTAGAGAGAGTAAAGAAGTGATTTTGGAAAAGGAATGAAACTGGCGCGCAAGTATTGGCGCACAAGTGTAAGTGGCACACAAGTCATATTTCAAGATCATCCCATAAAAATATGAAAAAGTAAATAAAGTCGCGCACAAGTCATAAACCGAGCCGCAAGTCTAATGGGCGTGCTAGTGTGGCATGCATGTGTATGTTACATGCAAATTCATATTTAAAACATCATCATATAAAAATATGACATAGTAAAGAAAGTGTCGCGCAAGTGCTGGAGTGGAATGCAAGTGATGGAGGGGCACACAAGTGCCGGAGTGGTGTGCCAGTATATGTGGCGCAAAATTCACCAAAATACCTATAAATAAAAGACTAGCCTCCTCATTTTTTAATTCTCAACACTTAAGAGAAATTTAGAGCTCTGATCGCACAATTAGTGGAGGGTACTCTGACCGCGCAAGTAGCCGAGGGCGGCATGCAAGCTGATGTGGCGCGCAAGCTGAGGGATATTTACAAGGCGTGCAAGTAGTGTGTCACACAAGTTTCGTCGCACATGTTTTGACCTGCAAGTTTCCTGAGGAGCGCATGTAGGGAGGTGCTTTCAAGAAGTGGCCTTTGTATAAGCCAAATGTGGTGCGCAGGTTGTGAGTTGTTCTTAATGGTGGCACGCAAGTATTGATTATGTGTGCAAGTAGGTGGCGTACAAGCAGTGAGGCACACAAGCAGGTGGTGCACAAGCAAGGAGGCACCCAAGCAGGGAGTGGCATGCAAGCTATCTGCACGAGGAGGTTCTTACCTGCATTTGTGTAGGAAAGTGAAGAATTGTTTTGAATGATTTTATTTGTGAATGTTCATTAAGAATCAACGAATCATTACATTACCCTATTTGTGCTATGATGGAGCACACACACTATTGGATTGTTTTCAAAGTTCTACATGAGTGTAAGTGTATATCCTACTCATTGTATTCCACATCAAAGGATTGTTTTCTAGTGGATTGTGTGGTACAAGAGTTTTCCCATACCATACCAAGGACGTAGCTACTCTTATTGAGTAGCAAACCTTGTAAATATTGTGATCTTGTGGTTGTGTGTGTTCATTAGGGAAGAAACTTTTTTACAGGAGGCGAAGGTTGTTTTCAAAAACAGGAAACATAAAAAGAAAAAGATATCATTGATTCACCCCCTCCCCCTTTCAGTGATACTTAGATCCTGATTTGGAATTTCACAAATTATTGATTAAAATATTACATATGATAATATTTTAACTCTCTACCATTATTTCAAACTATCATTTAAAATATTACATGTAATAATATTTTTATCTCTCATGCATAATTTAAAATTATTTATTAATATAATACATGTGATTATTTTATTTATCTCTCTTGGATTATTTTAATATTATATATTAAAATATTATATGCGATAATATTTTATCTCTATAGGTTAATTTTAAAATTATCATTTTATTATTATAATAATTATCTTATGACAATACATGTAAATATCCTATAATAATTTTTAAAGTCTTTGTCACGTGATAATTAAATTATAATTATCCTAAGATAAATTTTAAAATTATATTCTAATATTTATTCTATACAAATTATCATTTTAAAATTATCTTATGATGATTTGTTACTATAAATCATCGTTTGATAATTTGATACAATTGTCTACTAATAATTTCAGATAATTATTTTTCAATAAGAAGTGTAATTTTCTTTTAATAATTTAAAGCATTTATCGTATAAAAATTTTATAAATTAAAACTCAATAAATCCATATGATTATCCATTGATAATTTATTTTAATTTATCTATTTAAAAATGTGGAAAAGTAGATTGGTCAATTCATTTCTTCCTCCAAATAAAAAAATATGATTTAGGTTCTACCCATCCATATGAATCCAATGACAATAATGGTGTGTAATTCTGATCAATAATATAGAAGATATCAAATTTTTAAGATTAGAAGAAAAAAACCAACCTAGAATCCATCCTAGGAATAACATAAGGAAGACCCAAAATGGGGGATCACAAGCACCAATTGTAGAAAATATTTGGAACCCATCGTTGGATTGATCGACTGCAAGGGATGTCGGGATATTTCATCTCAACGAGATCTACCAACAATGATAAAGCTTGTGGTTCCGCTATTTGATAGCCCAAAAATGAATCATTTAATCCCACAAATTAAAACATTTTTTTAAATCTATGATTCAACCAAAAAAATTAATCTAGAGTTATTAGATTTGTGATATAGAGTTATTACCATTATTATCCAGTCAAAACAGTTGAAGAAATGAAGGTTTTAAATCCTCCATATGAATTAATGGAGGTGTGAAGAAGGCTAAAGGAGGACAAACAATGTTTCCTATATTTAATTAAATTAAAAAATTAAATTATTTAATTAAATTATAAAAAATTGATTGTTCTGAACACCCATTGCGTATAAAATTTATACCCTTCCTAGGGTAAACCCCTTATTCCAAACCCAATAGTGGTCTTAGATTTCTTGTAAGACCCATAGTTTGGGAGATATGTAATTATTTTCAATAAAATAATATTTTAAACATTAGTTAGTAGCTTTATCTCATGAGAGAGCAACCAAATATCTTATGCCTTCAAATTTTATATCCCTCTTAGTGTAAACACTATGTTTTGGACATAATAGTGCTCTTGTATTTCTCATATGACTCACTGTTTTAGATTAATTCAAATATTGTTAATAAATTGCACACACTTAATATAATATAATTAATATTTTTATTCAATCTAAATTGAGGCTTTCTGGGCCTTGGATTCTCGCATAAATATATTGTCTAACTTTGAAAATATTCCATTGAATATTTCGAAGTGTTATCTGAGATTTTACCCTTCTAAAAAACATTTATTCTATTATACATTATTTTCAATAGTAAATAATTATTTTACATCATAAGGAATTTATAATTTATCAAGAGAGGCATTTTAAATTTTTTACAAAGCGGACTTTTATTATCATTGTAAAAAATTAGGATATTCCAATTCACCCCATTATCGACTTCTCGTCCTCGAGAAACATCATTAGTGGTATTTCTGAAACAACTCAAACCACTGATCTTGATCATCCAACTCACATTTCTAGATCTCTTCCTAGATCTATCCATGCTGCCACTAAAATCGGACTAGTAGTATCATTCTCCCTTCGATTCCTTCCTTAATTAGATATCTAATCTACATCGGACACTCATCATAATATGAAATAGGTTCCAAAACAACATCCTTGAAATATATAATATTCATCGGATTAGGAATGTACCTTCAAAGGTGAGAAATGTGGAATGCATTATTCATATCTCGATAGTAATAAGGGAGGTCTGGATGATATGCTACTACCCCAATCCATTGAGTGAGTCCCTCATCAGTCTATCACTAAAAGAAGCACTGATTATCACTCTCTCATATACAAGAGTTACATGTCATCATTCAATGACATATTAGAGGAAGGTAAGTTAGGGAATCATAAATCTTCTAGTAAGTAAAATTCGGACCTGGCTCATAGATTTTAGTAAAACAACTGTATTTAAACAAGGTAGAAGATCTATGACGTTCTTTAGTCTATACCTCATACAGTAACACGTTTCTTATCAACATATGTTGGTGCTAGATCCATTTCATAGACATATCTCACCTCATCTCAATGATCATATCTGCGACTTTCCTAAGTTGTCATCATCAGGGGAGTTTGTGTCCTATGTTGGGTTTCTCTACTCCCAGCATATCCTAGCATCTTAGAACTACTCTAGGAAACCTTTGAGAAAAAACATCAAAGGTGGCCTGCCTTGCCACACTTGTTGCAGTCTAATGTTAGCTTCCCAAAAGTGCCTTTATAATTCCCCTCTCTCCCACAATTGTAGCACCTAGCTGAAAACGTTTTATTCTGACCTGATTTTCCATCTCTATACTTCTCTTGGTTTTCTTTTCTCTTCCTACCATATGAAGGGAATCCTATAGTATAAAGAGAAAACTCAGTCACTGGCCCATTGTGAGTCGGAATTAATCCTTTTGTGTTATCCTCCTCCATCCCCTTGTCAAAGGTTAGGGCATTGAGAAACAGCTAAGAGTATTTCAATAGGTCAAAGACCTTAACAATAGGTATGATCTTTGGTCGTAAACCTATCTCTATCTTCTGAGCATTCCATGCCTCATTCCCAAATAAAAATGAGAAATGAAATGAATCTCCAAAAAAAACTTGAATAGTATGAAGAGACAGTAAAAGGACCTTATTATAATTCCATGAGCTCTTGGGCATGGTCCAACTTCATCATGTTAGGGAAGTACTATTCTAGGAACAAATCCATAAAGGTCATCAATGTAAGACCTTCTCATCTCCCTTATTGATTTATGGAATTCCACCATCTCCTAGTTAGTCCTTTTATATAATGGTTTATAGAATCACTCATCCTTCCTTAGGAGTCTGGACTAGCTTGAAAATGCTTTAAATATATTCTAGCCAATCCTTTGCTTCCAGTGGGCCCCCAATAACCTATAATATCAGAGGATGATGAAGATGGAAATCCATATTATGTTTGTTCATAGTCATTTGAATAAATCCACACTAGATATAAACCAACCAAAAAATGTCCCAATTGATCAGGCTCTACATCTTGGATTACTTGTGTCAGTATAGTATCATGATGAGGTATATCCCCCTGTACCACATATGGTGGCATGAGGGCATTTTAAGTTTCCATAGATAGTGGTTACATCAAATGTATATGAGGATACATCATTCCAACAAAAGAAGAATTAGGAACAATGTAAGTCCTAACAGTCCATGGGATCAAACAAGGATTTCCTAGGATTCCACCCTTAACCAAAGGTATACCCCTCCCAATAATAACCATGTTTCTGCCTCTACATTTTAGTCACAATAATCATATATATACTAATAAAACAACATTAATTGTTCAACTAATTAATGCCAATAATGATATTTCAATGAACATGGAAACATAGATATATCATATAGAGAAACTATCCTGAACAAAAATCACAAATCAAGGCATTTAATTAATGAAATACAATTCAAAAAAACAATAGGTATACATTTGGCTTGTGAACCTATGTTCCTAGTCATGATGAATTAATATACATGAAATATCATAAATCACAAATAACATATTGTTCATCAAGAATGCTGAATCAATAGTAGCAACAGAACATAAATTCCTCATGTTATGGCAACTTAAAGGTCCATTATTTAGTACTGGACAAGCACTTTTATATTTCTCCTACATGAGTCCCAAATTCCTATCTCGTTACTAACTTTTCCCAACCCAAGATAAAGAGTAGAAACCAGTTAGTAAATCCGGGACTCTGATACCATTTTGTAACAACCCGACCTGAACCACCAAGTCCGAGCCAAAATGCTACATGACCTCATGCATGCCTCCCTACATGGAAGAGGTTACCAACTAGATTTGAGATTCTCAAGTGAAACCAAGGTAATACTATACCCTTTGTGTCATGTCATAGGAATGATAATAATGAATAACCAAATAATATGAAATCAGTGTAAATGTTGAAACAAAATAATAACATACCCATAAAATCTCCCAAAGTGGTAATCTTGTACAGAGTATAATGAAATAGACAAATACAAGATCAAGGTAAATAAAAAACCATCTACATGGTAATCCTTTGTCTATCCCAATCCACTCCAGCTCCATGCTCCACCGCTCAACTGTCTGCCATAGGGACCTTTCCCTTTGTCGGATCTAAAGTCACAAAATCTACAAGTGTACTGAAATGCCCGAGTAGGGTGTAAGTACAAGTATCAGTAGAAAAACACTAATGAGTCCTTAATATAAGTGTGTAAAATATATATAATAGTGTATATCATGACAGAAGTAATTCTCAGTAAACACACATTTGTCGAGTCATCATGCACTGACCAAGACGCTCCAAACCCCGAACCCACATGCTTCAGCTCCTTACTGGTAAGAATTTCAAGAATAAACATACCTATATAAAGGTCACATAGCTCACCACACCATTTCAGTGGTTGTTACCGATGTGATGTATATTCTTTCGGTTCTATATTTGGTATTTTATCATTTTAATGACACATGACCCATGTTCATAGGAAGAAAAACCCATTATCCAATAGCAAGCCACTATGGGTTTCCCTCTACAAGGGTAGTCACATCTGCCTTTAAGGATGTTAGGACTACATTAAGATGGGTAATTGGCCACTAGAACGCATAAATTCCACCCCAAGGCTATACCTGTGTATGTAAGTATCTTCTATCTAGCTAATATACTTTCCCCTCTAGAGGGGTAGACATGTCTACCTTTAAGGTTGTTAGGACCATGTGAGGTTGGGTAACCTCATACACTAAACATGAGATGATATCTTCTCCCTCCTGGATTATTTTCCAATTATTTATTAAAATATTATTTGCAATAAAATTTGATTTATCATGGATAATTTAAAATTATTGAATAAAAAATAACATGTGATGATATTGTAACTCTCCTATATATTTTTGAACTACCATTTAATGTTTTATATGTGATAATATTTTTATCTCTCATGAATAATTTCAAATTTCCAATTAAAATATTACATGAAATAATATTTTTACTCTCCTGTATAATTTCAAACTATCATATAAAATATTAAATGTTCTAATATTTTAATCTCTCATTGATAATTTTCAAATTATCGATTAAATTATTACATGTGATAAAATTTTATCACTCTTATATAATTTTAAAATTATCATTTTATAATTATAATAATTATCCTCTGACAATGCACATAATTATCCTATGAAAATTTTGATAGTGTATGCCACGTGATATTAACTTATGATTATCCTTAGATAATTTTTATAATTATTTTCTAATAATTATTCCATAAAATTATCATTTGGAAATTTTCATATGGTGATTTGATTCTACAAATTATCATTTCATAATTTGATTCAATTGTTCATTAATAATTTTATATATTTATTTTCAATAAGACATATTTTTTCCCTTAATAATTAAAAACAATTATCATAGGAAATTTTATAAATTATCACTTGATAAATTTATGCGATTATCCTTGGATAATTTATTTTAATTTTTATATTTAAAAATGTAAAAAAGTGTATATAGTAATACATTGCTGTATTCAAATAAAATATATGATTTCAGTTCTGCTCATCAATACGAATCCAATGTCACTAATGGTGTATAATTCTATCCAATAATGTAGAAGATATTGAATTTAGAAGACTGGAAGGAGAATAAAAAAACTCCAACCTGGAATCCTTCCGAGTCGTAGCACAAAGAAGATCCAAAATGGGGGGTCACGCACACTGGTTGAACTGTATCTTCTAAACCCATTGTTGGATTGATCAATTGAAATAGAGTTTGAGATATTATAGCTCAATGAGATCTACTAACGATAATCATGATGGTGGTTTGACTATTTGATATCCCCCAAAACACACCATTTAAACCCTTAAATTAAAACATTTTTTTAATTCATGATTCAACCTAAAAATAAATGTGGAGTTAATAGATTAGTGATACTAGGTTATTTCCATTATTATTCTGTCAAAACATGTAAATAAACAAAGGTTTAAAATCCTCCATATTCTTTAATTTAGGTTCATTGTAGGCTAAAGGTGGATGGCAATGTTTCTTTCATTTCATTAAATTAACAAATTAAATTATTTAATCGAACATGATTGTTTTTTTGGGAAATCAAACCGAACGCCTATTGTGTATAAAACTTATACCCTACCTAGGGTAAACCCCCATTCTAGGACAAACAGTGATATCATATTTCTCATACGACACACTATTTGGGATATATTTAATTATATTAAATAAAATACATTATTAAATACTATTTAATAACCTAATATCACGAGAAAGGCATCTGAACATCTGAAACTGTTGAATGTTATACCACTCCTAGGGTAAAAACTGAGTTTCACTCATAAAGGTAGTCTCAGATGTCTCATACGTCTCACCATTTTGGATTTATTCAAATATTTTGAATAAATTGTGCACACTTAATAAAATATAATTAATATTTTTATTTAGTCTTCACAAAGGATTTGAGGGCCCCACATAAAGAATTTATAATTTATCAAAATTGGCATTTTATTATCATTGTAAAAAATTAGGATATTACAATTCTACCCCTATATCGACTTCTCATTCTCGAGACGCATCTCTAGTGGTCTTTTTAAAACCACTGAGACCACTGAGCTCAAAAATCAAACTCACATTTCTACATATCTTCCTAGATCAGTTCATGCTGCAACTGAAACATGACTAGTGGTATCATTTTCCCCTAGAGTCCCTCCTCACTCCGATATGTAATACACACAAGACACTCATCATAAGATTAAATAAGTTCAAACTCAATGTCTTTTCAATCTATAATATGTATAGTATCATGCATGTACCTCTGAAGTTGAGAACTGTTGAACGCATCATTCATATCTCAATAGCAATAAGGGGGTCCATATGATATGCTACTAACCTAATCAACTGAGTGAGTCCCTTATCAATCTGTCACTAAAATAAGCATAAACTATCACTCTCCTATATAATAGGGTTTCATGCCATAGTTCAATTACATATTAGAGGAAGGTAAGTTACAGAAACATAACTCTTCGGGTAAATCAAGTCCATACATGGCTCACAGATAATAGGAAAACCACAGTGTTAAGACAAGGTAGAAGATCAAATACATTCTCTAGTATTTACCTTATATAGTAAAAAATTTATTATCACAATTTTTTGGTGCTAGATCTATTTCATAGACTTGGCCTACATTATCTCCATGATCATATCTATGACATTCACGATTAATTGTCATCAAGAGAGTCTATTTCTTCAACTTGATTTCTCCACTCCTTTCCTATCCTAACATCCTTGAACTCTTATGGGAAACCTTTGAGAAAAAATATCAAATATGGCCAACCTTTCCACACTGGTGGCAGTCCACTATTGGCTTCTTACAAGTGCTGTTATAATTCCCCTATTTCCCACCATTATAGAACCTACCTAAAAATGTTCTGTTCTGACCTGGATATTCATTGATCAACTTCTCCGGGATTTCCTTTCTCATCCTACTATCTGAAGGGACTCCTATAGTAGGAAGGGAATACTCAGTCACTAGACCACCGTGAGTTTGAAGTAAGCCTGCTATGTTATCCTTCTCTATCCCCTTCTCAAATTTCAGATCCTTGTAAAGCGCCTAAGAGTATTTCATCAGGTCAAATCCTCTAACCATATGTCATAACTCCTGTCATAAACCTATCTCAAATTTCCTATATTTCTATGCCTCATTCACAGCAAAAAAATGATAAAAGAAAATAAACTCTCTAAAATATTCATTGTAAGTAGAGATTGTCATAAAACATTTCCCTAATTCCATGAGCTTCTGCACACGGTCCAACTTCATCATATTAGGTAAGTCCTGTTTGAGGAACAACTCCTTAAAGGTCATCCTTGTAAGACCTTCTCATATCCTAGCTTGATCCATGGAATTCCACCATCTCCTAATAGGTCATTGAATCATAAAGGTTTTTGGAATTAATCATCCTTCCTCAGGGGGTTGTACTAGCTCGAAAATGATTTTGATATAGTCTAGACAATCCTCTACATCCTATGGGCCACCCAAACCCTAGAATTTTAGAGGATGATGAATCTTGAAATACCTAGCATGGTCGATCATAGTCCTCTAAATAGCTCCATCGTGGATAATAACCATCAAAAAATATCTTGGTTGACCATGCTCTACAGGATGGATTACTTCTTTTACAATAGGATCATGCTAGGTTATTTCCCCTTGTACCACAGGTGGTATCACAATAGCATCCTATGTTTCCACAACTAGTGTTTCCATCAAATTTATCTTATGAACCATCTCTCCAAAAAAAGGAGAATTAGGAATACAGATTGTCCTAATAGTCTATGGTATCAAACAAGGCATTCCTAGGATTTTACCTATAACCAAAGGTATACCCCTCCTAAAAATAACCCATGTGTTTGTCCTTTAACTTTAGTCACATTCATCATATATATTCTAATACAAAATCATACTCTATTCAACTAATTAATTACAATAAGGATATATCACACAAAATGGAAGCACATATATAGTAGACATAGAAACTATCCCGAATAAATAACACAATTCAAGGCATTTAATTAATGAACTATTATGAAGCACAAAAACTGGTATACATATGGAAGGTGGACCTAATTTACTTTTCATGATTCACTAATATATGATAAATATCATAAATTACTTATAACACCATGCGTATCACCCAAGGTGAATCAATAGTAACAACAAAACAAAAATTCCCTACTTTATGGCAACTTAGAGTTCCACTCTTCAGTGCTAGCCAGACACTGTTATAGTTCCCCTACGTAAGTCCCAATTTCCTATCTCCTCTCAAATATATCCCATCCCAAGACAATGATATGAAAAATTTTAGTAAATCCGAGCCTACGATACCATTTTGTAGAATCCCAACCCAAACCACCAGGTTTGAGCCAGAATGTTACATGACCTCATGCACGCCTCACCGTACACAAGAGGTTCCTTTATAGTAGAGAGGGTCTCAATTGAAGCATTTGGGAGACTATACCCTTTGTATCATGTCATATGACCAATAATAATGAATAATGTAAATAATAAAAAATCCATGTAAATGCGGAAACAAAATATTGACATACACATAAAAGATCCCAAAGTGGTAAGCCTATCAAGAGTATAAAAAAGTAGACAAATACAAGATAAAAGTAAATAAACAACAATATGAAGGGTACTCTTGTTTCTATTACAGTCCACTCCAGCTCCATGCACCACCACTCAACTGTCAGCCACAAGGCCTTTTCCCTTTTCCCGATCTCAGGTTACAAAACCAAAAAGCACACACAAATGTTCGAGTATGGTGTAAATACAAGTCTCAATAGGACACCACCAATACATCCTTACCATAAGTGCAGAAAATATGTGTAACAATGTATATTATTAAATAAGTAATTCTTATTAAATAAACATGTGTTGGGTCATTGTACACTGAGAAAGCTGCCCCGAACCCCGACCCCACCTACTTCAGCTCATTATAGGTAAGAAATTCAAGAATGCATGTACCTCCATCATGTTCACATATATCACCCACCATTCTAGAAGTTGTTACTCATGCACCGTATATTCCGTCGAGTCAATCATCGGTCCTCTTATCCTTTTAAACACCCATGAACCAAGTTTGTAGGAATCCATGACCAGTAACTACTAGCAAGCCACTATGATTTCCCCTCTACAGGGGTACCCACACCCACATTTAAGGATGAATGGACTACATTATGATGGGTACTAAATCATGTAACTCCCACCCCATGGCTCCACCTATGTATCTTAGTATCTTCCAGCTAACCACTATGCTTTCCCCCCTACATAGGTAGACACACCCGCCATTAAGTATGTTAGGACGATGTGAGGTTGGGTAACCCCATATACCCAACCTCAAGGATCTGCCAGAGTATCTTGGTACCTATTACACAATTCCATAGGCTACACAATACAAAAATAAAATGTTTCATAGCAAGAAATGATAATTCACACCAAGATAAAAGTTAAGATAATCACACATAAATAAGTACGACCAATGCTACTCACACAATTACATAAAATTCATCACAAGCATGGGTTACTCAAACAAAAACATCACATCCTAATAACATAATATATTTCCCAAAATGGGAAGGAAATTCTTATCTTAAAAGTCTTAAAATCCTTTTTGTGATTTTATTATTATCAAAGGCGACACACGAAATTCCCTAGTTTTCGGCGCAATGATGCTTGAGGTATGTCAAGGTTCCTTAAAATAAAAACAAGCTATTTTATTTTAAAAAGAAATAAAATATTACATGAAATTATATGTTCTCTCTCCTGGATAATTTTCAAATTATCGATTAAAATATTACATGCGATAATAATTTATCTATCAATGGTAATTTCAAATTATTTATTAAAATATTATAGGTGATAATATTTTAACACTCCTACATATTTTCAAGATATCATTTAAAATATTTCATGCAATAATATTTTTATCTTTCGTGGATAATTTCAAATTATTGAATAAATATTACATGCTATAATATTTTTACTCTCATGTATAAGTTCAAAATATCATTTAAAATTTTACATGTGATAATATTTTTATCTATCATGGATAATTTTCAAAATATCAATTAAAATATTAAATGTGATAATATTTGATATCTCTTGGATAATTTTCACATTATCATTTTATAATTATAATAATTATCCTTTTACAATACATGTAATCATCCTATGAAAATTTCTACAGTCTTTATCATGTGATAATTAACTTATGATTATCCTTAGATACTTTGGTTAATTATATTTTAATAATTATTCCGTACAATTTATGATTTGGATATTATCTTATGACTGCAAATTAATTTCATGAAATTGTCTATTAATAATTTTATACAATTATCTTCGATAAGACATGTAATTTTCCTTTAATATTTCAAAGAAATTATAGTATGAAATTTGATAAATTATCACTCAATAAATCCATGTGATTATCCTTTAATAATTTATTTTAATCAATCTATTTAGAAATGAAAAAAAGTAGATTGAACAATACATGATTACCTTCCAATCAAATATATGATTTAAGTTTTTCTCATCAATACAAATATAATAGCACTAACTGTGTATAATTATAATCAATAATGTAGAAGATATTGAATTTAGAATATTTGAAAAAAAAACCCAACCGAGATTCATTCCTAGGAATAGCACAAGGAAAATCCACAATGGGGGGTCGTGCACATCGATTGGACCATATCTTCAAAACCTATCATTGGATCGATCGAATGCATGGGAGGTTGAGATATTTCTTCTTGATGAGATCTACCAATAGTGATCAGCTGGTGGTTCGACTATTTGATATCCACCAAAATATATCATTTAAACCCTCTCATTAAAACATATATTTTAATCCATGATTCCACCTAACAATTATGTGGAGTCAATAAATTTGTGATACATATTTATTTATATTACTACCCGATCAAAATGGGTGAAGAAACAGAGGTTTAAAATCCTCAATATTATTTAATGGATGTGCGCCAAAGGTTGAAGGTATATGAATAGTGTTTCCTACATTTAGTTAAATTAATAAATTAAATTATTTAATTCAATCAACAAAAACTTGTTTGTTTTTATGGGAAATCAGACCGAACTCCCATTGCGTATAAAAATTATACCCTATATAGCATAAAACCCTTGTTATTAACCAAAAGTTGGTCTCAAATTTCATGTACGACACACTGTTTGGGAGATATTAAATTATTTTCAATAAATAATATATTAAATATTATTTAATAACTTTATCTCATGAGTGAGAAAAAAACTGAGTTTTATACATAATGGTGCTCTCATGTTTCACAAACTACTCGCCTTTTTGGATTTGTTCCAATATTTTGAATAAATTGCATGCACTTAATATAATATAATTAATATTTATATTCATTATTCATAGAGGCTTTTCAAGCCTTATAATATCATACTAACTCAGTGTTTTCCCCTGAAAATATTACATTGAATATTTTAAAGTGTTATATGGGATTTTACATTTCTGTAAAATATTTAATCCATTTTAATGTATTTTCACTGATAAATTATTTTTTCCTCGTAAATAATTTATAACTTATGAAAGATGTATTTTATAATTCATCATAAGAGTCATTTTATTATGATTGTATAAAATTAGGATATTACAATTCTCCTCCTCTAACAACTTCTCATCCTCACAAAACATCTCTAGTGGTTTTACTAAAACAACTCAGTCCACTGAGCTCAAATATCAAACTCACACTTCCATAACTCTTCTTGGATCTATCCATACTACCACTAAAACTATACCAGTAGTATCATTTTAATTTAGAGTCCATCCTCATTCCAATCTATACTCCACACAAGAGACTCACCTTAAGATTCAACAGGTTCCAACTCCGCATCCTTACAATAAATAATATGTATAGGATCAGGAATTTACCTCTAAAGTTGAGAAACATGGAAAGCTTCATGCATATCTAGATAGTGAGATGGGAGGTCTAGATGATATGCTTCTACCCCAAAAACCTGATTGAGTCCCTCAGTAGTCTCTCACTAAAAGAATCATAGACTATATGTCTCTAATATTCTAGGGTTTCATGTCATCATTCAAGTATGTATTAGATGAATTTAAGTTAGGGAAATATAACTCTTCTAGTAAGTTATGTCCAGACATGGCTCACAGAATATTGGAAAACATCAGTATTAAAATAATTCATAAGATCAAAGAGGTTCTCTAGTTCGTACCTTGTATAGTAAAAAGATTCTCATCACCATCTGTAGGTTCTGGATCCATTTTATAAACTTTTCAAACCCTATATCCATGATCATATCTAGGACATCCCTGAGTCACCTTCATCAGGGGAGTCTATTTCCTTTACCGGTTTTCTCCACTCCCATCCGGTTATAACATCCTAGCACTCATCTCGGAAAACTTTGAAAAAAAATGTTAAGATGGTTAGCCTTTCCACACTAGTGGCATTCCAATGTTGGCTTCCTGTAAGTGAAATTATAATGACCTTATTTCACACAATTGTAGAACCTACATGAAAACGTTCTATTTTGAGATGAATGTCCATATCTTTTCTACTCATAGTTTTCCTTTCTCAACCTATAATTTAAATGGACTTCAATAGTATAATGGTTAAACTCAATCACTTTCCCACCATGAGTTAGAATTAAGCATGATGTATTATCATCCACTATCCCGTTCTCAAATTTTAGGGCCTTGTGAAGCATTCGAGAGTATGTCATCAGGTCAAAGCATCTAACCATACATCAAAGATATAGTTGTAAAACTATCTCTAACTTATTATAATTCCATGATTTATTCCCATATGACATAGGAGAAAGTGAAGAAACTCCATAAAATATGCATAGTAAGTAGAGAGAGTCATAGAACCATGTCATAATTGCATAATATCTTGGGCACAGTCCAAATTCATTGTGTTAGGGAACTAATTTTTGAGGAACAACTTCTTAAAGGTATTACATGTACGACCTTCTCATCTCCCAACTAGAACCATGGAATTCCACCATCTCCTAGTTGGTCCTTCGAACATAGAGGTTTCCAGAATTATCCATCCTTCCTCAGGGGTCTAGACTAGCCCTAAAATGATTTTGATATAGTATATCCAATTTTATAAATCCCATGGGAAACTATTACCCTAGAATGTTTTATTATGTTGAAGATATAAATCACAAGCATGGTCGGTAATATTCCATTGAATAGATCCACCCTAGATAGGAACAAACAAAAACTTTCTTGGTTGAGCAGGCTCTACATCCTGGATTACGTATGTCTGTACTGGATCGTGCTGGGGTACACCCACTATAACACAGGTGGTGGCATGGGAGCATCCTGGGTGACCACAATTCATGGTTCCATCAAACATCTTTCAGGTGGTATCCCTTAAAAAAGTGATAATTAGGAGCACAGAATGTCCTAAAAGTCCATGGGAACAAATAGGGTTTTTCTAGGAGTCTACCCTTAACCAATGGTATACCCCTCCTAGAAATAACCCATTTTTCTGTCCTTGCATGTATATTAAAGTCATCATATATATATAATCACTACAGCATGATCTGTTCAAATAATTAATACCAATAAATAAATATCACACAACCTAGAAATATAAATTTGTCATATAGAGAAACTATCCCAATAAGATAACAAAAATAAAGTCATTTAATTAATGAACTACTTCTCAACAAAACAATAGGTATACATATTTAATATGAACCTACAATCCCATTCATGATTCATGAACATATTCAAAATCTCATAAATCACATATAAAATCATGTGTGTCACCCAAGGTGAATCAATATTAACAAAAAAACATAAATTACACACATTATGGAAACTCGGATGTCCACTATTATGTGCTGGTCAGGCACTATCATATTTACCCCACATGAGATCAAATTTCTTATCTCGTGTCTAAACTATCACAACCTAAGACAAATAGAACAAAACATTTTGTAAATCCTGGCCTCTGGTACCATTTTGTAACATACCAACATGAACCACCAGGTACAAGATGGGATGCTACAGGACCTCATGTGTGCCTCCCCATATGTAGGAGGATTATAACTAACAGTGAGGGTCTGAAGTGAACCCATGGGGAGGTTATTCCCTCTATATAATGTCATAGGACCAATAAAAAGGAATAAACCAAAAAATAAATAGTCAGGTTAAATGAGGAAACTGAATAATGACATACAAATAAAAGGTCCCAATGTGGTATTAATGTCCATAGTATTAATAAGAACACAAATAAAAGAAAATATTAAACAAAAAACATCAATGGCGTACTCTAGTGTCTGTCATATTTTTCTCTTTATCGATGCTCCACCGGTAAACTGTTCTCAATAGGGCCCTTTCCCTTTGGCAGCTCTAAGGTCACAAAATCTACAAGAACACTGAAATACCTAACCAGGGTGTGTAAAATACTCAGTAGGACACCACCAATGTTTCCTTACCATAAGTGAAAATAAATATATATAATAGTGTAAATCATGACATAAGTAATTATCAGTAAACATATATGTGCCGAGTCATGATGCACTGACCAGGCCTCCACGAACCTTGACCCCACATACTTTGGCTTGTTTATGGTAAGAAATTCAAGAACACACATACCTCCATCAAGGTCACATAGCTCACCCCACCCTTCTGGTGGTTTTTACAAGAATTATGTATGTTCCTTCAGGTCTATCCTTGGTATGCTTATCCTTTAATCACCCACAAACCAAGTTAATAGGAAGCCATGACCTATTTCCTCCAACAAGCCACAATGTTTTCCACTATACAAGGGTATCCACGTCAACCTTTAAGGACATTAAGGCTCCGTAAGGATGGGTAAATGACCACTGGACTATGTTAATCCTACCCAGAGTCTCCACATGTGTATCTTAGTATCCACTAGCTAGCAACTATACTTTCCCCTCTATAGGGGTATCCACACCCGCCATTAAGGGCGTTAGTTCCGCATCAGGTTGGGTAACCACATACACCGAACCTCAAGGGTCCACCAGAGTATCTTGGTACCTACAACACAATTACATAGGCTATGAAACACAAAAATAAAATGTGTCATATTAAGGAATGATAAATCACACGAAGATCAAAATCTAGATAATCACGCATGAACAAGTACTCCCACGGCTTCTCACACACTCACATTAAATTCATCGCAAACATGGGTTAGTCCAACATAAACATCACATCAGGATAAAATCATATATACCCACATATAAATGTTTACAAAATGGGAATGAACCTCATATATTAAAATTCATAAAAACCTATTTGTGATTTTATTATTGTTAGAGGAGACACGTTAAAGTATCAAGTTGTTGGTGCGTTGATGCTCGATCTATGCCATGGGTACCTAAAACCAAAACCAAGTATTTTATTTACAAAAGAAATAAAATATCCCAAGTCATGTCACATTCTTCCTCATAGATATATTTTAAATTAGTGATTAAAATATTACATTTGATAATATTTTATCTCTCATGGATAATTTCAAATGATTGATTAAAATATTACATATGAAAATATTTTAACACTCCTGCATAATTTCAAAAAATCTTTTAAAATATTAAATGTGAAAATAATTTTATTTCTCTTGGATAATTTTGATATTATATATTAAAATAATACATATGATGGTATTTTAAATCTCTTTCATAATTTCAAACTATCATTTAAAATATTACACGCGATAATATTTTTATCTCTTATGGGTAATTTCAAATTATCGATTAAAATTTTACATGCAATAATATTTTATCTCTCTAGGATAATTTTTAAATTATTTATTAAAATATTACATGTGATAATATTTTATCTCTCTTGGAAAATTTTAAAATTATATTTTTATAATAATAATAATTATCCTTTGAAAATGCAGGTAATTATCCTTTGATAATTTCGATAGTCTTAGTCATGTGATAATTAATTTATTATTATAATTAAGAAATTTGTATAATTATATTCTAATAAATATTCCATACAAATTATCATATTGAAATTATCTTATGATGATTTGTTTCCACACATTATCATTGGATAATTTGATGCAATTTTCCACTAATAATTTTGGATAATGTTTTTTGAGAAGTTGTGTAATTGTCCTTTCATAATGAAAAGAAATTTTAGAATGACAGTTTTATAAATTATCACTCAATAAATCCATGAAATTATCCTTTCATAATTTATTATAATTTATCCATTTAAAATGTGGAAAGGTATATTGATCAATATATCGATTCCTTCAAATAAAAAATATGATTTAGGTTCTGCTCGTCGATACAAATACAATGACACAGATGGTGTGTAATTATTATCAATAACGTAGAAGATATTGAATTTAGATGATTGGAAGAAATATAAAAAACAATAACCTGGACTCCTTCCCAGGTGTAACATAAGGAAGATCCAAAATTGGGGGTCACATGCTCTAGTTAGACCAGATCATCGGAACCCTTCATTTGATTGATCGACTACACGTGAGGTTGGGATATTTCAACTTGATGAGATCTACCAACGGTGATAAAGAAAGAGATTATTCTATTTGATAGCCCCAAAAAACACATTGTATAAACCGTAAAATTAAAACATCTATTTTAATCCATGATTTAACCTAAAAAGTAATGTGGAGTCAATAGATTTATGATAAAAATTATTTCCATTATTATCTAGTCAAAAAAAGTAAATAAATATATGTTTAAAATCCTCCATATGAATTTATAGAAGTTCATTAATGGTTGAAGGAAGATAAATAGTGTTTCTTTATTTAATTAAATTATTTAATTCAATTATCAAAAACAAGATTGTTATTATGGGAAAGATTACTGAACACTCGTTGCATATAAAAATTATACACTTCCTTGGGTAAACCCCTATTACAGACCCAATTATGGTCTCTTATTTCTTATATGACACACTATTTGGGAGATATTTAATAATTTTTAATAAAATAATATATTAAATATTCTTTACTAATTTTATTTAATGAGCGAGGCATCCAAATGTCTGATGACTTCAAATGTAAAACCCCTACTTGGATAAAAACCATGTTTTGTATATAATGGTCGTATTTGATTTCCCATACGAGTAATATTTTTTGAATTACTCAAATATTTTGAATAAATTTCGCACACATAATATAAAATAATTAATCTTTTTATTTTGTCTTCTATGAGTCTTTACAAGCCTTAGAATCTCTCAATAACATAGTTTTTGACTATGAAAATATACTATTGAATTTTTCAAAGTGTTATGTGGGATTTTATCCTTTTGAAAAACAGTAAACCCATTTTATGTTATTTTAATTGATAAATTATTTCTTTCCTCATAAGGGGTTTATTATTTATCAAAAGAGGCATTTTATATTTTATCAAAATATGTATTTTATTATAATTGTATAAAATCAAGATATTACACGCACCATGGATACATATACCAAATTTATATTTCAATTTCATGGGGAATTATAACATTAGGAATTCTTTAAAATAGAGTGATTTATTTTAGAAGGAAAAAATAAAAAATGAAATAAGATTGTTAGTTTGGGTGATTTGAAATTATAAGAAAATCCCAAATGCCTAAGTGTTTAGAATTTTTTAGGAAGCACCACATAATTATAAATAAAACCCACACTACCAACCTGAAATTCATTTCATGGGTTAAAATTTATCATTGCCTATGATTTATTTTGGAAATTATTTATATTTTAATGGCTAGATTTCAAATAAATATCACTAAACATTTGTAATCCTATCTTCATGTGATGATATTAATTCATGACTTGAATATAATAATTCCCAAATTAAAGGTTTTATTGAAAATGATGAACTTAGTAATTCAAACCGGCTCACACAAGCCGACACCCATCGCCGCAAACTCCCTCACCCGTCTTTTCAAACTCCCTCTGTCGTCATCGGCCCACACAGGCCCTCTCCCTGGTGCCTCACCTGTCACCGCTGTCGCACCAAGAGTCCATGTGGGCACCCATCCGACCGCTGCTCCTCATGCCTTTCCCTGCCTCCGCCTCTGCGCCCACCTAGGTTGGTTTGTTTAAATCAAATTTTTCTATTGATTCCTTTACCGCCAGTCATTTCTTTACCGCTTATTCTTAATTATTGTATTTTTGTTATCTCCCATGTGTTGTTTTCAAGCAGTAAATCATACTCTTTTGTTATCTCCCCTATTTTGTTTTCATTAATCCATATTGGCATCTTAAAGTATACAATGTTCCTTGTTCAATTCATGTTTTTATTCAATCAAGATTAAACAGAACTTTGTTCTTGAACCTTGAAGAGTTGTATGCATCAACTTAGAGCCTACAAGTTTTTAGTTTTAGCCATGTTCGATATCTTGGTTTCCAACTATTTTTTGAAAATAGTGTTTTGCATTTAATATAGGATCTTGTTTCTCCCTCATATTCCTCCATTCTCTATACCATAGAACATGAATTGGTAAAATTTGGTAAAATAGTCATCAACTATACATGGCAAGGGACAAGTTCATGTGAAATATTAATCAATCAAAATTAAAATAAGATAAAAGGAATGACCCTAATAAAAATGAAGTCAAGATTAGTGAGGCTCATGAGAGTTTTAAGGAAATGAGATTATTTATATTATGATTTCATACCCCTGTTCACCCCCTCAAGTTATTTCTCACTCAATTCCCTTAATGCCAAAAACTAATTAATTTTTAAATGTTTATGAAACACATATTAAATAAATATTTGATAATATTACTTGTTAATATTAAAATAATATTTTCATGTTATATGGAAATACTTATAATTTGGATATAAATTTTTCATGTGGAATTTATATGGGTAATGAATAAAATGTTCATTAATTAAAATATAAGTAAACAATGTAAAGGAGAATTTATTTAATATAAAAACTATTAAAAATAATTAATTTTAATTATTTAAATTAAAATGTTTTAATTATAGAATTATTTAACCAATATAAATATGGTTTTTATAATTGATATTATTAAGGATTAAATAATAAATATACCATCACATATATGTTTACATAATACATATTTATAATTTATATATATAATGATTATATTTATTATTTTATATTTATATAAAATTCATATAATGAATAATGTGAAGGCTTTCATATACGATGTAAATATAAAGTGTGTATATTTATTTAATTTTAATGTTTCTATAATGCATAGAAATATTATAGTGTTTATTATTTAGTTTATTTATGAATTTTTGATGAATTATTTATCACATATTAAAAGATATTAAGTTTCTATTTATTTAATTTATTCCGTGTATTATTCATGGATTTAAATTACTAATAATATAAATTGACATATGATTTATTTTAAGAGTTAAACATCTATAATTTTTTATGCATTCATAGAAGGAGTTACATTCTTGGTATGATAATTGATTTTATTTTATTATTCCTTAATAATATATTTAATTAGGTTATGGACTTATATTTTAAGTTTGATTATAGTTTATATTAATTAGGTGTTAGAATTGTGATGAAATTGATGACTTTATTTATTTAGACCAAGATGTTTTGAGGTTTTTTCATAAGAATACTATGGTTATGAATGAATAGGGTTTGATTATGTGATTTGTTTTATTGTCTAACATAAATCACTTAACATTTTTTAGATACAAAGGTGACAGTATGGAGTAAAAAAAACAAGTTTAAATAACATAGCCAAAAAGAATAATGTTATGGGAAGATTTATTTTAAGTAACATCAGACCACGTCACCAAATAGAACCTTATAAACTGAGTATAATGGATCAAGTTGGTTAGGATTAGGTGAACAGATAGAGGATGGAATAAATGTTTTCACTATGTCATCAGAATGTGATGTTAATATAGATAAATAAAAAGATTATTTGTAGTTCCTTAATTTATTACACATCAAAAAGAGTTTCTTAATTCTTGATATGTTTGTGAAAAAGTTAAAGTTATAAAAAATGAGTCTATCAGACTTATGCTATTAGAAAAAGGCGTGTCTTTGAAAAGATCAAAACTTGATGTAATTGTGTTTCAAAATTATATGCTTAAGGTTTTGGTTGAATTTTAATTGAAAAAACATGTATGAAGTCTACTAGTGAAAGTGAATTTTCAAAAAAAATAATCTATCAGAGAAATATTGTATTCAAAAGAGTTCCATTCAGATGGAATTTTACAAATTCATCCAATTGAGTCAATTAGATGAACCTTTATGAAGTCATGTAACATAGTATACCACATGAACCAAGGATTTATGTTTATCAAATAGAGAAATGGTTGAGAGGACTTAGAATGAACATTTTAAATTTCATTAGACAAATGTTTTTGATTGAGGTTCATCATATAAAAAATTCTATGTGAAGGAAACAAATGAATCTCTTTGAATCCTGTCATCATATAAAGAAAGAGAAATATGAAAGATTTTAAAGATGTTTATACAAAGTTGTGACGAAGGGGAGATGGAGTTGCATGGGGGAGAGGTAGGGGGAACCCTAGCACCGACGATCCTGAGTCAAGTGCGAATAAGGATTCTGATTCCTTGCTTGGTAATGATTCATCGACTAGTTAAAAATTTGATTGTGTTAGCCATAAAGAAATGTTTCGGTTGCCAGAGAAGCAACCCTTGGTGGCTTCTGCATCTGTGACACCTGGTGTGAGGAAATTTACAGATGTTGTGAATTCCTCTGGTATGTTCCTTGAATTCAATTGTCCACCACCTGGGCAGTTCATTAGGAAGGGACGTATTTCCCATGTCTTCGCGGATCAAATGGCTATGGAGGAACGAGTCAAACTTTGCAGATTCTCAATCATTTCTCGGGTTCTTCTTCCTAAAAGAGGATTTCTATGTAAATTTGATTATCTTTTTAAAAGAATATCACAGATTTGGGTATTTTCTGATTGGAGGATAATCTCCATGGGCCATGGCTATTATCATATTCTATTCTCTTCTGAGGAATCAAAGTGAAGAGTCTGGAGATTTGGGTCTATTTCTTTGAAGTTGGGTGTACTTTGAATTCAGGAATGGGATAGGAATTTCCATCCTGAGAATGTCAAAGATACTCACGCATCCTAGTATTATATGGGATATTGCATCCTCAGTTGGAAATCCCATTCGGATGGATAAGCACTCTGATGGTCCTATGTTTGGTCATTTTGTGAGGGTGCTGGTGGAAGTGGATATCGTGTCGACACTAGTTGAGGAGGTTGTTTTAACAACCAGGGATGATCGGTTTAATTTGGAAATTCAATATGAGAAGCGGCTGAAATTTTGTCTCTCTTGTCACTTATTTGGCCACATGGAGTTTGAATGTAATATGAACAAGGTGTTTGGTATTTTCAAGTTGAAAGACCATTCTGATAATCTTTGTAGGAAGGGCAGGGCAAAGGCCCAAATTGATCATGCTGCTGGGCCAATTCCTCCTACTTCTGTGCAGGTCTTTGGTGGAGATCCTTCACCCAGTTCAGCACCTGCTCTTCAAGGCTTGGGGAAGGATACTCATGCTGAGCATATTTCAGTACCGGAGGCTGAGCATACTCCTATTATTAATATTTCAGATCAGGGTGCAGTGCACGTTCAGCCTGCTCTTCCAGGCTTGGTGAAGGTTACTCATGTTGAGCATATTTCAGTATAAGAGGATGAGAATGCTCCTATTAATAAGACTTCAGATCAGGGTACAGTGCAAGTTCAGCATGTGACCTCTGTCTCTCAGGCTTCAGTTTCTGATGATGTTGCTATTATGATGGTAGTGCAGGGACAATTGGTGGTCTCTCATTCAGGATTTTTTGATGACTCTCAAGAATCTTCTCTGGGTAATGGTGTTGGGTATTCTCAAGTTCCCTTGTAGGTGAAGATGCAAGGGTAGACTATTATTTCTCCTCCTACTGAGCATGTCTTTCAGGCCTCTGTGTAGGAGAAAACTACACTTACTGATCTTCCAGCTGAGACTGCACTACAGGAGGCAGTGTTGGTTGCTACTGAACCGGCTGCATCATCTAATTTGGTTACTCAAACAGATGTGTCCATAGTGTCTGGTGAGTTATCTGGATATCAAAAGGTTGTGGGACTGCTTACTGAATCTATTTACGAATAGGTGCAAGCTCTGGCTGAGTACACTGGGAAGAATCCAGCTCCCCAGTCAAGTGATAAAGAGAAAAGAAGTGATGAAGATGCAAGTGAGATCTTCTCTTATGTTCCTTTATCTAAGTTTGCGAGGAAATCTATAGTGCCTATTACTTAGGATTCAATTGTTTGAATGAATAAATTCACTCATTTACATGGTGTTTTTTGGTCTAATGATAATAAGGACCCTGAATGTGATGAGAAACCTCAATTGGAAGGATTAGCTCCAATTACCTGCTCATTAGCCTTAGAAGAAAGTAAGGGGAAATAGAAAAAGAATGAGAATCTGGTTATGACAGTGCATATGCAACGGGATCGAGGGCCTATCACTAGGTCCAAATCCTCTCTCTCATGAAGATTCTCTTTTGGAATTTCTAGGGACTTGGGAATTCTCCCACGGTCACAACCCTTAGGCATTTTTTTGACAAACAAACCGATTCCCATTAGAATTGCTGAGCCTCATATGTCTTTCTGTAAATGGAAGTCCATCAGATGGTCAACCCTTGGGTACTCCTTGGTTTCTCATAAATCTGGTCAGAACTCCTCAGATTCTCTTTGGGTTTTGAAGTATGATAGTGTGTCCTTGGTATCTTCAACTTATGATCAGCAGTCGGTTACTCTCTCAGCTGAGATAAGAGGCTATGGTGTGTCCTTCACTTTTTATTATGATTTAAATAAATATACTAGGAGATGTGCTTTGTGGTCATATTTGGCTACATTGATCTTGAAATGAGACAAAGTTGTGTCATTATTGGTGATTTTAATTCGGTGCTTTAGCCTGAGGACAAGAAAAGAAGTTGCTTTAACAGGTTGGATTCTAGTGAATTATCTTCTTGCATTGATGTTTGTAATTTTATTGAGATCCCAATCATAGGGGATGATTTTACATGGTTGAGATACAATCTGAATGGGTTACAGGCCAGCAAGATTGACAGTTGTTTTTGTAATATGGATGAGGGTTCTCAGGAATTTTCTTTTCCAAGTATAACTCTTCCAAGGGCTAACTCTGATCACAATCCTCTTTTGAAGTATTTTATATTTCATTGATTGATATCCTCTCCTTTTACCTTTAGGTTTAATAATGCTTGGTTGTCTATCCAAGGTTATAGACAGGTTGTCAGTGAAGCTTGGAAAACTAGTTTTATTATAAGTCCATTCCATATTATGGTTATGAAGTTAAAGGCTGTGATGTCAAAGCTTAAATAGTGGACAAATAGATTATATCTAACTTCAAAACATGTAAAAATATTTCACTTATTCAACTACTAATCTATCTTTAAAAAATCTAATGTTGAAAAATCTCTATATCATGAAAACCTTGTTCATCCCTGTAGGCTTGTCTTACATATCCCCAAGAAACATCCTCATCTTTACCATGGTCTTCACCTCCTAAATATTAATTGAAACATTCTAGGATAATTAAATCCATATGAGATTTAGTGGTTTTTTATCAAGCCTCTCACATTCTACATTTACGAGCTTATCTGACATGACCCCAATTCACAAAACTTCTAGGTTCTTCTGAATGTGGTAATATTCCATCCTCATTTTCTAGAATCCCAAGTCATTCCCATAAAATTTTTTAATATAAAACAAGACATCCTCTAAATCATTTTTTCTGATTCCTATAAACTACTAATAAATCAAAAACCTCTATGGTAATAGAATGTTTCCATAATCTTTTGCCTAGTGTGTTCTATAGAGATCTGAATCAATCACCGATACCACTTTTATTTAGAATCATGAGAAATATTCAATCACTAAATTTTATATTATTGAAAATTAGAAAAAGTGAAACCAAACAACAGGACGGATCCGCTCTTGTTATTAGTGTCCCACATTATAGAATGTATTTTCAACCAGTGTTGTCAACAGTGTGTGGCGCAATAAGGCGCAAAGACTGTTTGGGGATGCAGAGCGAGGCACTGTTGTCGGCGATGTTTTTATTGTCTGTTCTATTTTTTTATTAGCATATTATATATTCTATTTAATTGAATTTATGACTGACTCGTACCACAGTTTTGGCCTCCTACTCCGATCTCCGTCGCTATCTCTGCCCTGATCTTCACCGGTCGCCCTCACCAACCCGCCAACCCAAATTTCATTAGGGGCCACCCGCCACCCCGACTTTCATCGCACCCGATCTATGCCACCCCTGTTTGTACCCCCGATTTCTATTTGTAGCCTAAATTTCCATCCTGACCTGATTTCCACTGCCAGCCCCTATAATGTCACCCCCGATCTCCATCGCCCCACTCTGTTGTTCCTGTAGGCAGTACCCAGGATTTTTGTCACCTCTGATCCCAACCGCCACTAGTGCGCCTTACGACACCTCGTTCTTTTACGTCCACTGGGTTTGTCGTGCGAGGTGCGTGCCTTTGGCGCACCTCGATGAGGTTTCCTTGCCTCACCCATATTGAGGCGCACAGGGTGCACCTCACCTCGCCGCGCGCTAAGGCGCATTGAGGCGCGGTCCTTTGACAACACCTTTTTCAACATACTCATCTCACTAAGTCAATTGACTTTTACATAGAAACCTAATGATAAAATGAATAAAAAATATTAAGGAAAAATAAAAAATCAAAGAAAAAATAATAGTTTTATTTTAAGTGTTTGAAATATTAATACCTATATCCATGGGCAAACAATGATACAATTTTCATTAATATTGGAAAATGGAAATATTAAAAGCATAGTCAATATTGAAAATAGGGTCTCTCTAGGACATCTTGATTGTTTTTTTGGTTTTTCTTATTATAGAAAATTTTTCATTCATGACTCTATTAAATCTCACATGATTTTATTCATTACTCTGTTTTCCGATGCTATCATTCTATAATCCATTTTAGTCTAACATGGAGGTGTGGTGATAGATTGTCCAATAATAGATATGAAAAGTGTGTGGTTGGTTTTGGTATGTTCATGGGCTTTCACTTCCATTACATTATATATTCTCTTATTTATTATTCAGAGATATAAATTTTTTATTTTATCAATGGTATGTCCACATGTAATTGGTCAGTCTTTATTTTAAATATATTTTGTGATATGAAAACTTCCTGTAATATGAAGTCTTATGTAAATGTTACTACTTGTTATACAGATATTAATATGGATAAGAGTTGGATTGATCTTCCAAATCATACGTCTAAAGAATATTTTGAGGGCATTATGCAGTTTATTGAGTTCACTGGAGGATTTCAAAGTGACTATATTAGTTTTCCATGTAGAAAATGTGAAAACAGATATCAATTCACACGAGATACCTTGAGGGAGCACCTATTCATGAATGGATTTCTGAAAAATTATAAGAGATGGAGTCATCATGGGGAAGAATATATTCGTTTTCAAAATATAGATGCAGTTTAGATTGATGTTGTTGCGAGGATGAATGATCCAATGCATGAAATGCTTACTGAAACGGTACGTGGGTAGGCTCCGGAAAGCATTGACATTCATAATGTTGAGACCTATGAGATAAATCTGCACTCTGGTGCAGATCATGATTCGAGGAGGTTTTATGAAATACTTGATGGTGTAAAAACCGAATTATATTATGGATGTACTTCTTTAAATAAATTTTCATTTATTGTTGAGTTGTTGCATTTGAAGACTTTGAATCAGTGGTCAGACACATCATTCAACATGCTGTTGGTGTTATTGGAGTACGAAAGGGGAATTAGCATGCCCTTGTTGCAATAAAATTAAAAATTTTGTATGGCATAAACATTCCAAAAAATGGGCATACATGGGTCACAGACGTTTTCTCCCCCCTCAACACAGGTTCGGAAAGGACAAAGTGACATTTTATGGTTCTAGACAGTTCAACCCAGCACCAAATATCATGAAAGGAGTAGAAATATTATCTCACATTGAGGATGAAAACATCCACACTATATATGAATTTCAGGATTTGGTGGATCAACCATTCCCTAATATTCATGGTGTGGGTAGACAACGCAGTCACAATTGGAAAAAGAAAAGTATTTTTTATAGTCTCCCCTATTGGAAAACTAACTTTCCAAGTCATAATTTTGATGTCATGCACATTGAAAAAAATGTTTGTGATAATATATTGTGGACCATTTTAGGTGTCAGTGGAAAATCAAAGGACCATGTTAATGCACATCGTGATTTGGAAGAAATAGGTTTAAGGAAACAGTTTCATTTATAGTTGTCTAAGGGAAACAAGGCATATATTCTTGATGCACTGTATACGATGACTAAAAATGAGAAAGAGAAATTTCTTTCCATTTTGAAGATGCTCAAGGTGATTGATGGTTACTCTTCCAATATTTCAACGTGTGTGAATCTAACGATCATGACATTTCAAGGGTTGAATAGTCATGACAATCACATATTACATTAGCAGTTGATTACAATTACAATTTGTGATTGTTTATCCCCCAATGTTGTTCAACCGTTGATTGAGATGAGTAATTTTTTTAGACATCTTTGTTTAAGAAATCAACAAATGAGTGATTTAAAAAGTTTGTAGGACCGAATCGTACTTACACTTTGTCACTTTAAGAAACTATTTCCCCCTTTATTTTTCTATTTTATGGTTCAATTGATAGTACTCCTAACTCATGAAGTAATGGATGATGGTCCAGTTCAATTCAGGTGGATGTATCCTATTGAGCGGTATTTTAATACATTGAAACGATTTGTATGCAACAGAGCTCGTCTGGAGGAATCAATATCCAATGGTTATCTAATGGATGAGTATACTAATTTTTGGGTAGAATATCTTATGTATGCTGAATCAAAATTAGATAATCCCTCTCAGATTCATGATGGTCCAGTTGGATATGGAACCATATTTGGTATGGACAACATCGAGTGGATACAAGAGCATTTATATATTTTGTTCAATACCCTATCAGTTGCACCATTAATGCAGTTAGTGTCTTATCACTTTTATTGTTTAACTTTTACATGTTTTTTTTTGCCTAAGTTGATCATTTAATCATCACGTTATCATTTGTAGGAAACACATTAATGAGCTAAAAGAATTGATGTCTCGTGTGACTGAGCCTCAAATTCAAAAATCTCATTATGTGTCATTTCATGATTGGTTCAAGGATTTTGTACGTATAAATTTATTTTCATTAATAGTGAAGTATAATACTAATTTATTTCTACAGATATCATTATTGAATTCTGTGAATTATGTAGGTTCATAACCTGAGGGAGTTAGGTGACCTCATGCTAACTGAAGAATTTAACCAACTAGCTGATGGTCCATCTATAACGGCTCATCATTATAAATCTATAAGTGCTAATGGATTTGGATTTCTCATTAGAGATTTTGAAGACAAATGAGAAACCCAAAATAGTGGAATCGGTTGTCCATTCCTCTATTCTGGTTATTATTATGGCCAATTGATAGACATCATTGAATTTGTATACGCACACGGGTTGAAATACATATTTTTAAAGTGTAATTGGGTTGATCCAGTGCGTGGTTGTAAAGTCGATCAATATCAGTTTACATTGGTGAACTTTAACTATATGTTATACAAAAATGAATGAGTTGGTAATTAACCTTTCATTTTGACATCACATGCAGAACAAGTATTGTTTGTTACTTTGCCTTCGAATCCTAGTTTGCATGTTGTTGTGAAAATGTCCCGATGAGGAGAGTTTTTGTTTGAACAAGATGAACCTGAGACTGTTGCCTTTGTTGGCCAACAACTTGATCGACATACCGTAGTTCAATGTGAAGAAGATATTTATTGGGTTAGAGTGGTCGTTGAAGGAGAAACATTAGATTTTCATGTTTAATGAAAGGTATAATTTTTTCCCGCCTTCATTTTAAAATCTTTTTTTGAAATTGTTTAGCCTTTTATGAGTTGTTCAAACATTTTTTTATTTTTTAACTTCGATGCGTTAAATAAATATTACCAAATCAATCAAGTTGTTTGGATAATTTTCAATTAAATAACCCAATACTAATTTGGTTCATTATCTAAATAGTTATGATGTAAACTCAGAGTTACATATATTTTCTTGCTGTTTATGTATGTGTCACACAAGACATAGAAAAATTATGTGATTCATGTATTTACATAAACTCTAGTTTATGTTTCATGTATTTATATACACTCTAGTTTATTTAATTAAATAAATCTTATGCTTTGTATATAGTTTGGAGGTGTGTGTTCAGGATGGTAAATTAATCTAAGGTCTCAAATTTCTGTTACATTGTTACTCGTTTCAGCTTTCATTTTCATGGACTATTGGATATGGGAATGTAGTGTCACTCTAAAATTACTAATATAACATGTGTGGCCCTAGTGGTATATTTAATGACAATTTTGTATGGAACATTTCATGCATGATATCCTCAGAAGATTTCCATTTATATAAAATGAAATTACACCCTAAAAAAGTGTTCATTCTTTCTATAGATATAGATACATCCCTGTGTTGATTTACTAATGTTTTCCATGACTGCAGGAATGTAAGGGGAACCAGCAACAGATCCACATCATCCAGCAGAGCCATCAACATCTCAGGGTCCAGGTATGTTTGAATTTAACTCAATAGGATGGTTCATGTGTATTTGATGATGGAAACGAAATGAAAAAATAAACAGTTGAGTAGGGGCCCCAAATATTAAACAAATATTTCAAATATATGGTAGTTCAAAGACCCCATTGTAACAATAATAGTGATCCAAGGATGAGAAGCCTGAGTTGTTAGTAAATTGACAAGACCATCCCACCTTAGTCTCCACTTCATCGACAAACAACCATGTATAGACTCTGAATTCCAAACATTCTTTCATTGTACAACTCCAACAACTAAGACCAGACACGCTGACCCTGCATCAGAAGTAGTGGAAGAGGTATCTTCCCTTAACTCATCACTAAATTGAAAATAATAATCTCCATTTCTAGCCTCCTTATGATAACTAATTTTGAAAATAACTAAGCCACACATAGACCTCTTCCACTATTATCTGTGGGAGTGTAAGATATAAAATAGGTTGTTCATGAAGATATCTATGTATCTTCTAGTTTTTCATATAAGTTAGTGTATGTTTATAAAACATAGACACACACACATCTCGTACTATAAAAAAAATTAATAAATAGAAAAATAATAATGAGTAAATAGTTAGAAGGCTCTGTCAAATTATAAACGCAATAGGAAACTCCTTAAAGTTGTGTTGAAATGTAGCTCTAATTGATTTCTAGAAATATACAGCAAAACAGAACGTCGTGAGAACTTTTTTATCCTATTTCTAGTGAAGTAATAGTATGATCGAGTAGTTCTTATCCTCTCGTTAGTTTTTTATTTCATGATGTTCTTCAGTTTCACCTCTCTATAATATCTTTGAGATTCTATAGTTTTTAGTTATCATGTTTTTACTCAGGAACATGCCTTATATGACTAAGATCCTCAACATGAGACATGGGAAATGGTTGAATAAGGAATGCTTCGGGATCCACAATAGTTATAATCTAGACATGCAGGTATAACTTAAAATGGTTAATGAAATCCATTATTATATGTCAACCATTCTTTATATCCTTAGTAAAATCATTTTTCTTTTCAATAAACATCAAAAGTGCATGTGTAAGCTCCTTGGGTTGTTTCACTTGTCCCTTAAATTCTGGTGTAATAGGTGGTATCCTTATATTTTCAACCATGTAATTATAGTGAAAATCCGACTGATGTATGGTATAAATCCTTTTAAAATGTCAATATACCATCTTTGTAATCTCTTGTAGGGCATAAGTAGCCTCTTTCGTGTAAAACATTACCATATCATGCACACAATCACTGTTTTATTTTATTTTGATTAGGCTGTCCTGATCACCACAACCCAAATAAAGTCTGAACTCTTCTCTTAGCACTATCAATGTTATAAAGATGAGCATGATCAATATAGGTTGAGGCTTGATTTACAATATCTTTGACTACTGATCTCAAAATAGCGAGATCACGATTTGGAGGAGGAGGAGTGTCATCCACATAAGATGTATCTTCAAGACTGTTCACAGATTTCTGCAAGGAGTCTACATACTATGATAAAATCACTTTCATAAGAGGAATGAGTAAAACCAAATCATCACTTAATTATTTGTTTTCTATCCTCACTTCTTGAACTTCATAAATCTGAGGATGAATCTGAGAGACAACTCTTTATGAAATCACAATAGCATCACTTTATCTAAGAATTTCTATAGGTGCAGGTTGAGGTTTGAGAATTTCTATAACAACTAAACACAAATCCCCTTTAAAGATATTGAATTCAATCTTACTTACATAATCAGTAGGCACAAGTACAACCAAGGGAGTAGAAACTTGAGCTGGAGAAGGTGCTACTAGTTGAGTAAGTTCTATTTCCATATTTTTCCCCACTAGAACACTTTGAGAAATAGCCACTTCTTCTACCAATGATCCCTTAGGAACAAATTTCTCAATATCTAAATCTAAATATGCTAATCCAAGTGTTACATATCTAGTCTAATTTTCCCATTCCTCAGCTATCACATTATAAGGAGTGAGAGTAGAAACATTAACTATCTTAGACTGTTTCCCACCTCAACATATGCTCCAATCTCAATAGGTGATTTATTCCTGGAATAAATAAGTTCATTCACTTGAAAAACTGGATCTTCTTCTAACACTAGAATTGACAAAGGATCTTTTTGAGAGTCATCTACTGGTTACTTTTCCACTAAAAAAATTTCTGCATGATCTGTAGGTTCTACAACAAGACCTTGATCCCTAATAGAAGGGTTAATATAACCACCACCAACCTTTTCTTCTTCTTCATTTGAATATGTTTCACTTCCACTTTCTCTCTCTTTTTGTTCACCTTCTTTTTCTTCCTCTACTACTTCAGCTTCATCATTCTCATCTTCTTCCCCTTCATTATTTTCCTCATCCTAATATTCTTCTTCACTACCACTTCTACAAGAATACTCAGAATCATTATATTCCTCTGTCTCCTCATTATAATAATTATTTAGGTGTGTTTATTTGGTAGGAATATTTTTTGGAGATCTAAGAGATCCAATGGAAGTTCTATCAGGGATTTTAGAAATATCTGGATCACTCCTATAATAAGTAGGAGAGCCACTGCCTTTAGCTACCTCAGCTTATTCCTCTTTATCATTAGAATGTTCTACAACATCATATGGTCCTAGATGAGGATCATACATATCCTTCAGCATAGAAGAATGTTGAACATGATTTAAATATTCATAAAATCCACTACCTATTCAGATGCATCACCCAGCCAGAAATAAGAAACGAGCAGCCACCAACCAACCAACATCCATGTAAACCAAATCATCGCCCAACCAGCATCTCAACACTGATCAACCAAACCCCCACCACATCACACATATTGTCACACCCCTCTTGCATAACCTGCTAGTAGCCACCGACCAACCAGCATCCCTATAAATCACTCCCAAAACCAGCAGTTGGACAACATAAACAAACCCCCACTGCAACACCCATATTCCCACACCATGCCTACACAACCTGCTGACATCCCGAACTCCAACAAGAATCCAGAACCATCCAAGCTCCCAACCTGGCCAAAACAACCAGCAACAACCCTAACCAGCAGTAAGAAATCAGCCCAATCTGCAACATACCAGGAACTTGCAACCAAGCCACCCCATCCACAGGTTCCATCATACAGTGCCCATCCTAATCATCATGATCCACCCGACCACCAAGACCCCTCCCAACCACAGCCTGCACGGGACTATTCACATTCCCATTAAATTATAAGGTTCAACATCATTTTAAAAAAAATCTTATTGTCAATTAACCCGACATATTGTTGAGAAAAAAAAGATGACAATAATAGTACGAATACAGTTGGTAATCAATATAGAAAGAACAATAAAAAATGGAAAATGAAATTGGGCAGTTAGGAATGAAAATAGAAAAATAGATTGTTGAATTAAAAATAAATGATTAATAAATATGAAATTACAACTTTGGTTGTAGGTATGAAATACTACAAAGAAACTGGAAATATGAAAACTTCATTTTCTCGTGGTACATAATACAGAATATGAAGTGAGTTTCATAACATAATTAATAGTTGGTTTAAGTAGTGCATTACAGGATGAAAACAAATGCAGAAATCATAGTTTTCGAGACCTATAATTGTTCCCTTAAAACTTCGCCCATCATTATCATTTTGGGAAACTCCCCCTGTATTCCCCTCATAGCATCGTTGTTCTTGAACATTATAGATGATCTGAACACTATACAAGGAACAGAAATGAACAGAGAGAGCAGCATATCAAATAGGAAATACTGTAATAACCTCAATTTCTGGTTTTAGTTTCTCTTGAGGTGGCTTGGGTGATGTGCATTCCATTGCAAAGATACCAACAATCACTAGGTTCTTAATGTCCATTGTGCGATATCTTAGGTATTCAATCAAAAAATGACCAAGATCATAAATGAAAGATAGAAAAGTAGCCAAATAGAGTGGTCTGTTTTCAAGGTTGAATGCACACAAGAAACAGAGGGTGCAACTCAGAAGAGTCCAGACTCCAAAAGTCCTTACATGAACCTCAGTCACTAGAATGAATAATAAAAATCAAAGTAGTATTGAAAGGGTTACGTCATGAAATGTGTTATGTTACATTGGAAAAACAAATACAAAAAAATGAGGCTACTCATTAAGGAATTCATTTACTATTCCATGGTGAATCTAACTAATATGTATCTATAGGGGGAGCTGCTTATTCATGAAATTATTCTTCCCCTACATTTATTAGAAGTAGAAAGATTATATAATCCTAATCCAAGATGACATATTTCTTACTATTATCCTATAGTGATATCCAAAGATATCATAACCATATTTGATGAGGAAACAATCCTTGGATTTCTCGTACCACTTATCTCTATATTTACTGTTGATATAAACTTTTTTAATACTTCCAAATACATTGATATGGTTCACCACTGGTCTCTTATATGACCAAAGTTCATCTAGATGTTCTTTTCCCATATATATATATATATATACATCTATTTAATTATGTATAAAATTGATTTCAACAGGATCAGACTCGACCGCTTCTTCCTCTCGCAAGAGAGGCCCTGGTCGTGGCATTTCATCATGGAATTCTGACACGACCATAGATGTTTCATTTGATGAGAGATTTCATCCTCTGGGACTGACTTCCCCTGCATTTATTCACCAGCTGGGACATATCATATGCGACCCACATCAATTTACATTGACCACACGTGACTGGGCTTCTTTCCCTTAGGATACATTAGACCGACTTTGGAGGGATGTTCAGGTTAGAAGACCATTTTTGTTTCTTCCCTATGTTTACAAAATACTAACATCTGTGATTTTTTTCTTAAATAGAATAACCTAAAAGTGTGCCCCGATGAGTTTTAGCTAGTCATTATGGGAAAATGTAGCAATCTTTGGAAAGATCATAAAGGAAAATTCAAGAGGGAGCACTAGGTGCCAAATGAGGGTGCCCCAGACATTCTTGAAAAAGTCCCGAGAGGTGTTCTCCCATCTCAGTGGAATGACATAGCTGCATATTGGTCCACTGAGGCCGCTTCAGTTAGTATATTTATGATGGTATATATATATTCATGAATTTGTGACATTTTATTTGTTTGATATTTGAATTAATTTAATGCAAGAGGTTTCAGCACGCCATTCCGAGAATCGAGCATTAGAGGGACCACCTCATAGGCTTGGGACACGTCACGTGTCTCAGATCTGACATGATGTATTTACTATTCAAATTGTAATTTATTATTTAATATGGTTTTGTGTTAAATTTTTATATTTTATTGGTATACAGTTACGGGATCAAGGTGCACTAACTGATAAAATGTCAGTGTGGATGAGAACTCGTGATTGAAATGATCCAGGGGATGCAGCTCTTATAGTAATTTATTGTACTCATTACCAATACTTCAATGTCCCTAGTAAAATATTCATCTATAAAACCTTTCACATGATCATCATCCCCAAAATTTAATGTTTTATCCCCAACCCCTTTATGTATTAGAAGATCCATTTCACATCTTCCCAATGTTTTCATTTAGGATTTGATGTGAAACTGTTGAATATTACACATGCTCAATTTTAAGCTGAGTTAGAACAACTACCAGAGGACCAGCGACAGCTTCCCATGTGAAGGGATAAGATATTCCATCGCATTATTGGTCAGGAGAAGCATGGATATAGTCTGACCTATGGAACATGGATTCCTCCTTCTGTAGTATCACATGCTGAGGTTTTTGGTCCTATTGTTGCTGGGAATACACAACAGATGTTAGATATCGAGGCATGGTTGCACGCTTCTAAGGAGGTAAATGCACAACTGATCGCTGAGTTTAGAACACTGCGAGAATATGTGCGTCTGGGTGATGGTGCAGGGGATCATACGACGCAGGTTTATACTGAATTTATTTATTTATATTCTATTATTTTTGTTACTAAAATCTTTATAATTTTTATTTGTTTAAGGCCCCTGGAACACTGGATGGAGGTAGCAGCCACGGACACGCATGACGCGTCATATTCACGAGGTGTGTTTATTTTATATTTATTATTTAATTAAGGTTATATATTGATTTGGAGTTTAAATGTAGAATTTTTTGAAGGTGATACTAGGATAGAATCTAAAATGATGTGGTAGTTTCTTTATTTTCTAGTATCTTTTTTATACACGGAAGAGGAGGTGAGAGGGGGGGGGGGTGACTGCATCACACAGGTGGGGTGGCGGTGTCACAATAGCAACCCCCACCCCAATCACCACCTACAGCAGCCTCCCCTCCCCCTATCCCCTTCCCTACACAAGCCCCCACTCCCCCCCCCTTCAGTAGCCTTCCTGCCCTCCCCCCAGCCCCCTACAGCCCCTCCCCCCTCCCCCCAAGCCTCCTACAGTAGCCCCTCCCCCATGGTGTGACCTGGCCCCTAGACCCAGCCCCCCACACACTCCCAACCTACAGTAGCCTCCCCCATATCTGCAGTAGCCTCCCCTCCCCCCTGCAGCAACCTCATCGCCCTCCCCCCAGCCCCCCGGCCCCCTACAATAGCCCCTCCCCCATACTGTGACCAATCTCATGCCCCATATCCTAAAATGTGCCAACATAAACCATGTCTAACCATCAGAGAACTAGAAAAATTCATCCTCCCAAAAAACTATCAAACAATAAAATATAACATATCCTTATACCATAAAACCATTACCATAATTTTAGAGATATTTAATACATGGAGGACCTAGCAGATTCTACTAGATGAATAAAAAACAGTTGTAAACCCCAAACTCAACCCCCCATTATAGCATTTAATACTCAAGAATTTATTACCATTCCAATATAATGATACTCCAACATAACATAATCTAGCAACCCATATTAACCATGTCTAATATCTAACTTATGAGGCTATGAGTATATCAAGGAGGTAGAACCAAGAATAATATAAAATGGAAGGAAAAAAGAAACTGGTGATGGCAAGTTCTAAACCCACCAGTAAAGAAAAATAGTTCGACACGAAGATATCAACACCTCAAGACTAAAAAATTATGAAACTAGAAAAAATATGGAAAAGGCATTGTGATACCCCACTCTTGTGGTATATGGTTCTCATGTGAGATACCTTAGGTCTTGGAGGATGCACACATAAACCCTGATTTGAGAATTGATCCTTAGGGAAAGGTGGGAATCCTGGAGGACATTACTTTTGTCTTACAACCTAGTATGTCATCTTTGAATTTGTTTGAGGCAACCTACAGGATATGTTATATTGAGGATTATTATTTATTTAAAATAAATAATCTATTCTATACAATTAATTATATTCTAATTCATATGAGGTCATATAGTTTTTATTTCAGTAACGATGATTCCTTTAGATTTTGAAATGCATTACGGGTGCTTGTTAATCAAAACTCACTTCAATGGGATTGACTATTTGGGTGACTGATCTATATGAATAGTGGTTTTAGATTTGAAATGTTAAATTTATGAAAATGAAACAATTGTGTAGGAAATTATTCAGTAAATCATGGTAAAGGTGAGGTGCCTAATTTTGAATAGAAGATCCAATAGAGCTTTTAGAGTGTTGAATACTGATCTATCATGTACCACAGTCAACTTGAACTTATTGAAGTATGGAACATAGTAGCATGAGTCAGGTGGTGTGGGATGTATATCATCTATAAATATCTAGGATAGTTTGTGATGGTATTGAGTGTTACCATTTAAAATATTAATCAGTAAAAGTCTAGGTGAAAGATGAGGACTGGTGATTTTTAGGTAGTGATGCTTACAAACAAGGAGACTATGATATTTGGGTAAATTAGATAAACATTCATTATTAAAGAATAATTTGAAAGAGTGTTGGGTAACATTAAACTGTTGACCTATCGTTAGACAATTACATGCTTTGTCAGGAGATGTGGCGTGAAGAGTTGAAAATGGAATGTATAGCTTTGTTGGTGTGAGTGTGTATCAAGAAGAGAGGTTCATGAATGTAGTTAGAATCTTAGTTTAATCATAGTTTACAAAAAATAATTCCTAATATCTTAACATCAATTTAAGTATGCTATGATAGCATCAGATATATGTTAAACTACCTAACTATCTACTATTATGGTTTAATGAAGAGACACATTGAAGGTTTTGCATGAGGAGTGGTCTAAAGAATCCAAATGGTTCATAGTACACTATTTTCCTTTTGAGGGTGGTGACCCTTAATATATTTTAAATTTTGATGAAGTACATGGTAAGTATTCTTGAGAATAAAGAAAAATTCACGGATGAATTTCACATCAACAACCGGGATAAGAAAGTCCTTAGCCACTCCAGTAGTTATATCTGGAAGAGAATGTGCATGGGCTATGGTAATCAGGTTCTCTTTTCATTAATGTGAATATAAGTATTCTCCTATGGTGGGGAGGGGGACTTATATTTTAAAATGGAAATAGTCATGCGATATGGGTTATGAGGTTTTGGGACTGGTCTTTGGACTGTTTTTTTACTCTCACAGGACATTGAGTAAATGGGACAATGCACGACTGGTTACCTTGGTAAATTCAAGGTATGGGTTCATATAAGGACTCGAGTGATGTCCAAATGTGGGCATAATTCTCAAGAAAGTTATCATGATGCAGGTATAGTTGATATGAGATGCACCGATATTCATGTTGTTGCAGGGTGGAAGAATGGATGGGCCGGGGGACATCACTGAAAGTCATGTATGCAGTTTTGTGAGAGTACTCAAAACAAACATATTATTCCTTGGGAAATAGGATTTGGAATTTTGTTTTTGGGTAACATGTTAGTGGTGGAATATGGGAGTTATAAAAAAGTAGTTAACCAGAGATGGTTTTACATGAGTTTATTCTAATCAATTTTAATTTTCTTTGTTTATATTTTGTATCTTCTTGTAGGTTTTTTGAAACAGATGATTGGAATGAATTTGAGCTGTTTGGATTGCTGGACCTGTGGGAACTGCATATTTTTCCTGTTGTTCTGGATTTTGGAGTTGTTTGCTAATTTTTTGTGAGGCCTCTCCAGTTGTTTGTTTATATTTTTCCTCCTGTTCTGGAGCTATTTGTTATTTGTTATGTGGTGTTGTTATGTTTATCTTTTCTGTTTGTTATTTCCTATTTGGTTTTTTTGGAGATGTGTAGTTCTGGAAGTAAAACCGCACATTTTTTTTTAAAAAAAATTACAGGTTAGCACCCGCCTAATGCGGTCACTAATGCTTGCCTCAAATGCTCCAGCGCCCGCTGAAGTATTCCCATAGATATCAAAATATATATTGTAGCGACCGCCTATGGCGGTCGCTAAAAGTCGAGGCAGATTACCTATAGAGACCGCCATTTTTGGTCGCTATAAGTCGTGGTAGATTACCTATAGCTACCGCCAATGGCGGTCGCTACATCTCTTCACTGACGAGCCAACAACGACCACCATTAGCGGTCTCAAAGTGTTCTATAAAGCCCTTTAGCGACCGCCATCGGCGGTCGCTCAAGGGACACTTTCTATTACTGAGAATTACATTTACATACATGTGAATAATATGGTTCTTCTTCAAATACATCCCATTTTTCTATTATTGAGGGATTCATGATTGTGATAAATCTTTTAGAACATTCCATGTTTATCCATCAATGTGATAGGAATATAGAAAGTAGCACTGAAAGGACTAAGGCATTCATTTATTTTATTTATAAATATTGACCAACTAAGACAACAATAAATTTTATCCATTTTATTTCCCTTATAATTCTTGATGAATTATTTTTAGGATGATCACATATTCAATACCCTTCCCATGTATTATAATAAAATAGCCCTTGGGGAATCCCTGAGGATTTCTTACTATAGACATCCTTGATGTTTATATTTTAAATTACATCCACCTAATCTAAAGTAATATTGTCATTCAGATTTATTCATTTAGATGGGTGTTTGTGGGAAATGTTTTCAATTTATGCACATAGATTTATATTATTTCATTAGGTTTTATGTGTTATTTTTAATCCTTTCTCTTTTCTAGTCATGTATATTATTATATGGGAATGTAAATTATTTTTTGTTTTATTAATGTGTATATTTTTAGTTATTATGAAGTAATAACCACCTTTAGTAATACTTATAAATGTGGTACCTAAATACTCTAATAATAATAGAGTGTTTATATGACATAATTTCAAAGTGATTTTATAGAGTATACACTGCTTATGTGATTTTATCCTTAGGATATTATCTTATATTTATTTAATTTAGATTTGGAGTTTCTACTCACATGTTTATCATCTCATTATTTTATTTAGTTATGTATAATATTTAATTTTATTCATATTTTTAATATAATTTTCTTGGGGAAAATAAATATTTTTAAATAAGGTGGAGTGAAATTTCAAGAGGGAAATTATGAGATATATTTATCATGTTCCTAGTTTAATATTCAACATTTATTTTTATAAAAATTTGCAATTTTATATGACCCACCATACCATAACCTTAGATAAACTTTTAATCTAATGATATATACAAAATTACATTAAATTATTTTGACTTACACTCCTGGATTTCTGAAATCCATTGAAAGCATATCATAAGAATTCCTGTTTATAATAATTGAGAAAAGTGTAATTAAAAAATTAATTAATTAGAGTGATAGTGAGGTAGGTTACATGATTAATGAGGCTAGATTATTCTTTTTTGAAAAAATATAAAATTAATATATTTTTTAATATTTGGGATTTAAAATAAATCATGGAAATTTTGTGGGAAGAAGGTTTGAAGACTATTGAACATGTGATTTTGTCATTATGGTTTGACAAAGGGTGAATTAGTGTGTTGTTTTTTTATTTTTTCTTGGAGCACAATATTTTTTGTTTGATGGATTAGATGTAGATTAATTTTTCTACCATTTTCTATAATTTTTTTAACTTTTATAATTATTTATCTATTTCAATGATTTTCATATATTTTTTATTTTCATATTTATTTAGTTATTTTTGTATTTTTTGTTAATTATTTACTGGTTTTAGTAACTGTTACCAAAAAGGTACATAATACTGCTCCACATCCATGAGTCCATGAGTTCAAATCACAATGGCCCCCAGTTTTGGAGATTTTCTAGTGGAACTGTATCAGGTACTATAATAGAAAAAATACTCTTATGGGTACAAAAATAGAAGGATTATTTCATCCATACTCTTCAATGATGGGGTAATTTGGGTCAGGATAAAGGGGTTAATAGACCATCAAAGGTAAGGGATTTAGGCTAAAAATTATAATGGTCCAGCTATGGGGTGGGTCACCCATAAAGGGGGTGTGGTCATTCCATACATGCCCATGAGTGTGTGAGTTGTTTACTTTCCATGTAAACTCCTAAAACATATTAAATTATTATAAATAGTTTAGATGATTGTAATTTTAATTTTTAAACTTTGAATTTTGAATTGGTTTTTCTTATTTTCATTCAATATGTAGGGATGCATAACTTCCCACTTGACATTATCCTTATCAGGGGATCTCTATAATTATCTATAATCCCCTTTCTCTATGCTTTATATTCCTAAATATATAGAAGAGACTAGGATGAACCAAACATGTATGTACTAGGGTGTGAAAAGGATGCTGGTGGGATTGGGATTTAAACTTTTTCATCATTGGAGTGAAAACTTCATTGCCTCTGCTGATATGAGCCTTAGTACAGTCTGATGATCTCATGAAAATAATTCAATGAACAGAAATTAAAAATAATGAGTACCTAATTTGATTCAAAGTGAAATTATATATCACACACCACTAAAGACAGTTGCTCAAAAGTTCTAAGGCCCAACCCCTCTAGATCATCCAAATATGCCTGAAAAATCTACATGTACGATATTAATTGAATTCTAGTTCCAAATGTTGATCTTTAATGATCTCTTCAATGTCTCTACGATCATCACGACCCTATTCATTCGAACCATAAAGGCGTTCTTAAATCTTGTGCTCAGTTAGAGTGTTTCCCTCTCTAATATTTGGTAGGAGAGGGAAGATATCAATTCTAATTGATGAATAGTACATGGAATGAACTTATCATTTACTTATATAGTTTATGTATGAAATACTCTGTTAGGTTTCCCTAATCCCCGTATATTTAACATCCACTAAATCAGTAATAAATAAATAATTATGATGAATTAAAAAAATTATTTATATTTTATCACATATTTTTAATGTATATTAAATATATTACATCATAAACCCGAGTTATTAAGTCAACTTTTAAATCCCTCAAATATCAAATGAATATTGAATATTAAAATAACATTTGCTTGACTAATATTATTCCTTTTATTTATATAAATATTTGAAAATACTTTAAATAAATAAATTAAACACAATTATCCTATACATGAATAATAATGAATTTATTTATTTTTCGGTAATAAATAAAATTTGGACAACTCTCAGACCCTATGGTGGGGCCCGCTAGGTCCTATATACCCATTCACTTGAATAATATGGATTCTTGAATACACTATTGTGTGTGAACCTCTAGGACCTTATCTCAAAAGTATTGACTAGTATTCACAGAGCGAGTGTGGTGTTTAGAAATTCATCAAGGTCCATAGATAGATAAAAAATAGTAATTGGGATGAAAACCATCTTATGAACATATACTAAGTAATTTGATCTATTTGATCTAACTAGAATAATTTATATTCTTCTACCATGGTCATGGATTTATTGAAGATACTACCAACTTAATCTACCAATATTGGGATATTACTTCCTCAACTTGGGAGTTTCAAATTCTATATTGATCATTTAACAAATTCCATACCACCAATGAGGAACCAAAAACAAGCTACCTCACCATGAATTCAAGGTCATGTTTTCTTCTTTGCATCAAAGTATGCAATCAAATGGAACACATTGATAATGATCTCAATTCAAAGGACCAAAAAAATGTCCATAGATAAGAACAACCAATGACACTTAAACATGTGGTGTTATTATTGGTGGGTCAATCCTCATGATATCACCTACTCAAGATCTCCAAGTGTGAACTTCTTGAGAAAAAATCTCAATGTTTATGATCCCCCAACAATAGATGGTCACAAATTATCTGTGTTCTATTAGTAAGATGTATCTATACTATAGGAAATTATATTAAGACTACTAGATTGGTATATCTAGGATCTCATTATAGTATGAGAACTGAAATAACCTTTTGATATGATATATAATATAAAGAAATTAATATAAATATATTAGACATAAAAGAATCACCAATATTGTAGTAAGATAGTCACATGAATATATAAAACAATATAAATGTCATTGTAATCAATGTACACACACATGTCTAGTATAAGGCATCCACTTTTAGCACTCCCACTTGCATTGGAGCCAACTACAAACAGTTCTCAAGACACTAGCTCTCAGATGAGAATCATGATTCTGCTAAGATGTGGATTTAGTAAGGGGGTCTATCATGTTGTTATCCAGGTCTACTCTTCTAACCGTGAATTAACCTCTCTGGGAAAAAATCCCTCATGAGGTGAAACTTCTAACATATATCATTTATCTAGTAGCGTGAATGAGTTTGTTGGAAAGCACCGCTACTCCAATATTGTCACAATACACTAGAACAAATTCTTTATATGAGTCCCCAGCCTTAAACATTACAAAATATTGAGTTAAGTCAAGAATGCACACTGAGGATATTTTTTGTTTATAATTTTATAAAATTAGGCCATAACTATTACATAACAACTCAAATATTACAAAGTATACACTTCTACTCACAATCCATTTTTTCACAAAATAAAACTCTGTAATGTGCAAAATGAAATATTTTTTTTGATAAAAATATTCAAAACATTCATCATGTATTATTTTTTTCTCTTACCCATCCCTATACATTGTGGAATACATTTCAAAATACATTGGATAGCACAAAAATCCATGTAAAGTATATAAAATAATGAATGAAACCATTAGTCCATGAATATTTTATACTTGTGATTTTTTTTCACAAAATCATAATATTCACCAATAAAACATAATTTCTTTAACATATATCATGAAATCATAATATTACTAAAAATATATTTAGAAATCATAAATCATAAGTGTAACTTGTGGCATCCATATCATACTTACATTTTAGCTTTCCTAATAACATAGGGAGTAACCTTCATGGATACTTTTGGAATAACCATCATAGTATATTACCTAAATATCACTGGAGAAACCCAATTGGATAGCCCAATCTCATTACCCAATGAATTGGAGAGAAATCATGAGATCACCCACCCTCATTTTACCATGAAACAAAACATCTAAAAAAATTATTCCAATGAACGTTAACATAATCATAACACATAAAACAAGCATAAGTAAAAAATAATATATCCATTTTGAAATCATGAGATATAATTTCAAAATATTTATATAATAAATCCATTCTCAAAACAATTTTCATTACAAAATACCTAAAAAGAGAATATGGTATTTTTTTTAAAAAAACAAAATGGCTTGTAGAGGAAGACAAATATCAATAAATGGTCACAACGGTGACAAATGAATTGTCGCCTTATATGTTAAAAAGAATTCCTTTTATAATTTAGTAAAATGATTCGTAGAAAAAAATTACTTTTGAAAGAATTTTAATGAAATTAAATGTTAAATGGTTTGATTATACACCTTATAAATATATTGTATATTATCAATATATGGATCAATGAAAGGAGATTGAGACAAAGTCCCTTACATCAAGCCTGCATTGTCTCGTAGGTTATTTATATTATGGAATAATAAATCTAGGATAATTTTTTCTTTCTTTAGAACCCTTTTAAGTTTTATTATTCATTTTATATCACTTAATACCATGTTTTATCAATTACATAATTATTTAAGTTCACGTCGAATGTTTTGTCGATATTTGGTACTTGAGTCGAAAATGAACTTGGTATAATTTCAATAGTCCATATGTTCATATTTACTATATAAAAAGAATAATACTCTTCATTTAATGATAACTTTATTACATTAATTATACTTTTTAATCAAATATTTAATCATGGTTATGAAATATGAACAACGTTATAAACATGGAGACGGTAGGTCATACGTACGCATGAATAACATTTTCATTTTTCATTGATCATTATGGAAATAAGGTAATTATTATTTTATCTTTACAGAATGACAATAAAATCATTAATATAATATTAATAATTTATAAATAATTACATATATCATAAAAGTTATGTAATGAACACAAATGAGTCACATCACTTCGTGAATGTAATATTTTACAGGTACGCCCGAACAACCTTATAATTTTTTTGTGCATGGAAATTAAGAAAATAATTGATATAATATTATATTATAATGATTAATATTTTATAAAAATAACATATGAACATTAATACCATAATTATAACCAGTCATGAGAGATGATTATGGAAAATGAATTATATCAGTTCGTGGAGGTGATAGTTCACACATACGCCCAAATGATTAATACCTTTCTCATTTAATGAAAGTGGGAATGTATTTAGGTGATGGTATTAATATAATAACATATTAGTATATTTATGATACTGTATTTTTTATATAATCATAATTTGAGGAGATTTGAAGGAAATGGAAGAAGAAATAAAATTAGAACACGTAAATAAAAACATTACCTTTCCTTCATATGATCACCTTTATTAACACCTTAACACCTCCATGAAGGGTGTTATGACTAAAATAAGGCTTCCGGAATGTGTGTAGGTATTATATTAAGGGTTTTGGGTATATTTTTACCAAACAAAATGGTTTTTTAAGAGTGAGTAATGGAGAGGAATTATTTCCTTTTTATAGGAGAGGGGAGGGGCACCCTCAAAATTAGAAAATGTATTAAATTAATATAAATTAATTTTATATTTAAAATGGTTACAAGTTGCTTATGTTAAATTAAAATATGATAATGGGCCTACCACCATTCATATAATAAAAATTTTACATGTTTTGTATATTTTTATAATATTAAAATTTATATTTAAAGCCTTTTAACTCTTACCATTTATCAAGTAATTTACACATTGAGACTTATAATAATTATGATAAAAGGCTAAAAGAATAATTAATGATTAATTAATCAAATTTTTAAACATATGTAAATATTTTGGTGGGATATTAGTTTTTTAGAAACTTTATATCATTTAATTAAATATTTTATATTCTAAAATATGAATTATGTCAATTATGACACTTCTCATTACATGAATTTTTAAAAAATCATAAAAACTTGATTCCTTAGAAAAAACTACATTAAATAATCCATAACCATTTAATATTAATCTATAAAATTTGTGTATGGAATCAAATTATTAAAATTATTTTTATTTTTATTTTATTTATTTCATTTATTCGATTCTTCCTTTAATAAATCTATTACTGCAACTTCATTGTGTCCCAATTAAATTTAATTATTTATTTCAAAAAATAAGAAATAAATTAAAATTTTGTAGTTAATATTTTTATCTTTTTATGCACAATTGATTGTTAAATACAGGATTTATTTAATTCCATATTTATTATTTTTTATTAATAAGAGACATATTTATGGCATCTTTGTTTTTTACATTAAATAAAATATTATAAATGTAATAATCACAAGTAAGTGGATTCCAAAGTCCATGATTTTAGCCAAAGTATTTTTTTGGTCTAAAATAAATCATAGAATTAGATTAGTACAAGTTTTAGGTTAGTTGTATTTGATTATAATATTATTTTTACCTTCAATTACGAGATTTACCCATAACAGTAGTCAATAAAATACCAAAGTTACGCTTCACCAAAAATTATTTTGATCCTATTAGATAAAATGTTTCATAATAATTATAAAAATGTATTTCCATGACTGAAAATTCATTTCTCATAAGTGGCTATATTTAATTTAAAAATAATTTCATTGATAGATTGGGGAAACAAGTTTTTAATGTAAAAACGTTAAAAAGTTCACAAAGTGTTTATATCCTATTTCAATTTGAAATTGATTCCAATGACCTACATTTTATTAAATGATAAATAATTAATCTAATTATACTTTAATCCCAATTAAAAGGATAACCTATCTATATTAATAATTTTTATGAAAATGTAGTTTTGAATTAAAATGCAGTATTTTAACTATTCATTAAAAAAATAATTTTATCAGAAAAAACCAAAATTCTACCAAATTAATTTTTTTATGTCCCACATCAAACTAAGAATATTATTTTTTTCAAATACAAATTATAAATGTTTTAAAAATTATGTTTTAAAAAGGTTCGCAACCAATACTAGTTCTTTTAAAAAATAATAGTTCCACTTATCCTTAAAAATGGATTTATTCTTATTTTAAGCTTATATTTTTTGGAAGAAAGTAAAAATATTTAATAAACATTTTTAAACATATTATAGTTAGTTATTTTAATTACCTCCAATAAAATGGCTAGGCATTAACTACCATTTAAAATAATAATATTTATAATGTATTAATTTTTGTATAACTTAGTCTTGTATGCAATGCAAGATTTCGAAGAAACCCATTATTGCATTTTAGGTATGTTATAGAACATAAAGTACCCTTTAAAGTAAAATTATTATTTAATTCATAAATATAAATAGATATAAAAATGAATTATACTATAATTACTTGGGATGTTACATCCTTCCCCACTTTTGGAAATTGCATCCTCACAATTTTATTCACTTATCAAATAAGTGGGGGTATTTATCTCTCATATCATTTTAATATTTCCGTGTTTCCACTTCAAACATTTGGATTTTCCATAAAACCTTAATCGGATGAATCACTTTATTCTACAACACTTTCTCTTTACGGTCAGTAATTTGGATTGGTTTTTCCCCATAAGAAAGATTCTCTTCCAAATGAACTACTTGTGGACTCAAAACATGAGATGGTTCTAACATATACTTTCTTAACATTAAAACATGAAAAAAAAGTGTCGACCTGGGATTAACTTAGAGGTCAATCCACTCAGTAGGAAACTGATCCAACTTTTTCTAGGATTTCATAGGGTCTAGTGAAGCATCGACTCAGCATCCCCTTCTTACAAAAACAAATCAAACTTTTCGATAGAGAAATTTTGAGAAAAATATGATCACTTACCTAAAAAAATATTCTTCCTCTAGTTATCAATATAACATTTCTAACTACTTTGAGATTTTCTCATGTGTCACTGAATCAACTGATATTTTTTTTCCATCTCTTCTACCAACTCTGATTTAATCAACTTCCTTTCACCAACGTTACCCCAAAATTCTATAGTTCGACACCTCTTTCTATATAATGCCTCAAATAGTCCCACCTATATACTAGAATAAAAACTAGTATTATAAGAAAATAGAACCAAAGAAAGATGTTGATCCCAAATTACCTAGTAGTACATGGAATATTTATATAACATATCTTCCATGGTTTGAATTGTTCATTCTGACTGCCCATCTAATTGAAGATTAAAAGATGTAAAAAAATTAATTCAGTACCCACTGACATCTAAAAGCCTTTCCAAAAGTTTTAAGTGAACCTATGATCTTGATCACATACAATGGATAGAGGAAATACATGTTACATGACTATTTATTTATGATTAAACCGAGAAAGTTTATCTTGTGACAATGTATATTGAATAAGAAGAAAGAAGAATATTTAGTCAATCGATCAACAATAACCCAAATAAATATTTTACCTCAAGATGTCTTTGGTAACCCCGCTATGAAATCCAGGGATATATTTTCCCATTTTCATTCTAGAACTAGAAAAGGGTGAACCGCCCACTTTGGAAACTGTCATTCTTCTTTTACCTTTTGAAAAGGCAAAAACTTTACAGTAAAGTCAGTGATATATATATTCAATCCATCCCACCAGTAATACTCTCAAAGGTCTCACTACTTCTTAGTACTTCTAGGATGAATTAAAACAACGATCTATGAGCTACACATAAATTTTTTTCTTCAAATGTGCATCACAAGGCATGTATAATATCTTCCAAAATATCAAAACACAATATTTATCAATGATAAATTAATAAATCATACCATTTTGAACCAATTATACCTTTTTTTGTAAATTCACTTCTTCTTTTTGTGCCTTATTAATTCTATCTGATAGAGAAAATTGTAATGAAATCTAAGACAAAATAGAGGAATTTCTGACACCAACCACTTATAGGACAAAGTTCATCAAATCATTAACCAAAGGGGCATGTTAAAAATCTATCGTGGTTAATATAGCATTAAATTTCCAACACAAACATCAATCAATTTATTTTATTTACTAGGATGGTAATTAATCATGCAATCATAATCATTGATTAGTTCCAACCATCTTCTCTATTTCATGTTCAATTATTTATGAGTGGATATATACTTCCAAATTTTATGGTCAATATATATTTCATATTATACTCTATATAGATTATTCCTACAAAAGTTTAAAGAAAAAAACAATAGCTACATCCAAATTGTGTCTAGGGTAACTTTATTCGAGTTTTCAAATGATGTGAAAAATACACTATTACCTATTCATTCTACATTTTAACACAAGAAATTTCTTTAAAGAAGCATCACGGTAGATAATAAATTCACCATTTTTGGAAGGTAGGGATAGAACTAGATTATTCAGCAATATTCATTTAAATTCTTGAAAAAAATCATCACATTATTTTTTCTAGATGAACTTAACACCTTTTTATGTTAACTTAGTCAGTGGGTTAGATAATCGTGAAACATTTTCAACAAAAATATGGTAATAGCCTACTAATCCAAGAAAACTATAAATATAAATTATATTTGTGGGTCTTGTTCATTCTTTAAAAACATTCTATATTTAGAAAAAATGTGACCACGGAAATAAATTTTTTTCGACCAAAATTCACTCTTTCTTAATTTCCCATACATTTTCTTTTCTTTTAAGGCATAAAAAATCCCTTAGATGACTTTCATGCTTCTATTTAATTTTAGATTATACCAAAATGTCATCAATAAACATAACCAAATACATATACAGGAAATCATGGAAAATTCTATTAATAATATCCATGAATAAAACATGTTCATTATTTAACCCAAATGGAATAATTATAAATTCATAATGGCCTTATCTAGTACAAAACATAGTCTTTAGAATGACTATTCCTTTACTTTCAACTGATGGTACCCCGACCTCAAGTCAAAATTAAAAAAATATTGTGATCCCTATAGATGATCACAAAAATAATTGACATGAGGTAAAAGATACTTATTCTTAAAAATGATGTTATTCAATGATCTATAATCAATGAAAATTCTCATTGAACCATCTTTCCTTATAAAAATCAAGACAGAAGTACCCAATGGTGATGTTCTAGGTCAAATGAAATATTTCTCTAATAACTCCTATAATTGATTATTTAACCCTAAAATTTCAATTTTATCCATTAGATAAGGGGGTTTTAAAATTTACGTAGCATCAGGAACTACGTAAACAGTAAATTCATCTTCTTGATAGGGTATAATACTAGGAAACTCATCAGAAAAAAACATCAAGAAACTAATTTACCATCAGCACATCATTAATCTAAACAATTCCTTTGTTTTCAATAATATGTGAAAGATAATATTCATTCCCATATTTCAATAGTATATCAACTTATGGATATGTTATAAATGATATGGGTTCATTATTTTACACAAACTAAAATTATTTCTGAAAATAATCTTATTTGGACCTACATTCAATCTTATCATGGTAAATAAAAATCTGATCCACAGCCAAAATAACATCATACTATAATTGAAGAAAAACAACAAGGATTACATGTAAATTCTTTCCACAATCAAGTTAATAAATTTTATTATAATTTATTTTTTCCTAAACATTTACCCTTGGGTTTTTCACCACAAGTTATGGGTTTATTTCTTGTGGTCGAATTTTTATTTTACCTGAAAATTTATCAGAAATGAAAGAATATGTAGACCCAAAATCAAAAAGCACATTGGAATAATTTGAATACATAAAAAATGTACTTGATACCACTTCATTTGATGGGATAACTTCTGTTGTAGTATTTGAAAATGATTTCACCACACCTTTCATCTTATAATCTAGATGTTTACAATCATTCAAATTCTTAATTTTACACTCGTTTTCATAATGAACTATCTTATTGAACATAAAACATTTTAATGAATTTAAATTAGATTTTTTACCACTAAAATTTTCTTTTTCATTGCATTTAAAAGCCTTATATCCCATTTTACCACATTGAAATCACACACCGTAATTCAAAATGCATTCTCATGTTTGTTTTTTATTTAAATTTTCCCAAAATGTAAACTTAAGTTTATTACCATTATTATTTTTGATGAATTCTTCCCTTTCACCTACCACCTCGACCTATTATCTCTTTTATTATCAAAGAAAACATGATCAATGAAAAACCTCATATCCACCTTCTACGCACATCGAACAAGTTTTTCATAACTTTTGAACTCATGATATGCCAATGCCCTTCGATACATTCATTTTAATCGTAAGTAAAAATGAAAAAATTTACTATCAATTTCCCAGAATAAATTTAGATAATACCTTTCCAGTCGAGTGAATTATTATTCATAAGCATCCATCGAGTCATCCTCCTTCCTCAATTCCAAGAATTGTTTTCCATCTTATGTCAATCCTCCTTAGGAACGTATTTCTCAAGCAGCATATTTTTTAATTCATCTCACCGAAGAGCATCAATATCAACAATGTCCTTGATATTCTTGACCATCAACCAGCACTGATCAACTTCCCCATAAAAATAGTAAACAACAAGACTAACCTTTTGATTTTATGAACACCCCATTACATCAAAAATATTTTCTAGTGTTTCAATCCACCCTACAAATAGCATAGGGTTAGATGATCATATAATTGATGGGGGATGCTTCCTCTTGAAATTCTCCACTACCTATATATTCCTCTATGTTTGATCTGGCTGATCTCATGCATGGACATAACCTTCATTTATAGCCTGAATCAACTATTTCATCACTATAAAAAACTATTCAATTCTAATTCTGACTATCTTTAGATGCTGATTTGGAGGGTTTTTTTCCTCTTGATGTCATTCCCACACAGCTACCCTATTTTCCCTTTGGAAAACCATTCTGAACAGACATATCATAGATGAAGTAACATGGTAATCTTTAAATGCTACATAATTTTAATTTGACCATAAAGTAAAATAATTTATGGAAATTATATTAACCATATCCTAACCCCTAAAGTTATCAAAAACAATAAACGAAACTAACTATAAAGCCCCAACCATAAGTACTAAATAATATTTAGTTAAGTCAATAATTAACATTTAGGATCTTTGAAGGACTATATTTTTATATTATAATCCCATAACTATTACATGAAATATCAAATATTACAATGTAAACATTTATAATCACTATCCATTTTTTCACAAAATAAAACTCTTTAAAATCAATAATGAATTTTTTTCCTAATAATTATATTCATAACATTCATTTTGTATTGTTAATTTCTCTTAACCATCGTTATGCCTTGTGGAAAACATTTCAAAAACATGGGATGAGCACAAAAAGCTCAGTAAGGGATATAAAATAAGAAATGAAGCCGTTAGTCCATGATGATTTTAAACTCATGATTTTTTTCACGAAGTCATAATCTTTATTCATAAGACATAAGTTTGTTAAAAAAATATCATGAAATAACATAATTCTTGAAAACAATTACTAACAATCATAAATCACCAAGGAAACTTTTGGCATCCATATAATACATACATTGTATCTTTTACAGCTACATAGGGAGTAACCATCGTGTTTATTTTTGTAATAACCATCACAGTTTATTCCATAAATCTCTTAGGATAAACGCAATAGGTTAACCCCATATCATTAACCAATGCATTGGATGGATATCATGATCTCACTATCCCTCGTTTTATCAAGGAACTACCCACATACATAAATAATTCCCAAGAACCTTAACATAACTGTAACATATAAAAACGCAAAAAGTAAAAATAACATTTCTACTTTACAATAACAAGATATCATTTCATGATATTGATTTAATAAATCCACTTTAAAAACCATTTTTAACATCAAAATACCTAAAAAGGGAATATGGTATTTGTTTTTCTTTTGAAGAAACATTATGGCTTGTAGAGGAAGCTAAATATCAAATAATGGTCACGGTGGAAAAAAGTCATTGCCACCATATGTGTTAAAAAACATTCCTTTTTTCCATTTAGTAAAATGATTCGTAGAAAAAGATACCATTTTAAACCCATTTAATGAAATTAAAAGTTAAAGGGGTTGATTATACACCATATAAAATAAGGTGGTGTATATTATCAAAATATACCTCAATGAAAGGAGATTGAGAGGAAGTACCTTACCTTTAGTCTAAATCTTCTGATACTATATTTATATTAATGAATAATATACATAGGTTAATTTATAATTTCCTTAGAACATTTTTCGAGTTTATTATTAATTTTATATCACTTATTATCATTTTATAATAGCTACATAATTATTTTAGGTCATGTTGGATGTTTTGTCGATATTCAATACTTGAGTTGAAAATGAACTTTGTATGATGTCAATAGTCCATGTGGTCCTAATTCCATCATCTCCAAAATAATATCAATGAAATAATTATGACTCTATTATATTAATTATACTTTTAAATCAAACCATTAATCATGGTTATGAAAAATGAACAACGTTATAGTCATGGAGGGAATTGGTCATATGAATTCTTGAGTAACATTTCCATGTTTCATGGATCATTATAGAAATAAGGTGATTATTATTTTATATTTCCAGAAATATCATAACATAATTAAAATAATATCAATAATTTATATATACTTACATATATCATAGAAATGATTTAATGAATAAAAATGATCCACATCGCTTCGTAGAGGTGATAGTTCACATGTATGCATGAACAATGTTATCATTTTATGTGGATGTAAATTAGGAAAGTAATATATATATTTTTATCTTATAATGATTAATATTTCATGAAAATAACATATTAAAATTAATCTCATCATTATAATCAGTCATGAGAGATGGTTATGGGAAATGAATTATATTTGTTCGTGGAGGAGATATTTCACACCTACACACAAAATGATTAGTCTATTTCCCATTTGATGGATGTGGAGACGGATTTAGGTGATGATATTAACACAATAAAATCTCAGTATATTTAGGATAATGGAGTTATTATCTAATCAAGATTTGTGTATATTTGAAGGAAATGGAAGAAGAACTAAAATTGAAATGCTTTAATAAAAACATGACTTTTCTTTCAGATGATCACCTTTATTCACACCTTAACACCTATAATAAGGGTGTTTTGCCTATAATATGGATTCAAGAATATTTTTATGGATTCATGTAAGGATTTTGGTTTGATCTTATTCAAACTAAGTGGTTTTGGATGTGTGATTAATAGAGAGGAATGGGTTCATTTTTATAGGAGAGGGGATAGGAAGCCACAAAATTATTAAAAGTATTAAATTAATATAAATTCATTTTATAATAAAAATGGGTCCAAGTTGATTAAGTTCAAATATAACATAATAATTGGTATAAATACATTAATCTAATACAAATTATACATGTTTGTAAATTTGATTAATCCTTATCTATATGTTTTAATCCTTTTAACTCGTACTATTTTATCAAATAATTTACACTTTGAGAGTTAAACTAATTACCATAACGTGTTAAAAGACAAATTAATGAGTCATTAATGAAATTTTTAGACTTATATCAACATTTTTTTTTGAATATTATATTTTTAGAACTTTTAAATCAATTAATTAAATATTTTATATTTTAAAATATGAATGATGTCAATTTTGGAACTATTCATTATATTAATTTTTAAAAATACTAAAAACTGGATTAATTATAAAAAAATATGTTAAAAAACCCCAAAATGTCATATGCTTCAATAAAATTCGTAGATGACATAAAATGTTTCAAATTATATTTATTTTTATATTATTAATATCATTTATTTGATTCATTCTTTAATAAATCTATTACTCAATCTTCATTATGTCATAGTTACATTAAATTATTTATTTCCCAAATATTATAAATAAATTACCATGATTTAGGTAATATTTTTATATTTATATGTACTATTTATAGTCAAATATTTCATTTATATACCCCTATAATAAAATTGTTTTTCTAACAAGTGACATGTCTATGACATCTTTGTTTTTACTTTAAATAAAATGTTATAAATGTAATAATCACACCCAAGTGTTTACAAAGGCCACATGATCTTCCCAAGTATTCTATTTATTGAAAATAAATTGTAAAATGTGATTAATACAAGTGTTAGGGTAGAATTATATGATTATAAAATTATTTTTACCATTAATTAACCCATTTTCCCTTAACCGTGGTAAATGAAATACAAAGTTTACTATTCAAAAAAATATTTTGATCCTATTAGATAAATTTGTTCATAATTGTGAAAACTATTTATATGCATTTTTTAAAATTAAATTCATATAATTGGATAAATTTAATTTAAAATTAATCGTGATGGCAGATCAAGGAAATGAGTTTTTAAAGTAAAAACGTTCAAAAATTTACAAAGATATTTTATCTAATTTCAATTTTAAATTGATTCCAATGAACTAAAATGGATTAAATGATAGAAACATAATATATTTAAATTTTAAAACCAATTAAAATTATAACATAACTATATAAATAAATTATATGAAAAAACCATTTTGAATTAAAATGCATCATTTTTCACAATTCTTTAAAAATGATTTTTTTCATAAAAATACCAAAATTAAACCAAAGTAAATACTGATGACCAAATTAAAAATAATAAGGTTATTTTTTAAAATATAAATTATAATTTTTTTAAAAATTATATTTTAAAAGTGTTCTCCACCAATAGCCGTAAAACTACCTTTTAAAAATATTAGAGCTTTCTATGTTTAAAAATGGATTTATTTTTATTTTATTCCCATACAATTTATTAGAATCAAGTAAATATATTTAATAAACATGTTTAAACATAATATAGTTATTTCTATTCATTCCTTCCAACAAAAAAATTGGGAGTTGACTACAATTTAAAATAATAATAATAGTGTATTATTTTTCAGTATAACTCAGTCTTGTATGAAATGTAGGATTTTGGAGAAACACATTGTTGCATGTTGGGTATGACATAAGAAATATCATACCATTTAATTTAAAATTAATATTTAATTCATAAATATTAATAGATATGTAAATTTATTATTCAATAATTACATGGGATGTTACACTTTACTTCTAGGAAAACACCAATGTCTAAGACAAAGCTGCATATTCATACTACATCCTTAGCTGTATCAGAAACTGCTATATTTTTGAATTATATTGTTGAATCAGTGAATACATGTTTCTTTGAGATTATCTTGCTCACTCCACCATCATTAAAGAAAAATAAAAATTCTAATGAGGATTTTACACAATCATGATCTGTCTAGAAACTAGAATCAGTGTATTTTGTCACTACTAATTCCATATCTCCTCTATACACCAGGAACATATCCTTTTTATTCCTCAAGTACTTTAGGATAGTTTTCACAGCTTCCCAATACCTCTCTCTATGATTATCTTGATATTCAACCACCATTATTAAAGAAAAGGAAACATGAAAACTATAACATAGCATGTAATACTTGATAGATAAAATTATTGAGGAATAAGGGATTTTACTCATTCTTTTAATATTCTCATGTGTTTATGGACACATTTTTATAGAGATATTGAAACCACGTGACTTAGGTAACAACCCTCTCTTAGATTGTTTCATATCACGCCTTTTACATTACTTATCAATATATATATATTGAATTATCCCAAGCATCCTCTAAGTTTTATCTTGAAAGTTCATTATCCCTATAATGTGTTCTTCTTCATAGTGGCCTTTCTTGGAGAAGCATTCATTTAACCTTGTCTTAACTAACTATAATAATTTCATTTCGCTTCCCATAATTAATATTTCATCAAAATATAATACTTGGAAAATGATGTAATTCCAATTAATCTTCATATAGAAACATCGATCACATTCATTCATAAGGAAACCAAATTCTCTTATGGCCACATCAAAACTCATTTCCCATAATCATGATACTTGCTTGAGCCCGTAAATGGATATCTATATCATGCACACCTTATTGGCATTTTTCAACTTCTTAAACCCTACATGTTGAGCCATATAAATGTATGAAACCAATATCCTATTTAGAAAAGTAGTTTTTACATCCATTTTAAAAATTTAATAATAATGGAATGCTATTATTGCAAGAAATATTCTGATGGATTTAATCATCACAACTAGTTAGAAGGATTCCTCATAGATTTTTCTTTACGTTTCATAAAACCCTTTGCTACCAGTATTTTCTTGAAGATGATTACCTCACCATCCATGTCCAGCTTTTTATTAAATACCCATTTTCATCGAATGGATTTTAAATTAGTTGGAGTGTCTATTGAAATAAAAACTTGATTATGATATATGGAAAAACCCTTAGAATTCATGGAATTTTTATATTTTGCTGAATTCTTTCTTTATATTGATTCCTTGTAGGTTAGTGGTTCATCATCCTCAAGATGTAATGTGTCACCTGACACAGTGACAATAAAACCTTATAAATTTAGTTCTCTAACCTCGTGATTTGACCAGTGTAATATAACTTTTTTGGGAATATCAAAATATCCCACTGTTTTTTATAGAGAGTGTTCTCGTACTAACTATTTTTCATATAGAGAATTAACTTTATGGAATTTGATCTTTATCCCAGTATTTATATTATAAATGTGGTACGATTCTAGATATATGTATTTTATTCCACAATTACTTATCTATATTAATATTTATATATGTAATATCATTTTTATTCTTTATCATAACCTATAAGGATGATTGTTACAATTCTGGATACTAATTTTTAACATGGTATAGTCTTGAAAAAATAATCGCTTTCCCATACATATATGTGAGATAGATTGAGTTTCATTCCACACTATAAATCATATATAATACCATATGTAGATTTATTTGATAGTCGATAATAGTATATACAGCTATCTGCAGGACATATCCTCACACTGATAATTGAAGATTTTTCTGACCCATTGTTGATCTGACCATGTCAAGAAAGATCACATCCCTACTTTCACTAACACCATTGCATTGTGGTGTATAAGGAGGATTGAGTTAGGGTACTATCCCAAACTTCTTTAAATTATCTATTGGATCTTGGTTAAGATGTTCTCTACCTCATTCTGAGAAAAGTGCCTTAATGTTTTTGCCAATATGTTTTTCTACCTCATGTAAGTATTCCATTAACATATGAACGAAATATGACTTATATCATTTTAATTTTATATATACATATATACTGTTGTCATCGGTAAAAGTAATTAAGTTCTAAAACCAAACCCTTACCTCTACTGGAAATAGACCACATATGCCCAAATATATTAATTCTAGTAATTTAGTGGTTCTTTATCCCTTCTCAAAGAAGGGTGATTTCTTATTTAACCATCGTAAATAAGAATGACATACATATAAGTGTTTCAACTCAACTCAGTCTAAATACCCTGACTGATGTAATTTTTGTAATCGCGACATGTTTATATGACCAAACCCAATGTAAAATAGGTTGGTGTCATATGAGCCATGTTCATTGATTTTTTCATTGATTTTCATTATTATGTTTTTATGATCTATTATATATAAATAATTATTATGTTATACCATACCATAAAAAATGTTATACATATAAAAGAGAAAAAATTCATTTCCAAACCTTGAATAAAATCCCATGGTGTCTAGACATGACAATGAAATTATGTTTCTGGAAACTAAAGTTACATTATAACAATTATTCAAGACAAGAATCAAATAATGGGAAACTTTTAGTGATAATATCCCACAACCAAGGTTATTATACTCACATAACATGCTTCTCGGAGATCCACTTCTCCTTTTTAAATCTTCATGAATATACTGGGTTCTTATATTTTAATACAAATGTGTGTGCCGCATTCCATATTCAATACCCAACATGTAGATAATGACATATTTCATTCAATGAAAAAATACAAGAAGTTGAAGTGTCGCTTTGCCTATTCTTCCCAACTTTGTAGCTCTTCGTCTTGTTCCTTTATACTCACATGCAAATAAAATAGCTTTCTAATAAATCTCCCCATCTATATATTTGGATTTTTAGAAGGATGTTGCACTGAATTATTTGTCATGGACATGAACTTATACCCCTAAGCCTTGACCTTTATCCTCTTATTCACAATAAGGGTTGAAGAATTTGTATTCTTAATATCCTTATCATCTTGGTGAGATAAATCTAAAATATATAGGAGTGGCATTGTCTTGTTATTCATATTTTAGTAAACAATGAATGTTGATAATCATGACGGTGAAGAAGAAAGAATGAGATCTATTGATAGTTCTTGCTTTATCTTTAGACCAAGGGATTCAATTGTCTCAATGTACATGATAATATTGAGTGTATGGGGTCTTTGCTGATTCCCTTACACTAGCCTACACCTATAAAGTTCAGTTGATATCTCATACTTTTTTCCTTTCTCTCTCCTGATATAATTCTTGGTGATGTGTCAATATCTTGTAGGCACCTTCATCTTCATGCATTTTCTATAGTTGACTGGACATACATGACAAAAAGATACACTGTATGTCTTGTGCATCGTCTATATGATTTTTATATTTATATTTATCTTCCTTGCTTGTTCCCTAAGGAGGCTCAATTGGAAGTGAGTCCCCTAATACATCATTATTTTTCCCTTGGTGTAATTATATATAAATGTTCATGTACTACTCCTAGAAGTTATGTCTAGTCAAGATATTTTATTTAACTATTATGGATCACAGTGATAATATTTTGGTGGTGTTGTTGATTTCCATTTTGATATAAAAAGAATCAATTTAGTAGTTAGTAATTTATCATGATTATATTTTTCATAATATTTATTTTCTATTAAATCCTTAAATGTATCTAACTATTTCATCAAATGCTTGAATTCCTCAATTTTAGATTCGGAATACTCTATAACTTGAGTATTCTAACTGAAAGGTTCCTTGAAACCTCTCCTCATAATCAACGACCATTGACTATGCCACTTGTTGGAGAGTTTCAAGGTAGGCTATAGACTAGATAACCATTCTAACACATGGTTCCTTGAACTATTGCGTAAAGTCTCAGCTTATCAAAAATGTAACATTGATTCCCTCAATACTTTTCTTATAAAGTTATAGAAATCTGGATTTGGATACTTCTTTACTTCCATCATTAGTCAAGGCAACCTATTACACCCATAAAATCTCCCTGGTAGTAGAAGGTACCCTCAAATTTGGCTGATGAGCACCTCAAACACCGAGTTTTTTTAAAATTTGAGCAACAAAATGCATTGCAACATAATAGATCTCTTAAAAAAATTTAATATTTTCATTGATTAATATAATCCATTTCAATTAAATATATTTAATCTATATTTTCCTACTCACAACTGAACACACACTAATAGAAAACATTCATCACATCCTTATTTCTTTTTCACGTTCATTGATTTATTTTTTATCACAATAGATAGGCACGTGCATAAAATAACAAACAACACATAAAGTAAATAAATTACTCAAATATTCATTAGAATATTATTTTGGTTGACCCACTCCAAATTTAATGGATCAACTATGACCTAGGGGTTTATCATACATGAGTCGAGTCCTAACTTGTATTGTAGTTCACCCTGATCTAGTGTATTCATTTATCTTTTGGGGTACCTCCTCATTGTGGCCAGGTTCATGGCTTAAAATGTCATCATCAAATGTACAATTTTTATTGCATGTAGGATAGGGGGTCTAAGGAAGCACAAAATAGTTACAGATAAATCGGATTTGCAAAACCTTATACACACTGAATGAAAAAAGGCAATGCACATAACATAGAATATTTAACTACCAATTACAATCATAATAAACAATAAATAACTAAATAAATTATTTAAAAAAACAGAGGTTTAGTAAATTTCTAAAGAACATTCAAGGGGTCAAATAAAATCATGATTACATTAAATAGTGATAAATTTAATGTACGAGGGAATTTTAATAAATTAAAATAATTTATTCATATTCGGTCCTTTAATTATCTTAATTTTTTATTCCAAATATTAAATTTATAAATTAATTTATTTTAATATGAAAATTAAAATTATTTTTTTTAATTTTAAATATGTTTTATTTAAACCAAAAATTAATATTTAAATAATTTAAATTTCTATAAAATAATATATTAATTAACTAAATGAATTTTTAATATAAAGAATTAACCTGGGGCCCAAAAACCCAACCATACCCACTGTAGGTTGGGTCGTAACATAGCAGGCCTATGTCAGGCTAGATAGACATTGTGTATGGCTATTCTATTTGAGGGAAGGCCAACCTAAACCCATTTTGGGACAAGAAGACAAACCCTAACCCATTTTGGGTTGGTTCGGGTAACTTAAGAGTTGTGGTATGTGGTGGAATCCTAAGGTAGGGTATCTCACCACATCAGTGTTCACATGTAATAGGTTTGGATTGAGGGGGGGTCAGGGGGTCTCAACCAGAGTGGAAAGTCAAGAAGTGACCTCATTATAAGACAATAAATTATTGTCGAACATCGGTGTAGGACAATGACCTATTGGGCAGCGAGCAGTTCCAATTCCTAGTGGAAGTGATTAGATACTCATCCACAACATGTCAACACAACAAGTAGGTGTTGAACATGTGGTTATCCTTGTGGTGAATTTAATGGTGTTTAGTGAGGCTAGGAGGATAATAGTCACTTCTATGGTTAAGTTTGGTGAATTAAAGAAGGAGGATGTGGTGATCCCTATCAGTGGCCAACTGTGTGTGATAGGGGTCTTGTCCATGGATGGGTAGTTTTTATAGAGGAGGAGGCTTTCAAGGTGGGTTCAACCTCAATAATGGTGGTAGGGTCTACAGTGTAAGTAATTAGGTGCGATTGGGATCATCCAAGGAGGAGGGTGACCTCGTGGCATGGTGGATTCCTTCGGAAGCCACCTTTTTCTTTAATAAAATATTATTTTGTCATTTTGTTGAACAAAGTAAATGTATCACTACCTAATCCCATTTAACAATTTTTTTTGAATTGGTCATATTTTGGATGAAATAACCACAATCTCTGACCCAAATTCAATTTCCTATTAATTAGAATTATTAAAATATAATTTTTTTAATGTTTTTTTGTGGTAAAAAAGGGTCACCATCTAGTGGATTTGTAGTGGCCACATTCTAACACATTCTTGGATGGAATATATTTGGGTTTCCGGAATCTCCATAAAAAACATAAATATATATAAGTGTGTTCTTGAAAATTGAATATCTAAAATTTTAATATTCGACAAAAAAACTGCCTTTGATCAATAATTTTCTTTTTGGAATGGGTGTATCATGAGTATTCGAGATAGGATAGAAGCACAGTCAGATCTATTGAGATCAACATAAAACCCTATACATAAATTTAAGGAAAAATAATTTTTCTTGCCTTAATAAATCCATTTGATACCTATGATACTAATTTTTGGTACTAGAGAGCACAATAAATGCATGTGGTCTCATGATTTAAAATTTTTCATTAACGGTGCGACATAACTTCATCATATTTGGTGATTTGATCCCCAATTTGGTCAGATGATATCCTGTGAATTATTCAAAGCATATGAATTAGACATAATTAGATCCTCATTCAATTCGATGTGTTCTCATCTGTCACATGTCGCTGGAGACTATTGCTTGAAGGATCTGATTCCAAACCCCTCTAGACAATCCACACATGCTTTAAAAATCCACACATCTTCTGTTCATAAAATTTTGGGTTATATCATGGAGCTTAGATGATCCATTCAACATCCCAATGATCACCATTATCCATTTCCTTCAATCCATGAAGGCATTCTTGGATCATATGCTCAGTTAGAGCATTTATCTTTCTAGGATTCAGTAAGATAGAGAAGCTCTCAATTCCAACTAATGAATAGTACATGTAATGATCTTCTCCTCAACATAAATTTTAGGTGTTTGAAATACCTGTTTATGTTTACCCCACACACATATATTTAATGTCTAATAAATTATTTTTAAATAAATAAAATTGGAAAACTTACTATTTCATAAATATTAATTATATTTTACCACATTCTTATAATATATATTAAATATATTACGTGATAAACCCATTTCATTAACTCAAATCATAATTCTTACTAATATTAAATGTATCTATAATATTAAAATAATAGTCATTCAAATAATATTATTTCTTGTATTTACCTAAACACTTGTAAATACGTTTAAAAAATAAATTCAGCCCAATTATTCTATAATTGATGGATAATTAATTTATTTATTTTTTTAGTGATCAATAAAACATGGAAAACTCTCTAACACCATAGTGGGGACCCCCATGTAATTTAAACCTATTCACCTAAATAGGGTAGATTCTTGAATATGATGTCGTGTGTGACATCTAGGACCCTATTTTAATAGCATTGAATAGTATTCACAGACCAAGAACAGAGTCTAGAATGTTATCAAGGCCCATGAAAAGATAATAAATACTCATAGACATAACAACCATCCTTTGAACATGCACTAGGTAATATAATCTCTTTGTCACATGATGTATGATAAAGCAATATGCACACTTGTTTCACCGTCCTTTCTTGATTTATTTTTTTTAATCTTTCTAGATATATTTGACTTCTTCCTTCATGGAAAGGTATTTAGTGAAGGTACTACCATCATAATCTACTAGGCCTATGATATTACATACCAGACCCTAAATAAAAAAGCTCTTTCTTGATCATTCATCCAATGCCATACCACCAATGATACACCCAACCCAAGATACCACACCATGACTTCAATTTTAAGATTTTTTTCCTCACATCAAAGTACAAGGTAAAATGACAAACATTGATAATGATCTCAATTCAGGAGACTAATACACATTCCCATAGAGAGAAATAACCAATGAAACATGAAATATGTAGTGTTTCTATTATCAAATCTATTTTAATGATCTCACCTACTAAATATCACCAATTGTGAACTTCATGAGATGTTGTCTCAAAGCTTATGCGCCCCCAACACCTGATGGTCACACATCATCTGTGTAATATCATTATGATGTATCTAGAACATAGAAAATTATTTTAATATTACTTTCATGGTATCTATAGGGTCTCATTATGTCTTAATAACTTCTATGACCTTTTGATAATACATGTAATCTAAGGACATTACCATAAATATAGTAGAAATAGGTGTATTAATAATATTCGAGTAAGATAAACACATGTATATAATAAACAACATCCATGTAATTGTAACAAAACATCATAAACAAGTTGGGTCTAGGGAACCCACTTTAAACAACACACTCATCTTAGGAGATATTGGCTACATATAATGCTGGATCACCATACCTCCAGTCATAGATAGAAGGTCCTCTATCTCCCTCATCCTGAAAACACTAACCCAAATTCCTTATATTTCTCACCTCCTGATTTCTATGACAACACCCAATCCCTCAAATAATACCTCTACATCAAAGAAAAAATACCATGTCCTAAACCAGGGAACCTATACTATAAATCATGTACTTGAATCTAGAACACCTATCATTTGTGTATTTTGATCCACCCGACACCACTCCATACAGTAAGTAGATCATGTCACGTTCACTGTTATTTGTCGTTCATTTTTATGATGTGTTATATGTTGTATAATTTTTTTGGTTTTTAAATGTATTAAATTTTATTTTTTCGGGGCTTCAATTTCCTTGAAAACACATATGGTGGTTCAAATAGGAATTATCATTATCGACTATAGGATGGTTCTCATTCATTAATCATAAGTATTGTTTTAGGTTTATCCTTGTAACGACACAGACACAATGGTTTATATTAATTATTTTTCATGTACTATTTTCATCATGGATGGACACTTTTAATGATTTAGACTTTTGAAAAATGTGATGGTGTTTGTGTTCCATTATTTTTTTTCTATTTTTTATTTACAGTTGAATTAGTATCAACTAGTTTTTTATTTATTAAATTATAAAAGAGATTTATTTAAAAAATTATGGTTTCTATGAACATGATTTTGTGATCATTGGTATGAGACCTAAAAATTTATCATGGGTGGGAGAACTTCAAGAAATTTATTTATTCATAATTTGACTGCATTAATATGAGAATAATATGTCACACAGAATAGAATTATGAATAAATAAATATATTAATTGATCAATTAATATTTTTTTGTTCACTATCTACACATGTTCATTATCTACACATGTTTATATTTTATTGTTCATTAATATTTTTTTTGTTCATTATCTACACATGTTATTTGGTGTTAAAAATTTCAAAAATCATTCATAACACTAGATAATGATATACTAAATTATTAGTTAGAAAAATTTGAGTACATTCTCACATTTTAGAACAGGATTTGTGATTATTTTAATTAAATTGGGAATCATTGATAAATAGATGTATAACAAATCAGATGTTGGAATAAAATAATTAGAAGTACATATATTTGAATAGGATCTACAAATATGACACTATAATAGTCATACTCCCCACCTATATAGTTTTAGTCACTTAATTTAGTTTCTTTGTTTTCTATAATTTTTAGTTTTTATCACACTAAAAAAATCATCTTCCTGGACATTATGTTAAGGGACCATTACTGAAGCCTACACACATTATCCTCATGGGATTGAAACTAATTCTAATGTTATAGTATTTGTAGGTTTATATGTTTCTAATTATTATGTGAAATGAAAAAACATAACACAAACAAAATACTATATTTTTAAAATGTATTAATTTGTTCTAGATCCTGAAAATAACAAGTTAGTACTTACATTGTACCTAGTTGTTCCCTAAAATACAAGTCCGAGGATATTCCCTTACCTGAGCATTATCTTTATAATAAAAGGAGAGTAGTGTATTTGTGGGATAACCACTATCATACATGAGGTACATAATAATTTTTATTAGAGTTGAACATCATTAAAAAATATTAGTGTTATTTTTTTTTACTCTATGTATAACAACTCATGATTTTAATACATGGATATTACATATTTTAGATGAATACTCATTACATTATACTAACAAATGCTTGAGGGAAATAATAGTTAAGTGACTTTGGAAGCATGAAAAAAACTTCTATTCTAGTGAAATACCATAAATGTTTCGCACAATGATCTTCCCCATTAGTACCCTACTTAAAACCTTTCTTCATAACCTTTAGAATAGAAATATAAGAGAAGGGTGATCTCAGATTCTCAGTATGGGTTATCATAGAGGATATCAATTTATTATTTTATGAAGGAATAAGATAATAAATATGGGTATGTGATAATGTTCATAATTTACGAAGATCATACTAACATATCCTGGATAAAAAACACGATTCATAACATACAACATTATCATTTCAAAAAATATGTATCATTAAAATGAGACATCAGCATAACTCAATCATGAAACATATGTTCAAATTAATAATTTTGTTGGAATAATAATTAAGAATGAAAACCATTTAATATGTTAAGCCTAATAACCAATACTCTCAGATCAGGCCTTATCGCCTATTTCCCCTATCAGATCAAGAACATCGAATTGTTTCCCATCAAGGATCAAGCACATTAATTGGTTTATATTAACTATATCATGAGATATAATTCATTATCCAATGGTTTGGTATGAGATATAGGTCCCACCCATCACTTAATGAAAACTATAAATATGTGTGTCACATGACCATAATCATTCACCATTTCAGAACCCATGTAAAAATGAGTTTAATAATCACTTTATCATAAAATAACCCAGGTAAAAGAAATAGTTTTCATAAATATCACTCCATCAGAAACATAAAACCTTTAGTGAATGAATAATAATGGTATCCATGGAACATATCTCTTAAAATCATAATTAATATCAATATAAGTCATATTATATGGAAAAGAATAAATTTTGAAAGATCCTTTGAAATAATTTTTGGGAGAAATATCCTTTCCATAATAAAAAAACTTTTTAAATCATAAATATAGCAACCCAACTCCAGAAACATGGAGCTGGTGTCTGCTATCAATTACATTGGAATGGTTAAAAGGAATAAAATCCCTATATAATTAAGAGTTTAGTAGTGTTTGTAAACTAGATATATAAATGATACCAATATTAAAAATGAATATATTAATTACAATATAATTTTTTCTTCTTTCTAATAAAATAATTAAATTCGAGGATAAATCTAATCTAACTAGTAAATCCATTAATATATTTTATATTACACTTATTAGATTCTTGGGGAAAGAAACATAATAAGGGTGAGCTCAAATTCTCAGTAAGGAAAAAATATAGGGAAATAAATTATGAATCAATGAGAGTAATAATTATGACATGGTATGTAACTATACTCACATTCCATATAATCAATAAATTGGGAAGGAAGTGCATAAATAATATGGGAAGGCAATACATTGAAAAATATTACATTCAATTGACTAGATAAGGTGATATCAATATGGAAAGGTACGAATCTGAAGCACAAGACATCTAAATAACTGAAAATGAAATGTATCCATGGATACATCGATGAAACATCTCATGGATGAATAATCAATAAAACTAAATGAGGGAAATAGTTAATTATTGGAAATCATTCTTCCCATGTACATGACACCTTTACCATCAAGACCTTCCACAATATGATTTACAATATATCTCTTAAAAACCCATCTAATGTGGATATCCAAATGACTCGTCCTATGAGACTATTGATGCATCGAGAGGATATCTATAACTAGGCCCCACCCATGTCATACCAGTCCAAAACATTTATCATATATTAAACAATAAATTTAAAAATTTGACTAATCAAATATCTGTATGGTGTAATAGATACATATTTATAAATATTTACACAAATATTAAAATAACTATCAAAATAGACATCTTAGGTAAAATGGTATACATTTTAGGAGATATTAATATCCATGATAAATGAAATTGATAATTAGTGGAAATTCAATGTTCAATGATCAGAAGAGATTGAATATTTTAAGTGGACTAAAAAATTAATCAAGGAAGAAAATATGAATACTATCCTTGTCCAAATAAAAAATAAAACATATTGAGGAAGAATAAATATGGTATCAATAAAAAAATCCCATGTGGGGTAAAAATAAACGGTTTCTATTGTTCATGAATAGAAATACTATAAAATGATAATTTAAAAACATTTTTGAGGAAAAAATATTTTTGTTTTGAAAAACATTTTCTTTGAAATTCAATTTTGGAAAAAAAATATTTAAAAATTAACCTTTTAAACATGAAAGGGAAGATTCAATGAAATGATGATGAGTAAATATGTACTTTCCGTTGAGGTAAAAGTACATTCCTTTTGCTTGGTAAAAAGGTATGAAATATTACTTGCTGGGAAAGTTATAATAATATTCCATAGAAAACATTAGTAAATAAACATGGGAAAAAATTTATTTACCAAATCATTTTAAAATTATTTATGAATTTTTATTAATGAAACTTAGTTTTTAAAAGAAATCAGGTTATCTGAGAAAAGAGAGAAACAAAGTTAGGTTTTCTTAAAAACATTTTTAAAACATTTTGAGTACCAATGAGTAGAAAAATGGTAAAAATAACTGGAAATGGACATTAATAAAAAGAGGATAATAAATGAATTTATTAAAAAATTGTCATTTATTTTCCTCAAATAGAAATATCATTGGAATGTCATTAAAGTTATTATTGAGGAAAATAATATTTAAACATTCCAAAGTGTCCCATACCACTTTAAAACATTTAAAATCACAAATCTCATGAAAGAATAATATTAAATGAAATATTAAGATATCATGAACATAAAATGATTAATTATATAATATTACAAAATCTTAAGTAGATACACCACATAAAAGATGTATATTGTGAACATGACATTTATCTCACAGATGTAAAAAGTGAGATGAGAATCCCTTACCATGTGTTTCCTTTTAGGCGAACATCCTTTAACCTCCTTTATAAGGGGTTTAAAAATGTTACTAACTTATAAAATAAATATATTAATATTTATGATTTAATATATGATCCTCTTATAATATCTTATTACCCGTTTGTTAATAACATTTCATTATTTTAAATATTTCAGGTGTTAGTTGCCTAGTTTGTCGAGTATGTTTTACTTTTTATCTGTAGTTATTATTAAATATATCATGTTTTCATCATCTCCATAATGTAAACCAAGATTTTAATATCATATATGTATCTATTTTATATATATATCTAGAATATTTTATAATTTTGGTATATAATAAATAAAATTCACCATTCATGGAGGCGATACTCCGTACATACGCATGAATGCTACTTTCATTTCATTATTATACTAAATGAATTAATAAAATCATACATTGTTATATTATTATTTCAGAATAGTATATTTTTCATATACATTATATAAGTTTATTAAAATCATCCTTTATATTTTCCATGCTTGGAATGAATGAGTCATATCGTTTCGAGGGGGCGGTAGTCCACACATCCACAAATGAAATTGTCATATTTACACAAGATGTAAAGCCTAAAGTTATGTTCTAAATAAAAATTAAATAAGCATAAAGACAATTTAAGTTTTATAAATATCATATATAAATATAATTTCCAAAACAATTCCCACCAATCATGGTTTTGTGAGGAAATGGTTTTCCTTACAAAGAAACAGTATGTTCGTTACCCATTAGATGGTTGTGTTTGTAAGTGTAGTTATAACCCTTTTAAAATAACAGTACTAGTATATCTAGGAAATATTTTTATATAGTAATATTATATGAATATTTTAGTGGTTTGATAATGGAAATAAATCAAAATAGATTGATATAAGAAGTTACCTCTTAATCGGGTAACCCCTTTCGTTTTAAACCAAAGGCTTCCTTGGATTTATTTATTCTCAAGGGGAGACTTATAGGATGAGTGGAGTGATGTTTATGATCTATTTGAGCTGATCCAGGTAGATCAAATGTTCCTTAATAGGTGTGAGAAGGGGGATAGTTGTTGGCATTTTATAACGGAGGAAAAGGACTCACATAGAATTTTTTGAAAAGATGTTTGGTGTACCCATGATTTTACCTGACAAAAATATACATAAAAACTAAGTAATGAAAGTTTCATTAATGAATTATGTAAATAAATTAGCATTTATAAAATCTTATAGATCATTGGTTCCCTTATGTTACAGGATTAGTCCTTTATTAAACTTAATTTGTCTATAATAATTATTATTAATTTTAATTAATTTCACTGATATTTTTGGTAAAAAAAGTTTTTATTTGTATAAATTATAAATTTATATGATTCCAATTATTTAATCAGTTTTTCAAAATTATAATAACATAAGTGGTAGAAATTAATTTAAAATTCATCCCACATGTTGGATGACAATACAAATTTTTAAAGTAAAAAACATCAAAAGTATTGGTAGGTTTTTACATTCATTTTCAAAGTGAAATTTATCCAAAATAACTAAATTTTATTAATTTATAAGAATATAATGTATATAAACTTTAAAACCAAATAAATGTATAATTTAACATTATAAATAAATTAAAAGAAAAAGATTTTTTGAACTAAAATTCAATATTTTTAACCATTCATTAAAAAAATATATGTTTCTAAAAATTATAAAAATTTACCCTAACATAATTTTTGTGTTTCTATTTTAAATATTATGTTTTTTTTAATATTAAATATGTTAATGTTTCAAAATTTAGATTTATAATGGGTTCTTCATTAAAACGTTGCAAACATACCTTTATAAAAATATAGGTATTTATGTGTGAAATTGTGTTTTTTCTTATCTTATACCTATCAAACCTAATAGATGAATATTAAAAATATTTTATTAAATATATAACATAAATATTTAATCAAAATAAATAATTAATTTCAATTTATTTTGTTTATGAAGACAAAAATTTGTTGGAAGTATAGAAATAATAATATTTATTTTAATATTCAATTGGTTCTTATTTTCATTTCTAATTAATTGTTAACCAATGAATTAATATTATATTTTAAGAAACCATAATGTTTAATAAGTTAGTTAATAATATTTATAACTAAAAACATAACGGTTTGGTTATATCATATTATATGGAATAATAGTATTTTAATAATACATTTTTATTTGGTGAAACTCATTCTTGCGTGTAACGCAAGCTATAGAGGAAGTTCACTCTTACATATAACACAAGATAAAATGTTTTTGCATTCATTACAAGATATATCATGTATTGGATTTATTTAAAATAGTTAATATATTATAGTGTCTTGGGATATTATATTTCCTCATGCTCTTGGTGATGTGTGTCATACACACTATCAAATACAAAGACATACTTCAGAATTTCAGGGTGTTTCATTATCCTCGCATTAATTAAATTGCATACTTGCAATTTAAACAAGATCTTGGTAGTATATTTTATGATTTTTTCCTATTTTTAAGTCCCACATCATGAGAATGGTTCATAAAACATCATCTAGAAAATAAAAAATGGGAATTAAAATTGTCACAATGACAACCATGTATCTAGGTATCCTATTAGAATGACATTAATGTCAGGTAGAGATACGTACTTGGAGGAAGATTGTAAATATTTATATGGAGTTAATGAGGTCATCAATCACAAATAATTTAATGATAAATAGAAATTTGAGGGCCTAAAATCCATAAATCTGAGATGATTTAGAAGACCATTAGTTGAAAAAAAATTAATGTATTATGGAAAAATTTTATTTCGTTTTCATTTTACTAATGTTGTTTAGTTATTTTACTGACCACGAATATAATAAAATATTTTTATTTGATAGGATTCAATTTAATATGAACAATCCTAACTTTTGGTTGTGCTTCGGTCAAATTCTAATTCATCATTTGGTTGTTCTTTGATGAATTCCCAATTCATCTATAGCCCTAAGAAACAAATATCCAAAAAACATCTTTTATTCTTGAATCACTAAAATAAATTATTAATGTATCAAAAGTCCTATGAAATAGTGAAAAGTGAACTATTTTTCCTTAACAATCTTCCAAAACCAAGACAATTAATTAATTAATCTCTAATCCTCAAAAGTGATACTGCTGGTTAATCATTAACATTTATTCATTAAATTGTTTATCTAATAACAATGAAACATTAACCAAGACATTGTGTAGGTAAGTGGTGGGCATGAAACACTTATTGTCCTTCAGTCATGGGTTTAAGACTCGCGAAATTTCTAGATTTGATTGGTTGTCCACCGACTTATAGGTTTTCCTTTTCTAAAACAAAATTAAAATAATTTCTAAATAAATATTATGGAAATAATTGAAATAAGGTTAGTAACTAAATATACTTTTAACTAAGGTTTTTAATATTATACCTCTACTTAAATTCTTAAACCATTTTATTTTTACATAGTTCATTCATTGGTCTAAGGTTAATCCATAATATCATTAGTAGGAATTCTAAATCATCACACAATATTTTTAAATCTAAAACACCTTAGGTTTAACCTTGATCATTTTTTGTCATTAATTATTCAAATTATTTATAATTATTAGTAATGAAAATGTGTACTATCCTATGAATATCCCTCAAGATTATCAAACTAGGTGCACAATAAGGCCCCTTATTGTGTACCGAGTTACCATGAGTTAGGCTCAAAACACCTAATATGAGTTATTAGTCCTAGGTTCATCTATTTCAGAACCACGTCCACTTGTAATATCTATAAAAGGATGTATTTCTAGGAATACCCATATAATATATACTTTATAAAAAATTTAGATTGTTAATCTATACTTATCCTCAAATTTTATAATAGTGATATGTTTATTAATCTATGTTTTTTAAATCTAGTACTTATGTCTTCTATTAAACTTCCTTTGATACCAACTCTGTCGACCCTACACCAAAATAGCAGATCTTGTGCCTCCTATCAATTATATTGGAATTCTTACATGAAATCAAATCCCGAAGGACCAAATAGTTTAATATTCTTGGTAAACCAGATACAAAAATGAGACTTTTATTGCAAATGAATTTGCTAATTACAACATTTTTTTTCTTCTTTATAAATAAATATATAACTTCTAGGATAACTCTAATACATCTAGTAAATCCATGCATATATTTTATAGTATGCTTCTTGGATTCCTGGGGAAATAAATATAAAATGATTGAGATCAAATGCACAGTAAGGGAAAAATATAGCAGAAGCAATAATGAATCAATGAGAAAAGTAATTTTGACATGGTAAATAATTTTCCTCATATTCCATATAATAAGTAAACTGAGAAGGAAGTGCATAAACGATATATAAATGTAATAACTATAAACACAATCTATTAAATTGAATAGATAATGTAATATTAATATTTAAAGGTTAGAAACTGAAACAAATTCAATCTAAATATCTGAAAATGAAATGTTTCCATAGATATGTCGAAATAAAATCTAATGGATGAATAATAACTAAATCTAAATGAGAGATATAATTAAATATTGGATTCCAGGTTTCCTAGGTATATGGTACATTTACCATCAATACCATTCATAAGACAGTTTACAACATATTGGGTAAAACCAAATCTACGGTAGCTAGCCAATTGACTCATCCCATGAGATTGCCGATGCATCGTGGGTCTCTCTATATTAAGGCCCCACCTATTTTATACCAGTCCCAAAAATTCATCATGTAAAATCCCATGTTAGTAAAGAATTATTTATTTTCATATCTATGTCTATTTATGAATTAGATAGTGTTTTGGAGGATTAAAATAATAATAAATCTAATCTTAAGCATGGAATACGCTAATTTTTTTTAAAAGATTGTTTTACTGCCTTTTGATGGAAAACCATTTTTAAATATAAATATTGACAATTTTATAATCTCTATTTGTCTAAATAAACTTATTCTTTATAATTGGGACATTGAAATTTACATTGGATAAAATTTTGGTATCTTTCTGACAATGTTCATTTTTAATGAATAATGGAAAATACTGCAGTTTACTTCAAAAATTCTTTTTCATCTAATTTAATTATATGGTTATATTATCTTATTAATTGGTTTTAAAGTTTAATTAGAATATATTTTTACCATTTAATCCAATTTTGGTCATTTTAATTTATTTCACTTTGGAATGGGACATAAACAAGTGCCAAACTTTTCATAGATATTGTTTCAAAAAATCCCGCTATTTGTTTTGACAACGAGAATTATTTTTAAATTAATTACTACAATTTCTATGTTTTGAATTTGGTAAAATGGATTCCATATTTGAAATCATAGGTTCCAAATTATTTAATTATGACTCTTTTGTTTTTTGCCATTATGAATAATAACAACGGTAATTATCTTTAATAATCGTGATTAATTAGTAATCAGGTAGTTAATGGTGATAAAATAATATCATAATAATAATAAATGACCCCAACATGTCTCCTAATTCTACTGGTTGTTTCATGGAAGACCATGGGATCCCTTGTTCCAACTTAGGGACCCCATGGAATCACCTTTGGGTAATAATGACACTTTATCATTTTATTTTTAAAGAAAGGAGGATATCACAAAAGTATGTAACACCTAAGTAAAAAAAATTACATTTGTCTATGTAAACGATATCTAAGAATATAAATAGTTATTGGAAAGATAAAAATATTTCCTACATGATAGTATTTTTTTATAATTTTTGGACATTAAATAAATTAATTTATTTATGACACCATGATGATGCAGGGATTACCTCATTAATGAACGATTTAAATAAAATGAAAAGATAATGTAAAATATAAGACTTACAGTTGTCATAAACCTCTTAGATGGGTGGATTTCGAACCCTTATCACCTTAGCCTTGAAATATATCTTTGTGTGACCTTTAAAATCAGAAACTCATTTTAAAATAAAGTAACATTTCATGACTTTCCAAGAGTTCCCCTCCTCCCTCTTATAAAAGGCCCCCACCTCTTCCCTCCTTACCCACACCTATCAAGCCATTGGATCAGCCAAAATCTACTCATTGTATCTCTCCACATCCCTATATTCATCATAGAAGCCTTACCTTAGTCAGAAATCTCTTCAAGAAACCCTTTTGGTTCAAACTAAGTGGAGTTACCCGATTTAAAGGTAAAGTCCTCTCTAATGTTCTTTTGTTTTATTTTGCTTATACAAATACTAAACTCTTTTTATTCCATTATTTTGTAACAACACCAGTATCTTAAATATACTAGGATGTTTTTCTGAGAAGGATTCAAGATACACTTAGACACACTCCCGTCTAATGGTTAAATATCAAACTATTTCTGTGAATAGTGAATTTCTGCCTCACGAAACGATGATTGTTCAATCTTCTTTTAACACCATTCATGGTGAACATGAATATGTCACTCTATTTATGTATGATATATATTATGTTCATGTTTTTCTTGTGATTCTGTATTTTTTATTTATGGCATACCTTTATGGTTTCCATTATGGGTAAACGCGATAATTTCATTTTAGGAAGTGCGGACTACCGCCCCTCAAAGTGATTTGATTCATTAATGCCATATGTGGGACATATAAGTGATGGAGTTAATGATATTATATATGATATTATACTAGAATTATAATATACCTTTGTATCTTTATGATTTCATTCCATTAAATACGAAATATAAATGAAAGTAGCATTCATGCGTACGTACGGCTTATCGTCTCCATGAACGGTGCATTTCATTTCATACCTCTAAATGTTATTAAATATTATAAATGCATGTATATACTGGATATATATGATATATATGATATCTAAATCATGAATATAATTTTGGCTATAGTGGATATTTTACTACATGAACAACTTGTAATTATAAGAAGTTTATTTTTGACTCAAGTACCAAAGATCGACAAAACGACCATTATTAACTTAAATAATTACAAAATGATCATAACATGGTAATAAGTGATATAAAAGGAATAATGAACTTGAAAAAGGTTCATAATCAAGTAGAAATTAACTCTAATTTATTATTAAGGAGGTTAAAGAACGATCGAGTCAAATCAGACATGATGTAAGGGACTTCGTCTTAATCTCATTTCATTGAGGCATATTTTATTTTATACACAACTTTCTTTTATATAGTGTATAAAAACCATTGAATTTTACTTTTATTAAAAAGGAATATTTTTATATGAAGCATTTTACTAAATGATAAAAGGGATTTTTTTTGTCTTACGTATGCGGCGACAACGACTTCTCTGCCGACATAACCATTATTTGAGTTTCGGCTTCCTCTACAAGCCATAACGTTTTTTAAATGAAAAATAAATACCATGGTTTACTTTTCTTTTATTTTGGTATTGAAAATGGTTTTCATAATGTTTTTTTATATCAATTTGTTGTATTGATATCTTGTGATTGAAATGTGGAGATGTTATGTTTCCTTTATGCATCCTTTATGTGATATGATTATGTTATTGTTATTGGGAATTGTTTATGAAGACGGGTGGTTCCGTGATAGAATAAGGGCGGGTGAGCCCGATATAGCTCTCCAATGCATTGGGTAATGAGAAGGGGTTAAACGCTAAGGTTTCTCCAAAAAGATTTAGTGAGTATAATGTGATGGTTATTCCAAATGTAATCATGAGGGTTACTCCCTATGTAATAATGTTATGAATGCCTCAAGTTACCTTTATGTCATACGATTTATATGAGTTATTCATGAATCTTATGATTTCATGAGGTATGTTAAAGTGCTTATGTTTTATTAGTAATGTTTGATTTCATTGATTCTTATGTATACATGGACTAATGTTTTCATTCCGTATTTTTATATCCCTTACTATACTTTTTATGCTCATCCCAAGTTTTTTAAATGTTTTTCCCATGTCAAGGGAAAAGTACATGATGTGATGATAGTGTTGAGAAAGTGTTAAGAAAGAATCCATGTTTTAATTTAAATATGTCTCCTTTGATGGGAAAAATGAATATTGTCTTTTATATAACCACCTTGTTTAAATGTGGAATGTAATGCATGATTTATGATCTAATTATCTAAAACACTAAACCTGAAAATATCCTTAATGTGTATTCTTGTAATAACTCAAGATTAAGTAATGTTTAAAAATAGGGCCTTATAGTTGGTATCAGAGGTCGGTTTAGATAACTTTAGGAGTTGTAATTCTATTAAATCATTATCCAATAATATTTTTTTTATGGTCAAATTGAAAATGATATAGCATTTTAATATTACCATGTTTCTTCATCTAAGACATGTTTGTTCAGAATGGTTTTCCGTAGAGGAAACAGGGAAGCAGTGCATGGAAGGCATACCGAAGGAAATGACCTTCCGAATCAGAATCCTAAGATAGTTGGAATTGGAACTAAACAGTTTGTTGCAGCAATGGTGCAGTTTACTCAAGCGATAAATGGTGGTAGTATCCATGCACGAGATCATCTAGATCAACCACAAAGGAACATATCAGTGGTGGAACATTTCATAAGGCAACATCCCCCATTATTCAGAGGATCATCAGACCTTGTGTTAGCTGAATAGTGGATTAAAGCACTAGAGAAGATTTTCGATGTCATGGGGTGTTCAGACAATCAAAAGGTTAGTCTTATTGTTTAACGTTTGGAGGGTGATGCAGATCAGTGGGGGTCGATGGTTAAAAATATCAGGGATACAGATGAGATTGATGCTCTTGACTGGGATGAATTCAAAGGTATGTTTCTTGAGAAATATTTTTCTAAGGCTGGAAAAACAATTCATGGAATTGAGGCAAGGGGATGACTCAATGGCTGTTTATGAATAAAGGTTCACTCGATTGGAAAGGTATGCTCCAAATTTTATCTCTGAGCTTGATAGTAAAATCAATCGTTTTTACTCAGGATTAAAGCCAAAATATCGAAGGGAATTGGCTTCTTGTGAGTTCAAAAGTTATGAAAAGCTTGTTTGATGTGTTGAGAAGGTGTAAATGCAGTTTTCTGATGATCAAGTGTTCTATGAAAACCAACAGAAGAAGAGACCGAGGTGGCAGGAGAAAGGGAAGAATTCTTCAAAAATGTCTGATGGTAAGAAAACTAAATTTTCAGTTTGTGATAAATGTGGTAAAAAGCATGTTGGGGAATGTCTTTTCAATTCTAGAAAGGGATAATAATGTGTAATATGGGACATAAGGCCCGTGATTGCATTGGAAAAGATCAGCGTGATGGTAAGACAAAATTTTATTTACAGTTAGTGAAATGTTTCAAGTGCAATGAGATGATTCATTATACAAACGAGTGTTCGACAAAGAGCTTGAATGATGGGAACCAGTCAGACTACAAGAAGAAAGGGGTGGTGAAATTTTTTGCACCTACTTCAACAGATGTTGGGCCATAAAATGATGTGGTATCAGGTACTTTGTTAGTTTTTTTAGATTATTCCAGTGTGTTGTTTGATTCAGGGTCTACACATTCTTTCATCTCTGAAAAATTCTCTAGTAAATTGGGAATACCATCTCAAGAAATGACTCCTCAACTTTTGGTGAAAACACCTAGGGGAAATGTTGAGGCAAAAAGAATTTATAAGAATCTTCCTATCCTTATCCGTGGAAAGAACCTACTTGCAAACCTCATTGTTTTACCTCTAGAAGAGTTTGATGTTATCCTGGGTATGGACTGGCTCTCTGTTTACCATGGCTAAGATTGACTATAGATATAAAGAAGGTTCTTTTCCGAAAGACTTTCAGTTTGTGTACAAGAATGAACCCTTACTGTTGATAATATATCAAGAGGCTAAGATACTTGTAAAAGATATAAATGAATGTTACCTTGAACATATTTTTGAAAACAAAGGAACAGTTCATATTAATGATGTGATAGTGGTAAATGAGTATCCTGATGTTTTTCCTAATGAGTTGCCTAGAATAATACCATATCGGGAAGATTAATTTACTTTTGACTTAGTTCCTGATGCTAAGACAATTTCAAAACCCCCTTGTAGAATGGCTTAAATTGAACTTTTAGAGTTGAAGGATCAATTGCAAGATTTATTAGAGAAAGGTTTCATTCGACCTAGCACATCACCATGGGGCGCTCCTGTATTATTTGTTAAAAATAAATATGGTTCAATGAGACTTTGAATTGATTATAGAGCTTTGAATAACATCACTATTAAGAACAAATATCTTTTGCCTCATATCGATGATTTGTTTGATCAGCTCTAGGGAGCTCAGTATTTTTAAAAGATTGACTTGAGATCGGGGTACCATCAGTTGAAGGTAAAGGAAGCACATATTCCAAAGACCGTGATTCGTACAAGATATGGACATTATGAATTTTTATTAATGCCTTTTGGGTTAACCAATTCACCTATTGTATTCATGGACCTTATGAATAGAATTTTCCATGAGTTCTTTGCTAAGTTGTGGTTGTTTTCATTGATGATATTTTGGTGTTTCCTAAATGTAAAGAGGAGAATTAAAATAATTTAAGGGTTATTTTTCAAACCTTAAAAGAAAAGTTATTGTTTGGGAAATTCAACAAGTGTGATTTTTGGTTGCAAAAAATTTATTTCTTAGGCCACATTGTTTCTAAAGATGGAATAACTGTTGATCCTGCAAAAACAAAAGTTGTTGGATAATGTCCAATACCCACAAATGTAACCAAGATTCGTAGTTTTCTTGGTTTGGCAGGCTATTACCGAAGGTTTGTTAAACAAAATTCACTGTTATCTAATCCAATGACTAAGCTAACTCGGATGTGTGTTAAGTATATCTGGACAAAAGAATGTGATGATTTTTTTCAAGAATTGAAAAGATAATTGGTGAATGATCTAGTTTTGGCACTACCTTCTAGGAATGGGGAGTTTGTTATCTACATTGATGCTTCATTAAAAGGACTTGGTTGCGTCCTAATGAAGAATGATTAGTCAATTGATTATGCTTCACGTCAGTAGAAAAATCATGAGGTTAATTACCCTACACATTTTTTTCCGCAAATTTATTAATAAAAAGAAAAGTTCAGAAACAAACAAGGAAAGAGGGCGAGGTTACATGTCAGAATAGTCATAAGCATCACATTCGTACCTGGTCATATCATCTGCATCGGCTGACTCCCATTCTGATTGGGACTCATATTGCTTGAGCAACCTGATATAATTCTTCCTTCGCTCCAGTTGCTCTGCGGATAGATTCGCATTAGCCTTCATGGAGGATGACCTGGTGGTCACCGTCCTCGGAACTGAAGAGTAATCCTTCCTTGGTTTCCTTTTAACTGGGGTAGGCAGTACAGCCTCACCACAAGTCAGCCTCTCCTTTCCACTCACAACCACATCCTTGAAAGATGCACGTGCACCACTGCCCAAGTCCTGAATAGGGGTACCTTGCACCCCTTCATCTTCAGATACACTCCCCCATTTCTTAGACAATTCAGAAGAATGAAAGAGCTTCTGAATTTCCTGATGATAGTCAACGCCCTATTGCGCATCCGCCTGGTCAGAGACATTACTCTGCAAACAGTCAGGGACCACAACCGGAGGGACAGAGGGGCCACTATGAGCTTTCTCCGGAGAGACATCCACCAACAGACCTTTGCCTTTCAGATCAGACACATGAGAGTCAGGTTTCCTAGAAGTCATCACATCCGCAACAGCGGAAGCTGGAACCTTGAGTGCATCACCACCATGAACATGAACAGAAGGCTTTGATTTCCTGCGACAGAGATTTGCTGGATGGCCCTTCAACCCACACTCCTCACATGAGACATGCTTCCGACATGTCTCCAAGGAGTGTCCAACAGCCATACATTCATTGCAGAAGAGAGGTTTCTTCTCATATTCAACATCAATTTGAATGTTATCAGAAGGAGTAGAAAGAGTCACCTTATCAACTAATGTGGAGCTGAGGTCAACCTACACATGATTTGGAATTAGCTCCTGTTGTTTTTGCTTTAAGAATTTGGAGGCTTCATTTTTATGGTGTAAAGTGTGAAATATATACTGATCACAAAAGTTTAAAGTATATATTCACTCAGAAATAATTGAACATGAGATAGAGGAGATGGATATAATTAATCAAGGATTATGATTGTACAATTTATTACTATCCAGGAAAAGAAAATAACGTGGCAGATGCTTTGAGTCAAAAATGTAATGCTTCATTAAACATGTTACGTTTAGAACATGATCCTTTGGATAAAGATATGATGAACTTTGGCATATAATTTTTTGGCGCAGGATGTTCTTCTGTTTTTTTTAGGTATCATTGAAATCTCCTCTATCAGATAGAATTAAGCAAGCACAGAAGCAAGACAGAGAGTTGTAGAAAAAGCTAGAGCTGGTTCATAAGGGTAAGTTTCCTGAATTCAAAATTTATAATTATTGTGTTTTGAGATTTGGGAAGAGATTGTGTGTGCCTTGTGATTCATAGTTGAAGAGAGAGTTGTTATGTGAAGCTCCTAGTTCTCTGTTTTCAGTTCATCCAGGTAGTACTAAGATGTATAGAGATCTTCAATAGTATTACTCATGGGACGGAATGAAAAGAGACATTACTGATTTTACTGTGAAATGTTTGACTTGTCAAAAGGTTAAATCAGAGTGGCAGTTACCGAAAGGGATGCTTCAGCCTTTACCAGTGCCAGAGTGGAAATGGGAGAATATATCCATAGACCTCATAGTTGGGTTACCGAAAACACCTTGAGGTAATAATGCAATCTGGATTATTGTTGATCGCTTGACTAAATCTGCTCATTTCCTTGCTATACGAGATAATTTTCCCTCGATAAACTTTCTCATTTGTATCTTAAAGAGATAGTCAGGTTACATAGAGTTCCCCTATCCATTGTATCTGATCGTGATGATATGTTTACTTCTAACTTTCGGAAAGGCCTTCAGAAGTCGTTGGGTACTGAATTAAATTTTAATACAGCTTTTTATCCTCAATCAGATGGGCAGTCAGAATGAACAATTCAGAAATTGGAGGATATTCTACGTTCTTGTTTGATGGATTATCAGGAATGTTGGGACCAACATCATTCTTTGGTTGAGTTTTCTTATAATAACAATTTTCATTCCAGTATACAGATGGTACCATTTGAGGCATTATATGGGAATCGATGTCGAACTCCAGCTTTTTGGGATGAAGTGGGTGAAAGGATGTTGATGGGACCAAAATTGGTAGAAGAGTTGGCAGAAAAAGTTCAGCTGATTCAGAAGCACATGAGAACAACTCATAGTTGGCAGAAAATTTATGCAGATAACCCGAGGAAGGATCTTCCTTTTGAGGTAGGTGATCATGTTTTTCTCAAAGTATCTCCATGCAAAAGTTTGATGTGATTTAGTAAGAAAGGAAAGCTAAGTCCAAGGTTCATTGGACGATATGAAATTCTGGAGATAGTAGGATCAGTTGCAAACAGAGTGGATTTACCTCCGAGTTTATCCTAGGTACACAATGTTTTTCATGTTTCAATGTTAAGGAAGTACAAGCCAGATCCATCTCATGTTTTGAGTCCAGAGGTAGTTCAGCTGGAAGAGAATCTATCTTATGAGGAACAACCGGTCGAGATTCTTGAACACAGGGAGAAAGTATTGCGGAATAAGGTGACTCATCAAGTAAACGTTTTTTTTGAAAAACCACATGATTGAAGAGGCAACATGGGAATCTGAAAATGCAATGAGGGATAAATACCCCCACTTATTCAATAAGTAAATAAATTGTGGGGATGCAATTTTCTAAAGGGGGGAAGGATATAACATCCCAAGTAAGTAAATAATTATGGATTTTCATACCTATGTCTATTTATTAATTAGATGATGTTTTAGAGGCTTAAAATGAGAATAAATCCAATCTTAAGACTGAAATATGCTAATTTTTTTTAAAATATTGTTTTACTGCATTTTGATGGAAAACCATTTTTAAATATAACTATTGATTTTTTTATAATCTATATTTGTCAAAATATACTTATTATTTAGAATTGGGACATTGAAATTTACATTGGACAAATATTTGGTATCTTTCTGACAATGTTCATTTTTTAATGAATAGTGGAAAATACTGCAGTTTACTTCAAAACTGCTCTTTTATCTAATTTAATTATATTGTTAGATTATATTTTAATTGGTTTTAAAGTTCAATTATAATATATTTTTATCATTTAATCCAATTTTGGTGATTTTAATTGATTTCACTTTGTAATTGGGCATAAACAAGTGCCAAACTTTTCATAGATATTGTTTCAGAAAAACCCGCTATTTGTTTTGACAACAGAAATTATTTTTAAATTAATTACTGAAATTTCTGTGTTTGTAATTTGGTAAAATTTATTCCATATTTGCAATCATAAGTTCCAAATTATGTAATTAAGACTCTTATGTTTTTGGACATTATGAATAGTAATGACGGTAATTATCTTTAATTATCATTATTAATTAGTAATCGGGTAGTTGAGGGTAATAAAATAATATCATAATAATAATAAATGACCCCAAAATGTGTCCTACTTATATAGGTTGTGTCATGGTCGACCATGTGATTCCTTTTTCCAACTTAGAGACCCCATGGAATCACTTTTGGGTAATAGTGACACTTTATCATTTTATTTTTAAAGAAAGGAGAATATCACAAAAGTATGTAACACCTAAGTAAAACAATTTTACTTTTTTATGTGTAAATGATAGACTATAAATAGTCATTGGAAAGCTAAAAATATTTCCTACATCATAATATTTTTTTTATAATTTTTATACATTAAATAAATTAATTTATTTTTGACATAATGATGATGCAGTGATTACCTCAGTAATGAACGATTTAAATGAAATGAAAAGATAATGTAAAATATAAGACTTCCACTTGTCAAAAACCTATTTTATGGGTGGATTGAGAACCCTTATCACCTTATCCTATATATATATCATTTTGGGACCTATAAAATCTGAAACTCGTTTTAAAATATAGTAACATTTCATGACTTTCCAAGAGTGCCCCTCCCCCCTCTTATAAAAGGCCCCCACCTCTACCGTTCATAACCACACCTCTTAATCCATTGGCTTTGCCAAAATCTGATCATTTTATCTATCCACATCCCTATATTCATCATATAATCCTTAACTTAGGCAGAATGCTCTTCAAGAAACCCTTTTGGTTCAAACCAAGGGGAGTTTCCTGATTTAAAGGTAAAGTCTTCTCTAATGTTCTTTTGTTTTATTTTGCTTCTCCAACCCCCTAATTTTTTTATTCCTTTATTTTGTAACAACAACAGTATATTCAATATACTGGGATGTTTTTATGAGAATTATTTTAGCTACACTTACACACACTCCCATCTAATGGTTAAAGAACATACTATTTCTGTGAATAGTGAATTTCTGCCTCACGAAACGATGATTGTTCAATCTTCTTTTAACACCTTTAATGGTGTCCAATAAGATTTAACTCTATTTATAGATGATACATATTATTTTTATGTTTTCTTTATGATTATTTATTTTTCATTTATGGCATACCTTTATGGTTTCCATTATGGTTAAACGTGATAATTTCATTTTAGGATGTGCGGACTACCGCCCCCTCAAAGTGATTTGATTCGTTAATGCCATATATGGGACGTATAAGGGATGGACTTAATGATATTATATATGATATTATACTGGAATTATAATATACATTTATATCTTTATGATTTCATTCCATTAAATATGAAATATAAATGAAAGTAGCGTTCATGCGTACATACGGCTTACCATCTCCATGGACGGTGCATTTCATTTCTTACCTCTAAATGTTATGTAATATTGTAAATGCATGTATATACTGGATATATATGATATATATGATATCTACATCATGAATATAATTCTATATATAATGGATATTTTACCACATGAACAACATGTAATTATAAGAAGTTTATTATTTACTCAAGTACCAAAGATCGACAAAACGACCGTTATTAACTTAAATAATTACATAATGATCATAACATGGTAACAAGTGATATAAAAGGAATAATGAACTTGAAAAGGTTTCATAATCAATTAGAAATTAACTCTATTTTATTATTCACGAGATTAAAGAACGATCGAGTCAAATCAGACACGAGGTAAGGGACTTCATCTCAATCTCCTTTCATTGAGGCATATTTTTTTTATACACAACTTTCTTTTATATAGTATATAAACACCTTTGACTTTTACTTTTATTCAAAAGTAATCTTTTTATATGAATCCTTTTACTAAATGACAAAATGGAATGTTTTTTTCTTACGTATGCGGCGACAATGACTTCTTCGCCGTTGTGACCATTATTTGAGTTTCGGCTTCCTCTACAAGCCATAACTTTTTTTAAATGAAAAATAAACACCATGTTTTTATTTTCATTTATTTTGGTATTGAAAATGGTTTTGATAATGTTTTTATTATATCAATGTGTTGTATTGATATATTGTGATTGAAATGTGGAGATGTTATGTTTCCTTTATGCATGTTTTATGTGATACAATTATGTTGTGGTTCTTGGGCATTGTTTATGAAGATGGAGGGTTCTGTGATAAACTAAGGGAGGGTGATCCTGATATATCTCTCCAATGAATTGGTTAACATGAAGGGGTTATACTCCAAGGTTTCTCCGAAGAGATTTATGAAATATACTGTGATGGGTATTCCAAACGTAACTATGAGGGTTACTCCCTACGTAAGAATTTTATGAATGCCTCAAGTTACCTTTATGTCTTATGATTTCTATGAGTTATTCATGAATCTTATGATTTCTTGAGGTATATTAATGTGCTTATGTTTTATGAGTAAAGTATGATTTCATTGATTGTTATGTATACGTGGACTAATGTTTTCATTCCATATTTTTATATCCCTTATTGAGCTTTTTAGGCTCATCCAATGTTTTTGAAATGTTTTTCACAGGTCAAGGGAAAAGTACATGATGTGATGATAGTGTCGAGTAATTTTCAAGAAAGAATCCATGTTTTATTTTAAATATGTCTCCTTTGATGGGAAAAATGAATACTGTCTTTTATGTAACCACCTTCTTTAAAGGTGGAATGTAATGCATGATTTATGATCTAATTATCTAAAACTCTAAACCTAAAAAGATCCTCAATGTGTATTCTTGTAATAACTCAAGATTAAGTAATGTTTAATGATGGGGCCTTATACATCACATACCTAATAATTGATTTAACAATTTTCCTTATCAAATATCCATATGAATTAAGAGATACCGATTTTTCGATATTTACCCAAATAGTAGAATTACTATCTATATAGAGACTATATGTAATATCGTATACAGTTTAGGAAATAGTAATATACATGAAAAATTAAATGAATAAATATGTGAAATTCAATGTTTAATGATCATAGGTGATTAAATATTTCAAGAGGACTAACAAATGAATCAAGGAATTAAATGTGAATACTATCCTTGGCCAAATAAATAATAAACCATCTAGATGAACAATAAGGATGAAATCAATACAAAAAAATCTCAATTAGAGTAACAATAATTTGTTTCTATTGATGGATATAAATACTATAAAATATCATTTAAAAAATTCTTGAGGAAAATGTCATTTTATTTGAAAAAAACATTTAAAAAAATGTCTTTCAAATTAACTTTTGAAAACATTTTCTTTAAAAAATAACTTTTTATCATGAAAAGGAGGCTTCAAATAAATTATGGTGAGTAAATCCATATATTCTGTATGAGGTAAAAGAGCATTCCTTTTATAGGGTAAAAATGTATGAAAAATGTATTGTTCAGAAAGTGTCCTGAAGATTCCTTTGAAAACATTTTTAAAAGTATAAAAAGGATAAAAATTCATTTAAAAAATAATTTTAAAATTATTTTTTAAAACATTTTAAAAAATCATGGTTTTTATAAGAAAATAGGTTCTTCGACTAAAGCGAGAAATAAAGTTGGGTTTTCTTAAAACAAATTTGAGTACCAAAGAGTGGAAAAAATGGTACAAATATATGAAAATTGTCATGAATAACTAGAGTATAAGAAAATTATTTATTTAACAATGGTCATTTATTTTCCTAAAATGAAATTACCAGTTAAATATAAGTAATGTTATCATTGTGTAAAATAATCTTTAAACATTCCAAAGAGTCACATACCACATTGAAATATTTTAAATCATAAAACTCATGAAGGAATCATATTAAATTAAATATTAATATATCATGAAGATAAAAGGATTAATGATATAATATAACAAAATGGGTATTAGATAGAACACAAAAAGATGTATGTGGTGAACATGACATTTATCTCACAGATGTAAAAAGTTAGATGAGAATCCCTTACCTTATGTTTCCCTTCGGGGGAAAATCCATTAACCTTCGGTATAGGGGTTTTGAACATGTTAATAACTTATAAATAAACTATATTAATATTTATTATATCATATATGATCCTATTATAATATCTTATTATCCGTTTGTTAATAACCATTCATTATTTTAAGTATTTCAGGTGTTAATTGCCTAGTTTGTCAAGTATGCTTTATTGTTATTTGTAGTTATTATTAAATATATGACAGTTTCATCATATATAGAATGTAAACCATAATATTAGTATCATATATTTCTATTATATATGTGTCTATATTAATCTATAATTTTTAGAGATAAGAAATGAAATGCACTGTTCATGGAGATGGTAGTCCGTACATACGCATGAACGCTACATTCTTTTCATTACTATATTAAAATAATTCCAAAATGACACATATGTATATTATAAATCTGATATCATATATATGTTATATATTTTAATTTTTTTTATTAAAATAATTCCTTTATACATTCCATTTATGTAATGAACGACTCATATTTCTTTGAGGGGGCTCTAGTCCACACTTTTTTAAACAAAATTATCATATTTAAAAAAGGTGGAAAGCATAAAGGTATGTTCTAGATAAAACATAAAGAATATTAAAGGCATTATAAATATAATATATATAATTTATAAACATATTTCCATCATAATGGCCACCATGATAGGTGGTAAAGGAAAAATGAACAATTATCATTTCGTGAGGTTGTAGTTCGTCGTACACAGAAATAGTATGTTCATTACCAATTAGATTTAAGTGTATGTAATTATTGGTCATACCCTTTGAATAAAAAAATAGTAGTATATTTCCGATACATTTTTTTTATAAATTAATATTACAAGAATATTTTAGGTGTTGGATACTGGAAATGAAACTAAATATCCTAAGAGAAGGTGTTACCTCTTAATCAGGTAATTCCTTTTGGTTTGAACTAAAGGCTTACTTGGATGGATTTATGTCCAAGTAGAGGATTATATAATTATGGTAGTGATGTGGATGATTTATTTGGGTAAATTTAGGTCAAACCAAAGTGGATTGAGAGATTTGAGGAAGGGGGAGAGGCGGTGGCCATTTATAAGGGAGGAAATGGACTCACATTGTATTTTTTAAAATAAGTTAGGTGTACCTATGTTTTTACCTAAATAAGTCCTAAAAACATACCAAACTCCGTAATTTAATGTTAATGGGTGTTTTATGGAAAAACAATTGGTGTTGGATAAGCATCTAGCTTATTTTTCCCTTAAGTTCAATGTTTAATCTTTTGTAAATCTTAATTTCATCTTAATAATTATAATTAATTTTAATTAATTTATTTTATTTTTTTATTCAAAAATAAAATACTACTCATTAAAAATTTTAAATTATTATATTTCCAAATAGTAAATCCATTTTTCTAAATTAAAATCATAGAAGTGGCAGAAATTAATTTATACATCATCCCAAGGGAGGGATGACAATGCAGAGTTTTAAAGTAAAAACATCTAAAATATTGATATGTTTTTACATTCAATTTCTAAGTGAAATTGATCCCAATTACATATATTTTATTAATTTATGAAATGATAATTTATTTAAACTTTAAAACCAATTAAATTTATAATTTAACCTTATAAATAAAGTAGAAGAAAAAGTAGTTTTGAACTAAAATTTAGTATTTTTAACTAATCATTAAAAATTGATATGTTTCCAAAACATATCCAAACTTTACCCGAACATAATTTTATATATATATTTAAAATATGATGTTTATTTTTGAATATTAAATCAATTACTTTTCAAAAATTTATATTTAAAATTGCATCTCCAATAAAAGGTGGTAAAGTTGTTTATATAAAAATATAGGTTTTTATGTGTGAAATTGGGTTTATTCTTATCTTATGCCTATTAAACCTAATTGATGAATATATAAAATATTAGATTGAATATATAAAATATATATTTAAATTAAATAATTAAATATTTTAAATTAATTATGTTTATTAATACAAAATATTCTTTGAAAACTTATAAATAATAATATTTTTGTAACATCAAATGGGTTATTATTATCATTTTTAATTAATTGGTAACAAATGAATTCATATTTTATTAATATAAACCATAAAGTTTCATAATATAGTTAATAATATTATCAAACTCTAATATAAAAACTTTGTTATATCATATTATATTAAATAATAATATTTTAATAATACATTGTTATTTGGGGAAACTCATTCTTATGTGTAATTCCATCAATCGAGGAAGGTCTCTCTTGCATGTAACTCAAGATAACATAGTTTTGAATTAATTATAAGATATATCATGTATTTAATTTATTAAAATTGTAAATATATATTACAGTATCTAGGTAATATACTCCCTTATGTGCTTTGTGACACGTGTCATACACACTACTGAATAAAAAATTGTACTTTAGAATTTTAGGGTGTTACAGTAAAACAATTAGTAAAAAATTCATTAAAATGATATTTAAAAAGTATAAAGAAATTTTTAAAAATCAATTTAATCAAGTATTAACTCCTTTTTCTTGAAAAACCTTATAAGATCCTTTAAAAAACTTTTAAAACATTATTAGAAAACACCGTTTTGATGGAACACATATTTCCAAACGAAGAGAGAATAACATTAAATGAAGCTTTAAATATCATTTGAAGAAGGAGATTCATGATAAAAAATTTAAAATTGAAGTATACAAGCCTCGTAAAATAATATAGGTACATAAAATAATAGGAATCTCAAAAAAGGCAAATTGAGACAAAATTACATTGTAGGTTTTGTAATTTTTGAACTGCAAACTTCAAGAAAGTGATATCATAAAATGGTTATGTAAATACCCATAATATTAAGGATAATACTCATAAAATAAATTAATGTAAAATATATACACAACATATAATAAATAGGTGGTGAACATGGCTTGTGTCTCATAAAAAAATAAAAGTGAGATAAAAATCAATCACCTTATATCTTGACTCTCGTCTTACTCATGAAAACATCCTACATAAAAAAATAAGTTTATTAAAAATATATTACATAAACATATTCAATTATATCATACCATATATTATTTACTTATGCAATTATATTACCCTTTTATTAACAATTACATGTCAATGTTATGTTTCAGGTAATAATCACTTTTGGTTTTTCATGTGTTTTGATTTGTTATATTTTTGTCCTCTTACTTATATCATGATTTCATCATATATAGAATGATAAACATGATTTAAATATCATATATATATATTCATTATATAATTATTTCTAATAATAAATAATATATAAAAATAGAAAATGAAATACACCATTCATGAAGACGGTAGGTTGTACGTATACATGAACATTATTTCCTTTTTATTATCGCATGGAAAGGAAAAAGTAAATTACATATATTTATATAAATTATTTCATTAATTTATAATTAATATATTATATATATCATATTAATTCACTAAAAACATTCTTAATAAGTTTAATGTAATGTGTGAATGAATCACATCGTTGTGAGGAGGCGGTGGTCCACACGTCTACAAACAAAGTTATCCTATTTACAAAAAAAGAAATCATGAAGGTATGTGTTATATAATAATTAAAAAATCATAAATAAATCATAAATATCAAATTTATAATACAAAAAAAATTATATCTTTATTTTCAAACATGAATGGTGGAAATGGTATATGGAATTAAATCAGTTTGGGAGGTGAAAGTCCCCCATACACATGAATGATGATTGTGAATCCCATTTGATGAGCGTGTATGAGTGTAGGTAAAAATCATAACATAAAAACATATCATTATATTTATAATACTTAGGTTATTATATAACTATTAAATTAAAATAATTTAAGGGATTTGAGAAAGAAATAAAACAATAACGTTTTTCGATAAACATTACCTCTTCTTTGGGTATCTCCTTTTGATTTTTATAAAAAGACATCTTTAGTTGGATTCCTAAAAAAAATTGATTCTAGGATGAGGGTAGGGAATTAATTATGAGGTTTTTATATAGGTTTGAAGAACCAAATAGGTTCTTAATTGTAAATAAAAGAGAAGAAGAGGCGCCCTTTTATAAGAGAGGGGAGGGACATTTGGAATTTATGAAAATATTAATTTACAATAAATTAAATTTCAATAATAATACAAAAAAAAATTATAATATAATGTGATATAGGGTTTTAATCCCACAAACCATTTGATTTTAGAAATGTTTTGGTGTAATTTTAAACCCAATCATTTTGATTAACCCTTAGTCAACCTATTTTGATTTTTAATATGGTAACAAATGTTTTCAACTTTAAAAGGTTTATATTTTTTATTATAAGGATTAAATTGAAACATAATTAGTCAATTTATAATATTATTGACCATAATTGTTCAACTTTTTCCTTATTTTTGTTGTTTTATTATTTTTAACTAATTTAAAAAAAATTCATAAAATATCATTAGTGCCAATTTTGACAATATTCATTATATTGAAATTAAAAAAACAAATAAATCTAGATAAATTCAAAACAAATTTATTTAATACACATATAATATGTTATATTCACCTATAAAATTCCTAGATCACATTAAGTAATACAATTAATATTTATTTTAATCTTTTTAATGTCACTTATTTGAGTTTCTCATTATTTGAATAATTTCTACAACATCATTATTTAATTATTTATGATATTTATTTCTTCACCAAAAATGAAGAATAAAACTAAACGATGTAGATAAATCTTTTATATTTAATTTTAATATACACAGTTCGGAAAATATTCAATTTTAACCTATAATAAAATTATTATACTTATTAAAAGTAAGAGTGTAACATTTTTTCATTATGTTTGACATTAATGATATCTAAGTCATTTTCATGGAAAAGTGTCCATTAAATAATTAAATTTAAAAACTTATGTTTTAAGGTTCTAATAAACTCAATATAGTAAAAATTTTACAAGTGTTCAGGTAGTTTTCCAATATCAATAATATTATTTGTACTCATACATACATGATTTAACCTTAACTGTGGTAATAAATATTACTATAGTTACTACTCATATTGTTCAGAAATAAAAGGGACCTCTTTAATAAATTATTCACATTTGATTCCACATATAGAATCAATTTTTCTTAATTAACATCATATAGGTGGAAAAAATTAATTTAAAATTAATCCTATTGATGGAATAAAAAATAGTTTTTAATGTAAAAATGTTCAAAAGATTATAATGGGTTTTTATCCAGATTCAAAGTGAAAGGAATTAAAATAAAATTTACTCAATTAATATATGCATTACTGATCTAATTTTTGTTTAAAACCAATTGAAAATATAATTTAAAATTGTTAATTTCTTAAATGAAAATTTTGTATTCAATTAAAATGCAGTATTTTTTACTATTCATCAAAAAATGAAACTTGTCAGAAAAATACCAAATATTTAACCAATGTAAATTTTTATATTATTTTTTCATGAATAAGTTTATTATGTCGAATATAATTTAAAAAATTGTCAAAAATTATATTTAAAATAAGTGCTCCATCAAAAGGTGACAAAACCCACTTTTTAGAAAAATATATCTTTTATAAGTAAAATTGGATTTTTATTATATGATGTCTATAAAACCCATAAGATTAATGTTAAACATTAGATTTAATATTATATATATATATATATATCATTAATATATTCCAAAAATAGTGATTTTTTATTTATTGGAATAAAACAAACATGTGCACAATTAATTATTTTTTATCGAAATAAGATTTCATTTAATATTCAAAATGGTTTTCACTTTATTTAATAATTAATTTGCCACAAAATGTTTTCTTATATATAAATTTTTAAACCATATTTTTGTGATTTATGTAAACCTTATAATACCTTCCATTCTAATTGATAGGTTATATTTTTATTCTTAAAATAATTACAATAATAAAATGATGATTCATAGAAATTCAGTGTTGCGTATAACACAATCTTAGTCAGTGTTTCTTGTATTGAATGATTAACTTGGTGAGTTTATAACAGAAGACATTAAAGAAATTTAATATATATAGAATTTTCATAAAAACATGTGGTGTTACAATATTCATGCTAACCAAAGAAGATAAAAGAGAAAACAATCCACTAACTGAATAGGTGCAAAGTAAAATAATGGAAAAAGTTTTCTTTGGTATTAAGTTACACAACATTGATTCATTGCCCTATATGTTTGGTCAATATTCTAAATTATTTTTCAAACATTATAGAATTCATTTCAGTTCATTATTATTCTGATAAATTTACATGAATTGATAAATAAATAAATTATTTCTTTAACATAATATTCCATCCAAAAATCCATGAGATTATCATCCTTTTTTTAAATAATTTTAATAATTTTAATTTTACTTATATTTATTAGCTACACAACATGTACTTATGGGATCACATTTCATGTACGCACCTAGTCAGTTTAAATTAATTTCTGGAATTTAATACACACACACACACATATGGTATATACTGGAGGTGAAAAGACATTTTCCATTATACATATGATTAAATATATTTATAAAGTTTAATTTTTTTCATTTTGTGTTACGTAACTCAACATAGTTTATGAAATATGTTTTTTATGTTAATAGTGTATTATATACTCAAACAACATGTATGACCATATGAAATTTCTTGATAAATATGACATATTGTTCCATGGGATAAGACACATAGTCTGTATGAAGTGTATTACCACATGAAAAACTATAAATATAAATGAAATGTTCATATAGAAAATAACATGAAGTACATCTTATTTATAAGACTTTTACATTCATTTTAATTGAATAATTAAAATTAATAATAATTTTAAGAATTTATATCCACATGGACAAATGAAAATTACATTGTAAGAAACTGATGTGTAGAAACCTATTACATGGTGTGTAAAATAAGCAACACATTTTTTAGTTTGGTCTCACTTTAATTATCGAAATTATGACCCACATGAAATTCCTTTCTTGGTGTGTGAATTTCTGATGTTTTCATGTGTTACACATCATATATATTCTTCAACACATCATGTAATATGCTACTATACACTCTCACAACATTCCATGAATTGCGGTGAATATCTCACATGGGTTTTGTATGTTTCATGGAATTTAAAACTAGAAAAATTTCGTGTAATATACTTCTATCCACATCTTTTGGGTGGTAGTCAGTACATGAAATGTAATTACACCATGCAATTTACCACATGGTATACCATGATTTATGTGGTGTCAAAACGATATGGGTTTACATTGTGTGTACACCAACAACATATCATGTACTCCCCATCAAGAATTTTTACATATTGTAATCAATACACGGAATGTAATGACACCATGTACCAAAATCCTCATGAAGTGATTTTATTGAAGTGACCCATACCTTATGTAGTTGATTGGGTTTACATAGAGTGTAATTTAAAAATACACATTTTGTATTCATTTCATGTAGCCTACAACATTATCTCCAGTGAATGGGATCTTTTAGAATTATTCATCTATTGCAAGATTATTGTTGGTTATACTAGTTCAGAAAAATAATTTACCTAGTATTTCGGATTGAACCAAAATAAACTAGAAATAAAAGCTAATAAACAAATAAAAAACGATTAGAGAAATAAAAAATAATTATCAATTATATTGTGACCACTTTGATACAAGTATATGGTTCCGGGGTGTTGCTAAAGCATCAAGAATGTGCCCAAAAATGTGTTTTCATTGGTTTAAAATAACAATATCTAAAAAACATGTTGATGGAAAAAAATGAAATATTTAATAGAATATCCTCCAGATTTTATTTATAATTAATGTAAAACTAGAATTACTTTAAACCATGAATTATTTTTTTTGATCAATTTTGATTCTTTTGTTGTATTGTGATCATTTCGTGTGAGAATCTAAGGGATTACACCTCTTATTGAGTTAATAAATGATCCATAAATCTCTAAATAATATTATTAATTATTTGGGTGCTATCACGGAAGAGAGAAGTGCATGTCATTATTCATCGTTGATAAAAACAATTAATTCTCTTGTTCCCTTGTGTTTTTTAGAGGAAGGGAGGATATTTTTTATCCTTTAGGCTTATGATAATTATAGATTATCTCTATTATTTACAAACATTGAAATTATCTAAAATTATATAATGTGGAGTATATAATTAGGGTTTGAAATTTGGTAATTGCATAAACTCCATTTTTAAAATATTTAATCTATGTTATTCCCCATGTTTAATAATAATAATAATAATATAATTATTTCTTTTAAGAAGATGGTGGCATGAATTTGATTCCTAATTCATGCCTCCAAGGGAATTTATTAAATTAAAAAAGTTATCATACAAACACGAGGTGTAATGTACTTACACCAGCAGGGAGATAAGGAGGAACATCAAACAAACTCAATGAAAAACCACACCAAGACTTGAAGCCAGCTTAGCATATGTTCTCCCTTCCTTCAAGTTTGAGTATCCATTACTGGCCAATCCCGAATTTATAGTAGGGACTCCAAGAGGAAAATCATATATTGCTGCACGAGAAAAGTCTTCAAAACTTTAGAGCATCCATTGATGTTCAAGAAGCGTACCCAAAAATAGAAAAATATACCCATTCCAAACCATCCTATAGCAGCACAAGCCTCATTCCAAAAACACCAAGCAGAAACTGGTTCTGATCCAAAGACAAGCAGAAAAAACTGAGCAAAAAAGGACACAAGGCTATCGAGAGGTGTTAAAAGGTAACATCATGATCCATAAAATCCAAGCTTCGTTTAATGTAGGCTGATCTTCAAAACCAATCCAACATAGAAACTTAGATCAGAGAAAAAACAGCAATGTCGGTAGATCTGAATATCACCAATTCAGAACAGACAGTCAGATCTCAGATTTCATTAAAAAACAGCCAAGCCGTCTCAAAAACAGTCCCAAACTCATGAATATATATATTTAATTAATAAATATTACATTAAATAATCTTATAAAAATATCTATACTAATCTATTTACTAAATTGGAGAATAAGTATTTATTTATTAATTACTTGTAAATAATAAAAAATAGATAAAATTCAGCAAACATATTATGAACATGAATATTGGGTCATTGAATTTATTTTTAAAATGATACTTGAATTATTTTTATTCTGGGAGCTAGGAAATATATTTATTCTTATTATTTTAATTAAATAAATTTTATTAAGATTCTAGATAGACTTATTTTGTGACCATATATGACTCTTTTTTAGTGGAATTAGATTCACTTACCAAATGTCCAAGATTAGTGTCTAGAAACACAACAAGTATCTAGTAGGTAAATAATTTATCCCACAATGAAAAAAACATTTTCATAAATACTACTATGTAATGAAATCCCTTTGTATCAATATCTCATCAAGAAGAATGGAAAATTGTGTCATCACCCTATATGCTTGATATATCTTTATCTGACTTTCATAAATGAACTTCTCAATGAATTACCATGGGCATGGTATTTATCATATAGTTTAGTTTCAATAGAGATCTAAAGATATCTTCTCACATTAGCTCATAAGGTAAAATTAATTTCATGTCTGACCGAAAAATATTTGTCTATTCATTAAATTAATAGGGAAAATAAATATAAATGAAGGCTACCTAAAATGGTGAATGTTAAGTGCATCCTTGACCACATAAATTTTACATACATGAGGTAGATAGCCTAAATATAAAAACATTATAAGTGGTAAGGACTCATAACCATTAGTATCTGATATGTATTCCACTTTGTATCCCTAATGAAAGGTATATTAGATCCTTACATTGTGAAGAGGAATATTTATGCATTCTTGGATAATATAGGAAATAGAACTAATGGTATGATACTGGTCATTCAAGTATATGAAAATAATAGAAGAATCTAACATGGAAACTATGAGAGAGTTACCTTTATCATTAAAAATAAAGTTTTCATTAAGTGATTCTTCATATTCTATAAGAGATGGATTTCTTTCACTATAAAAGGAATAATAATCCAAAAACAATGAATCATATTGGTTGTGAATGATTCCTCAACCTATCATTAAATCAATGGAGTATAGGCCATCTAAATTCATCTTCAGACCAGATGTAGGTGGTATCCAACATATCACTTATAACACACCCAATGTATGCCACCTCTCCATGATCATATGTCATCATGGTATTCATCCATACATCAAAGTATGAAATTTATGATATAAAATAATAATAATCTCAAGTATAAGTACCAATAAACACCTTCAATGATATAAATATCCAACGACACCTGTAATATATTGAAAATATATTAGTTCATTTGTTCTCATAACCTCCCTTTTTTTAGATTCCTAACTATTGGATTTATGAGAATAAGTAATAATGTCTTACTGGTCTACAACACTTGATAATAAAGACGCCATTTGTATCCACTCAGATAAATACTGTCTTGACTATATGAATGTTTTTTAAGAATTTTATCATAGAATATCTATGTTCCCATTATAATAAGGAACTATTATAACCTTTTTATGTGATGAAACTCAAAATACATTATAATATTTATGTTATAGAAATAAAAAACATCAAGTGATATGATATTTATTTGTCATGCTAACCATAATTTTATATTTAGTTAGTTATAGGGAAAAATCTAACATGAACATAAAGGTTCAAAGTGATTTAATTGTAGGGCTTGCAAATTATACGAGAGAACAAATAACCCAAAATAATGAAATCCCCAATTTATGATGCCTTTTATCCTCACTTCATGTTTTACTTTTATCATCTCATGATACTGGATATTTAAATCCTTAATTTTTATCCTCTATTCAAGTTTCATTTTTAGTTGGGTCTAGTAGGTGTTTTTTCCTAACCATGGATATGTGGATAGAAATTATATCAAGATATGTTCTAAAGGAGTTATAAGAAAACACTTCATTCCTATAAAAATGTGAATTGAAATTTCACCAAAATGAAATCTGTAATACTGGAAAACGTATTTTCTACTTAAGAGTAATTTAATGACGAGGCTTAATGAAGGGTATGACATGAACCAATAATGTTCCACACAAAATCACCCTCCTGGTGAAAAAAAACAAATATTGAATAAAATAAATTTAGCTTGTCCTACTATGAGAAATAAGAGTTTGGTCTTGAAGAAATATTCACCAAGGAACAATAAGTTTGAAGTCATTCTTATGGATATAGAAGATGATAACTATGAAGTATGCCTAAGTGATCTAAGAAATTATACCACAATTCAATAAGTTAAGACGAGTTTAAGAGCACTATTATAGAGTAGGACGCATGTTTATTGAAGCAACAATAGTGCATCAAAAGAAGAAAATTATCTAATGGGATCAATCTCAAAAATGGAGGTAATTCACAAGAAAAGATAGGAGAATATATTTTCAATTATTGAGAATAAAGTCTGTATAAGTGGTATCACTAAAATATGAACCACTACAAAGTATTGGATGTATTTTTTAATAAATAAGTTTTTTTAAAAAGATCAGCTATATTACTCAACTTGGGGATCACTATAAAGTAACCATCTCTCAATGTGTTTAATGAGTTTTAAGTGTTGTATAAAGTGATGCGGATTTAAGTAGTGGATATGATCCATGGAATGTTATTTGTATAAAATGAGATGAATTAAAAAATTTAGTGTAGAGTTGTTGTAGTTCATAATTATTATAAGTACTAAACAAAAATATTAAATGGTATTAACGACTAACCTGACACAAAAAGTTGTTTGAAGAAACCACTATTGGATTTCAAGTCTAAGTTTTCGATTTCATTTTGTGCTAAATAATTTTAAATAATTCAAAGCTTTATTTAGAACAAAAGTTGTTCTAAAAGTTATTAGGGTTAAGAGATTACATGTGAAGAAAGGATAACCATAGATATCAAGTGAAACTAATATTTTATCCTGAATTAGTGGTATCGATAATTTCAACACGTGGTATAACACACAAAATTAGTATTTTATCATTTATTCATTGATGTTCTTTCATAAGTGTGGTTTAGATCACAAAAATAATTATTTAAGTAATAAAAATATCAACCTACATATTTATATATATATAAGTGATTGAAATGGATAAATTTTACATTATTACCTTAGAATCAAGTTTCGTACATTGTGTTTCAACTCGGTAGTCATGGATAAATTGTTAATGACTCATTTCCAAGTGGTAAATTCACACATTGAAAATATTAGTATAAAATGTATTTAGATATAGGAATTAGTTCAAACAGTAAAAGGTTAAAAATCTATATTTCTTATTTTCAAAAAGAAATTTTAAGGAATAACTAAAAAATATTCAAAGACTGAAAGGTGAAAAATCAAGAAAATTTATTTTCAAAAATTGATATCAAGGAATGAGTAAAAAATATGGAGTTACCCTACCCATAAAAGATATGGATCTTCAATCAAAATGTGGCTAGTAGAGAATGTAATGGTTTAAAGATGGTAAATGGATCCACTAGTTCAAAAGATAAAGTATTTTTTTCAAATGTTGAAGTTAATCATCTTTCCCAAACAAAAACATTATATATAACATAGATAATATCTATAGAAATATTTTTACTAAAAAAGTAACAGTATAGCTATGAGGATTTACCTATAAAATTCTATGTAAAAGGGGGAAATTAAAAAAATTATAAGAATACATTTTCATTTTTAAGCTAAATTTGAAGAATGAAATGATCCATAAATCCATATATATATATATATATATGAAGATTCATGATTGATTTATATTTATGGTAGAATTTAGAAAAAATAAAATGGGAGAGAACTTAGAAACCATAGGTTGTTATTAGATTTATTATTAATTAATACTGGTTCTTTTGTAAAATTATATTCATGATGGAAAGTTATTAAAGTCTTGATGAGACATGGTGATGTGGTTAAAAAAATTAATATGGTTACCTTACACTTGGGAACCACATTTGGGTTATTGAGGGATCATAAAAATGACATACATTGATTTGGTAATTGAAAATTATATCTTCAAAAAGTTTGTTTTGAAGTGGATCCATTCCAGATATCATTTTGAAAGAGGATATAAATATATTCCGAAGGTTTTTATTGTATCATATTTGTTTTGGAATTCATTACAGAATGAGAGAATAATTTTTTCCAAAATTAAAGAGAAATATTGATGCATAATTTTTTCATATAGAGGTAATTCTGTAAGGGATGTTTTTCTATAATTCATTTAAGAATAATAGTTATTGATGTTTCGTAAATAAATAATGATGGTTCATTAGAAGATTAATAATTTATTCAAATCCAAGATTTAATAAAAAATAATAATAAAGGAATCAATATCTATTTATATTTTAGATACTCATTAGAATAATCGAACGAATATGTACGAGCATTCATGAAGTCATTTCAAAGAATATTTGAGATGTTTGGTGCTAAACAGACTTGGTTAGAAAATTAATAACATTCCCAATACATAAGGGTTGATCTAGATGATATGTAGGGGATTATTTTGGATGACATGTATGAGTTGATTTAATTTTATAAATGGTAGGTAAGAAAATTTAAATTGTTAGAGACGTTAAAATCCTGATTTGTAGGGGTTTAGAGCTAATACATAAGGGTTTTATATACATTATTGATTGAGAACATGGAATTTTATCACACTAAAAAAAGGGATATCTAAGAGTACCCAAGATAGAAAATGTACGTGTAAGGGTACCTTGGTTATGAACTTTGATAAATAAGATTAATCCCTTTTCTATTGTTTCATGACATAGTAGCTATACCATGAAGAGAATTATGTGAATTTTATTTTTTTTCCTATTTGGATATACCCATGTAATGGAATAATTTCACACCAAAGAACATTGTGGAATAAATTATGTTCACCATTAAGAATTTTGTAACACCCCTAGATTTAGGTATGTTATTATTTTATTATATATTATTATCTTATAAATAGGTTGTGATGCTCCATATTGTTTTGGGAGTTAAGGATAGTTTGTATGGAAATAAAGGTGGGACATGACTAAGGGAAACACAATAGGTTTTCTTGGTAACCATGCTGGTGAAGGGAGGGGTCCCTAGGTAAGATCGTGATGGGTGATTTGTTTGAGTAAATCATGTTCTAATCATGTTGGTCCACATTTTTTGGGGGGGTTAAAATTCAAACAGTTGGTGCATGATTTTCAAAGCCACCAAGAAAATAGTACAACTTAGGGTGTCGAAAAATAACACCCAAATGGTTGGAGAATAGTTTAACTAACCATGTGTGACATTTAAAAGGCTCAAAAATTAGTTTTTAAACTTAAATCCTCCCTTAAAATTACATGTTATACCCTCAATTCATGGGATCTGAAACAAGATCATTCCATTGGGTGATTTTGGTGATTATCTTCCTTAAAAATCTAATTCTAGTGGATTATTGGTGGGGTTTTTCTAATGATAAAAAAAGTATCTTGAAACTCAATTTCTCATGTTCTATTCTCATTTTCAATTGGAATAAATTCTAGTTAGAGGCTCCCATGAAAAAATCCTATGGTTAGGCTATTTCTTTAATGGGTCTTTAGTTGTTTCATTCATATGAAGGTTGTGAGTGACTCGATCTATATGGTTGTGGTGTGGTTCTTTAAGATAAGATTTTTTTGAGGTTGTTGGATTCCATATCACTATATTTTTATAATAAATTGATGGAATGGGATTTTCAAAATAAAATTCTTTTTTTTATTGGTTAAATTATTGAAAAAACCTCTTTAAAGTATTATCTTATTATTGTGTGGATATTGGAAATAAGTTTTTTTGGAACCTCCATCAACATGTCTAATAAAATGGAAAAGTGGTATTTAGTTTTAGTAGTAATTGTTTTCGGTGTGTGTAAAGTAAGAATATCCATTTTTATTGTGTGTTAATGATACATATATATAGATCCTTGTTTGACCAAGATTTTCCTACAAGCCTAATTTTGGAGAACATATGATTGAATCACTATGTGATGACATGGTTTAGAGTGAATGAGGTTCCAATCATGAGTTTCTTCCATTAGGGTAGGACCTATTAGAAGGTTTTTTAATGTTTAATGAAATGGATCCCAAAGAGGAGGGTTTATCACATTTCATGGGTGTGTGTGTTCATAGTGTAGATATGTGTTGGGGTTTCAGTTGACTGCATTTATTTATTTATATCTATATTGCACACTTGTTTTCTACTTATCCCATATTTATATAATATGTTAGCTAACATGTTCTTATACCAAGGTTTTTTTTATTTTTGTAAGGGATTTTCTACTTGGTCATATACTGACCACCTACATATACACCTCGGTACATAGACAAATTTTTTTCAATGTGATATAGGTAAGGGGAATACAACAATCTTTTTTTATAGAATCACCATTACGTGGTGGTCATGGTTGATGGAGGATTTATTTTAGAAGTGGTTGTGGGGTGGTTCATGGTGTAGTGACACTTTAACCCCATTATTTATCTTTTGAGTTTTAGGTCTTATAGATATATTGTGAATTATTATTTTCCACTTAAACTTAGACTATTATTGTGTCATGAATTAGAGTTTTTTTGGGTTATCATGTTTCATATTTAAATTATTCCCTTATAGGTATTTTATTTTTGGATTTCTTCTATGTAAGGTAAAATCATCACCAATGATTTTTTAATCCCCTTGGAATTTATTTCCAACATTTCGTATCCAGGGTATGAACTAAATATTTTTGGGATTATGATCCTATCGAAGGTAATGGGTTTGGTATATGATGTTATAAATGGTATTACATTAACCTGGTTCATCAATTGGGATGGTAGGCACAGAGATATGACGTTTCAGGACTTGATATGTTGATTATAAAAGTTGTAGCTAACCTCTTTATATCAAAATTTAAGTTTCCTGGGTGGATAGACTATGAAATGTTTTGTTAACTCTTCTTGGGGAATTATTACCCCAATATTAGGGGTTAAGTTGATGATAGTTGTGTATAACGAATTAGTTTATATATTTCTTAATATAATTTCATCATTTATATGATATTTGATCAATTATTATTTGGTGAATTTTGACATGAAGACTTTGTTTTCTTTAATTGTTGTTTGTTCTGGTAGATGAAATTGGGTGTTCTAAGAAATGGTTTCTCGAACATGGTAAAATATCTTTTTTCTCTTGTTTTTTGTTAATCCATTGTATCATTTATCTATTCTTGTGTCTTACATGTACTTTTTTTGCATAAAAAATCATGAAACTAGTGTTTAATTAGAACTTAAACTTGTAATGACACTTTTTAGAGGCAATTTATTTAATAATAAATGGAAAATCAGTTATTCTAATAAAATTATTACAATTTCATGATTATTACCGAAATTCATGGTTTTATATATAATTTTCCTCCCTTTTAATGTTTTTTGATAGTATATATCTCAAAAAACCTTTAAAATGATAGAGGGAATTTTTTAGCCTCGAATTTTAATATATATATTAAATGTGATGTGTTGAGTTAAATTTCATGATTTGAAAACGTAGTTCATGTTTACTATAAATAGATAAAGAACATTCTATACATCTGAGTTGGTATTATATATCTTAAGTTAAATATATTCTAAAGAATATGTTATTTTATTTTGTGATCTACATATAATTAGTAAATAATGATTAATATAATGAGTAATATAGCAGGTAAAATTATTAATATGATAAATATAATATCGTTTCATAATGATTATCGTGTTTTTGAACTCCTAATGTTCTTATCTTAATATGAATCAGATCATTAACCATTGCGTGTTAGTGAGAACTAGTAACAAATTAAAAATTATATACCTAATTACTACTGAGTACAGTTGTAAGCTAGGGTAGAACCACAGGGATGTCAAGAGTTGTGCTAAGTGATCAAATAAAAACAAAATAATACAACAGAACACAAAACTAAAAAAAGTATATAAGAGACTTCGGTGATGGTGATGATAAAGTTGTGCATTGAATAAAGGGTTTTAGTGTGAGTGTGAATGTGTGTGAGTGCAAGCAACAAATACAAGCAATGAAACATCAGACAATAAGCAGTGTGAAAAATATTGAGAAATCAATATGATCGAAAATAAGAAATCAAGTGGCCCACATCAATATTGTTTGTCCTTATTTATGCACTTAAATTGAAGAGCCTAGAACTGATTAAAATTAGTTGTCTAGATTTGTCATATGGTCAACGTTTGACCAAATAACTTATACAGTTATTTCAAATGTATAAATATTTCGATCAACCGATGGTTAAAAAATAGAATTCATGGGGTTCAATTTTTCATTTGAACTCAGTGAATCTCCCTCTCTCTTGATCTTGATTAACTTTTCAATTGAATCCTCATATTGAAAATAGTTTGAAATTAGTTCTAATCATGTTCAGTGTTCACTGATACTTGACTTTTTGAAAATATGACCGTACCGATGATGTGAGAAAGAGATATTGTTATCCAGTAGAAAATGAATGCATAAACAATAGAGTAACAACTCTAGCTGACTAGTTGATTCCCCCAGAGAATATTATCCTAGCATCATGAATGAATTCAACAATCTAAAAGATTGAAACACAAGGAAGTTCATGTTGTAACAATTTGTATAAAAATAGAGCACAAGAGGAATAAAATGTTTGTATCCTTCCTTTATCTCCCAAAAACCCCACTTCTTTGCACTAATGCTTGATGGTGGTTAAGAGGTGATGAATGTCTTCTGATCTCCCACTCAGGAATCTAAAATGGAAATGGTGATATGATGCTCCACTACTGAATCTGCTCGCCAAATCCTAAATGATGATCTGATCTCTCATGTGAACTCTGGAAGTCTCGATGGATCGATCTAGTTGGATGCTGGAAGTGGAGGTGAGTGAAGTGGAGTCGATCGATGTGAATGATGGTGCTTGCCCTTTTGCCTCCCGTGTGCAATGTATTCATGCTTCTCTACTCCAAGAATGGAACTCTTTTGAATCACACCCAAAATCTTACCTAGCCTCCACATAGGGCTGTCATGATGCCATTCCCTCCTCAACCATCACTAAAGTGTGCCCTCATAACTTACTTAAAAAAAGCATGCCACGATCCTCCCCCGGAAAACAGAAATCAACTAAGTTCAAAAGAGCTAAAAATAAAAACTATGTGTCATTATATTATAATATAAATAGTTAGAATAAATAAAAAGAGAGAATAAATAAAAAAATTAATGTATAATAAGTTAATAAATAAATAAATAATGAAGAAATTAATTACAAATGTTAAATTTTCCACTTAAAATATATGCATAGACTAAAATACATATAATAAATGAAAAAAATAAACTAAATACAATATTTACTATAAACTAATTATACATAAAAGAATTAAAAGATTACGTCATTAAATATATACAAGTATAATTAAGTAAAAACTTAAGACTAATATATATATATGTGTGTGTGTGTGTTATATGTTTTACAAGAAAAATAAATTATTACAAATAAAATTATATCATAACTATTATAATAGTATATATGTTATAACAATTAAATTTATTTATTTACTATTATAAAAATAATGTTCAAAAGATTATATATATTAATTATATATTATTAATGTTATACTTGTTATATTAATTATATATATATATATATATATTTATAACTAAAATACTTATTGAAATTAACTATTACTAATTACATATAATAAAAATATATAAATTTAATATACTAATCTATACAAACTAATTATATTACTTATTATTATAATGATAATTACATTAATTATATATATGTTATTATATATGTTATATTATCTTGTATATATGATATATTATATTATATGTAATATGTAATATATTATATATAATAGTTGTTATAACATATAAAAATAATAAAATAATATTAAAAAAAAGAAATAGGAAGTGGGGTTGGGGTCTGGAGAGAGCGGTGGTTTGGGTACGGGTTCGACTAACAACGATGAGGTGATGGGGTTGCGGCGCTGCTTCAGTGGGCTTCGGTGAGGGATGACGGCCAGTGGAGAAGCATGGAGGCATCGTGACTTCGGAAGACAGTGGGTCACGTCGGGTGGAGAAACAACACCGGTGAGGTTCGTCGAGGAGGTGGCTTCGGTAGGGGGTACGCATCGAGCGGTGGCCAAGTAGGGGCGAGGCAAAACATTGGCGCAGATCTGAGATTTGAGGGTTTATGTTTGAATGATTCTATTTCGATTGAAATTTGTGTGTCACTGTTGTTGGATTCTATTTTCAATTTGCGGTTGGGTGAATTTGGTTACTACTGTGATTTTGGTTTGAAATTGCACTAATTCTATCGCTTCGATTTTTTTTGTTGATGTGTTACGGTGCAACAGGGGTGGATGGGAAGAAGGTACGATGAAACTGTTGGGGCTCGGAGCCCGGCGCCGCAGCGGAAGTAGTCGTTGCAGAAACACAAAAGAGAAGAGAAGATTTCACCCGAAGGATTTTTATCACCCGAAGGAATTTTACAGATCACCCGAAGGATTTTTAATAACACACCCGAAGTCCTTTTACAACGCACCCAAAGGATTTTTCACTGGACACACGACACCTATGAACGTACCATTTTTTGTTTATACCACTGATCATCACAACTAGGACACACCGCTTGATCTCTGCAACCAAGAGGACTTTCGATACATGTCACCGTCATCATCGTCGTCTTTAATCATCCCCACCGTTGACACACCATCATCATCAGCATCATCACCTCTGCTTCATTCATCTTCATTTCGCACTGGTTACCGCAAATGTGGCAACCCCTTCCTCTTTTCTGTCTTGGCGGCTACATCTTTTCCAGCCCACATTCCAAAACATGCTACCACATCCTCTTATATAGACACCCAGTCCATATCTCCAATAAATGCGGTCAACATTCACAATTCCATCATTATTTCACCAATTAATATTAGGAATAACTCTTCATTAATGTTGGGAGAAAATCCTCCATTAATGTTGAGAAAATCCCTCCATTAATATTTTCACTCTCTTCATAAATCAAAATTTTAAATCATCAATCCCAACAATATCCACCATGATTTAAAATTAAAATACTCCACATTCATCTCCACCATCTGGGCCTCTGTGATCGCCAACTCCATCATACTCTAAATGTCACCCAATGAACGGAACATGCCGTATGACACCTGGAGCCAAGAAGACTTTTGATATTCCAGCAACATCGCTGATACCGCCATCATTTCCGATGACATCCGATTCTTGAGTCCTTGATAAGCTACTCCACTAGATCTTTGCCACCATGTTCTACAACTAATCAATTCAACCAATCCTTCTGATACCACTGTTGGGGCTCGGAGCCCGGCGCTGCAGCAGAAGTAGTCGTTGCAGAAACACACAAGAGAAGAGAATATTTCACCCGAAGTCTTTTTATCACCCGAAGGAATTTTACAGATCACCCGAAAGATTTTTAACAACACACCTGAAGTCCTTTTACAATGAACCCAAAGGATTTTTCACTGGACACACGACACCTATGAACGTACCATTTTTTTTTATACCGTCGATCATCACAACTGGGACACGCCTCTTCATCTCCGCAACGAAGAGGACTTTCGATACATGGAACCGTTATCATCATCGTCTTTAATCATCACCGTAGTTGACACACCATCATCATCAGCATCATCACCTCAGCTTCATTCATCTTCGCTTCGCACCTATTACCGCACACACGGCAACCCCTTCCTCTTTTCTGTCTTGGCAGCTACATCTTTGCCATCCCACATTCCAAAACATGCTACCACATCTTCTTATATAGACACCCAGTCCTTATCTCCAATAAATGTGGTCAACATTCACAATTCCATCAATATTCCACCAATTAATATTGGGAATAACTCTTCATTAATGTTGGGAGAAAATCCTCTATTAATGTTGAGAAAATCCCTCCATTAATATTTCCCTCTCTTCATAAATCAGAATTTTAAATCATCAATCCCAACAGAAACGTCTCACCATTATTGTAATAGTGAAATAGTATAGGTTTTGGTGAGGGGAGAAAACAAATCCAAGGAGGATAGAGAGGTGTCATGGAGGTGATTGGATGGAGGCACGAAAACGGTGGGAGGAGTGATGGGATAGTGGCATTGTGAGGTTGAAATGGTGGCACCGTAAAAATAGAATAAAAAAAATGTGAAATGGTGGTAGTGTTTGGAACAATAAAGAAGTGAAATGGTGGCACCGTAAGGCAGGAGGGATGGTGGCACCGTAACACCTAAAAAACAAGAATCACATAATTAAATTAAATATCAATAAAAAATAATCTTATTATTTAAATTTTTTTAAAAAGAACTTATTCAATAAAGAGATATTTAAAATTCTAAACTATTTATAAACAAATAAATTAAAAATAATTAAAAATATTGATAGTAATTTTATTAAATTAGTAAACCCATTAATAAGTCAATTAAATAAAGAATAAAATAATTAAATAAATAATCAAATTAAAGAATAAAAAATAAAAATATTATTTGAATTAATTTGTTAAAACTAATTTTATTATTTAAAGACAAAAACTAAAGTTAATATTTATTTACAAATTAAAAATAAATAAATAATTAACTAAATTAATGAATTTATAAACTAACTTTTTTGAAAATCAAAAGAAATGACAAATTGAAATATTGAATAGAACAAAAAATTGTACTTTTAAAAATAAAAGAATAAAAAATAAAAGGAAAATTCAGAAGAATGATTTAATTTAAGAATTATTTAAAAAGAAAAAAATGAACAGTAAAACACATGGTTTACTATATAATTGATTATTTTACACATCAATGTAAAGAAACACAACGAATGTTAAATATTTAATAATAAACAACATTTTGAAATTAAAATGTCAATAAAAAATATAAAAAATACGTGGATTAATTTCATAACCGAAGGCACCTTCCATTCTCACCTTCTCTAAGATTCCAAAAATTAACGTCCATTAATTTCATCACTTTTTTTATTCAACTCAAACGAATTTTAACTAAGTCAATTGATCCCTTATTCATCTGAGTTCAAAATTACCCTCACCTAAATGATTTCATTTTTGAAAAGGGAACTTTATTTTAATTTTTCCTTTCCATATACCATATGTAGAGCACTGTGCATAGCACTTATTTAGATTGAAATTTCCTTCATTTATTCATAGAAATGTACCTAGTGAACCTTGTCTCGGATACTCACCATGGGATCCCATTTTCCCATTTTACTCCGATTACAAAGGACTTCAACTAATAATCATTTGTGTAAACTTACAAAAGTGATTGACTATTATTTAATAAAAGTGTGAGTCCCCTAGGTTCCAGTGAAAACTAATATTTACCCTAAGTTATGATCCTCATTCCACAAAACCTATCATGACACACTCCCATCCTTAGTTCCTAAACAGAAAGTCCATAGAGATAGTGAATAACTCCACTCAACAATCACTCATCCTCAATTGTTTCAAAATATGTGAAACTCTTAAAATCCAGTACATATTTATCCACTAAATATGACAAAATTGAAGTACCATTGAACCTTCAATAACCCTCACGTGATGAAAAAATTTGAAAATTTTAACTGATTTTGAACTTTTTTTTTGAAAAAGTTTGACCTTTTTTTGTGTAAACAAACATTAGGTTTAAAACTAGGGAATTTGAAATGACAATAGAATGAACCCCCTACCCCACACATAAAACACAACATTGTCTCCAATGTTGAATCCAAAGGTGAGAGATAGTATTTGAAAATTGATTGACAATTTATTACTGAAAAGAATGTTGAGGCGTAGCAATAAGGTTGAAAAATAAAAAGTACCACATCAAAAAGAAAAAAAGAAAAAGAAAAAATATACAAAAACTGACAAAAGGATGGTTTTTGTGATTTTTTTGATTTATTTATTCATAGAGGAAGCATAAATCTTGATATAATCAATAGTAGAGTGTCATGTGTGAATTCATAATAGGAGATGAATTACAATGAGTGTAGTGGGTGTAAACTAGTTTAACAATTCGGTTCCTCAAAATATTCAACTCACTAGATTAAAAAAGCAAACACCCAAGAAAATTTTAAATTATCAACAATTCAAATGAAATCAATGAGTCTTCCCCACACTTAATATTATGCAAAAAATAATTAAAAATTGAGTAGAAATTTGCAAGTGGAAAAAGGAAAAACAAAACTTCCCTGAATCATTAGAGCTTTAACCTTGATTTACATAGATAGATCCTCTTCAGCAGCACTGAGTGGTTACTCATATTCATTAACCATCATGTTCGAAGAATTAAAATAAGAATTATAAATTTTAAGCTCAAGAAAATTAAACCAAGGGATGATTTGAAATAAATGTTATCCATCTGATACAGTTGAAAACTCCCTTTGGTTTTTCATTACTGAGTTTTTGGAATCCACGGTACTCTGAAGTAGAAATAATTAATGAGAAACCATCAAGTAGTCAAGGGAAAAAATGGAGAATAAGTAGCATGTGTTAACTTTATTTAAGAACTAAAATAAATGGAAAAAAATATAGAAACCATGGGTTAGTTACCATGATACACTGAGTCTATAGTCCTCATTTAGACATGAAATATCTCATTCCTCTAGTAAAGATATGGCAGTCAAGCCCTTTGGCTTCCCTTCAATGAAGTATTTTATTCTCTGACCATTGAACAAAAAAGGTCGATTGTGTTCTCCAACTAGCTCCACAAATCCATTAACCAACACTCTAAGAATGGTAAATGGTCCTGAAAACATGGCCTTTAGCTTTCCAGGAAACAGTTTCAATCTAGAATTTAATAGCATGACCCTCTCACCAATCCTGAAATTCCATTTTTTAATTATTGAGTCATGAAAAGCCTTTGTTATTACTTTATAAATCCTAGAATTATCATAAGACTCTCTTGTAATCTCCTCTATCCCACTCAAATCTAACTGTCTTCTCTCACTAGTATACATGAAATCAAAGTTAAGGGCCTTCACTGACCAATAGGTTTTCCTCTACAACTCAACAGACAAATGACATGTTTTCCCAAAGAGAATATTGTATGATGAAATATCTATAGAAGTATTATAAGTATTTCTATAGGTCCAGAGAGCCTCATATAGCTTCATTGACCAATCCATCCTAGTGCTAGAAACGTTTTTCTAAAAAATCTATTTGAGCTCTCTGTTAGACACTTTTACTTGCCCACCGGATTGTGGGTGGTAGGTGGTGCTTGTCCTATATGAGCACCCATACTTCTCCATCAAAATTTTGATCTTATAATTCTTGAAATGAGTCCCATTATAAGTTATGAAGGCCCTACACACACCAAACATATAAAAAAATGTTTTTCTTGATGAATTTGACTACACTAGTAGTAGAATTGTTGAGCAGAGCCATTACCTCAACCCACATGGACACATAGTCCACAACAACTAAAATTTACTCATTCCTATTAGAGTTTTGGAATGATCCCATGAATTACAAGACCAACACATCACAAATTTCAACTTCCAGAATTCCTTTTTGAGGTAGCTCTTACCTTCTTCCAACATTTCCAAACATTTGACATATTTCACAGTAAATGAATAAACTCCTAGAAACTTCCAACAAAATTGGCCAGTAGAAACTATCTTGTTGGACCTTCTGAGTAGTCCCCCCTCCTCCATGGTAGCCACACAAATGTGATGAGAGTAAACACTCAAGTATTGGAATCATCTTTTCCTCAGCAACACATCTTCTCAAAATCCCATTAGCACACCTCTTAAAGAGTAGAGGTTCATCCCAAAAATTATATTTCAACTCAGAAATAAACCTCTTCCTTTGGTTATGTGAGAGGTCATTGGGCATTAATCCACCATCCAAAAAGTTGGCAGTCTGAAAACCCAGAAAACTGCTTCACATAAACAGTAAACAATTTCCCATCTGGAAATGAGGTGTTAATATCTTTTGGTTCCTCACATTTGGTGTTAGACCTAGGAAAATGATCTACCACTACATTCTGGGCCCCATTCTTATCCTTAATTACTAAATCAAATTCCTGCAACTGCAATGTCCATCTCATCAATCTTGGTTATGAATTATTTATTGATATAAAGTACTTATGGGTTGTTTGATCAGTGAAAATGATAACTCTATACCCTATAAAATACTACCTGAATGTCTCTAAGGAAAACATCACTGCAGCCAAATCCTTTTCAGTAGTGGTGTAATTCATCTAGGCATCATACAACAGCTTGCTGGAATAGTAAATAACATGCAATTTCTTATCCCTACTCTGCCCAAAACATCTCCTACCATATAATCACTAGGATCACACATCACCTCAAAGGGAAGCTTCTAGTTAGTAGCAGTGATCATAGGTGAAGTGGTCAACTTCTACTTGAGCATATTAAAGGCATCTAAACATTTCTCATCAAAGACAAAAGGTATTTCCATATTAATCTGGGAACATAGGGGTCAAGAAACATTTAAAAATTCTATAATGAACCTGCTATAGAACCCATCATGACCAAAAAACTCTTAATTCCTTTGACATTCTCAGGTGGGGCAACTTTTGAAAAACCTCAACTTTGGAATTATCAGCCTTCAACCCCCTCTTATAATAATTATAACCCAAAAATATTCCCTCAATTTCCATGAATTGGAACTTTTTATAGTTTATGGCTAGGTTGTTCTCTTGAAACCTTTCCAACACATGTTTCAGATTTTGCAGACAATTCTCAAAGTCATTTCCCACAATAGATAAATTATCCATGAAAACCTCAATAATCCTTTCAATAATATCTGAGAAAATTTACATCATGCATCTTTGAAAAGTGGAAGGAGAAACACACAAGCCAAAGGAATATTCCGGTAAGATAATGTCACAAATAGATAAGTGAAGGTGGTCTCTTCTTGATCCTAAGGTTAAATGGAAATCTGGTTGTAACCAGAATAACCATCAAGAAAGAAGAAAAATTCAATGCCTACCAACCTCTCCAACATTTGGTCCAAAAATGGCATAGGAAAGCAATCCTTTCTTGTGGCATAATTCTAATTTTTTATAGTCTACAAAGTCTCTCAATTTATTCACTATCCTTGTTTTGATTTGTTCATTCTTTTCATTAGTGGACATTATCACCCCACTTTTCTTGGGTACTACATGGACATGACTTACCCAGGGGATGTTTGTAATGGGAAAACGTATTCCATCATCAATCAGCCTAATCACTTATTCTATAACAACTTACTTCATGTTAGGATATAGTATTCTTTTGGATTCCACTTTAGGCTTACACTAATGTTCTATGGGAATTTTATGCATGTAGAAGGATGCACGTAGCCCCTAAATGCTACCAATCTGCCAGGCAATGACAGACTCATACTTCTTCAAATCACTATGTATATTTTTCCCTTTGATAACTTCCATCTTGGATGAAATGATCATAGGAAGGGGAAATTATCTCCTAATAATGAATATTTGAGGTGGTTAGGGAGGGGATTGAGTTCAAGGATGGTTGGTGACTCACTTGAGGGAAGAAACTTGGGCCTGGGTGGAGCAAGGTCTTCATGGAGCTTCTTGATGAAGGAAGTAAAGAAGCCATACTTCTCATCCCTAGAGTTTCAGAAAAATTCTCCTCAAACATAGAATCCTATATCGGGGTAAGGATGTGTTCTAAAGAAAACTCATCTCGGTTCTTCATAAACTCTCCCTCACACTCATCAACAGTTTCTTTCTCTTTTCTTGAACGGATCCCCATGCAAGTGGCAGAAGGAATCAAACGTTCACAATTGATCTCTTTTATCATCCTAATAAACTACTCTTACTCATCATAAACACTACCCTTAGAAACTAACAAATCATATTTGTGGGATATTGGGTGAGTGGTTTCTTTGATTTTCCTGAAAACATTGAAATCCTTTTTTTGTTCACCCAAGATAAAAATCAACATCCCCTTAGAAACATCTATAACAGCTCCCCCTCTGGCCAGGATGGGCCTTCCAAGAATGATAAGAACCACCTAGTCACACTCCATATCAAGGATAAGAAAGTCAGTAGGTAAAAAGAGTTTACCTACTCCCACTAACCGATCATTAACCCTACCCACTAGATTAGTAATTGACTTATCAGCAAGCTGTAACACAACAATGGTGGGTTGGGGAATTCCTAGTCTCAGGTGCGGGGAAAGTGAATGATGGATCATATTGATTATAACACACAAATCACAGAAATAGTTGAACTTACCACCTCTATCCTCATGGGATGAAAAATCATCATGGGTCCTGAAGTTTAGGTGGTATCTGGTTCTTCAACACAGCACTACACTCCTTAGTAAAGCTATAGGTGGAAAATTCTTCCAATGCCTTTTTTGAACAGATTTTATTGAGTAATTTTATATATTATGGGATTTGAATCAAGCCTTCTAAGACTGGGATATCATCGTTATGCTTTTTAACCACTTTTAGAAATTTCAATACAACAGATACATGAGTTCGTTTCTCTATTCTCTCAATAAATGGAATGAGAGGGGCATGATTTATCACAATTGTGGAAAAACCAATAGTTTTTCATCAAGCTAGTTCTTCCCGTTATTTTCATTGTTTTTTTGGATATTTTATATGGGTTTTCATCTTGAATAGTATGAAGCCATGAATTTCCATTATTGCTGTCCAGTTTTCTAGATTTATGTTTTTCCAGATTTGAGTTTCCAACTTCATCTAGTATCTCATTTTCAGCAGTTTGGGTTTTTTTCCTAGGATCATGGTGGGGTTGGAGACCACTTCTGGTAGTCATAGACATGGAATTTTCCCTAGTATTTTCTTCATTGGTGTTGGGAAACCTACCCTTTTCCTTATTACTAGCATACCTAGCCAACTGCCCCTTTTGAATTTATAGGTTCTTCATTCTTACATCCATTTGACCTTTATCATAATCATTTTTGGTCTTGTGTTCATCAAATATTCCTATAAAATTATGGAACATGTCTTTAAACTCATTTTTCAAGTTGGATGACTCAGCCTTGGGTTGGGGTTGGAGTTGAAATTGCTGCCTAGGAGGCTGCTGGAATCTAAGAGGGGTAGCAGGTCAAAGGACACCCTGCTCCCTCCAAGTCAAGTTTGGGTGATTCCTATACCCCTAATTTTAGGTGTTTGAAAATGAATTTTCCTTAGGCTTCATTCTAGGACCATATCCCACAAAGTTTTCATTCTCAAGAGGCTGGACATGCATGTCATAGTTTGGATAATAGGTTGGAGGGTGACCATACATTCCACAATAATGACATTACTACCTAATTTTGGTGTGGGAATTTTCATTGAAAAACCCAGAAGCTTGGGTATCAACTTGAGGAACATGATTGGGTTATTTCTTAACAATGGTTCTTATCCTAGAGCATTCATGCTGGGAGTTTTGAGCTAAAGTATTGATTTTTTTCGAGCCCCTCAGTAGTCTTATCACAAAATACTACTCCTGTAAAATGTTCCACCAAAATTTTTTATTAAGGGGTAAGGCTATTGTAAAAAGTATCAATGAGGAATTGGGGTGTGCATTGGTGGTTAGAACACTACCTAAGAAGCCCCATAAACCTGTCTGAGGCTTCATGAAATAGTTCTCCCTCATCTAGAAGGAAGCTAGTGATCGTATGTCTAATCTTTGATGTCAATCTCCTAGGATATAATTTCATTATGAAAGCATTATACACTTGAACCCAAGTGACAAAGATGTCCCCATATAACTGTAGGAACCAGGTCCTATCATTTACCTTTAGGAAGAATGAGAAAACTCCCAGTTTAAGCTCTTCCTCGGTAATACCCCTATGTGGAAATTGCTGAACACTATAATAGAAGGCGCTAATGAAGTCAAGAGAGTATTCACTAGGAAATCCATTGAATGTTAGAAGGTGACTAAGAATGAATTGCTTGATTTAATAATTCATGGACCATGGTGAGAGCATATTGCATGAAGGGTTTCTATAAATTTAACGTAGAATTAATTCTCTCAGGTTGTGCCTCTCAGCTATCTCATTTCCAGGATGGTTCAGAATTTCATGTTGGATCATGTTTGGGTTTTCAGCTCCCCTATATTCTTCAATCTCAAATTTCTCTTTGTTCTTTTTCATGTCTTTCAAGTGTCTCTCAATTTCAAGATTGACTGGTTCCAAGGTCTTAGACATTGACCATATGAGAATGCAGTAAGAGTTGCACAATTTGTTTAGGAATTTTTTGTATGCAGATTTTGTATATATATTTTTTAATATATTTTGTGAACTTTTTGGCTGGTTTTTTATATCGCACGTGACCTCCCTGGTGACGATGCCAAAATTTGACCATTCTGCGTCGATGAGCCTGAGAGAAAATTGAAAATTATATACGTACTTACTACTTAGTACAATGGTAATCTATGGCCGAACCACAGGGAGGTCAAGAGTTGTGTTAAGTGATCAAATAAAAAACAAAGAAAAGTAACCAAAACAAAAAACAAAGAAAAGTAACCAAAACAAAAAACATAGAAGAGACTTTAGTGGAGGTGATGATCAATTTGTGAGGTGAATAAAGGGTTTTAGTGTGAATGTGAATGTGTGCGAGCGTAGGCAAGAAATATAATAAGTGAAACAACATACAACAAGCAATGAGAAAAATCTTGGGCAATCAATATGATGGAAAAGGGGAAATCAACTAGACAACTTCAATATGGTTTTTCCTTATTTATGCACTTAAATTGAAGAGTTTAGATTTGATTAAAATTATATGGAAAGATTTTTTATCTGGTCAATGTTTGACCAAATAATTTATACAATTATTTCAACTGTAGAAATCTTTCTATCAACCAATATTTAAGAATCAGAGTTCCCTGGGTTCAAATTTTCATTTGAACTCATTGAATTTACCTCTCTCTTGAGATTGATTAACTATTATTTTGAATCCTCATATTGGAAATAGTTTCAAATTAGTTCTAATCAAGATCAGTTTCACAGATACTTTATGGTTTGAAAATATGACTGTTCCGATGATGTGAAAAAGAGAGAGAGTTATCTAGTAGAAAATGAATGCATAAACAATAGAGCAACAACTCTATCTAGTTAGCCAATGCCCCCAAGGAATATTATCCTAGAACCATGATCAAATTTCACAATTTAAAAGAGTGAAACACAAGGAAGTTAATGCGGTAACAAATTGTAGAAAAATAGAGCACAAGAGGAATAAAATGTTCATCTCTCTTCTTGATCGAAAGAAAACTCCAATTCTTTGTACTGCTGCTTGATGGTGGTGAAGTGGTGATGAATGTATTCAGATCTCCTACCCTAGGAATCTGAAATGGAAATGGTGATCTATTGCTCCGCTGCTGGATCCTCTCTCCAAATCCTAAATGATGAAATGATCTCAGATGTGAACTCTGGAAGTCTCGATGGATATATCCAGGTGGATGCTGGAAGTAGAAGTGAGTGAAGTGGAGTTGATGGATGTGAATAATGGTGCTTTCCCCTATACCTCCCATGTGCAATGTATTCCTGCTCCTCTACTCCAATAATGGAACTCTTTGGAATCAATCCTCAAATCCTCACCAAACTCCACAGAGGGATTTCATGATGGCATCCCCTCCCAACCGTCACTGAAGCGTGCCCTCATAAATGACTCAAAAAAAATGCACGCCATGATCATCCCCTTGAAAATAGAAAACAAATAAGTTCAAAAGAGATAAAAATTAAAACTACATGATAATATATGATAATATAAATAGTTATAATAAATAAAAAGATAGAAGAGATTAAATAATTAATTTATAATAAGTAAATAAATAAATAAAAATGAAGAAATTAATTACAAGTGTTAAATTTGCTACTTAAAATATGTAAATAGACTAAAATGCATATAATAAATGAAAAAAACAAATGAAATAAATACAACATTTACAATAAAATAATTATACATAAAAGATTTAAAAGATCAATACATTAAATATATACAAGTATAATTAAGTACAAACTTAAGACTAATATATATATATATATATATATGTTGTATGTTATACTAGAAAAATATATTATTACTAATAAAAGTATATCATAACTATTATAATAATATATATGTTATAACAATTAAAATTATTTATTTACTATTATAAAAATAATGTAAAAAATATTACATAGATTTATTATATATTAATAATTTTATACTAATTATATTAATTATATAGATATATATTATTTTAACTAACATAATAATTGAAATTAGTTATTTCTAATTACATATAATAAAAATATATAAATTAATTACACTAATGTATAAAAATTATTTATATTACTTTTTCATATAAGGTTAATTACATTAATTTAATATATGTTATTATATATGTTATATTATTTTATATATGTGATATATTATATTATATGTTATATGTAATATAATATATATAATAGATATTATAACATATAAAAAGTAATAAAAAAAAGAAAAAGAAAAGAAACAGGAAGTGGTGCGAGGGTTTGGATGGATATAGGGAGGAAGGGGAAAGGGGGGAGAGGCCGCAGTGACGTAGGGGAGTGGTGGTGCTGGATTCAGGCGGATGGTGTGGCTCTGAAGATGTGGGAGACATACATGGAGGACCAAGAGCGACACAACAATGGTTGTCTGCTTCTGGTAAGGAAAAGGTGGGTTCGGGTGCGGGTTCAACTGACAGAGGTGCGATGCTCGGGTTGAGATACTATGGGCTTCGGTGAGGGACAATGGCCAGCGAAGAAGCAAGGCGACACCATGACTTCAGAACAGATGGGGTCTCACCAGGTATAGAAATGGCGCCAGTGACGTCTGACGAGGAGGTTGCTTCCGCAGGGGGTACGAGTCCAGCGGTGGCAGAGCAGGGGTGAGGCAAAACTATGGCAGAAATCTGTGATTTGAGGGTTTAGGATAGAATGCTTCTGGTTCGATTGAATTTTTTGTTTCACTACTGTTGGATTCAATTTTCAATTTGTAGTTGGGTGAATTTGGGTTCTCTAGTTATTTTGGTTCAAAATTGTGTTGCTTCTGTTGCTTACATTTTTGTTGATGCTGTGTTGCGGTGAGATGGGGGTGGATGAGAAGGAATGGTGACACGTCTCACCTTTCTTGGAACGGTGAAACGTCTCACCATTCTTGGAACGGTGAAACGTCTCACCATTCTTGGAACGGTGAAACGTCTCACCATTCTTGGAATGGTGAAATATCTGGATTGCGGTGAGAAGAGAAAACGAAGCTGGGGAGGATGGAGCGGTGATAGGGAGGAGATGGGATGGAGGCTAGGAAACATTGGGAGGAGTGACAGGATGGTGGCACCGTGAGGTTGAAATGGTGGCACTGCGAAAATATAAGAAAAAAAATGTGAAACGGGGGAAAGGATTGAAGCAGTAACAGTGGGAAATGGTTGCACCACAAGGCAGTGAGGGTGGTACAGTAACAGCTGCAAAACAAATATCAAACAATTATATTAAATATCAATAAAAAATAACCTTATTATTTAAAAATTGTTAAATATAACTTATTCAATAAATATTTATTTAAAATTAAAATGTTTTTTTTAAAAAAAATCAATTTAAAACAATTATAAATATATAAAGTTAGTAGCTTAAATTAGTTAACCCATTAACGAACCAGTTAATTAAAGAAATAATTAATTAAAGAATTAATTAAATTAAAGAGTACAAATATTAATATTAATTGAATTAAATTGTGAAAACAAATTTTATTATTTCAAGACTAGAAACTAAAGTGAGTTATTTATTTAAAAATTAAAAATAAATAAATATTCAATTAAATTGATGAATTGATAAATTAACTGTTTTGAAAATTATATGAAATAAAAAATTGAAAGAATGAAAAGAAAAAAATTGAACTTTTAAAAATAAATTAATAAAAAATAATAGTCAAATCCATATGAATGGTTTAATTTATGAGTTACTTAAAATGAAAAAATGATCACTAAAACACATGATATACTCTAAAATTGGTTATTTTAAACAATAATGTACAGAAATATAGCAATTGTTAAATATTTAATAAAAACATTATTTTGAAATTAAAAAGTCAATAAAAATATAAAAAGGGTGTGTCAAAGAGAGTTAAACTAAGCCACATCAATCATACTAAACTCTATGACATGTAAACAATTGTTGTTTAATTTATTCATTAAGTGATCATGCTTGATTGGTAATAGAATTATTTCGGTAAAATGTTTATCTTTAGAACATGATGTAACTATTATTAGTATTAATCTATGTTATTGACCATGATGTGATACTAAAATTGTTCATTCCTTTACTAAAATAAATTGATGAGTTCATATTTTTGAAGGGTTGATTATTCGTGTTTACATCAAATGTTGGATGAGGAGAAATTTTTCTGAAGATAATGCTACCATATAAAATAAGTTATTGGGAATAATGTGTTTTATTAAAACTATGTTGTTTTAATTAATGATTATTTTTAAAAATGATTTTATAGAGTATTTTATAAATGTATTTAATTTTTTTGGAAACTATTAATTAATTAAATAGATTAATTTTAATGGGTTTTAATAAAGATAAATGTTATGTGAAAACCTTGTAGTTTTGTAGAACTCCAATGCTTTGATTATAATTCTTATGGAAATTATAGATGTGTTAATTGATGAGTGGGAACCTAATAATGGAATTCTAGAATTTGTGTTATTAAGATGTTTCTTACATAGAGAGGGGTTCCAAACTATATTCTTACTGAACTTATTCTTCTTATTGTGCTTATTGTCTTTCTTTCTTCTTGTTGTTCTTATTGGGATACTTGTGTTTGTTGTGTTTTTTGTGGTTATGTTATGTAGATATGATACATAGAAAACAAGTTCTTCATGTGAATACTATTACCCAAATGACGACTATCAAGCCACCTATTAGGAAATGGTATATCATGGGATTTTAATTGGTCAACACAATCAATTACAATTGAAATGGTATTTTTTTATGGAAATTAATGATGTTAGGGATGAAGATCATTAATATAATTTTGGGAACACATGGATTTTTATAATTTACAGAACTTGTTTACTTGTAATCTTAATGAGTTACTCCCACATTTCTTGATAGAGTTGTCCATCTTTTCGAAGGTAAATGGGACATAGATCTGAAATGAAAAAAGTTCTTTATTATAGAAATATTGGAACAATATCTTACCATTCAGAAACTGAACAACATGAACTAATTTTTTAGTTAGAGAAGTTTTGAAATTTAGTTCACCTTTATTTTCAAGAACTTACTTGATTATAATTCCTAACCTGAGTTTTATTGGTGTAAATTAGTATTAGAATGGGAGAAATCCTAAAAAGCCTTCGTTTTGTGTGTGAGGATGATTCTCACTAAAATAGAATGTGTTGGACTTTGATTGGGATACCAATATCTTGGATTAATGAGGGAGGTTATTCAAAAGATGACATTTTTGATCCACTATGGGCTATATGAATACATGTTCATGCCCTTTTTACGTAGTATCATGCGACTTATCTTTTTAGAATTGATGAATGTAATTATTCATAAATAACTCAAATAAACTTATCCTTTTTTCTTAGTGGGTTATTTTAGGTTCTCTTTTCATGTTTTCTCATTTCCATTCTCACAGATAAAATCTATGATTGTGAAAGAAACATATGATCAATTGTGAAGTGGATGCCTTAGCTTATTGGTATACAGAGGAGCAATTAATTAAGTGTTTGAACAATGATGATTCAGGACTCAATTCATCTACATGAACTTGAGTTACATATAATGAAATGATTTGATGTCTTTTTATAGAGATACTACGATTCTTGACTTTTTTTAACATGTTAAGGGAACCTCGGTAGTTAATATCCAATTAACTCACTATTAGGTTAAACCTCTATGATGGAGAGATATCGATTGATATATAGAAAATGTGAATTCTATCTTGAATTTGAGATCAAATTGTCATTCCAATATTATGCCAGAATAGTCACTTTAGAAAAATTATCACTCAAGTGGACTATCCATTTGAGATTGGAAAGATATAAATGGTAATTAATGGCCTATTTGGGTGGTTAGATATTAAATGGAAGTGGTGGATCATGGGGAAATGTGCGTTATGTATCAACAAGAGAAATTAAAACTCCAACAGTAAGTGGGAATGTTGTGACTATTTTATATTCATGTAGTGTAGTCAGAGTGAATTTTTATGGAATGTAACACTGAATTTCATGAGACACATCATAAGATTGATTTCATCAAAGTAATAATTGATTGAAACACCATGTTTGACTGTTTAATTATTACTTGACTAATGAATTATTTAGATATTTTTAAATTTTATATATCCATGGATTTTCAAAGGTGCATGGGGTACCAATTTTCTTATTATTTAATAGGGACACTTGAATTTCCATTGTAATTTTCGTGGTCATTTCTATAACACATTGGAACCCAGTTTACCATGATATGAAATACAATCCTCAAATGGTCGAACAACCTGATAACACATTCTGGACTTTGGAAGAAATTCTTAGAGAATGTGTGATGGGATTTGGTGGTTCATAGATGGGATAAGTTTCTATTAGTACTATATTCATATAATAATATTTTTTAAACCATAATACGTATAGAACATTTTAATAAATTTTATAATCATGCTGCTGTGTACATTTTAAGGAAGTGGGAGGAGAAAACTCAATAACTAGACATACTCATATTTATAAGACTACTAAGAAAATCAATTTGATAAAAGAATGAATATAAATTTCCAAGATCCATTAGAAATATTATACAGACCATCATCACCATGCTTCATCATTTTTGGTGTATGATTATGTATTCTTATAAGTGTATTATTGTTTGTGGAATTACTATTTTGGTCATCAAGGAAACTATCTCTTTGATATTTTGAACAATTTTTGATTCATAAGAATATCACTGATGTTTCTTATTGACTAGATTTACGATCAATGTTTATTTTAGTTTATAATGTTTTCCATATATCTCAAATGGAGACATACGAGTCACATTCTACAAATTTTATTATTAGGGGTTATGTAGATGTTATGCAAAATAGTTTATTCAGTCAAATAGATATTAAAATTCTATATAGGAAATTGATGTTTTGTGAGTCAGAAGATTCTCATTGGTACGAGTATTATATAATCCTAATTAAAATTTTAAAGAGTCTTTGGAATATGTGGATCTTTTTTCAAGTGAAATGATCTAATATGTTTGGGACACTACCAACCTCCAACCTTCCGAGGATATAAGTAAAAATGGTGGAGAGAATTTCACAACCCTGGTTTAAATAATTTTACTAATTTTTTTATATCTTTTAAAGATATAAATCAGTTAGTGTTATTTTTACAATTTTCTGGAGGGCTTTGGGGAGTTTTGAAGTGTTTTTGAAGGGTGCATGGTTTACTCCTAATTAGGGGTAATTTTGTTGGTTTCCTACATAATCATGCATAATAAGGGAGGATCATAGAGTAGGTGAAAGGTTAGGACATGTTTTTATTAAATTGTGTGGTAAACACGTGGATATAAAAAATTTTAGGTAGTTATGATTCACATTACTAGTACATAGTTTTATAAACAACACAACCTTCCGTTTCGGGTAGGAAGACATGACTGGTTGGCATATAGGTTAATAAAACAAGTATCCTGACAATGATTGACTTATTATATTCTTGGAAATTAGATTTAAACTTGACTCCTCACAAAAATTTCTAATTTATATCTTCTTTTCTAGGGATCTCTAACTTGAGAGTTCCTTTGTGTGATTTTGGAGATTATCTTCCATCCAGTAGTTCTTATGTTATATTCCTAGAGTGTTTCTCTTAAATATAGATTGTATTGTTATCACAACACCTTCTACTATCTACTATTTTTTTAGGATAAATCCTAGTTAGAGGATTCCACTATAAGATCTTTCAGCTAATATATTTTAACGTGGATTAAGATTTATCCATCATAAGATGTTTTGGAGAGCTTGAATATATATGGCTGTGTTGTGGTTCATTGAGAAAAACTTATTTGGGAGGGTAGATACTGTCTTACTCCCCTTTTTCTTTTATCTTTAAGGCCTATGGTTTAAAAAAATTAATTTTATTTGTTAGTTAAGATTCCTTGAAAAAATAAAACACATTGAATTATTAACATTTTATTTTATGGATATTGGGAAAAAAAGTTGTGGGAAATTCCCAAAATTTGTTTTGGAAAATTAATAAGTGGTGTTTTGGTTTTAAAAAATATTTTTCTGTGTGTGTAATCATGGAATTAGAATAAGTTTCTTATTTTTCATGATATATGTGTATGGGGAATTTGTTAATAATTTTTCATTGGTTTTGAATTTAGCATCACATAAGATTGAACTGTGATGTGGTGAAATAGGTGTGGGAGAATATCGTTTTTATTTTGAGTTTGACCTATCAATCTAGGTCCACTTTGGGGGGGGGGTGCATTGGGTTTATAACATGGATCCCAGAGGGGAGAGTTTGGTGTATTTTCTAGGTGCATGTAATCATAGTTGGGGTATGTGTTATGGTATGCGTTTTTTACACCGCATGATGTATATATATATATGTACATATATATATTCATGGTGTGCATACGTTTTTTTCACAATGATATAGTTAAGGGTAATTCTTCTTACTTTTAAAGTGGATAACCTTGATGTAGTGGTCACGTTCAATGGATATTAGAGAAGAGAGGTGTTCATGGGGTATATTTTTGCATGGTTCTACGATGGAACCATAGTTTCTATTTCTATTTTGTGGTCTTGTAGAATTATTGGTTATTATTATTTACTTAGAGAAATCTAATTATTATTATTTCATATATTTGTATGTTTTTTTGGTTTTAACTTATTATATATACATCCTAAGATTGTAGGCCAATTATTGTGGGGTTTCATGTATCAAAGGGATTATCATCCCCCAATGGCTTGGAAATTCCATAGTGATTTATTTATTTCAGTTTATATATGTGGGATACACCTAAGTATAACATGATTATAATCATATTCAAGGAAATTGGTGTGTTGGTATGTTACATAGTGTTTTAGGACACAATGGGCACAAAGATCTAGAATATTTAGAGTATCACACTGTGATCATTGAAGATTCTTAAATCAGATATTCTATTAGATTTTATCGATCCTATAGTTGACTGAGCATTGCTTTTGTACAGGTTGAAATCACATCATATAATGGATTAAGTTGAGGAATGATATTCTATAAAGAATGGTGTTGCACAATAATCTATATATTTCTTGGAAATTAGTAATATTTGGTTTCATTTTAAAATGTGGAAGATATGTACATGATTTTAGGAAGTTGACTGGGTATAATTGCTATATTATTCCCAAATTAGATCATATGGTACACTTGTCATGATCATTGATGATTAGAGGAATAAGAATCAATCCATCTATGTGAGAAATGAGTGGGTGCATAAAATATTGTATAAAAACATATTACAGATGTTCTTTTAAAAAGTAGAAAATATAAAACATATGGCTTATATAGAGAGGTTCTGAATATATTGATATCTTCAGCTCATTAAATATGAATATATAAGATCCATATAATAATTCCATCGACATATATTTTTCAATTCAAGAGGGAATTATTTGAATAATAAAAAATAATTACATTTCAATACCTGGTTGTTGAAAGAGTGAAATAAGACAATTCCAGTGTGGAATTATCTTCGTATAGTGGAATAAAATATATTATTATGTTTATGTGGAAGATAATTTATTAACACCCAAATTGAGTTATCTTTCTTATCAAGCCTTAGAAGATTAAAATATATTACAATGTCGTCTATAAAAGAGAATCGGTAATGAAGTTATGTTGTAGAGAGCTTCAATTATACATATTTATTATGAAGAGACACTCATGTCTTTAAACTGACATTAGATTCACTAAAGTAGTACATATAATGGAGTTAGAGGTAGTGTAAAATGGGTCAATAGTGAGTCTTACCTAAATCTTTTATGGTTATTACACTATGACATTGAGTGACCATGACCAAAAAGTGGTATCCATCGAATAACATGTGATAGTGTATTTTTTTATATTGACATATCAATGAGTGTATTCTCCTTAGATTATCTCTTTTATTATTATCCAAATAAAATCACTGTATGTTATTTTTATTTAATTTTAGATTTCGTATTAACCATTCCATGTTATTCGTAATGAGAAGAAAAGTTATTGAATGTGTTCCTTCTAATAAAGTAATATGATACATATAACATTGAGGATTAGAGGAAGGGAATAAATTTATTTAGTGTGAACCCAATTTAATCATCTTATCAAGGAAATTATAGTTAGATTTGTACAGAAATTGTTAAATAAGAGTGATTTGTTGACATTTAATAATCAATTTTATATATTTTAGTAATCATAAAAATCACATTTTAGTATCTAAAATGTTTAATGAAGTGTGGCAGTCTTAAAGTTATAAAAATAAAAAATCAAATAATTTTTTAAATATCAATGATTTTATTTTAAATGAATCAATATTTTTTAACAATGAGGTATTAAAAATAATAAATGCTTGTATTTTTTATTACTATTCAATTTTCCTAATTTTAAAATTATGCACTGTACTATTTTTACAATTACACATATTAGAAGGTAGAATGTTTAGAATTAAGAAAAGAAATCAATGGGTTATTGTTGTTGTAACCAATGAATAATTAAAAATTATATTGAAATTAATTCTAAAAATATAATTATACACATATCACATATAATTTTATATAATTCATTAGCAAGTTCTTATTATTAATTAATTAACTATTTTAAATCAAATTATATTAATATATTTCAAAATTGAGTATATAATATATTTTAATATGATTATAGTTTTATTTCTTAGGTTATATATATAATAAATTTATTATTTTTTAATTATATATCATGTTTTGTTACTATGTTTTTTGTTCCACTATATTAATTATTTACAATTCTATGTATATAGATATTGATAAGTGTTAGATTGATCAACTGGATAGATTTTTTTGTAGATTTTTTGGGGATTAAGATATTTATTGATATAACCACAATATTTATAAGGGAGTTTATAATTTATCCATATAATAAATTTTAAGTCATATAACTTTTGGAATGAAATTCCATAAGGTATCATTTGATTCTAAACATGTTTATGAAAAACTATTTGAATTGGTCATGTCAAGGTCAAGAGTATATATTTTTTATTAATCAATACTTTAACAAATAGTTATTTATCCAATAATAGTTCATCTAATGAACATAATTATCAATGAAATGATATTTATATTTCCTATGAAAGAGACTAACTTTGAGAACTATTACATTGAAGAGACTATTACACATTCTAGAGAATATTGAGAAGCATTGAAATTCATTGAAATTAATGGTTATATATATAATAAATTATACCACATATTCACAATTTTCTATAAAATATAACTTATCATAGAGATGTCACACATAAATATGATCAATCTTTATAAAAAACCACCTTTAATAAGTTATTAGCACAATTATAGATAATACTCGCTATTTGAGTAAATATTTAAAATGTAATAATACAAATCATTCATATTGAAAACAAAATTTGTTTTTAAAATGATACAATTGATGTGTTCCCTAAAAATTATATGTTTTTATAAAGGAGAATAAATATATCAGTGCTTGTAATGTTTGCAACTCATCCAGGTTGAAAGAATGTGAGGGTAATTGAGGTCCTCAAATTCTTCTTAGTAGGATCTTGAGGCAATGGAGAAATATTTCCATGAAGAAAATATGTTACTTCCCACTAAATATAAATTTTAAGTGACTATTTATGTCATTTTAAATCACTAAATTTATGACACAATATACCTCGAAAAATAAGGAGGCTAATGTGTTAACCCACCAGGAAGATTCTTTGGTATGAAAATAGTTTGATTATATTCACTCAAAATTTTCCCAAGATAACTGTAATGTATAGAATGGTTTGGTAACTGATGGTTTTAACTATTTTAGTTCTATGGAAAGTTCATCCCATAGTTTGGGGTTAGTGTAGTTGTTTTGAAACAACATTCCCCCATTAGTATTTGTTAATCAAATTTTTTTATTAATCACCATTACATTTGAAAGACCAAGAGTATCCAATAATGAAATTATGTTTTATATATATATAAATTCATTAAAGAGTCATAATAATTTTCAATAGATGGTGTGGTGACTTCTTTCTCTTCAGTTAATGTATTTTTAGACTACGGGTCACTTTTTTGTGGAAACTTAATGAAAACCTAGTGAATTCTTACTTATCAAATAGAAGTAAAAACTAATTATCTTCATGAAAATGTTTCAATACAATTATGACATATATATACTATAACGCTATATAAGGAAAGTATAAATTGTACACATGAACATTCATCCTCCAAAGCAAGATTTTAGAAAAGATAATGTGCCATATGAGGGGAACAATGAACCCAACCCATCATTTAAAATCATGTCAATGATTTAAATTTTGTCATAACTTAACCTAGAAAACATTTACATGGTGTAATATTTTTTTGGATCTATTGGAGCCTTTATTATTATCGATTCCAACTGAAAATAGGCAACACATTCATAATTATAAAAACTAAATTATTTTATTTAAATTAGTGTATTGATAAGATTACATTTTAATGAATGATTTTGATTTGATTCATATTGAAAAAAATGTGTTCCATAATATATTTTGGACAATTTAGGGAGTTAATGGGAAATAAAAATACAGTTTCAGATCACAGTGTGATTAAAAAAATTGTATTTATAAAACATTTTTATTTCTTGTTGGGTGAGGGTAATAAGGTATACATGTCTACTGTATAAAAAATGATGAATAAAAATGTGAAAGAGTCACTTATTTCAACTTTTAAGATGGAAAATTTTCCTGATGTTTATTATTGTAATATTCTTAACCATGTGAATTTGGTGTTTTATACATTATAGGGTCTAAAAATTAATTATAATCATATTTTACATCAATAGTTAATTCCAATATATATTTCTGATTATTATCATATTCATGATGTCGATTCATTGATTGAAAATATTTTTTTTATAAAATTATATTCAATAAAACATTTTAAAAGTGATTTAAAAATATATAGGATACGATTTTGTTCACAATATGTCCTTCATGATTCACCCTCACTTGAACCCATCTTGGGATGCTAGTGAAGATGTGGGTGACCCCCTATGTTTTATTACAACAGGCTGCGGGTTTGAGACTAGCACTGAATATATAAAGAACACATATAGTAGTCATTACCCTCATAAACTCTGATAAAATATAATGAATATCATCAACAAACTCTATATAATGTAAAATAATTAACAATGATGTTATGTTTCTAATGTCATACATAAACAATGATATTCAAAAAAATACCCCGATGTAACTCTCGTGGAATCAAAACCACGAACAATATGATCATGTATGATCCATCCCATTACCTAAATCCCTCCTAAAAATCTATAAGAAAGAATATATATATATATATATATATTAGGTTATGAATACAATATAATCAATAAGATCTCCCCTAAAACCTCTTGTGAAATCATGGAAGAATCATTATAATTCCTCAACGAACAATTTTTTTTACCAAATCATCACCTATATTAGGTCAACTACCACCCCACCTCACCAAAAATTAGTCACCTATTAATACATACAATAATAGTAACATAATATTAAAGAATATATGTAGGGATGGTACCCCAGAAATACTTCTATATTGAATTAGTTTCCTCTAAACCCTAACAACTTATGTACCGATGCTCCAATCCCTTTCATATCCTAATAAATTGATTACCACATCATAACAACAACCTCATATCCATGGGTACATGCTTCATACCACAACTACCTATCCATTTCCTCTTTATGGTATGATATGAAACAATGAATGACATAAACCTCATTCCATATGCCTTTCATTTATACCCTGATCATGCTTCTACATCATCACATCATATTAATATATCATATCATATCCTTAGGCCATCCCACCCTATCTACATTTGTAAGAGATTGAAGGGAAGAGGGAGTAGTCATGTATCCATCTATATCCATCCTAACTGTTGGAAGAAACACCCAGAATGTGAGCGCTATAGTTTTCTGGAGTCTTTTATCATTTCTTAGGTTATGAGGGTTCACAGAAGTCTATTATTTAATAATTACTATCATTTTACTATTTATAAAATGTTTATTAGATATTAAAATAGTATTATTAAAAAATATTGAAATTATATTAAGAATTTCCTATGATATTCTTATGTAGGAAATAATTTTTAATGCATAAGATTTTACTCTTTTGTAGTATATATAAATATATTATATACTGAATATATTTTCATATATTTAGTTTAATAAATTATATATTGTTTATTTTAGTAATGAAAATTGAAAGTATTTGTTTGACATTTATCTTTATATTAAAATATTTTGTTTAGGTGTTTACAAAATTGTTGGAATTTTTATTTAAAGAATTTATTTATTGAATTTGTAAAATTGTCAAAGTCATGAGTTACATTTAAAATTTTAGGTATAATTTTATTATTTTGAAATTATTAACATTTATATATCATAATATATTTAGGTTTTAAATGTAAAAAATAAATGAAATGGAATTATGTTATTTATTAGATGTAATTTAATAGTAAATGGTGATATGATCATGTAAATGGAAAGTGGTATTAAAATTAAAGTGAATTTGAATAATAATAAAAAAATTATTAAATTGAAAATAAGGTGATTCATGATCTCGTGAAGGGGAAATTGAAATTTAAATCTTAAATTAGAAATGAAACAGAAAAACTCATAAATAAAATGTTGGGGTGTGAGTACAATGATGTGAATTAGAGTAATACTTTTTAAATAAATGTAATGATATACTAAAATCAGGTGAGGGGTAGGTTGTATATATGATTTCATGAAATAAATTGAATAAAAACGTTTTATTCAAAGAAATAAGTTTAATAAATTTAAGTGTTATGTTTTAATAATAGGTAAATATGGAAATTTGAAAATAAAATTTAATTCAATGGACTAATTTTAAGTATTGAAATGTGTATAGGTTGACTATAGTATGGATTTCCCATATTTATTTTAAATTTAGTGTAAATAGTTCCTCTCTTAGATTCCTCTTGTTTTCTCAAATGTGGGTGACCTAAATAGAACCCATGGAGTTTGTGAGTACACTTAGATCAACAATGGTCCTCCCTTGTGAGTTCCATAATGTGAAGACTCCATTCGTCCTCTCACCGTGAGTACAATGACATACATCATGCTTTACACTAGGACTTGAAAATATCTTTCCTCTACTCTGTTTAAACAATGAATTGAGGTAGTGAATTTATAAAACAAAATTCATCTTATAGTGTAATTTATTATTTATCATGCCACAAATCTACTAAACAGGTTGTGGAACATTAAGAGCACTGATTCCATCCCTTCAAATCTAATAGTTGGACTTACACCATTAAACTTTGATTGCTAACCCCATTCATAGTGAAAGATTATATTGGCATCACTCATTGGTTGAAATCCTTCCATTAAACACTCACGTAGTGATCCATCATATCACCGTAACAATTTATTATCTACCAATTCAAAATATTCATTTATATATGGTAAGGTATTCTCCATCTCTATCTATTTTGTTTATTCTTTAATTATAACATGATTGATTGTTTTGGATCCTTAATAATCCTTAAATTTTTATTTATAGACTATTAATAATATATTAATGTTATAACTATATAAATTATTACATGTTATTCTGAAAATAACATTTTTAGAATTATTACATGTTATTTAATTTTTTAACATATGATTTTTATTAATTCATTCATGAAGGTATTTTATTAATTATTTGTCAGAAGTGTTTTTACTATGTTTTTTATATGTTTTATGAAACAAATTAACGTGCCTAGGTTATTTTTTGAAAGGTAAGTTCGAAAGGTGGCATAGGCACTGGCACCCTTGCTTTGAATTGAAAAGTCGCATAATCAGTGCCTCCTTCCCCTAACATCTTTGTGGATCGATGACTCGGAAAATGAGGCATGGTTGCAGCTACCTTCCACCTTAACTAAAGTGAAATGAAGCTTCCGATAAGCCACCTTTAGCGTAAATAATGGTGAGCAGTGGTAGGGGTGGTGTCTTCTTTCCCTAAACTACATATAAAAGGGTACCCCCCTCATCACTTAAATTTCAATTAATCTACCTCAATTCTACTCCCAGTATCTTAACAAAAATCTCAAGCGTTCATTCTTTTTTATGTGGTTGCTTGGATGGCCTAAACATAGTGACAATTTTTGGGAAGAAAAATTTAGTTGTATTTTTTTCTTATTTATGTTAATGTAATTTATTTATTTAATTAATTTTTTAGTTCTAAATATGTTATAAATTTAGTAGTTTAGTTAGATAGATATAGTTTATAAATAATAATTAATATTAGTAATGATTAAGTACAAAATAACTAATGAATAACTTAAGATTAAATAATGACTAGATAATGATTAGCTAATAATAATTAATTAATTAATACCATATGATTATCAAATTATTAATGGAAAATAAATTATGGAATAAGAAATGTTTAGATAATTATTTGATAATTAATAAAGAATGAATAACTAATGATTAACGATTGATTAACTAATGACTATGTAATGGTTAAAGAATAATTAACTAATGATTAAATATGGATTATTTTATTATTAAATAATGATAAAATAATTATTAATGATTGAATAATAAATTATTAATGAATGACTAAATAATGTTTAAAGAATGAAAAAATAATAATTAACTAATGATTAACTAATGATTAAAGAATGATTAAAGAATCATGAAGTAATGATTATATAATGAATAACTAATTATTAAATAATTATTAACTAGTAATTAAATAATGATAAATTAATGATTAAGATTTATTAACTAATAATTAAATAATGGTTAACTAATGACTATATATTGATTAACTAATGATTAAATATTGATTAAGTAATAACTAACTAATGATTAACTAATGAATAAATAATGATTGACTTATTATTATATATTGATTAACTAATTATTAATTAATGATGACAGATTTATTAACTAATGATTAATGATTGATTGACTAATTATTAAATATTGATTAAATAATTATAAAATAATGAATAACTAATGATTAAAATCTATTTAGATAATGATTAACTAGAGCTTAAGTAATGATTAAATAATGATTAGGTAATTATTAACTAATGATTAACTTATTATTAAAGGACGATTGACTAATCATTGACTAATTATTAAATAATGATGATGGAATTATTAAATAATGGTTAATTAATGATTAGAGAATGATTGAACAATAATTAAATATTGAATAATTAATGATTTACTATTAATTAACTAAAAATTAATTAATGATTAACTAATTATTAACTAATGATTAAAAAATTATTAATCAAATGATTAACTAATGAATAAATAATGATTAGCTAACGATTAAATAATGATTTACTAATTATTAACTAATAATTGACTAATGATTAAAGATTGATTAACTAATGATTAAATAATTATTAACTAATGATTAACTAATTATTAAATAATTTTTAACCAATGATTGACTAATAATTAATTGTTAACTAACAAATTCTTGACGAATGATTAAGTAATGATTAACTAATGCTTAAACATTGATTAACTAATGATTAAATATTGAATAACTAATGATTAAATAATGATTAAATAATGATTAACTGATAAGCAACTAATGATTATGTATTGGTTGACTAATTATTAAAGACTAATTAAGTAATGATTAATTAATGATTATCTATTGATTTACTTTTGATTTACATAGAATAAACATAGGATGGAAGAAGAAAATATGGATGATAGAAAGACATAACTGCACACATGATATGTCACTCCCATGATTTAGATGACTAATACCTTATTGAAAGCCTGGTTTTTTACTCTCTATGGATGTTTTTTAGATGAATCAAATTCTATTTATAAACCTCTCAACATACCTTTAATAAAGTTGAAAATTGTTCTACAAATAAACAATGTATTATTTTAGGATATAAGAAAATGTTATAAACTTTTGGTATCATAATGATTATGTGGTTGTGTAAATAAAAAAATACATGTATGGATAATACAAGTGGATGTGGCTCTGGTATAGATATACCTAGGTTTAGAACCCAAAAACACTGAATTGAGCTCGACTCGATTGGGAACTGGTGCACGACAACATGCTTTACTACACACCTAGTTTGACACTCTCAGTGGATATGCTTTAGATTATTCATATTTTGATTATAAATTACTGAACATACTTTTAAGAAGATTTAAAATTGAACTATAAAAATTATTTCCATAATTTAGGATATAAAAATAAATTCAAATATTTCAGTATAATAATGATTTTATGGTCAATCCTCATTGTCAATTGTATTTACACTATCATAATCTTGATTAAACAAATTCTCATGTAGAGAAAAATGTCTTCTTATGTCTACAAATATGGGGAGGTTATTCAAACTGACCAAGGAGATTCCTATAGTACACAACCAATAACAATGGTTAGGACATATGATTGTGTAACCCTAAGTGAACGTCAAGAAAGAATTCATGTTTGATTAAATCTAGGAACTAATCAAGAGATCAAGTCTATTAGCTATAGACATTTGAAATTCATGGATACACTATGGAATCTTGGGTATCCATTGGATTCTTATGAGCACCATTTCCAAGACATAAATTTATTTTAAAAATATTTAGATGGTTCCATGATGGATTTATATGTAGTGATTTATACTATATAACAACAACATCCAATTTTATGAAGACATAGACTTAAATGAGTGGTTGAAGAAGTTCAATCCCAAGATATTTTGACTATTACCTATGATGTTGATGAGGAAAACCAATATAATATCTTGGATATATATATAAATATGACTTCTGATAATGAATTTTTTAATGCGGAATAGTGGGAGACAACGTTGCTGATGAGAAGGGAGAAACAAAGGTTAGGGAGGAAGTTTATAGAATTATAGTAGAAATATAAAAACCAAGGCTTACAATAAATAATCCACCACTATTCACATCTTATTATAAAGAAATGAAACATTTACCAAAACTCAATTATAATTTCCTCACACATGCAACTGAGTTTCTTGGATTTGTAGGGTATAGGTTTAGTGTGCTTTAAAAAACACTGTATATTAGAAGGGATTTTCCAAGGAATGACGCAATGAAAAACATACTGACAGTATTTCACGTTGGGAGGCATGGTAGATATCTAGTTTTGGAATCATGATATAGAAGATATATCATATGATTTGATAAATATGGGGACAATTTTAGATTCCTCTTAAGGAAGATTAAAAGAACATTTCTCTTGGAGGTTAGAGAATTTTGAAGATTGAGGCGCCATATACTTGTGTTCATCCACGACTGACATAAGATCATATTTCATTGTATGGTGAATTAGTTTCATCTATTATAATTGAGGTGATTAAGACCTACCCAGATTTTCATGTAGCCCTTGTGCAAGAGAGGATACAAAAAACTTTTGGTTATATGATTTCCTATAATAAGGCATCGATGGTGGAATAGAAGGAAATTAGAGAGGACTATGGGGATTGGGGTAAATCTTATCAAGTGTTGTCATAATTCCTAACCATACTAAGACACAAAAACCATGTTGTACTCTATATTATTAAGAACGGACAAGTGTCCCAGTATAACCGACTTAATCCATCTCATGTTCAACTTCATCAGTTTATATGGGCAATCCTCCCTTGTATTTCCACATTTTATTTCAGAAAAAAGTTTATACAGATTAATGAAACATTTATATATGTAAAATTAAAGTGATTATTTTTGAAATATAAAAATCCATGATATAATTAGTTCCCCTATTCTGATTTCATTTTCCATTGCGGAGAAGGAAAAATACGAACCATGAAGTTGGTTTTTGGCATATATCCTTAAAAGTTTCAACCATATTCACTGTTTTTTGTTCGATATCTACTCTGTAAGGGGAATTCAATGAGGCAACTGATACAGATCTTGATACATGTAGACCCCTAAATTCATATCATCTATACTACATATAACACATTATTGAAACATGCTAAAATAAGTCCATAATTAATCTGTAAAGAATCAAACCATGAGGATTGGTGGGCAATGTTTTTACTATTTTTTACTATTTCAAAGTAATGATAAAATTAATTTATATGAAATATGATCACTTCTATGTATCATATAAGCCTGATTAATGAATTTTTGAACCAAATTTGGAAACAATTTGCACGTCTAATCAAGGATTGTATGGATATTTGATATAAATTACAACGGAAAAATGGACATTGGCATTGATGAGGGGAAGTGGTACCAACACATGACCACAAAAATTGTGGAGAGAATCAATGGTTTCATCAAGAGGATTAAAATGTTACCTTTAAAAACCAAGGTTTAGGAGACATTTTATCATTGTTTGAAGTACTTCATTGATATAAAAAAACTAGCCTTGAATGAGATTATTAGGGGATATGGTAGGGATGAAACATTCAATGAGTTATTTAAAATAACATTGAAAAAGATTCTAGTTATCAAGTTGTACTTTTCCACTATGAAGACTCTAAATTAGAGGTTTATGTGTGTACAGACCCTAATGAAAATAGAAGAAGTCAAAAAGGTGGTATTATTAGAAGAACAAAAATGATAATGTGGATAATGCCAAGAATTTAGGTTTCCATGTGCCCACACTATCACCACATGTGCATCTATGAACATATCATGGGATGTATATGTTGATCTAGTGTATCAGCTGGACACCATTACTAATTGTTACAATACACCAAGGACACAAATTGGGGAATTTTAATATTTCCCATTGCCAAAATACTAGCTGATATTAATACTTGATAGAAATTGTTTTCATTAATGAGGGATATCAAAGTCTATTATAATGAAGAATGGGATGTACTAGCCTCAAAAACAAGGAAAACATTTGAGATGCTTCATATGATATCAAGAAGCTCATAACCAGAAATGATGGCCTAACATTTCCTAGTTAAGTTCAGACTCTCATCCACAATGATGTTTTGTCTCTAATGAAATCCTTTTATATTATTAATTATATGGTTTTAACATAGAATCATTCATTTTAAAATTTTCTGAATACTCCTACTTTAAATTAACAATAAGCCATTCATATTCATATTTCAAGGAATATGAAAAGTACATTTGAGGTGACATGAAATCACAACCAAACCATCAATGGATAAATTATAAAGAAATAACATGATAAAATAATCAATACCATCTTGTGAGAAATAATACATAAATTAAAATTCACAACATTTAATATCTAACTTATTAGTTAATGTTAAACATCATTTTTGTTGGGTTATAAAAAACATGTTGTCTTAGTTGTCTAAATTTTTATTAAAAAATAAGTCCACGAATTTTTTGGAAAGTGAGGTAAAAATATGAGAAAACATAAAATGAATTTATTTATCCTTGATATAATGAAAATTAGGAACATATAAAGTGAAATTTACAATAAAAACCCAATTAATTAAGACATCGATGCTCTACAAAAGTTATGAAATACCTTGTAACTTTCCAAAAGAATAGATTTTTTATGAGATGAGAATGACTTGAAAAGTGAAGTAAAATCAATATTATGTTCAAGTTGTAGCTTAATAACATCTTCCAAAGGGATGTTAATAACTTTTGAATTTTTAAAAGCCTCTATCCTTATAATTACATACCTCCCTATATGGTGAATATGTCATTAGAAGGCTTGGCGCTTTTGAAAATTAAAAATTTAAGTACATCCATTTGGAAGATGTTAAAAATATACCACTGGAAAAAAAGATGGATTTTACATCACTTTCGATGCCATGCCCATCTCATCCAAATTCTCTTCTATTAAAAAATTACAATGCATTTAATGTCAGTTGTAAAATATTCATGAGTTATTTACTTAGTTGTTTGTTTTCTATTTCAATTTATATGATCATAATGATCATATTATAATAGATTAATAAATTGATTTAATGTTTTATATTCTTCTTACCTCCCTTTCTAAAACCTTTTGTGACTTATTTTCTAATAATGTTTTAGATAATGAAGACAAAATCCTTATATATATAAATATATAAAGATATATCTTAAAATTTTTATTTATTACATTCTACCAATCATAACATTCATTTAAACATAGAGTTATATTTAAATTTTAAAATTTAGATTTATTTAATTTTTTATGTATATATGGATGATAATATGATACTCACTAAGTATTATAAGAATGTTTCATGCAATGTGCTAGCTGGACGTGAGGTTCAATGGATCATTGTATGTAGAGAAAAACATTATCATCACATTATTCCCCTAGCCACCATTATAATGTTCCTGTGTTATGCTGGATTATATGGAATTACAGTATCAGATATTACATTCATTGAGCATCACATCCTCTTTCCCCTCGTTGATATATTGAGGCTGGACACACACACAATCCACTAGTCGAATGGAGATAAGACCATCACAGTTGACGATGTCGAAGTCCTTATCTTTATTTATATTTGGGGGGTAAAATTGTAGGATGCCCCAATGGAGACTGGTTTGAGATAGTACAAATATTTCCAGGGATAAGTATTTTGGATAATAATGATGCTACAAATGGCCAGTCGATATCCATGAGGTGGATTGATATGCACTTTTCATAGTTACCTAATGACATTGATGAGAAGACTATTAAGAATCATGCCCATGAATATATCTCAAAGATCTTTGGAGGGACACCATGCATGGATCTATTAGGTATTCATGTACAAATGATGTATCTGGGCATACATGAGTATTTTGATCATATCGAGAGATACAATTGTGGATCAACATTCTTGGAATACACATACAGATCCTTATGCATAACAAACCACTTTGATCATAATGATCTCAGGGGATGCATCATGCATCTTTAGATATGGGAATGGGATCACATCCCTCCTCTCTCCCATATTTTTTCTAGTCCAAATATACATATATATGTGCTATATGATGCTCCACATAAGGACTTGTATGATCACTCATCTCAAATGGGTTCTGTTTCTGGTAGGAGTTATTGCATTTAATTTTTTATTATTTATCACATTAAATTTTGTGTTTTACTAGAGGATTCAGGAACACCACTTCATCTTTGCTATGAGAAACAATTTTGGTGTATACAGTCTCATATTGGATAGTCTACTACCCACCGAAGTAAGTATATACAATATTTCATTGACTATGAAGTTTCATAAAATCATCATTTTTAGTTTTTAATAAGAAAATGTTTTTGAAAAATATCACATGTCATTTCAGACTACATGGAAGCCATACTGAGAATTATTAGAACAATTTCAAGAATTCTACACTACTAGACGTCATAATGTGATGGTTTTAGTTCCTCTCATTCACTTTCATATTATTAAGTGAAACCATCATGATCGAGTCATGTACCCATTTGGTTGTGTTCAACGTATCCCATTTCCATCAAGACAAACACCAACGCCTAATTCTGTGATGTTGAAAGGGAGGTAGGATGTTGACTGGTGTTGATGACATGCCAAGTATCAAACTGCTAGGATAGAGGTGCATAATTTCTTCTCGAGGGTCTGAATACGATGTGATTACTTCTATCACAGGATCATGAATATGAGCCATGGTATAGAATGAAGTCTATACTATATATTAATCCACATGACAAAGGGAATCAGGATATAGTAAGTTAATAAATTTCTCTTAGTTTATTTATTAAATTATTTTCTAATTAAATTTTAATCTCTTTGTAGCATGCTTGACTACAATAGATTATCAACATGTCTGCTCTAGAGGAGGAGGAAGTTGCTAGCCTGGTAGCAATCCATATTGTAGTGGAGGGACAAATGCCAACTTATTGTGTGGTTCATGATAATATCCTTGATCATCCACACCAGGGAGATGAATTTCCTACCCAGGGAGTGGAGTTTCCTTCTCATGAACCTCCTCTAGCTGATGTTGATGTCAAGGATCCACGATGGTAATGATGTAGAGTACATCGTGTTGCATGTGAGGACTCACCTATTCCTTAAGTGGAGGTTTCACCTCTATTAGTACAGTCTTATACAATTGGGGATGTTAATTAGGAGGTATATGATCCATTCATGTTTTCAGGATATCAATAGTTTTATTTGGATATATCTCATTTGAGCATCTATCAATGGCCATTTCCCATGGCTCTACCTTTCATGCCTAAGCCTCTATAGGCTATATGGTTCCCCCAAGAGATGTTGGATATCCTTTCTACTCACATAGTGGGTGAAGTATCAAGTGAAAAAGATGAAATTTAGATGACCCATCCTCTTATTGATAAACATGCAGAGCATCTAATAGTCTAGGTTCTAGTGCCTGAGGATCTACCCCCTCTAGGTCATCATACTTCACCCTAGCCCAAAGGTTGATGATCACGATATGGGAATCCCATTCATAAAACATAAATTGGAATGATACCTCACCATGGTGAGTGACTGTAATCATTCATATATATATATATATATTTGTTTGCATAAAGTATTGTAAACTACAATGTATTCTATCATATATATGATTGTATGTCTATTAAAATTATGTAATTATTTTTACTATCAACCATTTTTTACATGTTAATCTATTTTTTAATTTTCATTTATATTTTAGATACAATTTATATTTTTTATTCTTTCACAGAATACTACTTTAAACATAAGACTAAGTATTAAATTTTAATTCAGTAACATTAAAATCATATAAAATATAAAGTCTAAAAATGATCTAAATAAAACATAAAACATAGCCTCAAAATCTAAAAATTTGTGGAAGAAAAAATGAATTTCATAAACATATACAAAAATTTAAAAGGAATGGAATGTAAAAAAATATTATAAATGCAATTGTAGTGGATTAAAATAACAATATATTGTGACAATAAAATTACTTTACATTAAATTTTTTATGAAGTTCTTGTTGTTTTGAATTATTTGTTATATTTTCAGTAAGTGTTTCAAATTTTATTTATATTTTATTTCTAAAATATTATTTATATAATTTTAAAGCAACTAAATTCAATAATTTTTATGTTTTGTATAGGTGAATTTGAAATAAAATAATATATAAAATATAAATACAATCTAAATGACATTTGAAAAATTGACTTAACATAAAAAACATAATTTAAAATAAACAAAATCAAAAATATAATTACAATAAGCAAATTTATGTGTCAAAAAATTTATAGAATAAAAAGATATCATTTTCACATTCAAATATTAATGGAAATAATTCTAAAAAAATAAATTATTTACTTTATATATATAAAAATATACCAAGATATATATTTTTAAATATAAAAACAATAATACTTTAAATGAGTTTTTTCATTTGCTGAAAGGTTGCATCATTGATGCCACCTTCCTTCTTAACCAAGAGGCACCCTCACTGATACCACCTTTCTGCATTAAATTTTAAAAAAATTATAACCTAGTCCAAATTAAATAAAAATTCAAAAAACCTATAAAAAATATATTTTTGACCTATTTGTCACATTTAATTTATTCATTACATTTTTCATTACTGCATCCAATTTTTATTGTAATTTATATTGGGGCAAACCTCATTTCTGTCATTAAACTTTATCTTCTTCCCTTGAACATGAGATAAAATCCTATTTGAAATGTAGGTTTCTATTTGAGAGTTTTCTCCCCAAGGTCATAAGCTTTGGACCTCAATTAATTTTATGATGGGTTCAGATTATATTGGGGGAGAATCATATGTGAGGTATTTAATGTGAAGACCCAATTTTCTCATTTCTTGTGTTGGGTTAGTCTCTCTCATTTTCCTTTAGGTTTTATTTTAATTATCGAGGATGATAATTATTTGAGAGGTATCTAATGTAAGAGTCCAAATTTCCCTAAGACCAAAATTTCTCATTTCTTAAGTGATGAGGGTTCATGAAAGTCTATCATTTAGTAATTATTAAAATTTTATTAGGTATCAATTGTTTGTGAAATATTTAAATAATCTTATTAATGTGATTTTAAAATTATATTATTCATTCCATTTTTTTTATGTATTGATTTTTTTACATAGTATAAGATATTGTACTTTGAATGAACACTAAATATATTTTGTATCAAATATAATTTTTATATTTCTAGTTTAATAAATTATTATTTGAATATTTTATTAATTGTTTTTGTAATTATTTTTTATATTTCTTATTGGATTTAAAATAATTTGTTTTGGTGCTTAAAACAATGTTATAATTATTATTTAATGAATTACTTTATTCGATCTATTAGAATCACAATGGTGCGAGATGGACTTTATTTTTTGGATATAATTATATTATTTTGAAATTATTAATTTTATGAAAAAATAAATTATTTATGTTTTAATTGTCAAAAATTAAGGAAATAAAACTGTGTTATTTATGAGATGAAATTTATAGGTAAATGGGGATATCATAAAATAAATGGAAGGTTGTGTTGGCTTTAAATTAAATTAAAACTATAAAAACTAAAATTTTATTAAATGGGAAACGTGTTGATTCATGATCTCATGAAAGAGAAAATGAAAATCCTAAATTATAAAGAAAACATGGTATTAATTTAGAGGAAAAAATTAAATGGGTGTGTGAGTATAGTGATGTGAAAGAGAGTAAAATTAAAAAATTATTTTAAATATTAAAATAGATTGTGGGTTATGTTTTTTTTGTAATTTCCTGATGTAAATTGAATAAAATTATTTTATTAGGAGATATAATTTCAAGTAATTTAAGTGAAAAATTATAATAATAAATAATTGTGACATTTTTAAATTAAAATATTAAATTGTTGACTATTTTCAAATAGAGATACACATGTCAGCCGTTTATAATGTAGATCAGGAATATTCATTTTAAATATCATGTATACTCCTCCTATCTCTCCAATTCATATTTTTTTTCAAACATAGATGAAATATGAAAAGAAATCCTTGAGTTTGTGGCTTCCATTTGATTAACAAGAGTCTCCCCTAATGATTTTTAGGCTATGTGGACCCCCTCCTTCATCTCTCCAAAATTGTAGTGACTTGGAACGAGCTTGAAATCAATACCTATGAACATATTTCCTCTTCTACATTGTGACATTGAATTGAGTTAAGGGATTTAAAAAGTTATTTAAATTATATAATTATATTTTATCGGAATGTTTTGTAATATACTAAATGACTTGTTGAAGCTTAAGCCCATTTACTATTATCCATTCAAATTCAATTATTGTACTTACACCATTCACCATTGATTGTTACAACCTTTATAATGAATGATTGAATTGTAATCATTCACTTATAGAATCCATTTCATTAACCATTCAAGTCAATATTCCTTGTGTCACTCCATCCCTTGGTTATATACACATTTCAAAAATAAATATAGATATGGTAATCCATTCACTCTCTCTATTTTTATTTTATTTTATTCTTTTATTTTAATATGTTTGATTGTTTTGGTTATTTCATGATTCCTTAAATTTTCATTTATATAATATTAACAATATCATGCCAGGATATTATGAAAATTATGGCATATTTATATTTTATTTTGATAACTATATATTTTTCTAAATTTTAGGTGGATTTACTACTATTCTATGAAATTATAATATTTTAAAATGAGACATCATCAATTGAACGATAATAATATCATTTTAATATAAAATAGATAAATTCGAATAATAATTTAATTATTAAAATGAATATATTAGTAATATAAAAAATTTATGACCTTTTTATTTTTGTCATCATTATTTCCTCATTAATGGACATGGTTATCCTTTTAGTAATGAAATTTTACTTATTTATTATCACATTGAATTAATTACTATTTTTGTTTGTATTTTTATACTTGAGTGATGGATTGAAATGTTTCTTCTAATTTTTATTCATGTTTTTGTTTATCTTTGATTTGTTTTATTATATAATTATATGTTTGTATGCCTATTTTATGTGTTTGTTTGATACTATTGATGTGGTTTATAATGGCTCAAGGTAAGGAAACATATATATTTCTATGTTTTGTAATGAATTAAGGTTATTACATGAACATATTTACCTCGGGTTGGGATGGATTAGGTTTATGGAATGTTTTGGTTTAGAACCACATTAACCACCACACCATCTTATTCCCAAAAAACACGACATTATTTCCAACTCTTACACACATCGATCCATCCTTCCCACATCAACCACATAACAAAAAAAAATTAATCACACAAATTACAACCACAATGGAAAACTAATAATATCACTCTAACCCCAACATTGATGACCATAGATAAATAGAAGTAGAATTATAAATTACTATAATAAACACTAAAAAACATTCCCTTACAACTATACTTATATATTAGTTAAAAATTATATTCATAAATAAGAACATTGTAAATTATATATTCCTATTTTTCTATTTTTCATTAATATATTTATGTGACCTAACCAATTATAAAGGTTATAAAATATATAAAAAACAAAAAAGATATCAAATTTTCATAAATATCAAATAATCCTAAATAAATATGCTATTAATAATAGAGAAATCATTAAAATAATATACAAATAAACTCCTCTTATAATTTATTTAGTCTCATTAATTATCTATATTATTTTACTTCTAACTATATAACCAATGGAAAAAGTTCAATATATTACACATTCACACATAATAAAAGATAAGAGATAGTTTCTAAATCCTTTAACGTAATAGGAGATACAAGAACACAGTTCAATAATAAAGGATAACTAGTGATAAACACCACTGAACATAGAATGAACTACCACATGACCTATCCACAAACTAATATCATCAAGAATTTAACCACTTACAACAAAAATTATGGTAATGTACTATCATAACCTCTCCAGAAAGAAGAAATAAATGAAGAGGAATAGAGTATAGAAGGTGGGAAAGAAGACACCATTATTTAAGAGGTGATTCACTACATTAAGAAAGAGGTTTAGATCTATGGTACAATTACTAGGAAGCACTAAAATGGTGACTACTGTTATCTACGATTTTAGGGAACAAAGGAAATAAAAACTAAGGGATGTGTATAAAAAATATTTAAAATGAAGCCTCATAGGACCCCTCCACTGAATGGAGAGGACCCAAAGATTAAAAGTATGAGGTTGGTCAAAGGATATCCAATTTCCATGTCATATAAAACAAATATATCTCCCTCAATATCATAGTCATTTAAACCATTTTAAATACTATATTAACTACCACCATGGAGTAACAACTCTTGAAATTGAAATTTAATCCTTAGAACTTAAATCTAATCCCCAAACAGGTACAATAAGGATGAACTGACATCGATATTTATATCATCTATCCCAAAATTGAAAATACAAAAAGAAACCCCATGAAAAAACATAATTTCTTGAATGACTTTGAAACATGAATTATTACATTGCATATTTCTCATAAAGATTATGAAGGTTCTATGGTACATCAAAATTGGTTATTCCCCTACTTAATAATATTTTTCATAGGTTTCTTTAGATAAATACTTAGAAATTTCTGGATTAAAACCCTAAATATTTGAATATATTAATTCTGTATAAAAAATTTATAATTAGTTTTTATAGATAAGAATTACCTGTGATTTCAATTATTTCCATTGTTGAATTAATTGACCAATATTCTCATACTATTATTGTGATGAAGAAGTCAAGGTTAGAACCCCTCTACCAACATCCATACATACTCCATGAATCTTAGATCATTGGCCTTAGATCTACGAGTGATAGAATATAATAATAAAACAACATGCATAATTAATTGTTGATCACAACAAGAACCCCTTTAGGGATTTAAGGATTCTATCTTGTTCTCTTAGTCTTAAGGGGGAGGATAAGGGTCAATGCTCTTTGTTCATGAGATTGTACTTATGAATGTTTTATCAAGGATTGAGATAATTATTTAAGGAATATTTTGTGTACAACCAATATGATATTTTTCTTGAAATGAAATTAATCATGTCATATAATTAGGTTAGAGAATTAGATATTATATAAAGGACCTTAACTAATCATTGAATTCTACTTAAAACCTACATCAAATAATAAAAATAATATTTTTATCATTTAATTAACATGTTATGAACTCATATATATTTAAATACCACTTATTAAATAAATATATTGATACTTATTTAAATATTATTAAATAAAATATGAAACTTCTTCTAGAACCTTAACTCGATCTATCTATCCTTCTCGATATTTATTAAACCTTTAATAATAATCAATTAAATAAATAAATAAATAAAAATTTATTATTAATTGAATAAATAAATAAATTTTATATCCACTAACTTGTGAATAAATATTTATTTAATATTGAACTCACATTAATATTATTTAGATTAACTAGTGGAAGAATCTATGTGATCAACAAAAATTAAATAAGTATTATTACTTGGACATGAAAATATCATTATTTATAAAAATAAATTCAAAAAGACATTAAAAAAGGATTTGATAAACTCAGTTTGTGAACCTCTAGGACTCTAATTATTGGCATTAAGTGAACTAGATAAAAATCCAATATCATTGTCGGCAAACATGTTATGACACCCATATTTAGAAACATTAACATTTCAATAACAAAAACCTCTTATGGATGTCCAATTTATAATATATTCTCTTTCTATTTATATATCTTGAAGTAGGTATCATTTAATTTTTTATCGACCTATATTCTTGATATTTCATTCATTAACTTCCAAAAATGAACTCGTCTTTAAACCACCATGGTCGTAAAATAAATAATTTTATTCCATTTCAATCAAAGGTCTATAGATATATACTTTAATTATCTTATAAAAAACAAAACCTTTCTTGACTAATTTATTAATGTAATATCATATATGAGAAGACCAATCTATCAGACCTCATTGAAAGCATACACCCTCACAGTTTTCATTAATACATCAAATTATGAAATTCAAGATGTAAATTAATGACAATCTCAAGTGAATGGACTAGCACACTTGTTTGCAGATATAAATCTCTGATGACATATATAAAGTATTTCATTCTTTCTAGTGGGTATATTCTAATAACCTAATATCATGAGGATTTACAAGGGACTACTCATGAGAAGATGTCTTAATGTATCATGACACAATTACACATGATATAAATCACTAAATATCCCATTAAAAATATCCCATCCATCAATAAAACATATATATAATAATTCATTCATAGAACTTCAGGGTTCCGATCATATAAGGGAAATTTTATCAACATTCGATACGACATGTACTCTAAGGAAATTATAAAAATATTTTTATGTCGAATAATACTCATCATATGATAATATATTTATCAATTTTCAGGTATTTGAATATATAGGGAAAAAAGTATCAAGTAATTAGTTCTAGGGAACCAACTCCAATGGAATCTAATTTATACTAGATCTAACTCCAATGCCTTTTAGTCATCTAGATCTCACATGATATTCTGTATTTTGATGAGATAAGGATATATTCAATTATTCTTCTATATTCTCCTCTATAGAAACTCCTATTATGGTGACCTCACCCTATTGAGAAAATACCTGAAGATATTATACTTCTAAAGAATATAAATTTTCTATTTATGTGAGCATGGAACCATGGATAGGGCAACCACTATAGTATTAAGAAAATATAATGTGATATAATATTTCCTAATAGTAATCACATCAAGATTCTATATAAATTTTCATCTTTACACTTTTTGTTTTTTAGTATCACGAACTACTGTATACTTTAACTCTTTTGTTGAATTGGTGAACACTAACATCTTTGAGCTCTTTTAGTTCATAGCTCCCCAATTAAGATAAAATACATATCCTATATATTATTTCATAACCATTTTATTTTTCTAGAAACTAGAATCTATAAATCAACTGATGACTAGATCCTATTCTCTTATATAATCTAATACCCATAGTATACCTTCGATACTTTAGGACAACCTTCATAATAATCTATTACTAGTATTTTGGGGCCTTCCATAGATAGGTTATAGGAAACATAAAATGTCGTACATTTCATGGAATACATGATCTAGATTTTCACCGAATAATAAGGGATTCTACTCATCCTCACTCTATCATGTTATACCCGAGGAAACATTTTATTAAATAGGTGTGCACCATATGACACTATAAACAATAAACTACTAGATTGTACTATATATAATGTTTTTGGTATCTGGTCAATGTAAATTCTATGACTTAGTCCTAGAAGCCTCTTATATCTATCATGAATGATCATGATCCCCAAATATATAGGTTAGTTCACCTATGTATTTCATGGTGAAGCACTCATTCAACTATTTATTAACCAAATATAATATGGGTATCTTATTTAAAATTAGTAATATATCATCAAAATATCATAATAATAAAAATTTTATACACCAGATAAAATTATTATAGACATAGGACTCAGAATCATTCATTTTGAAACCAAATACACTTATGGAATAATCATTTTTAATGTTCAATGATCTTGATACTTCCATTAACTCACAAATGGATCTCTATAACTTACATACCTTATTGAAATCCTTTTATGTCACAAACCCTTTCAGTTGTGTCTTATAAAAATCTTCCACAATTTTCCCAATATGGAAATATGTTTTGACATCTCGAAATCCTAGTAAATTATTATATAAATTATAAATTTAATTGATTTTATCATATAAACTAATGAAAAGTATTAATCATAGTCAATGAATTGATGTTTATTAAACCCTTTAGATACTGGTATTTCATTATTGGTACTAAATTTAACATCCATATTCAGTATCATATTTAGTAAACATTTTCACCTATAGTTAACTATATCTATAGGAGGATATACCAGAACCCAAATGTGGTTCAGATATATAGAATCAATCTATGAATTCAAATATTCTGGGAATCTTATAGCTTATGAGCTACTTACTTCTTCCTTATATTACATGGGTTCATCCTTATCAACTAAAAATAATTCACCATAATTGGTGACTAAAAAATCATGTCTCTCTAGTTTTATAAACTCTATGGTTCTCATATGTAGTACTTATGTCTTTTGAATAACCACTTCCATGGGGTTATGCGGAATTTTTTCATGTTCCAACTCTTTTGTATCATGAGAATCAAATTTTCCAAATTTTATCTTTCTCCCACAATATATTTTGTAGATGTACACATTACCAAGGAATATGTCATGTCTTACAACTATTACCTTCTAGATTGAGGGGATATATAGGTAATATCGCATTGTTTCCTGGTGATATCCAATAAACATACACTTTATGTCTCACAGTGTGATTTTTTCCTTAAAATTACAATACCAAAATTATGAATCTTTATATAAGAGTATGTAAGAAAATAGGTTTATTTCTATTATAAAACATAAATGGAGTCCCATTTTCTTCTTTATATGGTTCATAGTTTAGTTTATATGCTACCGAATGTAATTCATATCCCTAAAATGATAATCAAAGGTATGAAGGAATAATCATTGACCTTGTTGCGTCTTGAAATGTGTAGTTACTCCCTTCACTTACACTATTCCATAAAGTTGTATAAGGAAGGGTAATTTGAAAAAAAAAATCCAAAAATCCCTTATATATTCAAATAATTATTATTTAATATATTCCCCTCCCTAGTTCAATTAGGGTTACTTTATCTTTGTACCAATATGATTATAAACATTGATATTTTATTCCTTAAATTTCTATAATGATTTATAATTATACCTCAAAACTGTTAATATTCATAACTACTAAATTAATGGGTTAAATTAATGAATTCATAATATCCCCACTATATTTTAGAAAAAAAAATTCCACACACATTTTTATGAACCGATTCAAGAAGCTCTATGGCCCTTTCACCCTATCCATCAAATGAAGGTTTGGTCATATTTTTATGATAGAAAGCATGGCACACATCACATTCTTGTAGTTCAAAATAATATAAATACTCTTCAGGATATATCATTTTCAATAAATTATCATTTACTCGACAAATTCGGTGATTGTAACACTTGATATTCAATTATAGTATGTGAACATTTCATTCTAAAGAAATTAAAACATAATTCACATAATTTTATTCCGGAACATGATTATAAATATTCAAAAAAATTATAATTATAATTATAATTAATTATTTTTTTTTAAATTTATCATGTCAAAATTAGCATCGGCGGAACTTTTGAGATTTTTATGAAATAATTGATTTTATGGTGAATAGGGAAAAATACCAATTTTACAAATAATGTCACTTTTATGAAATTATCAAGAAATAAGAATGAATAAAAATATTATGATATATATTTTTTATAATATATATATATATATTAAATATTTAATATAATTCATTTAAAAATATAATGTTGATCTTATAAATCTGTTCTTGAAGTTTGTGATACCTAAGTGATGTTTTTATTTAAATAAAAACTATTTTTGTTAATTCTTATTTAAGAAACTATTTATTGGGTTAATTTATATTTTTTGGGTTTAAAGATAAATAAGTCCACTATTATTTTAAATAATAAAATTAATTCTATTTTAATCAACATTATACATGATTTTGATACCAATTCAAATATTTGTAAAACGAGAATTGTTCTAAAAATAGTTTTTTGTATTTTGTGAACTTATATTAACAATAATTTCAGTCACATATGAAAATTTAATATTTTTAAAATTATTTTAATATTTTGTACAAACATAATTATTAATATGTAATAATTTCATCTTAATTTTTTTGGCATAATTGATAGTAACCGTCATAAATATTTATCACTATATTTATGGGTTAAATCTATTAAAAGTGTTTAACTAAGGGGATATAGATTGAAGATATCATAAAAAAATGATTAAATTTAAAATTTTGGTTTTATTTTGATCTTAAACTTGTAATCTTAAAAATAAGGACAATTTGGAGCCACTTTACTTGAGTAAGAAAAGTATTATATAACAATTTTTCGAGTATTTACAATTTTTCCATGTAACTAACTTATAAAAAGGAACTTCATCCCCTACATTCTCAACCCTTCTCTAGACAATTATATCAAAAAATTCCTTGGCGAATATATTCCCAAAAACCTTATCCACATCATAGATTTTATAGTCTTCTTAAAATACAACTTCAAGATGAATTAATGTGTAATCAAAAGAATATTACCAGAAGAATACGTTTATGAGCTTACCCTGCATTTTCAATATGATTCTAAAAATTCCTCCAAATATTCAGTAACAACCTTAAAATATTTTTATAATTATATTTAATATACTTATATATTGTTAATTTAAGGGTAAATCCATTTTATACCTCATTTTAATCTAATAAGACATGAAAACAATTTCTGTTCTTACGTATGGACTATCCTCTACACATAGTAGTGTCACTATTTTTTATTAAACTCCAAACAATGATGGTTATAGAGAAGGAATTAATGAAAAGTTATGGTATTTTTGACATAATTACGATTATTTAAATATAATATATCATAAACATCTTACCCTTATATCCATTAGAAATTCATAACGTCTCTTGTGCATACGTTTGGACTACCACCTTTATAAATCGATGCGATTCATTATCCTATTAGTAACTTGAATTGAATATAATGAATAAAAATTATATTAACGACATTAATAAAATTATGGAAATGTTGAAACCATTTCATAAAACCTTTGATCACAGTAAATATAAATAATTATTTTTGGATAATAGGCCATGTAACCTTAAGTGGTCAACTTAAGCAATAAATAAACAATGAATGGATGTCAAATGATTATAAAATGAACTTAATAAATTGCATAAAGATGAAAATAATTTTTTAATCAAGTATTTATGTCCACCCCAACCACATAATTTCTTTTATTATATTTCTTTCATGTATTTGAATATTTTAGTTGAGGTTTGGTTTGAGTTTTTTGTTTCATTTTTTGTGTTTTTGAAGTGCTGGGTGAGTTTTTGGCCTATGCATGGTTTATGAGAATGGTTTCAGGGTTAAAATTGTAGCATATTTAGGAAGAGGCTATTTTCATTTCATTTTATTCTTTTACGATTTGAATTAAATGGTTTGACCATTGATTATCCTAAACTGTGCACGAGGGAGAAACTGTGCGGCCTGGGGATTAATGTCTATGTAATGGTGCATGACTTGCACATCATTAGAGGAACCATGTGGAAACCATGTGAGGGATTATGTAGGTTGGATAGTATAAGGGTCATGGTTGGTGAATAGTTTCCCAAACTATATGAACAAACTATGTGGGGCATCCCTTTCTTTAGTAGGGTGCACACTGTTGGCACAAAGTTTGTAAAATTGTGATCCCTAACCATGGGATTTTCCCAGATCATTAAAATTATGAGGTTCTAGTTTTTCCCCTCAGTTTTTTTCACCCTATTTCAATTTTCTCCTCCTTTATTTGACCTAGGCACAATAGGGGGCTCTAGGAGACCCTCCTACCCTACTCCCCTTCATCCACTAAAGCTCTTTGAAGGTTTCTAGGTATGTTTCTTTGAGTTTTTAGTCATTTTCATCTTCTCCTCTTCCATATCTCTAGGTTTCTTAGTTTAATTTTGATGGGTTCTCTCTTGGTCAAAATATGGGATGACTTTTAGATTATGTGGTCTAATTTATTTGATATTAGGGTGTGTGTATTGTCCCTTGGTGTGTATTTTTCCTTCTTCCAAAGTTTCATTACATTCACACGTCATTGAGGTAGGATGTTCCATCCATTTTTTTTCTGACACACTCTATTTGATTATTTAGTGTTTCTAAATAATTTATAAATATGTTTTTCATTCTTTTTCTGTGTTTTTTGGGTTGGTATGGTATTTTCTTGATTTAATGTCGGTGTGAAATGGGTTTCAAATGGTTTTCTTAAAATTTCTTATGTATATATGCATGTAAGGTGTTTGATAAAAAGTAAATTGAACCCATTAATGTGAAATTGTGAGGTTTGGCTGGTGTTTTCATCTATTTATGTTTTTTTATTGTGGTTGTGTTGGGAATTGGGTGTTTTAAATGTGAATTGAAGGCTCTTTTGGTTTGACTCTTATGTGTGGCTTGTTTTATTTTCGGGTAAAACAAGTTATGTTTCCTTAAAAATTATTTTGGGTACCTTCTTGGATACATGAAGTGTTTAATTAGATGTGGACACACCCATATGTGCATGAGGTGTACATATGTATGGGAGAAAAAAAATATCTCTTGATAATGATGTATCCATGAATGTTGGGTTTTCAAAGGCCTCTCTCCAATTTTCTTCCTCCTCATCTCAAATGGTTCTTTCAAGATAATATTATTTTCAACGTAATTTTAAATGTGTATGTATTGGAATATTGATTTCAAAAAGAAGTTGATTATGTTTCATTTGAACCTATTCATTATGTTTTATAAATGAGATGAATAGATTGTGTGAAGGGGAGGAATTTATTTGTAATTTTTTTGAGGTACATATGTGATGAAGGTTAGTTTTCTAGAAAAATCAGGATTTTTTTCATGTGATATTACCTCTTATGTTTCTTAAATGTGTGATATTAAATGTTCAAGTGGTCCACATAATGTTTTAAAATAGGCTTGGTGGGTGTGTTGATTTGAAATAGGATTTGCCTATGGAAATGGTTGGATTTTGTGTTCTCTTTTCTTATTATGTTTCCAAATGGGTTTTACAATTTAGGAAAGTGGTGTGAAATGTGTTTCCAAATAGAATTGATTGTTTGAATGAATTTAATTTTGGTTTAAATTATTCTCTCCATGTATTGGCCTATTTAAATCATTGAGGTATGTTTTTTAAACAGAATAATAGAAAATACCATTTGGAACATTAAATGTTTTTCAATGTTTCTACCTTGATTGGTAATTTTCTTTTGAAAATGAAATTGGATTCATAAATTTAGGTCTTGTTTTTAACATTGAGTTGTTTTGGGGTTTTATTAGGAAATATTATGTTATAAAAAGGCTCGGATAGAATTTTTTGATTGTTGGGAAATCTATTTTGATTATGAAAAATGGTGGCTTCCACGTGAGCTTAATTTTAGGGTGAATGTTCTTGTGAAATAAATGATTTTTTATGTGTTCATGTGATGATTTTATTATATAAGGAGAACACTACAACTTGGTATATGTTCCCCTCTAGTAGCTCATGAATGATAAAACAATAGGATTTGGGTTATGTTTTGAAAACACTAGACCTTGGGATGAATTCTCCTCTAGTGGATCATGCATGAGAATGTTGTGGGTTATTATTGTTATATCACATTTCACTGGGTACTAATAGTAGGGAATTCTTGAGCATCATGTAGAGGGTTGAGTAATGGTTTCTTTTAGACCCAAATTATATGGGTTGGTACCCCTAGAATTCATGAGAGGCCAGGTTGTATGTGCCACAAGATTGGATTGTTTACAGTAGCTAGTTGGTTATTGACTATAGAGTTTCACTATATGCTAAAAGTTGAGTCTGAACTAAGTATGTCCATGGATTGAATATATAGATGTTTAGGAAATCCCAAGGATTATCTATCTATATGTATTTTTTTATACTTTTACATGTTAGTTATTATCCCCACTTGTTTATACCTTATATTTTTGTTTCCATTATTATCATCAGAGTTTGCATTGGGCGATATAATATGGATTTGTAACTAGATTTGTGTTTTCAATTGTGTTTTCGAATGTGGAACCATTTTTTTTAAAATAAAAGATTTTAGTGTTGTTTAAAAAATTGGATTTGGGGAAATATGTGTTTGGTTTCTTAGAATTATTAATGTCCTATTTTCTATATGTATTTAAAACTAGTTTTTGGGGACTATTTTAGTGAAATAAATGGAATTTGTGGTGAATGCCTACTATGTTGTTGTATGCTCACAGACAACTTGTGCCACTCAACATTAGTAGCTCTGAGCTATTTCATAGGCTCATGTTTCTATTTTGGTTTTCCATAGGAGTAGGTTGGTATTGTGGTTTGTGGTGACCAAGAGGTCACATGGAGATCATGTTAGGGTGGTTCAGGTTTTGATTTGTATTCAATCTTTGTTATGTTCATCAGTAGTTGAATTTTGATTGGTTGGTGTATTTACTGATGTTTAGTTATTATTGGTTCTACTACATGATTAGTTAGGTTTTTATCCTAGATGTTTATTGGGATAGTTCATTCCCATTTGATTATTTTGATTCCCAACACTATATTTATTCTTTTGGGGATTACGAATGCCCTTCGTGCCTTTGTTTGGGCTATAATAGGTGTCAGAATTGGATAGCAGCCTAGATTAGCTCCTGAAAAACTGGTATCACAGTGGGATCTTATTATTTGGGGTGTTAGGTAGATTGAAGTTTAGGAATTTTGGGACTCAATAGGTAGGTACGAGAAGGACGTCCAGAACCATTTCACTCTCTAAAATTTGAGTTGACAATAGTTGTCCAGGAGTTGAGTCTTTGTCTTTGATTTTTTTTGCGTTGATGGGGAATGATAATGGAGGTGAACATATTTCATTTTATGACCTCACATAGAGTAGTTACCCATGTGGAGTCGAAGTGCATGGTTAAAGGTTATATTAGTTGTTGATGCTTACTTGGGGCATGGCCCACTAACCATGTCACTGGGTTATAGACGACCACTAGTTCCTTATGTCGGGAGTTTGGTGTGAGTTGTGATTTGGTTTGATTTTGGTCGGTGTGGGATGGGTTTTAAATTGGAAAATGGTTATTGAAAGAATGGTCTTTGAAAAGTTAAATGTTTTCATGGTGTTATTTTGTTTTAAATTTTATCTTTAGTGACTGGATCAGGTTTGAGAACTGAGTTTATTTTCAAAGGAAGAACCTTTTTTTGAAATTTGGATAGAAATGGTGGGTTATGAAAAGTGTATTATGGTTCGGTTTGTGATGTTTGGATTGCAAGATTTTTGTTTTTCCCGGTAATGATCCTTTGGTTTAGTTTCTATTGATTTTGATTTTGGTGTTCTATTTTTTTCTATTCAGAGTATGCTTCCCAGAAAGGTGTCGCAGGTTTTTATTGAGTATCTTCATATTGTTGGCCCATCCTAGACACCAAGTGGGGTAGAAAATCCAAGTTAATTTTAGTTTTCCCTATCTTTTATGGTGATAAAAGTCTATTAGAGGCTTCAGTGTGTCTTGATAAAGTCTAAGGTGTATTCATGATGTTGGGAACTCTTGAAGAAGTGATGGTTTGAGCTATAATGGGTTTGATTGGAGGATCTAATTTGGAATTGTGGTAACTGATTGTTTAGATGTCATTCCATGTTCATATGTATTTGGAAGTATTTAATATCACTTTCTTCCAATGGGTTGTGCCAGGGAGGTGAGGAAGAGGAAGGTATAATATCTCAGGAATGTTTATTAGGCTCATCAGACAGTGAGGGCCTATGTTGATCATTTCAAGGTGCTAATTTCATTTTCTGTAAAAATAGTCTCATAGAATTAACTGAAATATCTTATTTTCCTTTGTTTTATTCCTCCATATAACAAATATTGAGTCCTCTCATTCTAGGAAGTTCATCTTTAGAAATTGGTATATGAGTCTTTCTTAGGTGAGTTGGTCCCTAGGGTGTGATCATCGGTGGTCAGAACATGTGAATGTTCCCTATCTAGTGAGAGGTGTGTGCTAGAGGAACCCATTTATGAGAAGTCTCCATTTTAAGCTCTAGAATCTATATATTTGGAATAGTTCACGTTATTTTAGTGTGCCCACTTTAGGAATTTTATGAATTCTTGTCGTAATCCTCAAAAATATTTTCATCAATATGGCAGTTTGGGTCATCTGGAGAAATACATCCAGAAGCATGGTCAGAAGTGGAATTCGTAATTAGAGGATGTTATTTCAAGATTGTGGGACAAAAAATTCTTTAAGAAATCATGGATCTATCCATAGGCCCCAAATTAAATATTTTCACATAGTTAGGAATCATAGGTGTGGTGGAGTAGTCAACCTATCTTTTATCTATAGTGTTGGAGAAGAGTTAGATGAAGCTACTTATTGTAGTTACCATTTATTTTTTGAGTTCTCTGTTGTTGAAAGAGGATTGGAGTTTTTTTCTTTTGTGATATGAATAGTTGTTCGTTTTAGAATGTGAGTCTTTAATTTGTTTCCCTTCTTGTATGTGCTTGGCCATTTTTGTAAATCAGTTCTGGTTCTCAGTCGTGGTAGTATTGGAGATGTTTATGTCATATGGAGTTGATAAATTGTGTTTTTGTTTGTATTTTGGTTTGGGTTACATCAGTGGGATTCCCCTTATGTATGGGGTTTGGCTTGTGGGGGGAGTCCCTTATTCTAGTGGCAGTGTTATTCAACTTTTTCCATAATTTTTGGGTCTGAGATGGGAGTTCCCATGTCAGTACCACAGTGTTGGGAGTTTAAATTTTGGTGCTGTTAAACAGGTCCTTATGCTGGGGAGAACTCTCTTGTGTACTCTCATTGTTCTTCGTGTTATGGTTTCCTCTAGAAATGACTTGGAGTGACTTGTAGAGTAAAATGTCACATTGTGGACCATTGTATCATGCAAGGTTATCTCATTTTGACCATGCACTTTGTCCCTCATGTGTTTAGGTGACTCTTTGGGGGCATAAAGTGTTTTTATTGGGGATACTTATCACACCCCAAACACATAATCTATATTATTTTATTATTTTATTGGTGTTGGATATATTTTTTGATTTTCTAGTTGAGTTACCTATTCAAATTCTGGAAGTTTAGAAGTTCTGGGTGAGTTTTCATTCCTATTTATAGTTTCTGAAAATGGGTTAAGGATTAACCATGCATCCTTTTGAGGAATAGGAAGTATTCTATTCTTTTCTATTTACACAGTTTGAGAAACGAATGGCATGAACCATGCGAGGCATCGGAGAAACTGTGTTTCTTGAGAGTTTCTGTCTTGGGCATGGCTTATATCGTGTGCAAGGTTAGAGGAAATAGTGTGGCAACCATGTGAGGGGTTATATAGTTTGGACAGTATCATTTTGGATGGTTGGTGTGTGGTTTCCCAAACATTGTGAAAAAACCATGCATGGTTCTCCTTTTCTATATTAGGGTGCTCACATTTTGTGCATGGTTTTTCAAACCATGCGGCCTAACCATTTCAATTGGCCAGATCATTAAAAGTATTAAATTATAGTTTTCCCCTCCATTGTTTTAACCCAAATTTGGGTTTCACTTCCTTTTTTTCATCCTAGGTACACCATGGGGATCATGGAGACCATCCCCTATTGATCTACTTCCTTCATTTAATCTCTTTAAGGTTTATTAGATATGTTTATTTGAGTTTTCAGTTGTTTTCCTCTTCTCCTCTTCATTATATCTCTTTAATTAGTATTTTAATGGTTAATTATCTCATTTCGAAACCATTATATGAGGGTTAGATTATGTGGTTTTATTTCTCTGATGTTAGTGTGTGTTAATTGTTCCTTGGGGTGGATTCTTCCTTCTTCCAAACATTCATTTCATCTGTATGTCAATGAGGTAGGTGTTTCCATACATTTCCTTTCAAACACATTCCATTTGATTCTTTGGTGTTTCTAAATAGTTTATAAATTCATTTCACATACTTTGGGCATATTAGTTTGGTTTTTATGGTGTTTTCATGATGAAAATTTGGTGAAAAATAATTTTCAAAGGGTTTTCCTAAACATGACTATAGAAAGTTTCATGCAAGGTATTTTGTAAAATGTTAATTTATCCTCCAATGATAAATTGGGTTCTTTTGGTGGTGTTTTCCTTTCATTATTTTTTGGTCTTATGGTTGGATTGTTAATTTGGTGTTGTATATGGGAATTGGTGACTCTAATTGTTTGAATTTTATGTGTGGCTTATTGTATTTATTGGTAAAACAATTGGTGTTTCCTTAAAAAGGATTTGGGTACCTTCGGGGATACATGACCGGTGTTATTTAATGTGGAGACACCCATATTTACATGGAGAGAAAATATGGATGGAAAAAAATGAAAAATTTCCTTCAAAATGATATTTCCTTGAACCTTTGTTTTTGAGAGGCCTATTTGCTATTTTATTCATCCACATCTCAAATGGTTATTTCATTCTAATATTCTTTTCATAGGAATTTGAAATATTAATGTATTGAAATATTTCATTCAAAATGATGTTGATTTTGTTTCATGTGAACCTATTTGTTATTCTTTATAAATTTCATTGAAAGTTTTGAAATATTTTTTAAAAGGTTTTGAGTTAAAAATGCGAGGAATGTTGGTTTTTTAATGAAAGTGGGTCTTTGATTAATGTGAGCCTCCTTATTGGGATTCTTAAATGTGTGATATAAATTGTGAAATTAGTAAAAAAACATTTGAAAAATCTTTTGGTGTGCGTGTGGATTTGAAAGAGACAATTTCTATCAGAATTTTTGGATTTCATACATATTGTCCTTGTTTTGTTTTTAAATGGGTTTTATGAATTTTTATAGTGGTGGGAAAGGCATTTCCAAATAGCAAAGGTGCATTGAGTTAATATAATTAATGTTTACAATGAATTCTATAAGGCTTAGCTTGTTTGAATCTTTGAGGTATGTCTTTTCAATATAATGGTAAGGAATCACATTTAGAACTTTTAATGTTTTTTATGTTTCTTCTTTGGTTGGGACCATTTTTATGGAAATGAAATTAGATTCATAAATTCTAATGCATGTTTGGCACTTTGAGATGTTTTAGGGTTTCTATTGTGAAATCCTATGCGATGGAAAGGCCTGGTCAGAATTTCGTGATTTTGTTCAAAGTGGTTTTGATTATGTAAAATGGTGGATTTCATGTGAGATTAATTGTTGGGTGAATATTATTGTGAAACAAATGGATTTTTCATGTCTGTTTGTGATTCTTTGATTATGATTGGATACAACTAGATGTTGGGATGTGTTCTCCTCTAATGGATCATGCATGAGGATGTTGTGAGTTTTAGCTTATGTTTGGAAACCACTAAACATTGGGATGTATTCCCCTCTAGTGTTCTTTCTTGATGATGTTATGGTTTGTGGTTTCTATACAATTTTTCACTGAGCACTATTTTCATGGTATTCCCAATCATCATCCAAAGGGTTGAGTGATGGTTTCGTATTGACACTAATTAGATGGTTTGGTTCCCCCTGGATTTACTAAGAGGCTTAATGGGATGTGCCACTGGATTTTATAGATTAGAGTGTAAAATGTTTTATTAACTATGGAGCTACACCATATGCCAACAAGTGAGTCAAAACTGAGTTTTTATAGGGATTGCCTCTAGATATGATTAGGAAATTCCAATGATTATAAATCTATATGTTTTATTTTTCTTCTCCTACTTATTGGTTATTATCCATGCCAGTTTATGATTACTTGGATAGATTCCTTTATTATCAGTATAATTTCTTTTGGGTTATCTAGTATGGACTTATAATTGGATTTTAGTTTTCAACTGGGTTTTGGAAAGTGGAAGATTTTTTAAAAATGAAAATTTGTGTGCATGGTTTTAATAATGGAATTTTTGGAATGATGTGTTTCTTTCATTAAAATGATTAAAAGAAAATTTTCTATATGTATTCTAAACTTGTGTTTGTTGACTATTTTTGAAAAGGAAATTCATGGACTCTTGGGTTATTACCTACTGAGCTGTTGAATACTCACACACTACTTGTACCACTCAGCATGAATAGAACCAAGCTATTTTGTAGGTTCAAGTTTCTTGTTTGGTTTTCCATTAGATAATGTTGGTGTTGTGGTTGTTGGTGACCAAGAGGAAATGTAGAGAATGTGTTTTCATGGTTCAGTTTTCATTTTGTATTCAGTTTTTGTTATGTTTAGCAGCTGTTTTATTTGGATCAGTTTTTGATCGTATTGATTTTTAGTTGTTGTTTTTTCTGATTCATATTCATTTTGGGTTTTATCGAAGCTTATTATGTGGATAAATAATTTCCATTTAATTATTTTTACGCCCAACACTAGTTTCAAGTTGTATACCATTTCACTATGTTGTGTTAATGGAAGTAATCGTATTAATACATTCATTTTATTCACTAGATAAATATTGATGTCATATATTCTTGATTCAATATAGATATGTACTTACTGATGAGTCATTTTGATTATGTATTATTTTTGTGATTCAATATAAAAGTAACAAACTGGACACATGTTAGTAATGGGAAGAGCTTGGTCATAGATAACCCCTCGATGCATCAACTAGTCTCACGAGACAAACAATTTTCCAAACTAGTTGTGTTTTTGGTGTATTCCTAACCATTCATTGAAATGTATTGAAATAATGACCTAATAGTCTAGTTTCTGATTTCCTAGCACTAGTCCATAATAGAAATATTTTCTCATCCAACATTACGTATATCCACCATTAATATTTCAGTTATTATGAACCGTGTGATATTTATGTTGATATTTTACATGGATATATCATCAAGTTCATGTTATTTATTAAATGGAATATATGTTGATTGTCCATTTTCCATATTTTTTTAATGTGTTATATAATCTTGATATATTTATTTTTTATTATTTACCTTTATATCCATCTAATGTCACCCTTTATTTGTTTTACTTTGCATGGGATATGAAGAAGTAATAATTGAATGTTTTCCAAGGATTCAAGATTTTTTTTCACAAAATGTTTTATTTTTTTCAATATAATAGAAAAATAATGTATGTATCAAGCCTCTCATTAATGCTAAACTAATCAATATATGTTACTATGATCCCTTGAATCTTAAAACATGTAATAATGTAGTCACCATGTCTGGGTTACCAGAGTTGTGTTAACTATAGTTAGTATCGAAAGAGGTTTAGTATGACCCTTGAGAACTAGATTTTATAAGAACATATCTAGAAAAATAATTAAGATTATCCCCCCGAATATTTTATAATTTATATAAATTTTGATTATATGACTCAATATTCATGATTGTATGAGCTAATTTTGTGTGTTCTATTGATTAGACAGAGTGCCATGTGGAAAAAGGGAAATAATGTTAATTACTATAGTTAATGTGTGAATTTAACTTTTTAATAAGTTAACTTACTAGGTGTTGGAGTTGATAATACCCCAACCATATTGGGGAAACTAACCTTGGTTATAAAAAATAATCTTTCCCATTCAAAGTTACCTATTTTTTTCATAGTCTGATGCACCTATTTTTGGATCATTTTATATAATATAATCTTCCATCATTTAACGGAAATACTAATCCATTGTTAGGTTACAAATGAATCCAGCCCATTTAAATGATATTAGGAGACTTGTAGAGTAATGAAAAGGAAATGGTTATTCTGGAAGTATATTTTTTAAAAGGATATACTAATAAATTTTTGTCATTATTCATGAATACTAAAGATGTTGATGTAATTGAATGTATGTAATGGGGAATTTTTAAACTTGTATTATTTGAGAAATATATTGCTTGAGTGACACAGTATGAAAAAGGGAAACCATTCCTTAAACTAAAGTATATGGAAAAGGGAAGAGTTGTTAAATATTAGGTTATCTTCAAAAGATTAATATTGTATGTAACAAACTCTATATGTAATCCAGAAAGAAATATTGATCATTTCATTGATTGAATTAAAACAAACCACTAAAGGGTGATATCATCTTAAATATATTTCCTCATACAATGATATAGTACCATGGGATATCAAGATAGAGAAATAATTTTCGTGGTCTTATATCTTAATGGGAAACAAGGAAAATAAGAGGTCATATAAGTCGGGGGGAAAATGAAATGCATAAAATAAGAATAAAGAAATGATGGGATTTTCACAATGAAATAGTTTTGTAAAGAGTAATTATGGTAAGATATTAAAGGGAATGGGATTTTTTTTATAATTATAAATATATGATCTATTTATCTCATGAATTAATGTGAAAGAAAGAAACAACTACTATCTAGTTCCGCAACATTAGGGAGATGGGGAATTAGTCAAACCAATTCCCCAAACATCAAGGTAACCTACCACTTTACAATATATGTGGGGAAGGACATGATTATGTATTTACTACAATAGAATATGACGTTCCTAAAGATGCAGTGGTGGGTACATATATCCTAAAATCAAAGTTAGATAATGATTTATTTGATTCTGGATCGTTTCACTCTATTATATCTTCAATGTTCTATAAGAATAATAAATCAGTTCTGAGAAATTTATGAAGGTAGTTTTCAATCAAAAAAACTAATGGTAACCTTATTCAAATAAGTATATTTCATTCAATTAAAAATATGATGCATAGAAAATAGTGTTCATTGGAATAGAAATTCTAGGAGAATAAGAAAAAATAAATCATTTGGATGGGAAGGTATCCTTGAAATAGAATATGTGCCTATTTTTCATGAATAAATAGATGTGATTCTTGAATTGTTACCTAGAAATCCACTAGAGTGTGAATTTGAGGTTTCTATTAAAATATTCCCCAACAGAAAACCTATATCTTAGACTCCCCAAAAAATAACAATAGTGGAATTAGTGGAAATAAAGAAACAACTATAGGAGTTGTGTAATAATGGATTTTTTCACCGTAGTGTTTCCCCTTGGAGAACCCTTACTATTTTTATTAATAAAAAGAATTGGTTTATGAGGCTGTGCATTAATTATGGGGATTTAAATTCAATTACTATAAGAAACCATAATTATCTAACCCACTTTAATGATTTTTTTATCAAATTAAAAGAGTTAAGTATTTATTAAAGATAGATATCCATTATGGGTACTATCAATTTAATTTAAGGGATGAGAATATTCCCAAGAAAATATTTTCCACAAATTTTAGACATTATGTGTTTATAGTAATTCCATTTGGATTTACCAATTCACCATTTTTATGGATATGATGGAAAATTTATTCAATTATTATCATGATGATTTTATTGTGGTATTTATTGATTATAACTTGGTATAATATAAAAGCTATGAAGAAAATAAAATACATTTGATAATCATTCTTGAAACTCTCAACGAAAAAGAGTTATGTTAAAATATTATTAATTATTAATTCTATCTTCTGTAATTTTCTTTTCTTGCCCATATTTTCTTCAAGGATGGAATATTAGTTGATCCCTCAAAGAAGAAGGCAGTTAAATAATTACCTATACCCAAAAACATAACTAGGATATGTAGATTCCTTCTATTAGTAGGTTACTACCAGATAATTGTTAAAACAGTTTATCTATTAGCTAACCAATTATCCAAGTTAACATATAAAGGCGTTATGTACATATGGTTAGAATAATTTGAAGACACTTTTGAAGAACTGAAGATGATATTTTTCAATGAACTAATATTGAAATTATCATTAAGAAAGAATTTCTTTGTAAAATATAATAATACATTAGATAAAATATGTGGATATTATATCAATAAAAATGATGTATTGTTTTCTTATGTATTAACACAGTAGAAGATCTATGAATATAATTATCCAAACCATGATTTTTGTTGGTAGTTATAATACCATTATTAATGATATAGAATCATTATCTCTCTATGATTTGGTAAATTGATGGTTATGTATCAAGATTCTTAATTAAACAGAAGGTAAATCATAAGATTAATCATCCTTAATGAATCATAAACCTCTCCATAATCCTATGTGGATGTGGGGTAATATTATTATGGGATTTTTCACTAAATTTTCAAATAATCCTAAGAAAAATTGTATCATAAGGGTTATTGATTATCATCATAGCTAGTATTATTTTTTTCTAGAAGTGAGGGTCCACATCCAGAGTGCCTCAAATGACATGATATTAACGATGTTTTTAGACTTCATGATGTACTTATTTTAATTATATCTGATCATGACCTATAATATACATCGAAAGTTTAGAAATGTTTTTAGAATGATATCGACACCAAGATACATATGAGAACATCTAATTATCCTCATATATATGGATAGTCTATAAGGAATAGTCAAACATTAGTATATATATTCATGTTTTTATCACATGAATTTCAAGGTATGTGGGATAGGTATTAACCATTGGTATATTTTTAATATAAAAATATATTCAACTTAAGAATTAAAATTAAACTGTATAAAAATATTTATTGGAAAATATATCATACACCAACTTGTTCGGATAAAGTTGGAGAAAAGATGATTTTAGGCACAAATCTTATTGAGGAGACAATGATGAAAGTGAGAAACAATCAGAGCCATTTAAGGATTCTTGATGTATGAAAAGATATGTAATGTTAAATGAAGGAAATGTTTTATAATTCCATATAGGTGATCATGTTTTATTGAAGGTGTATCTATATAAGGGTTTTATAAGGATTATAGAAAAAGGGAAACACAATCCTTAGTACATTAGTCTGGGAAGAGGAAAGAATGATTGTTAATGGTATCTATGCATTTTATAGGAATCAAACTCTTGCGTCAGTGAAAAAAATATTATTATCTAAAATTCCTTGTATGGAATGTATTATATTACATGGTCCAAGTTTATCATATGTTTATAAGTAAGATCCTTTTTAATAGTATGGTGGAGGTAAGGCATACATGGTGATAAGGGAATAAGGTCATAAACATTTTTTCTTCTCAGCACACTATGGATTATCACTTTATTATTTTTTCTAGTATGTGATTTTCTGCCCGAATGTGATGAAATAGAGAGTTTTAATGCTCTTTAGATCCATTATTTCCTTCCCCATTTAATTCTTTTGTATCTTTCAATTTTTTCTCTTAATAAAAATTTTCTACTTATGATGATGCAATGCCACCAAACCACTATAAATTTCATGATGTGTTATGTAACTCCTTATTAGGGAATTATATTCTAAACACAATATATGTACTCAATAATGAAAAAATATACATATATATTGAAATATCTTATTTGGAAGAGCCTATCTAAATTCTTGACAATAGAAAAAATCTGTTGTGGAATCGAACAACTTCACTGGTAATGGTGATTTGGAGAAATAATAAGACATGAAAAAAAAACATGGAATCCTAAATAATTTATGATGAATAACTACCCAACTTTTTTATTACATGAATATTTATAAATTTATAGGATTAAATTTATAAATGGGGAAGAATTTAACACACAAGTTTCAATTATAGTAAGTAAAAATTTCATTCTAAAGAAACTATTACATAATGAACACAAATTTATTTGATGATGTGATTAATAAATAATTTCTCAAAATTAATTTTTTTAATTTGGTGAAATTTATTTTATTTTTTTAATTCATAATGTAAAAAATAGTTTAGGGTGAATTTTTGAGATTTTCCAAATATAATTGGTCTTTGGGTGAGTAGTGAAAAATACTGATTTTACTAATACTATATCTTTTATGAAATTGTTAGTATATGATAATGAATTGATAGTTTAGGTAGAATATTTATAAAACAAATATATATTTTATGAATAATATAAAACATTTAAAAATATAATGTTTAACTTATAAATTTATGTTTGAAAATTTGAAAACTTGAGTATCATTTTTATTGAGATAATTTATTTTGGTTATTATATTTAAATTATGTATTAAAAAGTTTCTATTTAGTTTTGGTGTAATTTTTTTTAAAAAAGTGACTCCTTTTATTTAATATAATCTAATTAAATCCTTAAGAATAAAAAATAAACATGATTTTTGAATAAAATCATTTTAATTATTAGGCATGCATTTTTCTAAAAAAGGTTTTCATTCCATTTTGAAAACTTATATTAAAAGACATTTCTGATAGTTATGGAAATTGAATCATGTAAAATTGATTTAATATTTTAACTATTATAATTAATATTATATAATATGTTCAACTTAATTATTGGTTATAATGAATAATAACAATGGTAAATATTCATCACCATAGTTGAAGGTAAAATGACTAAAATGAGTTAAAATAAATTGATATGGCTTATAGATAAAAAACATACATAAATCTCATTGGTAATGGGGATTTATATAATAAAATTATATCCTTTTGGATATGATAATTTGGGGCCTCTTTATGTGAGTAAGCCATATATTATATAATATAGTTTAAAGTATTTAAAACTTTTCCACCATCCTTACATATAAAATGTCACCTCATACCCTCACTTCTCCACACATGTTAACGAAATTATCTCAACTATTACCTAACAAAATATCTTAACAATATCCCTGTTAATATCATACAAGTTTTTTAATTCCCTAAATACCACTTTAAAAAGGCTTAATTTGTAATCTAAAAGAAATAACTTAAAATGTTGAATATGTTCTTGCTCGGATTTTTCAAGTTTCTTTCTTCTTAAACATCCTCAAAATATTCAATAACCATTTTAAAATAATTAATTTATTATATTATATATATTTTTTTATATTAATGATACACTAATTTTCTATCACCTTTCTATCATATGGAAGAAGAAAACATTTCTCACGCAAATGTATGAACTATCATCTCCACATAGCGGTGTGATTTATGTTTCATAACCACATAACATGGATGGTCATAAATATGAAATTAGTTAAAATGGATGATGTTTATGAGAAAATTATTACTATTTAAATATATTATAACATCTTTCTTCTTACACTTCCATCAAATGGAAAACGATAATGCCACCCTTTTGCACGTTTTTACAAACACCTCCATGAAGTAGCATGAATCTATTTATATTACCACATTGTATATATGATTATAAAAATTTATCTAAAAAATAAAAAATATATCCATGGAATTATAAAATTATGGATATGATGAAACCATTTCACCTAATCTTTTACCATGATCAATATATGAAATTAGTTTTGGAGAAATTGACTGAACAACCATAAGTGATCGACATTAGAAGAACTATATAGTGAATTGATGTTAAATGATTAAAATGGACCTTAAAAAATTAATATATAAGAAATTGTTTTTTATTAATGTATTTAAGAAATTTAAATTGATTATTTAGAAAGATATAATTTTTCTGACCATGTAGGAATCCAAGGTAATGGATTTTCATCTAAATTCCTTTACAATGAGGAAAAATTTATATTATGTACAATATTTCATTTAGATAGTATATATAATACCCCTTTGACATATTATATAATGAATTGATATTTATATATGGAATTTAAAATTTTAATTCATGTTTCCCCATTTAATTGGGGTTGATTTAAAAGTTATTAACATTACAAATGTTTACTTTACAATCTCAATCTTATTCATATTGTTCCCACTTAAATTTAAAATGAAATAATTATAATCCACTTATCCTATTAAACAACATTTATATTATTATTCTATTTTTATTTATTGGATTTATATGTTTTTCATCCAAATTATACTCTTTTGGTACTTAATGAATAAAAGAGTTTTTTAATCAAAACATACCTTATCTCTTTTTTTCGGTCAAGAATCATTCACTTCCATATAAATATTATTTAAATAGCTTATATAATTATTTCCTTAATTTTAAATGATTTTAAAGGTATTTTTATTCTACCATTGAGTTTATTTAATTTTTTTTCTATAATATTTTTAATGTTTAAAAACAATTCACTTTTTACTTTTTACAAAAGCATGAGAGGAATTTTAATTTTAACATATATGAAATGAATATATTTTCATTCATCCTTGGATACTATTAACTATTTAGATTCATATATATTTTTCTATGTCTCCTTACTTGAAAATATATTTCACATAATCAGTGAATTTTTATCTTGTTTATTAAAATAAAATGTATTATTTTCTTAAAGTTTGTAAATAATTTTGGAATTGATTTATTGCTTGGTTTTTTTAAAAAGTTATAAATTATTTATTTAAAGTTTTTTTGATGTTTTAGATTCATTTTACTCACTAATTGTAACAATAATTTTCTTTTTTAAACCTTAATTTATGATGAGATTATGGAGTTTTATTATACTTTAATAATTTATAGATAATATCTTATTTTGTGAACATTCACTTTCTTGTGATCATTTTCTCTAGCACACTCTATTATTCATCAGAAATTATTTTTCCCTATAATGCCTATATTTTTGTATAATGGATGTATTCAATATCACCTCTACTACATTGATATTGCATTAACCATATACAAATCCAGTACATGATGTCAATTATAAGATTCTTATTAAGAAATTTATCTCATTTTCTAAGGAAATATTGATTTACCATATTCTTGAATCAATACCAAAATTTATTGATTGATAAGCTATATTGATTATGTATTTTATTATTAATTAAATATAAAAATAATTAATTTGACACATGAAAGTGCTGGTACCTAGTTATAAAAAACACCTTAGTGCATCAACATGTCTCATTAGATAATAAATCATCCAAATTAGTTGGTTATTTGTTGTATAACTAGATATTCATTGAAATGTATTGGAAAATGGATCATATAGTAATGTCCAAAATGTCTTTTACTGAGGCCTTGAATAAAAAGTCCTGAAATATGACATTAATCATTTCCATCACTGTGATTTTAGTTGTTATTATCCATATGATTATTATATTGATATTTTCCATTGATATATTTTGAAGATAAAGTTAATGATTAAACTGAATATGTATTGATTATCCACTCTACTATATTGTTTATGTCTTATATTCTCATGGTAACTTATGTTGTATACTTTCCCTTACTAATAATTTGAGCCCACCATTTATTTTCTTCTCTTCCCCAGGGTTTGAATAGTGAATCTTTGAATAATTGTTAAGGATTAAATAAAATATTTCATGTTATGTTTTAATTTATTCAATGTAATATAGAAATCTGGGATGAATCTAGTCTCCTCTGAATGTTAAACTAAAATCCTTCATGTTGTGATCCCTTATATGTTGTACCATTGTAATAATGTAAATAATGGTTTTTGGTTACTGGAGTTAGGTTTTTTATAGTGATTCCCAAACATAGTGTGATATGTGCCTTAAGATCCTAGTTAATTATCTATTTCAAACAATTGTTTTTTGTACTCTTGAACATTATTACGATATACCATAAAATAAAAACCTTTATAAAAGTATATTTTTTTTTTCAAAAACAAGAATAAAAATCAATCCATGTTGAAATTAGACATAATTATAATGTTCTGGGTATCACTAGGTACATAACAACAATACTTCAATACTAAAATCATTACTGGTAGAAAATAAATGTTTTAGTGTTTTATAGAAAATGTGGCTAGTTGTTCTCCATTATTAGATTAATTATCCACCTCCCCTCTTGAAAACATTAGGAATCAACATGGTTCATGTATTTGGATATAAATATGATCACTAAAATCAATATCTAATAAACAAGTGGTAGAAATTTTGAGGTTACATTTAATAACAAGTGTACTAGGATCTTACCCATGTACCTTCATAGGGGTGTAGTTCTTCTTCCAGTATCCATTCTTGAAATATGAAAAAAATCATCTTGTTCCTTATAATGACTCTAGATCTTACAAATCATACTACAATGATGTATATAAGACTTTTACATGGTATTAATATTAAGCAATTTCACATTTCCATTCCTCTTGTTCACCATAAGGGCTCTAGGGTTTTTAAGACTCATGTCTGGATTTTCTTATAAAATCAATCTAAAAAGATCCAGGAGATACTTATCAATATTTTTTAGTATATGATTCATAATATGAGAAGATAATATTTTCTTAAATGAGTAAAAAATGAGGTCCTTTCACAATTAATTAAGTTTTCTAATTCTCATGATGTCCAAATTCTCAATATAGAAAATTATCTTGTCTATATGAGGTTCATTTGGAAAAGATTCTCTTAGATTGGATGTAAAAAGTGTCATGGATATCCTATACCTCTCTTGTCTATATTTATCTTGGTAAAGATCATAGAGATAATACAACATGGTATTTTCAACCTTTTCCTTGTGTATTTTCAACAACTCATTAGACATGGATGATATAATGATTCAATATACCTCCAATTCATCATCTACATATTTATAAAAGATAGGATGTTCCTTTTCACAAGCGTCCTTTGAAGTTACTTTATTTAAAACTAGGGACTTTAGTACATATAATTTTTTCTCGTTTTATAATATAAATTTTAACAGTATTCAACATTCCAAAATAACATTACTATTGAGGATATTATCTTTTACTAAAACTAATCATAGGGATAATGTTGATGTTGTATTATTTCATATTTCATAAAAAATAAAAGTAGGGTTTATGAATTTTTCTCTATAACTGATTGTGGAAAAAGAAATTTATCTTTATTATTCTCCTACTATTTATCAAATCACATTAGTTACCACTATTTTATTTAAAATATCTTTTAGCATAGACAATATAGAGGAAATGACCCATATTTACCTTCTCATAATCCTGACATGGGCATGAAAAATTATTTGAAGGTATTTAGGTAGGTGGTCTTACAAACTGCATTAACTCATAGTTCCTTAATATTTTGAGTAGACTACCAAATCATTAAATTCTGTATGAAGATTTCATCAACATGTGCCTCTTAGTTACACTATACTTTTTTTTGGAAATAAATGTTTGATATAAACTAGGTTAATTCTACCAAAAACTTTATAAAAAATCTCTAATAATTGAAACCATTTATACTTGTTCCATACATGCACTTAGAACTATGGTTTTATTTTATCTTATGTAATGTAATTATATATTGACATAATTTTTTCCTGAGGTATTTTTTATCTTATGCATAGATATTCAATATTTTATACTTTTTCATTCTTACAAATGTTATATGGATTTTACACAAATAAATTACAATGTATTAATAAAATAATATGTGCATAATATATTAAATCTATTCCATATTGTATGCTAGTTGATTTATTAATTATAATTGATCACATTAAAAATTAAATAAAAATAAATAATTAACCATGAACTAGATAGGAATAAAATAAATATGTGGCATGATCATGATCATTATTACTGGTTGGTTTATCAATCAGATGATAGAACTATTGGAGTCGGTTCCCTATAACCAACTTCAATATATATTTTTCTTACCTTTATTCATTTATTTAAGTATTAAAAAACTTCTTATCACATTGTGGTTGTTTTTATATGAAACATTTAATAAGATAGTGTCTCACGTCTAACTATCACACTAAAAGGTCCCAACAGTTCACCACTATGATGAGAACCAAGAAGTGTCATCACAATATTCATATATATATAATCAATATTTAGATGATATCATTTTATGCTAACAAATGACACATAATATTAGGGCTGGAGACTCATAGGACATTGAGGTACATTCTCATCATGTACTCCATTGGTATTTTCTAGTGTAGGAGATTATGAGAACATGATCTGCCGGTAAGAAATTTACATTTATACATATAATTAGAAATTCCTATCCATAAACATGGGTATTGATAATTAAGATTTAATATTATTATTAATGGATATCATTAGTCACATACTTTAATTAATTGATGAAAAACGTAATGACAAATCTTTACAAACAAGTATGATATATTGGGTGTTTCATGAGTGAAATTGTATTAAGGAATAATGTGATAAAGGATTTTTACCTTCTATTCGTGAACAAGATTTTATATCTTAGGCCCTTTTATGTTAATAAAACATACTAAATAAATCCATGGCCATGGTCTTCATCGGGCATGTTCAATTTAAGAACGTAAAAGAAATAAATATTGAGAACATAGGTTGATGACACCGAAATACGACCTGCTTGATTAGAGATATTGTGATAAATAAATTATATTAAATAATTATAATTTTTATATGTTATTATGTAATTAGGACATTAACATATTTCATAATTGGTTAGTTAACATGTTGATAGGTTTTAACCATGGGCATTATGCTTCTCCACCTAATCCGATCGAGAAAGGGGCCTAGTGGGCCACACAACAGGTATATCAAAAATTTTAATTAAATTATATCTGTATTTAATAAGTTATAATAATTATTATTCCCAATTTATGGTTTAGTAATTATTTGGTATTTTTTATTTCCAATATGTAATCACAGTTATTCAGAATAATAAATTAGTGAACTAAAGAATAATAAATAATTTTTTTAAAATTTAATGAATAAAATAATTATTATATTTATTTGAAAACAATTTAGTAATATTTATTTATTTAATAAAGAGACATTAATGAAGGCCGGATAAATATTGGGGAGGTTTGTGGACCAATTTTAATGGTCCGACTATAAATGATTTATAAAATTTCATTAAAATAAAAAATAATTAACTCATTTAATTAATGCTATTTATTGATATTTAACGTTTTAACTTATTGAGAAATCAATAATAATATTTATATTATTATTATTATACATGGGGTTATCTTAGGAATAATGGATTGAATAAGGGACTATGTGGAGTTACCAAACATACCCTAGTATTATAAATGCCAGATTATATCACATTGTAGCATAAGATGCTTGTCATTCACATTAAACCTAGAAATAATTCTCTCGATCCCAAGAGAGAATCCTCTCAACAATGTGCTTTTAAATAAGAGTTCCAATCCTCATCTAACCTCTATTGACTTTGATAGATCCATAATAATACTTTATATATGAAGTGATTCTTCCTCTGATCAATGATAAATGATCCATGTGATTAGAATACATTGTGCAAGCACTCGATGATTATTCAATGATGTTCCATGATTTTGTAGCATGTATGGATCACTAATAGAAGATTTTCAATTTTGATCCTACTACATAATGCTGGAACAATGGGAGCAGTCAAAAAAATAATCTTTGAAGAAATAATTATAAGGATAGTTAATTATAAATCTATCTTTAAGTTAAATATAAATTACACTTGATGATCTCACCTTTTGGATCCATAATTATAAAGTTATTTAATATTTGACTTATTTTCATTGGTAATGGTTCAAATACCCATTTGATAGATTTTATTTATTTTCAATATGTCAACATGTGTTTGATCTAAATAGATTATGATCCATAGATAATTGTTATTGATACAACTGTTGGAACCAATTTTGTTGGAATGGTTTTGATGATACTGGAAGTATTGTCTTTTTTTGATCAAGGAAAATTGCATAACATTGTTGATCACATAGATCACTCTAATAATCAGAAGATTGTTCAACTATATATAAGTTTAGAATATATGTATCTAATGGGATACACTGTTTACAACAAATAAGTGGTTGTATGGCTTTATATTTAAAGATACATTTTGAAGGGATTGAAGAATTGTTTATTGGAGTGCTAACTATAGAGGTGCCCTTGAATTTCATATTGGATACCATTATATACTTTTTTTTATAACTAAGTAATTCTTATGGGTTTATTTAGAAATTAATACCGACCCATGAAACTGAACAGAGATCCTCAACCAAGAGCATATGTAGGACACTGGATCAATCACACTCAATGGGAGGCCAGCCAGGCCTGTCCACATGTGGCATGGAGGGCTATGTAAAAGCCCTGGCCATGCCGAGAGGCACGCATGGTGTCAGACAAAGCCTTCTAAGAGGTGGTAACAAAGTGTGCCCATATAAATGGTATGGGGATGTATTGTGGGGGGAGATGATGGTTATAAGTGGTGAAATAGGTGGTTTGGTTGATATACCACGACCCAACCATGTTTATGTTTTGATGTCGGATGAGTTTTGCACATACTGTCCACTATTTGGAATGATCTTGTATTTCCATTAAATTCAATGACCCTCTATTTTAACAAGGACTATACAATCTCCCATGACATGTATCATAGAAATATGGAATGTTTTTTTCAAACCCTCCACCATATTACTCTTCTAAGCTCTCGAAGGAGCCACTACCTTTCTAGAGAAGAAGGCCATACCACCATAAAAAACCAGGGACCACCATGGTCATTCTGAGGTCCAAATAGTAATGCCAACACAATAGAATAATCATGAAATTCTATTTTCATAATTAAATGTGGATATGCCGCATCCAAACTACAAATAATGTTGCAGGAGTTTTTTTATGATTGAGAATTCATGAAAATGAGTTGCATGTGATCCTCATTGCTTGCACACAATCTATTCACCGTAAAGGAAAATATCAATTGAAAAGAAAGGATTCCTTGTTTCTTGGTGTATCTTTAACCAATGCTAAATATTTAAAAATCCAATATCCTTGGGTGTTTAATGGTTCTTCAACATGAAACATTTTTTGGGATTTGAATGTGGTGCAAGGATTTGATCTTTGCATATAAAAGGAGAGGCACTGAGACAATAGATAGTGCTGCAACTCATGTTTTAAGAATAAGTATAAGTTTATAGTGACTCTTTTATGGTATTATTTGTGGGAATGTAATGCATTGAATAATGTACCTTTAAGGATCCGTAAAAAATAAGTGTTCTATGAAGCCTTCTACTTTTTCAAAGGGGAAGAACCTGTGTACATAAAACTGGTCTTTAACACTCTCTTCATGCCTCATGAAAAAAATATTTCCTAAAAAATGGTGCATGCAGAGGATACATCCCTCACTGGGTTTAGTGAAGAATACTTATTCCACAAACTAGTGTATATGTTGTGAACTCTCACTGTGTCTTTTGTGAAAAACGGTTTTCACAAAGCCCTATACTTGTGTGAAACTCCTTAGACACTACACAAAGAAGATTTTTTAAAATATGAGAAAGGATGTGAGTGAAAATAAATTGAGATATATTTATGGTAAAATTTGTGAATGTGAATAAGATAGTATGTGGTTGAAGAATGGAGGAAGGCATGTTGGTCTAAAAATATGTGGAGATTAGATAATTTTCATGTGATCAATAACCACTTGAACCTGTGAAAACCAGAAATATAATTCAATAAAGTGAAGGAAATAAGGGATTTATTAGAGGGAAGGTGTGAATAACTATAAAAAACATAGTAATAGATTACTGAATGCTATTGGAAATTATACTATAGTTGCTGAGAAACTCTTTATTACATCATCTACTTGTGTGAAGAACACATGTACTATTATCTATTTGAAGTGTATTTCAAGTGAAAGGGTACATACTACTTGTTTTAACCACACTCAAAGGACTTATTTCTAGTTTTTTTGTGGCCAAAATCATTTCCAGAACATTCCAAGGACTAACCAATATAATTGAGTAGTGAACATTGTAAATATTTTTGAATCCTATGTTTTTTTCATGATTTTTTTCCATTCATGTCATATCTTCTTAATAGGAGGTAAAAGATGTTTCTCAGGAAAGAAAATTTAAAAGGGTATCAGTGGTTCACCCCTACCACCCTAAATTATCACACTAATACTATTTTGGATTTTTGATTAGAATCAGATCCCTGGTTTCCTTTAGATATATTTTTCTTAAGTTTGTTGGAATAAGAAACTATTATGGATATTCATAACTCTGTAAATTTTAAGGGGATTCCTATATTTGATGGAAAGAACTATCATATTTAGAAATATAGAATGGTTATATACCTTATTTTAATTGTTTATGATGTTCTTGAAGTTGTTACATATGAGTTACCTTCTCATACTTATCTTTCTCCATTAACTGATGCAGATAAAAAATATATTGAAAATGATGGTGGAGATAGAAATGCTATACTTTCCTCACTCTCTAAAAGTCTATTTCTTCGAGTAGAAGGGATTGAAATGTCTAAAAGTATTTGAGGTAAATTTAATAACATATATAAAGGAAATAAAAAGTTGAATAAATCTATGTTACGAATATGGATACTGAATTGTGAAGATCTTAAGAAGGGTGATAATAAATCTATGGGTGACTTATTTACAAGTATAAATGAAATTGTGAGCACCATAAAACGTCTTGGTGAAAATTTATAAGGTTAAACTACTATTTTAATGATTCAATGAATTATTATGGATAAATTTGATTCTAATGTTTCATCCCTAGAAGATTCAGATCATGAGACTCTATCTCAGGATGATCTGCTAAGCACTCTCACCCCATATGAGATGAGAAGTGAATATGTGATGAAGAAAAAAAGAAAAGGTTGATAGATAAGTTTATATCAATGATTACAAGAAGGGAAAGTAAATGAAATATATTAAGGAATACTCCAGTGATCCTGACACTGAAGATGAGGTTAGTATAGATTTTGATAAAATTATGGTTTTGTTATCTCAAAATGCACAAATAAATACATTAAAATACAAAAGAATGTTACTTATGAAGTGTTTGGGCTGGGGATCTATTGGGAATTTCAAAGAAAACTTTATTTGACAAAAGGATGAGGAATAAAGCAAAGAAAATGAAATAACATCAAGAAGATCATTCAACAAATATGTATAAAAATCAAAATACTATACTAAGGGAAGGAATCAGAAGTTCTCTAAATAAAAAAGGAAAAACTATCTATCATTGTGTAATGCTGATGATTATAGTGAATATTAATATGGTAACTTTAGTGATAATTATGATGAAAAATTTTAATTGAAATTTTAAATAATTAAAAATTCATTTTTGATTAAAGCTATATCTCAGAAGAAGAATATAATCATCTTGAGTTTATACTGAAAACGTAGTTGAAATAATTTCTTAAAAAATAGTAATAATTGAAAGGGAGGACATGAAGATAAAAAGGGTAAATATTTTAGAAGAAAATAATGAATATTTTCTTGAGGAAAATACATTTTTTTATGAAGTTTGATTGGTGGAAAATTCAATTGATAAAAATAATATTTTCAACATAATTCCTTAATAAAATTTGAAACAAAAAGTGGAGGAGTAATAGTTTTCTCAACAAAAACATCTCAAATATGAACAAGGGATCATTATCTTTAAAAATATGTTATAGAACTTGAGGAATGATCATATTATTATGCTCCTATGAAAGATTTAGATAATCAGAAGAAAGAGAATGCTGATAAGATCCTATGTGTTTCCAAAAAAACCCAGATATGAAAAACCATAAGCTTCTATGATATCAAAATATAAATCAAAAGTTTCCATAAATAATGTTGGGCTTAAGAAGGAATAAAAAATAATTAAGATAATTTTAGGTGGTAACCAAGACTTTAGTGTGAAACAGAGTTCTAAAGTAATAAATAAAAATATTGATGAATAATAGGCACATAGTTCTAGACAACAAGCTAGATATAGAGGGAATAAAATTTTAATGGTTACTACTACAATTTGGGAGGATTTGGCCATGTGAAATATATGTGTTGGTTAAATTAGAAATATTACAAAGAACCCAGAATAATACGGAGGTTAATTTTGAGGGGGAGTCAATCCACATAAAGGATACAGCCTAAGAAATTTAATATGAAGATCAAAAATAGATTCCAACCCTTTGATACTATTTGTGAATGATTTGAATAGCTTGGAAATATTGAAAATGGATATATTTTCATGATACCAGAAAAAAATAGTGACATAACTAATCCCCAAAACCAGTTAAAAATAAAAAAACGAAAGAAAAATCCTTATTTGTTGAATCCACTCTCAAAGAAATTATGTGAGAATGACCCTAGATTCTCGATAGATGGAGTTCTAAACATATGATAGGATATTTGAACTTAGTAAAAAATGTTAAGGAGTATAAATAATTTACAATGACTTTTGGTACTGATGACTCACTCTGAATCAAATGCATTAGTTCTGCTATGATTGAGGAAGAATAGTAAAAATCCCAAAGAGCCTTTTTTGTTGATGGGATGAAACACAATTTTGTTAGTGTTTCACAACTATGTGATGAAGGTAAAAAAGTAGTTTTTAGAAGGGATGGTTTTTTTGTTAAGTGAATTGAAGATTGAAAATTCATTACAAGAGGCCAACAAACCAAGGCAAACTTATTCCAAGTTGGTGATATAAGAAATTTATGTCATCTAATCATGGTAGAAGAAAATAAACTATAGCATAAAAGGTTGGGGAATATATTTAAAAAATATAGGTATGTTAACAAAGGGAAAAAGTATTCAGAATATTCATAACATGGAAAGATAAAGGGAATAGTGTTTCTCTAAGTGGTGGAAAAAGAATATTACAAAAAAATTTCATAAGAATGATGAGATATGTTCAATATGTCCCTTAGAGCCAATTCACTCTAAAATTTTTGGTTCAATGAGTAAGAAATTGAAAAACAGAGATAATTAATATATTTTTTATAAACGAATTAAATATTTTGACATGTATTCTTTTTTTAAAACATAAATCAGAGGCTCTCAATATGTTTAAGTGCTACATGAGAAGTGTATTAAAGGAAAGTGGATACTTTGTAAATAAAATTAGAACTATTATCAGTGGTGAATATACATGTGGATAATTCAAATATTATGTTGAAAATAATTCCATTCATCATGAGTTTAGTGAACCATACACACCACAAGAAAATGGTATTACTGAAATAAAAAATATATGTTTGGTGGAGAAGGATATAACAATGTTGATTGAAATGATACTTCGTGACATTTTTGGAGGAAATAATTTGAAACAATAACATATTTACAAAATTTATGTTTTATAGAATAGGTTTTGATATGAATCCTTACGAGATGTATTAAAAAGAAACTCCATGTTTGAAAAACCTAGGGTTTTTTGGAAGTCCTTGCATTTAAAAATCCAGGGATAGAATATTGAGAATTTTGATTAGAGATGTGTTGATGGAAAATTTATTGGATACCATCCTAATGGAAGAGGTTACATGTGTTATAAAAAAGAAATAGGAAGGATCGTTTATTTGGAAAAAGTGAATGTTCTTGAACAAACTAGAAACAATATTTCATAGACAAACAATTATGTTATAGAAAAAACCAGATGAATTTGTTGTAGTTGAGAAATGTAAAAAGTATCTTAGTGAAAGTAATAATGTCAAAACTACTCAAAATGATGATTCTGGATCAGAGATACCATGTAATAAAGAACAACATTTTTCATCTCGTCTGAATCTAAGGTAATAGGTGGACCCTCAAAATATTATTAGTGGTCAAAAAAAGGAAGTCCAAACTTGGATAACTTCAAGGTTAGTTTTACATATTTCTTTATATTAAAAAGTTGAGAAAAAAATATTGTTGAAGAATTCAAACCTCAATAATGGGTTAATTCCATGAATGAAGAACTCAATAAAATTGAGAAGAATGGTACAAGGAAACTTATACCCAAACCAAACAAAAAAAATGTTATTGGTACCAAGTCGGTATTCGGAAACAAGTTGAATGAGGTATGTGATGTGATTAGAAACAATGAATGAATTATTTTAAAAGGTTACTCAACAATTGAAGACATTGATTTTTATGAGACATTTTCTCCTATATCGTGGATGGAAACTATAGGAATATTTCGTTCCATTATTTCTCAATGAAGCTATAGAATTTTCCAGATGGATGTTAAGTCTAATTTTATTAATGGAAGTCTTAATGGATAAGTTTATGTTGAACAACCATGAGGCTTTATGATTATTAAAGATGAGAGTTATGTGTATAAATTGAAGAGGGATTTGTATGGATTGAAGTAAGCACCAAGATCTTGGTATTAAAAATTGGATACCTTCTTAAGGAAGTTGAACTTCCAAAAATAAAGGGTTGATAAAAATATCTACATAAAAGAACATCAAGAGATCTATCCATTTATGATTGATTATGTTGATGACATCATATTCATAGAAATGATAAATAAACTTGTGAGACATTTTGTAAAGAAATGAAGATGTTTTTTGAGATGACCATGCCAGGAGGGTTGAAATATTTTCTTGGATTACCAATCTCCCAAATGAATAAATTTATTTTTCTATCTCAAGAGATATATTCTGAAAAACTTCTATAGAAATTTCTCAAGGAAGACTCAAAGAAATTTCCACAACAATTTCAGCAGGATTTTTTTTTAATAAATGGGGAAGGAAAAGAGTTAGATCCCAAAGAATTTAGAAAATTTATTAGTAGTATTTTATTTCTCATAAATTCTAGAACAGATACAATTTATGATATAAAACTTTGTGAAAGGTATAAAAGTGGTATAAAAGTGTCTCATCTCATAGATGAAAATATAATTATCAAATACATCAGAGGTACAACTGATTTCATATTGAAATATGTCAAAACAAGAAAGATTAATTTGTTATGTTATACAGATGTAGATTGGATAGGAAGTGAAGATTATAGAAAATCCAAAAATGGTGGAGTTTTTTCTTTGGAGAATGATGAGTTAGTTGGAATACTAAGAAACATATTTCAATAACTCTTAGTACAACAATATCTGAATATGTATCTACCACTCAAGTTATAACATAACTAATTTGGATGAAGATACAATTGGATGATCTTTTTGTTGATGTGAAGTTTCCCCTTATATAGGGATGTGATAATCAAAGTTCTATAAATGTCACTAAAAATCTAGTGCAACATTCTCATTCCATGATTTTTGATATTAAATATCACTTTATCAAGGAGAATGTTGTGAAGAATGAGCTGAAGTTGTATTTTTTTCATACAATGGAGAAAGTTACTGATATTTTTTTCAATCCATTATTAAAGGGAGCATTCAATAGGATGTGTTTAAACATGGGTGTATAATCTCACCCACGTCAAGGCTATGGTATGTGTTTCAATCCCCTCTCCATCCTATCTTTGGGTAGTATTGTCAAGGGGGATAAAAATGTAACACAAATCCATCCATTGGTATTTTTTCCCTTACAAGGGAAATCATGTATTTAGGCGGTGTTATTAAAAGGGGTAAGCTATGATTTTAGAATTTGTAAACTATTTTTAACAGTTTGTTTAAGTGGATGCAGGAAAAGTTATTCTAGAAGGTTGAATTTTTCTTTTGAAGTGGAGAAGAAATGTTTCTTATGCGACGTTTCAAAAAAGTTCTTAAATCATGAATTTTGATTATAATGGTATTTTTTTATTAATGATTAATGAATCCTACACTATGTTCACTCATGCAGGATTATAATTTTAGGATATATATTCCATTTCATTAGTTTCAAAATGTCAGTGATTTCTAATTCTTGTGGACAACAAAACACCAAGGGGGATATTATTGGGACCATGTTTTTTGGAATGGTTTTGAAGATGTTAGAAGTATTGTCTTCGGTTGATCAATGATAATTGCTTAACTTTGTTGAGAAAATAAATCACTCTAACCAATAAAATGATTTTTTAGATGGATATATGATTAAAATACATGTATCTAATGTGATATATTGTCTACAAAAAATAATTGGTTCGATTGATTTATATTTTATGAGAAATTATGAAGGCATTGATGAATTGTTTATTAGAGTTCTAAGTGTGGAGGTTTCCAAGCACTTCATATTGCATTCCACTATATACTTTTTTTTAACTATGTTATTTATGGGGGTTTATTTATAAAATAAAACCAACCCACTAAGCTAACAAGCCAGCCTCAAAAGAGAGCATATACATGACACTTGGTGGAATTTCCCAAAGGGAGACCTTTCAAGCGAGCCTGTAGGTATCTTGGAGGTTTGTGAATAATAATTGGGCATTCTAGGAGCCGTGAATGGTGTGGGAAGAATCCCATTGAGATGTGGGCACAAATCACACCTGTTGAACTAGTATGGTTTGGCACCATTTGGAGGGAGAGGAGCATTCTATGGAGTGAATGAATTGATCTATTTGACATATCATATCCCATCAGTGTTTATTTTTCGATGTGTGATAGGTTTTTCATATACTATTCACTGTTGGGAGTGATCTTGGCCATCCATCACATCCCGCACCCCAAAATTTTATCAAGGGTCTTTCAATCTCCCTCCACATCTATCATTGAAATCTGGTTCTCATTTTTCAAACTCACCATTGTCTTCCTCTTGTAATCTCTTGATGATACAACTTCCTCATCGGAGAAGAAGTCTTAATTACCATCAGAAAAACTAGTGACCACCACAATCATTATAATATTAAAATAATGAGGAGAGTTTAATTGGAGAATCATGTAACTACATTTTCATGACTCAATATGGATATTCCTAAGACATATATCAAATGAAGTTGTAGAAGTTTTTAAATTGTTTGAGTGTTCATGAAGAAGAGTTTCATGTGATCCACACCACATGAACATGATTTTTTCACCGTAATGTAAAACCCAATCATGAATCAAGGAAACATTGTTTCCTAGAATATATTTAACATGAATTGAATATTTCATAATTCAAGATCCTCAGGTGTTTAATGGGTCATCATCACAACACATTTTTTGGGATTTGAATACGGTGTAAGGCTTTGATCATTTCCTATAAAAGGAGAGGTTCCAAGCCTGTTTATAGTCCTACCACTCATGTTTTAATATGAACTCTCAGTTTACAGAGACTCTCTAATTTTATTCATTACACAAAGGGAAATCATTGAATCATGAACCTTCAAGGCTCTATAAAGAAGAAGATTTCCTTGAATCCATATGCATTGACAAAGGAGAAGAACCCACAAATACGCAACAAGTGATTAACACTCTCATCATGACTCATGAAGATATTCTATCCTACAAATAGATAAATGGATATGATACAACCCTAACTGTGTCTAGTGAAGAATAATTTTTCCATGAACAAGTGCATAATTTGTGAACTCCCACTTGGTTTTTCATAAAGAAAGGTTTCTTCAATGCCATGTACTTGTGTGAAACTTATTTGAAACTACAGAAGTAATACTTTCTACAACCTGAGAAAAGGATGGGGTGAAATAACATTGAGAAATATTTAAGGTAAGCTACATGAAAGTGAAGAAGATTGTATGTGGTCAAATAATAGAGGAAGGAATGTTGGTTCCTACATATGCGGAGACTAGATAATTTTCATGAGATCAATAACCATATGGACATGTGAGAACTTGAAACGTAATTCTATAAAGTGAAATAATAAAGGACTTTATTAGAGGGAAAGTGTGAAGATCTATAAACAGCATAGTAAAAGCCTACTTAATTATATTGTTGAAGATTCTATAGCTGTTGCAAAACTCTTTGTTTAATCATCTACTTGTGTGAAGAAAACGTGTGTTGTTATATGTTTGAAGTGAATTGAATTTCATTGGGTATATCCAACTTTATTTAAACAGAATAAAAGGATTTCATTCTAGTGTTTGTGTAACAACATGAACATTTACGAATAAAATTCCTTTTCTTTTAAGGTATTATAGATATAGAAAACACATGCAATACTTTTTTGGGGTTAAATTACCATTAAGTATCATTACCATTGATAATATAGCTGTTGAATAGTGATCACACAACTGATATAAATATAAGGATAAAATAATTCCTTCAACAAAGACAAAGGTGAGGATGGCCTCATCTAATAGACTCGGTCCGTATGAAGCTCATTTGTCAGAGCATGTTATGAAGGTAGCATCGTTGGGATTTTCTCTTGACCAAGACTATGCTGAGATTCGACATGTTAAGCATGAAAGAAATCTCTTATGGGATAAGTTCAAGTTAATATTGATTACCACTCTGGTGATGTTATCAGAACCACCCTAAGAGTCTTCTACCACCACACACCTTACCATTAGGTCCTATGTGAGTGTTATAAAGGGTTATGTAACAAGGTATTATTTTATTATTTTTTAATCCATTTTTATAAATAAAATTCCTATTCCATCTATTCCTTTATGAGAATAGTATTTCTTAAAATAATGATAAATTTGATAAATTGAGTTTTCAAGTAAAAATGGTAATTTTGAGAAATATACATATTTTATTATATTAAGCTAATATTTTTATTAACAAAATTATAAAGAAAATTCTTATAAATTATGATTATATATGTTCTTTATCCATAAATGATTAGGTAATCAGTTTGATAAGAGTTATATTTTTATATGATAAAAAAGTGTATCTTTAAACAATCTAGTTTGAGGATTAAATAAATTATTAAAATAATTAATATTTTAATAAAATATTATTATCAAATTATATTTATGAATAATAAATGAGTATATAATTTTTATGATGTTGAATGTAATTTTTATTATGGTTTAAAAACTGTTTTTTCCAAAACCTTTGAATTTTCAATAAATATATGTTTTAATTATAAAAGTGAAAATTCACATATTAAGAAAATTATTTGAATAAAATGATATTATTTTTGGAATCTAGATGTAAAAATTATCCAATGGGTAATTTTTCATAGTTTTCTTAGATAATCAAATTTTTGGGTAAAAATTTAATACCGTATAAATAAAATCTGTGTTTTATGACATCATAATGACCCCAAAATGATGTAATAAATACTTTAATTGGAATTATAGGCCTAATATATGTTTTACCATTAAAATTATGTGATTTTATATTTGAATTACTTATTTATTAAAGCCTTTGTGAATCCTCTAAAGTGTATAATATAGTTTATGAGTTTAAATTCATTTGTTTAATAATCTGAGTCACCTCCGCATATGAAAGGATAACATTTTAATATTTTTGGCCATTGGAAATATAAAATAATTTTTTACTCTAAAATTTTGAAAAAAAAAATGGGAAAACCATGGGAAGGTTTTTGGTTTTGAGTATTTAATTATATAGGTTCCAAAACCTAAGTTTGTGAAATATTGAAGAATTCCCCTCTCATTTCCTATATAAACCCACCCAATCTCCCGCTTCTCTTCACTGAAAATCCTTTGAGTACGTCTCTATTCTATCCTAATCTATCTATAATCCCTCTAAATATCCCTAAGATCCCATGAATCTTCTCTCAAGCCTCTCCCAAGCCTTTGGGATCACACATCCATGTAAGGGATTCCTTCCTTTCTCATTTATTTCCAAGTTTCATTATATTGTTATACACTTTTACATTCAATTAAAAATGTTTAGGAATTATATTTAACCTCCCCAATAGTTCCCTCCATATTTTCTAATGATTTCATACCCCTTTATCTCTCATTAATTCCTTCCATGTACACCCGTTACCATGCCAAAATTCCATAAGGGCTTTCTCTCTTCTGATTTCCATTCCATAATTTCTTCTATATTATGCATCTAAATACCTTTTAATATGTTGGTATATTATGTTACATGATTAAATTACTATATATGTCGTGTATAAATAATGAGAGACCTCTTTCTATCTCATCAACCCAATTTATGAGTCTCCATATAACACTATTATGCTGCCGAAAATGCACCGCGATTTTCCAAGCCAAAATCATTGTGTAATTAATACCATACCCATTTCTCAATAAAGGGTATTAAAATTTATGAAAATATACTTACTTAATGGTAATTATATGTATGTATTCTATATTATTTGATAGTGTAAAAATGATGATTTTGAATGAATCTATGTTATTTGATCTATGTGTCACACTTAATCATGAGATTGAAATGAATATGAAGGGTGTACCCTGAAAGCATTCCAATGAATTGGGTATTGTTTAGTATCATGATACATCATATTAGGATAGGGTTTTACATTATTCATTTTAGGAAATTTGTCCACCATTTTGGGATAGGGGTTTACCTGATTTCTTTATGTTAATGAAGCAATGTTTTAAGTTGTTTCGATATTTACATGATATGATAATCATTCTATATCATTCCTTTATGTTCATGTTTCTTTTGTGCTCCATTGATATAACCATCACCTAACCTGTATTTTACTATTTGTGTTATTCCGTGTTTACTCCATTACTGGTCTTTATATCTCACCAATTTTTTATGTATGTCCTCATGTTATCCCATGAAATGCAAAGTATGAATGAATGTTTTGGTAATTTAAAACAAGTTTTCATTAATGATGTTGTATTTATGTCTTCAGATGTCACGTAATGTTTGTAATTCCCAAAAAAAACTTGAACTCTCTTTCTTCTGGGTTTTATTATGTGAAATTTTATGTAATAAAGAATGTTTAATTGTGTAATAAAGTGCAGGGTTGGTATAGTTGGTAACAAAGGGAGGTTTAGTTATTTTTGGGATTAAGATTAGAAAAACATTACGGGAAGCGTTAGAGATAAGACTATGTATAAGAAAAGAATCTCTAAATTTTGGTGATTATAGAGTAAGTGGTTTATTAAAAAAATACATCCCTTTCTGAATATAAACATTTAGAGGTGGATCTAGGACATATGTATCTAGGGGTAAAACCTGAAAACTCCACTTTGAGCTAGACTCGAACGAGAACTAGTGCCTGAAAATAGGCCTTACTCCACTATTGGTTCGAAACTCCAATGGGATATGCTTTGTTAAATTCATAATATTAGTATGAGTCATTATTAAGTTAAAAAACCCCTTCTGAATATACATTAGGAAATAGATAATGGATAACATAGATTGAATCCAAGAAATTCATAACTTAAGTAGAGAAATGTAATTTACAAGTTATCCATTTTTGTCAAAGGATTCCCCTTTATGTGTTTAATAGTTTAAAACATTTACCCATAATTTTCCTTTTATTGTAGACAATGGCCAGCAATACAAGGACTTAGGCTAACAACCGATGCAAAGATCATTGTGATGACTGTTCTAGTGAGATTACCAATCTGATGGTATTGAGAATCACAAACATTATCACAATAATCTCTCAGTTAACTCATGTTTTGAATATAACTAGTTGTCAAGAAGAATTTCCACCCCCCAATAAAGAAAATGTCACAATTGATAGCTTCATGAGACAAAGGAATTCTAGTTTAAATAGATCATATGATCCCTCAATCGTCGAACAATTGATCAACTCCATTGAGAATATCATTCCCACCCTTCAATGTTCTGAACAAGAGAAGCTTCTTCTAGATACTTATCATATGGAGGGTTAAGATGATCAGTGGTGGAAATTTATCAAAAATAAAAAGTCTAAGGAAGAGATCACGGCATTGGAATGGAAGGAATTAGGAAAAAAAAATCAATAAATACTTTCCTCGCACCCTCTAACTTTAGATGGAAAGGGACTTCCTTCCCCTTATGAAAAAAGATGACAAATTCATCAAAATTTACAATGAAAACTTCAGAAGGCTTATATGATATGCCTCCATATTTTTCGTTAACCCAAAATAAAATGTTGACGAATTCTTTTGTGGGATGAAACCTATCCTATAGAAAGCCTTGGCGATCCACGACATTGAAATCTATTAGTAGATTGTCTGATGTGCCCTCAATGTTGAGATAATGATAAGAGAATCTCAAGGGTATCATTGGGATAAGAATGGTAATGTGTACTTTTATTCCAGTGGTCTGATGAAAAAACCCAATGGTGCTAAGAAATTCCATCATCCCACTTGACAAAGGTGTGGGAAGAATCCCCCTGGAAATTTCCTAAAGGGGACAAGGAAATGCTTTAGATGTAGAAGAGAAGGGCACTTCGCTAACGATATGATGAAAGGAGAAACCCACTAGTGTGGCAGAGGAAATGAATTATCCAGTCCAACCTCAATGCATTGTTCATTACTACAACTACAAGGAACTAGGGAACTTTGAGAACCTATTCACTAATCCAATGGTAATTGGAGGCAACCAACAACCTCCAAGGTAGAAAGGGTGAGATTTTTTCCATTACTATTGCTAAAGTGAATCCTGAAAACAAAGTGGTAATAGTTATGCTAGTTATTCATTCAATAAAAGCAAATTTATTTTTTGATTATGGTTCTACACATTCTTTTATATCCCAAATTTTTAGTAGAACAATCCAAAAACCCCAAAAAATCATGGAAGTAGAGATGTTGGAAAGAATGGAAAATGGGGAAATTATTACATCCCATAAATATAACTCCTCCCCTATCACTATTTGTGGATTGAACTTCACAGAAAACCTCTCCATACTCCCTCTGGTGTAATTTTATACAATTCATAGAATGGATTCGATTTCTCCATAAAGAGAAAACATAAACTATCGTGAGAGAGAAATCACTCTCCATGTGGTGAATCGACCCCCCGATTCTGTACAAGTTCAAGGAGGTGGATGGATCTTCTTTTCACCATCATCAAAATCATCGATATTACTTCTTTATAGGAACATGTATCTTTCGTAGATGTTTAAGTCCAATGACGGAACCATCCTGTAAGGAATTCCTATTGTAATGGAATTCACTGATGTGTTTCCTGAGGAATTTCCTAGTCATTCTCCTAGAAGATATATTGAATTCTTGATTGATCTTATACCTGGGGCATTTCCAATATCCAAGACTCCCTATAAAATGGTTGTCGTTGAGATTGAGGATCTAAAAATACAGATACAAGAGAATATGGATAAAGGGTTTATATTCCCAAGTGCTTCACCATGGAGTGAAATAGTCTTCTTCGTCAAGAAGAAGGATGGGTCAATTCCATTTTCATTGATTATCGTGATTTCAAAAAATCCTGATAAATAAAAATTATCCCTTTCCGTGAATTGATGACTTGTTCGATCAGTTATGTGGATCACAATAATTCTCCAAGGTGGATCTGCTGTTGGGATATTACTAAGTAAGGGTGAAGATGGAGGATATATCTATGATTTCTTTTCATACAAGGTATGAGCACTATGAATTCATAGTATTTATTTTAAGACTCACTAATGATCCAGCAATCATCGTGAACTTGATGAATACATTCTTTAGAGATTACCTCGACAAACTTGTGATAGTCTTTATTGATGATATTCTAATATACTCCGAAACAAATGAGGAAGATGAAGAGCATATAAGAACTGTAATAAAGACCTTGTGAAAGGAGAAGCTCTATGAAAAGTACAAGTGTATGTTCTAGTTAAAGGAAGTTTCATTTTTAGGGAATATCATTGCAAGAAATGAGTTATCTATGTATCATTCCAAAAAAAGAAATTGAGGGATGACTGAGGCTGATATCTGTGATGGATATTTGTATCTTCCAATGGTTAGCTGGATATTATCACCGATTTGTGAGAAATTTATCACAATTGTAAAACCCTCTTACCAAGATAACTCAAAAGGGAGTCAACTTTACAAGGAATGATGAATGTGAAGAAATATTCATGGAGTTGATGAATAGGCTTATAACTTCCCCTATGCTCACACTACCCACAAGTGGGGTGATTTTGATATCCTCTAGAAATTCTTCAAAGAAGTTCATGGGATATGTGTTTATGTAGAATGAAAAAGTCATCTCCTATGCCTCTAGGTAGTTGGAAATTCATGAGAAAAACTATCTCATTCATGATTTGGAGTTGGCTGCTATGATATTTGTATTGAAAATATGGAGGTATTATCTATTTGTGGGAAAGTGTAAAATATATATAGATAAATTGGTCTCAAATATATATTCACATAGAAAGAGATAAACATGCCCCAATGAAGATGGTTAGATCTCATGAAGCATTATGACTGCTCAATTCATTATCACCTTGGGAAAGAAAACAAGGTGGCAGATGCTCTAAGTAGAAAGGACCAAACAATTCTATCATTGATGAGAAATGAAAAAGATCCAATATTCTTATATTTTAGGAAGATAGACATGGAAATCATAAATAAGGGAACATATTCAATCCTTTCACAAATGATTACTCAACCATGTCTCTTTGAAAGGTTAAAGGATGCTCAAAAAGATGATGTGGGAATTCATAAAAAAGTGGAAACTATCAGAAAAGAGAAATCCTTAGAGTTCAATTTTAATGAAGAAAGAATTCGGAGATTTGGGTGAAGACTATGTGTTCTATCAAATATAGAGTTAAATAAAGAACTTTTGGATAATGTACAAAGTTTTAATTTCTCCATCCACCTAGAAAACACAAAGATGTATCAGGATATCTGAGAGCGTTATTGGTGAGATAACATGAATATTGAGATCTCCAAATATACATTAAAGTTCCGGGTATGTCATCAAGTGAAGGATGAGAGAAAGAAATATAAGGGAATAATGCAACCAATATCCATACCAACATGGAAATGGTAGAACATAACCATGGAATTTTTCACCAGACTTATTAAGACATCCATAAAAATAAATTATATTTGGGTTGTTGTGGATCATCTTACAAAGACTGCACACTTCATTGAAATTTGATAGGATTTTTCATTTGATCAACTAGAACAGATATACATCAGACAAGTGGTATGAATGCCTAGTGTTACCACTATAGATTATATCCAATTGAGATCCAAGATTCACCTCTATGATCAGGATGAGTCTCCAACACGCTCTGAATACTGAGATGAACTTTAGTACGACTTATCATCCTCAAACCGATGGCTAATCTCAGCAGACTATCAAAACACTTGAGGACATGTTTAGAGCATAATAAATGTACTTCAAAGGAGGATGGGATCAACATCTACCTCTGATTGATTTTCCTTCCAACAACAGTTTCCACAGCATCCAAAAGGCTTCTTATGATGCACTTTAAGGGAAGAGGTGCAAAACACCGACATGTTGGGATGAAGTTGGGGAGAAAAAATTTCTAGGTCCAAAAATGGATGATGAAATGGTGGAGAAGGTTAAGACTATCCAATATCACATCAAAGCTGCTCAGAGTCGACAAATGAGCTATGTTGACAACCTTCAGAAAGGCCTAGAATTTTATTTTGGAGATATGGTTTTCGTTTGCATATCTCCATGGAAGAGAGTGATGTGATTTGGGAAGAAGTGAAATCTTAGTCCAAGGTACATTGACCCTTTGGAGATCCTTGATCACATCAGAGTAATCGCATGTTGACTATCACTCCCACAAAACCCATTTAAATTACATCATGTATTCCATGTATCACTTTTGGGGAAGTTTATACCAGACCCATCACATGTACTCAATACAAAGGTGGTACCATTGGAGAATGACCATTCCTATGAATAGAAGCTGATTAATATCTTAGATTTTATGGAAAAAGTTATACGAAATTAGACATTGACCCTCATCAAAGTGTTGTGGAGAAACCACATGTTTGAATAATAATCATGGGAATCAGAGGTAGTGATAAGGTAGAGTTACTATCATCTATTTTAGTGCGGGAAATGGAAAGATCGATGGAAATGTTTCTTAAGGGGGGGATGTTGTAAGGACCTATACATTTATGAATAAAATTACATTTCTTTGAATGTCTTATGAATATAGAAAACACATCCAATATTTTATTATTATTATTAAGTTTAAATTAAAATTAAGTATCATTACTATTGATAATATAGCTGTTTAACAATGACCACACCACTGATATAAATATAAGGTTAAAAAAATACTTTCAACACATAAAATGGAGAGGATGGCCTCATCTAATATACTCAGGCCATACAAAGCTCATTTTTCAGAGCATAGGAGGGAGGTAGCATCACTAGGCCTCACTCTTGACCAAGACCAAGATCAAGCTTCAACAAGTTATGCTTTAATAGAATCACCTACAGAAGAAGTTCAAGTTAATAGAGATTACCACCCAACCGATTTTATCTGAGCCGACCCAAGAATATGTCACCATCACATACATTACCTTAAGGTATTATGTGGGTTTTATAAGGGGTTATGTAACATGTTATTAGTTACTTATTATTTAATCCCTTTTGTAAACAAGGGGATTATTCTATAAATTACTTTATGAGTAAAGTCTTTCTAAAAAAAATGAAAATTTTGATAAATTTAGTTTTTGAGTAAAAATGATAATCTTGAGAAATACATACATTATTATATTAAAATACGTGGTTTATTAATAATGTTATAAAAAAAATCTTATAAATGAGGATTATACCTGTTCTTTATCTGTAAATGATTAGGTAATCTGTTTGAAAAGTGTTATATTTTTTATACGATAAAATAGAAAGTGTATTTTTAAAGAATTTATTTTAATGAATTAATGAATTTTTAAAATAATTAATATTTGAATAAGATATTATTATCAAATTACTATTATGAATAATAAACTACTATATAAGGTTTATGAAGTTGAATGTAATTTTTATTATGGTTTGAAAACTATTTTTGTCAAAACTTGTGAATTTTCAATAAATAATGATTGTCAATTTAAAACATAAAAATTGACATATTTATAAAATTATTTGAATAAAATAAATACTAGTTTTGGAATTAGGATTTCAAAATTATCCAACAGCGAATTTTTCATAAAATTATGAGATAGTCGAATATTTTGGTAAAAATTAAATACCGTTTAAATAAAATATGTGTCTTATGACACCATAATAACCCCAAAATGATGCAATAAATACTATAATTGGAATTATAATTCCAATATATGTATTACAAATAAAATAACATGACCTTATATTTGTTTTACTTATTTTATAAAGCCTTAATTAATCCTCCAAAGTGTTAATATATTTTATGATTTTAAATTCATTTCATTAATAATGTGACTCACCTCCACATAAACAACGATGATATTTTAATATGTTCAGCCATTAGACTTACAAAATAATTTTTTCCACTATTATTTTGAAAAAACACTGGGAAAATCCAGGGGATGTTTTGTGGTTTTGAATATTTAATTATTTATGTTCCAAAACCAATGTTTGTGAAATATTAAAAAATTACCCTCTCATTTCCTATATAAACCCACCCAATATCCCACTTAGATTCACTAAAAATCCATGGATCACATACCTAATATGTCATCCCCTCTCTAGAATTCCCTCAAGGCTCCCCAGGATCCCAATAAGCCTCTCTCAAGCCTCTCCCAAGCCTTCGGGATCACACATCCAAGTAAGGGATTCCTTCCTTTCTCATTTTGTCCAAGTTATTTTATATTGTTATAGCATTTTATTTACAAATAAAAATTTTGGGGTATGATTTAAAACCTCTAAAATACTACCCTCCTTGTGTTTGAATGATTAGATACCTCTAACGACACATTTTTGATGTACATGGACATTAAATTTCTTTTTCAGAATACTTAATACATTACACAAATATATGCCCAAAGACCGTATTAGTTTATTGTATATTGAAACTCAGAAAATAATCATCTAACTTGGTGAATGTTCTTAAAAATATCATATAATGATCTTCCCTTTCTGTGTTCCTAGCAAAATAATTTCTTTATATCCTGGGGAAAATAAAACATAAAAAGAGTGAGCTCAAATGCTCAGTAAGGGTATACATGGATAACATAGAACAAACCATAAACATTTGAACGTAAAAACTTGTACATAAAGTTTAATCATCAAAATATTGAGTCATGAAATAGATCTTCATAGTATGTAAGGAATAAAGCATAAAAGAACATTAAACATGATATAATATCATTGGAATTAACCATGTAATTTTGAAAAACTAATAAACACACAATATTATTTCCATAGTATCCAAGGCATTACTGCCAAGACTATCAAAGTGGACAAATTCCATTACTAAACCAGGTTTACTTTCTGTTCCAGCCATGTATTAATGAACAATATTTACTTGTCATTCCAGTAATATATATATCACTAGATATAAATCATTACCCAATGCATTGAGGGGAGATATAGGTTCCACCCATCTAATAATGAAATCATTCTTACATGTGCAACAAAAACATAAATCATTAATTGTAGCATAACCCAAAAAATAAAATGGGCATATTAAACATCAATCCATCATAACATAATCCATAAAAAATATCAATACATCATTAACACAAGAAAATAATATAAATAATATGGATAGAAACATAAATCTATTTAAGAGAATCATCTTAGATGGAAAATAATTTTGATAAGACACTTTAACTTAATTCTTGAGTAAAATATTATTTCTTATTCAAAAAGATTGTATTTTCTCAAAATATAGCACAATTTTAAAAGATAATAATTTAGTAGAAAATAAACTTGAAATAATGTAAAGGAATCTTCTTGGAAACAAGGTGTTATGAAGACGTAAAAATCTGTTCATGCTGTGTAAGTTAAAAAACATTATTCTCATACTTTTGCTGGAAAATTCATAAGGCACCTTGTTTGAAAAAAGTAAGAAAGATTCCTTCCAAACCATGCATTAAAATTAAAAATGGGTAAAAATAAATTTAAAAATATATAGAATAATAATAATATTATTATTATAATATTATTATAAAACATGTAAATGGATGATAAATATACCTCCAGTAAATACTTATGTATAAACAATTTTGGATAAAAATGATATTGAAAAATTATCCCTTACCTTAGGTATGATATCCTTCATATGTGTCCAAAACTCATATATAGTGGGTTTAAACATATTATTAACTTTTAATACAATAATAATTAAATTTATGACATCATATATGATTCACTTATGAATTTATATTGCCCTTTTATTTATCTATTCTACGTTAAAGCAACATTTTTGGTAATAATCATTTTATTTATCATACTTTCTTTGACTTGTTAATATTGATATTGTTATTTATATCATGATTTATATACTTTTAAAATGTAAAAAATGATTTATATATCATATATATTCATTATATAATAATATATAATAGATATATAAATGAAATGGAATACACTGTTCAGGGATACAGTAGGCGGTATGTACGCATGAATGACACTTTCAATTCATTTCTATATCAAAGGAATGGAAAATAAATGATTCATAGGTATATTATATTTCTATTATAATATCTATGTTATACATGTTATATAATTTCATTAATTAAATCCTTTATATGTTATATGTATGACATGAACATGTCATATCACTTTGAGGGGGCGGTAGTTCCAAAGGAAATTATTGTATTTACACATTATAGAAAGCATAAAGGTATGACGTAAATAAAAAACAGAAGAATATCGACAATATAAACATAAAATATATCATATATAAATATAGTTTCATAATAATGGCCACCATGATATATGGTAGGGGAAATTTGAACAATCATCATTTTGTGAGGAAGTACTTCACTGTACACAGAAACAGTATGTTTGTATCAATTAGATGGAGGTGTATTTAAGTGTAGTTAGAATAATTCTCATAAAAACATTCTAGTATATTGATTATAGTGTTTTTATGTAATAAAAGAATAATAATATCATGGGGAGTATAGAAGGAAAATAAAAGAAAAGAATATGAGATAAGGCATTACCTCTAAATCAGGTAACTTCTTTTGATTTGAGCCAAAAGGCTTTCTTGAATTTCCTTTTGTAACGCCCCAACCATAGTTACCCAGAGTCGGTGCATTATTACATTACATTGGCATGATCACAAGAAAGATCAAATCTCGAAAGACCGATTGGTTTAGCAGACTTGGAAACACTAGATATATTCATAAAGTTTTACATTACATTACAAAGAGAAAACTACTACAACAACATGGTCTCCAAATTCCACACTCATATCCCCACATACTATCCCTGCAGGTCATTCATAACTTACTTCTTCACGTCCTGGGAAAAATAAAACATAGAAAAGGGGTGAGCTCAAATTCCCAGTAAGGATAACAATATAGCGGAGACTTTCAAAAATAACCATAAACATTTAAGCAATGTATAACTAAAACAAAAGCCTTTTAAACTTGAACTTCAACATAGTATGGCAAAATAAAAATGAAATAAGGCCATTTACTTATTCACATGGATATTCTACTAATCGAATAATCACATGAAATATCAATAACCACTTTCATAATGATGGAATGCATAATGCCAGACTGTCATAACCACATAGCCAAGGCCTCGTGCCAAGACTATAAATAAGATTTTGCCAAGGCCTTGTGCCAAGACACTAGTTTGTCTCATGAGACCTACCAATGCATCGAGGAGCTATAGCGGGCTCCACCCGTCACATATTAAGTCCAATGCATTCCCTTATGAAATGGTTTAAACATAACATAAACATTCGTATTAAAACTAGCATACGAAATGTCAATACTTTCACCATAAACCATGAATGGTATAAAAATAGCACATCCACAGTCAAACAAATCACAAAACCTTCAATATAATATAGATGTTTTGTATCATAATAAATCAACATTAAATAAGCGTAAAATCCATCAAAGGATGTTGACATAGATGAAATCAAAATTCTTATTAAAGCAATATCTCTTTTTATTTTGAAATCATTTAAGATCCATATAAAATAAAACATTTTCTTTGAAAATATTCTTATAAGCTTGTAAGGGAAGCTTTGAAGATTTTATAATGGCGGAAAATAGCCCCACCCGCCGTATAAGTTAAAAAAAACATTCTTACCTTAATTCTATCGAAAAGGTTAAAAAGGACCTTGTTTTGAAAATGAAGGAACGATTCCTTTATAAACCACTTATAAAAGTCAAAAAGGGTATAAATGACTTTAACTCATATTCTATTAAATAGTAAAAATGTTTTGAAATACATTTTTAAGAAACATGGATGTGGATGATAAAGAGATCCCAGTAGATTATTACGTATAAACAACCTCGGATAATGAAGAGATTACGAAATAACTCTTACCTTGAACTTTTCCTTGGTTGGGGTAGGTTAAACTCCTGTATAATGGTGAAATAATTGTTATTAAATTATACAAGAATCATATATATTAATATGATATCATATATGATCTTTTAATATTGATTTGATAATAATATCTTAGTATTATCGTTGTTTCGGGTGTTAACTTACTTGTTTTCTTTTATATGTTTTGTTACGTAAGCCATGTTTGTAATGGATAGGTTGTATATTATTCATATCCAGAATGATATCAAGTCCTTAAACATCATTTTTAAATCATCAAATGATAATTATACTTGAATGGATACGACGAAGAATGAATCTTATCGCGTTAGTGGAGACGGTAGTCCGTACGTATGCACGAGCGACAATATCATTCTTTTGATAATAAAATAATATATAAATGGATGTTATATCATGTATACAGAATAATTAACATGTTATATTTATTATTTACATGAGTTACACATCATTATTATACCCATCCAAATAATAATATATTGAATAACAATTACACCACGACGTGGAGACGGTAAGCCGTACGTACGCACGTATGGTGACATGTTATTCAAAGGGTGGATAGAATACTGATTATGGTTGTAAAATATTTATAATAACATCACAGTATATATATTATACTGGAGTTATTATTTTAGAATGGTAATAACAAAGGAAGAAGAAGTGGAAGAAGAAATGAACTTGGAAAAGGGTGGTGAAATCATTACCTCTTCTTCAGGTTCTTCTTTTTGATTTGATCAAAAGGGCTCCTTAGGATGGCTTTATGATAAAAATAAGGCCTCTAGGTTGTAGTGAGGGAAGTTGGGAGAGTATTTGGGCAGAGTTTTGCCGAACCAAAAGGCTTTGAAGGTGTGATGAAATGAGAAGTAGGAGTGCCCTTTTATAAGAGGGGTGAGGGGCACCTTTGGAAAAGCTAGAAATATTAATTTATAATAAATTCATATTCGGTTTCTAATGACTCCAAAGTTTATTATTTAAATTATAAGGTAGGGATAGGTCTAAAAAAACTCAACCAATAGAATTTATACAGGTTTGGGTACTTATATTAACCTTATCTTTAAGTATTAACTCTAAGTTAATTAGTTTCACTTTTACAATGTCTCTTTGTATTTTTATATAATATGGTTAATAAACATACTATATACATCCAAGAGCCCCCCAAGTGGTCCATTAATGATGAACCTATCGTGATATAAGTCTCTTGGTCGAAAATTATATTTTTAGGAATTTAATATCAATTAATAATATAATATTTGTTTTAAGAACTCTTTTAGGTCAATTTTGACACTATTCAATAGTTGATTTTTGTGAAACTCATAACATATTTATTACTTCAAACAAAGTCAATTAAATCAATATTAATATATCATATTATCCTAGAAAATTCGTTTAATTCATTAAAAGTTTCATATTATATTTATTTGGGTATTTATAATATCAATTATTTTAATTTTTCACTATTATAGTAATTACTTCATCATCATTGTGTCATAAATAAATTAAATTATTTAAGGTCTAAAAATTATAAATAAAATATAATTATGTAGGAAATCGTTGTATCTTTCTAATGAATATTTATAATCTAAAATCCAACATATATAACCCTATGTAAAAATTGTTTTTCTAAAAGATATATGCTTGTGTCATTTTTGTATTCATTTTAACTTAATTAAAAAAAAGTGTCCCTATCACCTACAAGTGGCACCATGGGGTCCCGAAATCGACCCAAAGATGCCTATGGTCAAACATGTATCAACCAATAAGTCTAGGACACGTTTTAGGGTAATTTAGTATTATTATAATATTATTTTTTAACCGTTATTTACCGGATTTACCCTTAACCATGGTAAATAAAATATTTACTACAGTAATTATTCAAAATGTCTAAAAATAAAAGTTACCCATTTAAACAATTTGAAAATCCTGATTCCAAATAAGGAATACATTTTTTTAAATTCAAAACACAGAAGTGGAAGAAATTAATTTAAAATTAATTCCCGCTGTCAAAACAAAAAGCGTGTTTTTAAGAGATAACAACTATCAAAAGATTGACATTTGTTTATGTTTGGTTTAATTGTAAAATTATGTCCAATGACAAACATTATAATAAATGGTAAAAATATATTCTAAATATAATTTAAAAACACTCAAATTCATAATTTATCACTATTAATTATTTTTATTAAAAAAGTTATTTTTAATTAAAATTTAGTAATTTTCATTATTCATCAAAATATGAATGTTATCCGAAAAGTACCAAAATTTAACCGTCGGCTAAATTCGATATTCCGAATCCAAAAATGAAGTCCATTTTAAAATATAAAATATATATAATTTCAAAAAGTAAGTATTACTATTCATAACGGCTAGTTTAATTGGTTATGGTGTGTTAGAACTCGGTGTTGCGTACAACACACGCTATCACATTATTCAAAGAGAAGCGTACCGTAGAAGCTTGGGGAGTTACATTCTCCCCTCATTCAAATAATTTCGTCCTCAAAATTTCTAGAATACTACCGCATGAAAAGACTCGGGTGGTTCTTCATCATAAGTTCCTCGGGTTCCCACATTGCCTCTTCCATCTTATGGTTTCTCCACAAAACTTTTACCAGACGCGTCGTCCGGTTTCTCAGCACTTATTCTCTCGTATCAAGAATCATGACAGGCTCTTCGAAATAAGAAAGATCGGGTTCCAGTTCTAACTCCTCGTAGGTGAGTACATGCGTTGGGTCAGGCATGTATTTCCTCAACAGAGATACGTGGAACACATCGTGAACTTTGGAGAGACTTGACGGCATTGCCAATCGGTAAGCTACAGCCCCAATTCGTTCTAGATTTTTGAAAGGTCCGATGTACCTGGGACTCAATTTACCTTTCTTACCAAAACGTAGGACTCCATTCCATGGAGATACCTTCAGAAAAAAATGATCACCGACTTGAAATTACAAATCCTTCCTTCGATTATCGGCATAGCTCTTCTGCCTACTTTGAGCTTCTTTGATGTGATTTTGGATTACCTTCACCTTTTCCATCGTTTCCTCCACCAGTTCTGGGCCTACAAGTTTTCTTTCACCGACGTCATCCCAACAGGTTGGTGTACGACATCTTTTCCCGTATAACGCTTCATATGGTGCCATATGAATAATCGAATGGAAGATATTGTTATAGGAAACTTCTACGAGAGGTAAGTATTGATCCCACATACCCTGAAAGTCAAGTGAGCAAGATCTCAACATGTCTTCTAGGGTTTGAATTGTCCGTTCTGATTGTCCATCTGTCTGAGGGTGGTAAGCAGTGCTCAAAAGAAGTTCGGTATCCAGGGATTTCTGAAGACTTTTCCAGAATCTTGAAGTAAAACGGGGATCACGATTAGAAACAATCGATAGGGGTAATCTATGAAGTCTCACAACTTCATTAATATATAGTCTTGCTAAACGTTCCAGGGGTAGATCATCACTTATAGCAAGAAAATGTGATGACTTGGTAAGACGATCAACAATAACCCATATCGCATCGTTCCTTCTAGGAGTCTTTGGTAGCCCCATGACAAAGTCCATCGTAATATTGTACCATTTCCACTCGGGTAAGGGAAGAGGTTGCATGACTCCTCCAGGCTGTTTCCTTCCAGCTTTAACTTGCTGACAAACCATACATCTTGACACAAAATCAGCAATCTCCCTCTTCATATTTTCCCACAAAAAATGTTCCTTCAAATCTCTATACATTTTGGTGCTGCCATGGTGTATAGAGAAATTATAACTATGAGCATCATCCAGCAATTCCCTTTTTAGATCAGGTATATCGGGAACACAAACTCTCTTCCCAAATTTCAAAATTCCATCTTCATACACAAATTCTCTCAATCTCCCATCATTCACAGCATTAATCTTCTTTTGGAATTCTTCATCATCGGTCTGAGAACTCTTAATCCTTTCTAGTAATGATGGTTTGGCAACCATTTGAAAAATCATTGATGTTTCACCTTCCCTGGTTATACCGATGTCCATATTTACTAGATCCATAAAAATTGGATCCCTTTCAATTCTCATCATGTTCAAAACTCCATGGTCTTTTCTGCTCAAAGCATCTGCCACCTTGTTTGCTTTCCCCGGGTGGTAGTGTATCGTACAATCATAATCCTTGAGTAATTCAAGCCATCTCCTTTGCCTCATGTTGAGTTCTTTTTGTGAGAAAATATACTTCAAACTCTTGTGATCAGTATAAATCTCACATTTTTCACCATAGAGATTGTGCCTCCATATCTTCAAAGCAAAGATTACAGCTGCTAACTCGAGATCATGAGTAGGATAGTTTTGGTCATGAATTTTCAACTATCGTGATGCATATGCAATAACTCTATCATTCTGCATAAGGACACAACCAAGTCCTTTCTTTGATGCATCACTATAAATAACGAACCCATCATTCCCAGATGGTAGAGTCAATATAGGAGCATTGTCTAATCTTCTCTTAAGTTCTTCGAAACATTCTTCACACTCTTTTGTCCAAACAAATTTAACCCCTTTACGTGTGAGCTTCGTTAATGGGTTAGCCAATCGGGAAAAATTCTAGACGAAACGTCGATAATAACCTACCAAACCAATAAAACTACGTACCTCAGTTATACTCATAGGTGCTGGCCATTCTTGGATTGCCTTGGTCTTAGAAGGATCAACAGAGATTCCATCTTTAGAGACAATATGGCCAAGAAAAGAAATCTCCTGAAGCCAGAATTCAGACGTGCTAAAATTCCCATATAATTCATGCCTCCTCAGAGTCTTCAAGATAACGCGCAAGTGATTTTCATGATCTTAGTAGTTTTTGGAGTATACTAAGATATAATCAATAAATACCACCACAAATTCATCGAGATACTCCTTGGAAACTCTATTCATCAGACCCATTAATACAGAGGGTGCATTAGTCAATCCAAAAGGCATTACAGTAAACTCGTAATGCCCGTACCTGGTTCAAAATTCTGTTTTCGGAATGTCTTCCTTCATTACACACAACTGATGGTATCCAGATCGAAGGTCAATCTTTGAAAAGTATTGAGATCAATGTAGTGGGTCAAATAAATCATCAATGTGTGGTAGGGGATACTTTTTCTTTATTGTTATAGCATTGATCTCCCTGTAGTCGATACATAACCTCATAGATCCATCTTTCTTTTTAACAAAAAGAACAAGGGCTCCCCATGGAGAAACACTAGGGCGAATAAATCCTTTATTACTCAATTCCTCTAGTTGTTTCTTTAGTTCGACTAATTCTACAGTAGCCATTCTATAAGGGGTCTTCGATATAGGCCTTGATCCCTTGGTCTTTTCTGAGGTAAGTTCTCCTGACACTTAGGGCATTCATTTGCATAATGTCCCATCTCCCTGCAATTTTAGCACTGAACGTTGGTGGCTTCCTTCTTCCCTTTGCAATCACGAGCTTGGTGGCCTTTTTCACCACACTTTTAACAGACTCCCATTCCCTTCAAGCAAGTACCAGGATGTTTCTTCCCACATTTACCACAGGATGGATATTCAACCTTTCACTTCTTCCCCTTATTTCCATTCCCAGATTGATCAGCAGGTCTCTTCTTCTCTTGCTTTGCTTGAAAGTCATAAGACTTAGAGAATTCCTTTTCGGTCTTGATAGCACATGAGACAATGTCTTCGTACAAAGAAAAGGATTGTGAGACTAATGCTCGACGGAGAAATGTTTTTAACCCATCAAAGAAACGATCAATCTTACTTCTTGGGTTACATATATAATCACCAGCATACCTTGCAAACCTTGTAAAGTTAGCCTCATACTTTGTGACATTCTCATCCTCCTTTTGTCTCAGACTCAGAAATTGCCTTTCCATGTCTGCTCGATGGTTGCGAGGAAAGTATTTTTCTAAAAACAGATCTTTGAACTCCCTCCATTCCATATTTGATACTTCATCATCTTCCTTCATATTTTAAATCAATGACCACCATTGGTCAGCATCTCCAGTGAGACGGTAAACTACCATGATAACTTTTTCCCTTTCATTGGTCCCCAAATCCTAAAATATTTTCTCTAGGGAATTTATCCATTGCTCAGCTACTAAGGGATTTGTACTCCCATTGAACTTTGGTGGTTGTTGCCTCATGAATCTATATAACATTGATCCTCCACGCTGTGGATCAGGGTGCTCCATACGGGCAAGGTTATTATTCATAACCTGAGTAAGTTGTCCCAGTATGGTGATTAGCTGATCGGCACCAGTTGCATCACTAGCTCCACTATAATTATCTTGAGCAGGAGGGCAATCCCTACATAGAGTGTGTGCATTGATACGGTTTCCATTTCTTCCACTAGGCGCCATTTATAAACAATGGCATAAACTAGATCAGTTTATGAATCAAAATACAAAATTCCATACTTATAAAACACTTAACATAAATTGAACTATTTATGGATATAATACATAATCCTAAAAAAGTTTTCTTTGAGGAAGTATATACTCATAAACCCTTCATAATGATTTGTAATGAAAATGAGAGTTATCCTAAGCATATCCCCCGGGAGTGTCGTAACCAAGAGTGCAGCAAGGCCCATTGTCGTGCACCAGTTCCCGTTCGAGTCTAGCTCAAAGCGATGTTTTCGGGTTTTACCCCTAGGTACATCTGTGCCAGAGCCGCCTCTACCTTCTCGTATCCAGACAGGGATGTATTGCTCAGAAAACTCACAAAATCTCTACAATACCAAAATTCTAGGAAGTTCTTCTATACTAATCCTCAAAGTTCATCTTAGGTCTACGTGCTCTAATTAGAGTTTATCTAAATCTATCTTCCAAGGTTTGTACTAAACTTCCTCTGATACCAACTGTAACGCCCCAACCCTAGTTACCCAGAGTCGGTGCATTATTACATTACATTGGAATGATCACAAGAAAGATCAAATCTCGAAAGACCGATTGGTTTAGTAGCCTTGGAAACACTAGATATATTCATAAAGTTTTACATTACATTACAAAGAGAAAACTACTACAACAACATAGTCTCAATATTCCACACTCATATCCCCACATACTATCCCTACAGGTCATTCATAACTTACTTCTTCACATCCAGGGAAAAATAAAACATAGAAAAGGGGTGAGCTCAAATGCCCAGTAAGGATAACAATATAACAGAGACTTTCAAAAATAAGCATAAACATTTAAGGCAATGTATAACTAAAACAAAAGCCTTTTAAACTTGAAATTCAACATAGTATGACAAAAGAAAAATGAAATAATGCCATTTACTTATTCACATGGATATTCTACTAATCGAATAATGACATTCAATATCAATAACCACATTCATAATGATGGAATTCATAATGCCAGACTATCATAACCACATAGCCAAGGCCTCGTGCCAAGACTATAAATAAGATTTTGCCAAGGACTTGTGCCAAGACACAAGTTTGTCTCATGAGACCTACCGATGCATCGAGGAGCTATAGAGGGCTCCACCCGTCACATATTAAGTCCAATTCATTCCCATATGAAAAGGTTTAAACATAACATAAACATTCGTATTAAAACTAGCATACGAAATGTCAATAATTTCACCATAAACCATGAATGGTATAAAAATAGCACATCCACAGTCAAACAAATCACAAAACCTTCAATATAATATAGAAGTTTTGTATCATAATAAATCAACATTAAATAAGCGTAAAATCCATCAAAGGATGTTGACATAGATGAAATCAAAATTCTTTTTAAAGAAATATCTCTTTTTATTTTGAAATCATTTAAGATCCATATAAAATAAATCATTTTCTTTGAAAATATTCTTATAAGCTTGTAAGGGAAGCTTTGAAGATTTTATAACGGCAGAAAATAGCCGCACCCGCCGTATAAGTTAAATAAACATTGTTACCTTTATTCTGTCGAAAAGGTTAAAAAGGACCTTGTTTTGAAAACGACGGAATGATTCCTTTATAAACCACTTATAAAAGTCAAAAAGGGTATAAATGACTTTAACTCATATTCTATTAAATAGTAAAAATGTTTTGAAATACATTTTTAAGAAACATGGATGTGGATGATAAAGAGATCCCAGTAGATTATTACGTATAAACAACCTCGGATAATGAAGAGATTGCGAAATAACCCTTACCTTGCACTTTTCCTTGGTTGCGGTAGGTTAACCTCTTGTATAATGGTGAAATAATTGTTATTAAATTATACAAGAATCATATATATTAATATTATATCATATATGATCTTTTAATATTGATTTGATAATAATATCTTAGTATTATCGTTGTTTCGGGTGTTAACTTACTTGTTTTCTTTTATATGTTTTGTCACGTAAGCCATGTTTGTAATGGATAGGTTGTATATTATTCATATCCAGAATGATATCAAGTCCTTAAACATCATTTTGAAATCATCAAATGATAATTATACTTGAATGGATACGATGGAGAATTAATCTTATCGCGTCTGTGGAGACGGTAGTCCGTACGTACGCACGAGCGACAATATCATTCATTTGATATTAAAATAATATATAAATGGATTTTATATCATATATACAGAATCATTAACATGTTATATTTATTATTTACATGAGTTACACATCATTATTATACCCATCCAAATAATAATATATTGAATAACAATTACACTACGACGTGGAGACGGTAAGCCGTACGTACGCACGTATGGTGACATGTTATTCAAAGGGTGGATAGAATACTGATTATGGTTGTACCATATTTATAATAACATCACAGTATATATATGATACTGGAGTTATTATTTTAGAATGGTAACAACAAAGGAAGAAGAAGTGGAAGAAGAAATGAACTTGGAAAAGGGTGGTGAAATCATTACCTCTTCTTCGGGTTCTTCCTTTTGATTTGATCAAAAGGGATCCTTAGGTTGGATTTATGATCAAACTAAGGTCTCTAGGTCTTAGTAAGGGAATTTGGGAGAGTATTTGGGCAGAGTTTGGCCGAACCAAAAGGCTTTGAAGGTGTGAATAATTGATAAGGAGGAGTGCCCTTTTATAAGAGGGGTGAGGGGCACCTTTGGAAAATGTAGAAATATAAATTTATAATAAATTTATATTCGGTTTCTAATGGCTCCAAAGTTTATTATTTAAATGTTAAGGTTGGGATAGGTCGAAAACAACTCATCCAATAGAATTTAGACAGGTTTGGGTACTTATATTAACCTTATCTTTAAGTATTAACTCTAAGTTAATTAGTTTCACTTTTGCAATGTCTCTTTGTATTTTTATATAATATGGTTAATAAACATACTATATACATCCAAGAGACCCCCAAGTGGTCCATTAATGATTACCCTGTCATGATATAAGTCTCCTGGCCGAACCTTAGATTTTTAGGAATTTAATATCAATTAATAATATAATATTTGTTTTAAGAACTCTTTTATGTCAATTTTGACACTATTCAATAGTTGATTTTTGTGAAATGTATAACAGATTGATTACTTCGAAAAAAGTAAATTAAATCAATCCTAATATATCATATTATCCTATAAAATTAGTTTAATTCATTAAAAGTTTCATATTATATTTATTTGGGTATTTATAACATCAATTATTTTAATTTTTCACTATTATAGTAATTACTTCATCATCATTGTGTCATAAATAAATTGATTTATTTAATGTATAAAAATTATAAATAAAATATCAATATGTATGAAATCGTTTTATCTTTCTAATGAATATTTATAATCTAAAATAAAACATATATAACCCAGTGTAAAAATTGTCTTTCTAAAAGATATATGCTTGGGTCATTTTTGTATTCATTTTAACTTAATTAAAAAAAAGTGTCCCTATCACCTACAAGTGGCACCATGGGGTCCCAAAATCGACCCAAAGATGTCTATGGTCGAACATGTATCAACCAATAAGGCTAGGACACGTTTTAGGGTAATTTAGTATAATTATAATATTATTTTTTAACCCTTATTTTCCGGATTTACCCTTAACCATGGTAATAAAATATTTACCGCAGTAATTATTCAAAATGTCTAAAAATAAAAGTTACCTATTTAAACAATTTGAAAATCCTAATTCCAAATATGGAATCCATCTTTCTAAATTCAAAACACAGAAGTGGCAGAAATTAATTTAAAATTAATTCCCGCTGTCAAAACAAAAAGCGTGTTTTTAAGAGATAATAACTATCAAAAGATTGACACTTGTTTATGTTCGGTTTAATTGTAAAATTATGTACAATGACCAACATTATATTAAATGGTAAAAATATATTCTAAATATAATTTACAACCACTCAAATTCATAATTTATCACTATTAATTATTTTGATTAAAAAATATATTTTTAATTAAAATTTAGTAATTTTCATTATTCATCAAAATATGAAAGTTATCCTAAAAGTACGAAAATTTCACCTTAGGCTAAATTAGATATTCCGAATCCAAAAATGAAGTCCATTTTAAAATATAAAATATATATAATTTCAAAAATTAGGTATTACTATTCATAACGGCTAGTTTAATTGGTTATGGTGTGTTAGAACTCGGTGTTGCGTACAACACACGCTATCACATTATTCAAAGAGAAGCGTACCGTAGAAGCTTGGGGTGTTACACCTTTTTCCAAAGGTAAGGATTATAAAAGTAAGGGAGGGATGTTGGGAGATTATTAGGGTTGAATATTTATGATCCAAAGGGCTTGATAGGTGTGTGTTATGTTGGTAGAGGTGGAGGGATTTTATAAGTGGGAGGAGGGGAAGTTTAAGAAAGTCATAAAATAGTAATTTATTAGAAATTCAATTTCGATATAAAATATTCCAAAAAAAAATTAATTCATATATAATATTATTTTTGTTCTAATACCCATTATAAAGTAATTTTTAAACTAGTTTTGAATATTTTTTTTATCTTTATCTTTTTGGTGTAACCCTTATTTTAGCCCTTTTAATCTTATTGTGATATCATGTTTCTTACACATTGTGGGTTAATGTAAATACCATATCATGTCAAAAGAACCAAAATATTTATTTTTTATATATTTGGACTTTTATCAACCATTTTGATGAATATTATATTTTTAGTAATTTAATACCACTTAATAAACAAATTTATGTTTTAAGTTACATGTTATGTCAATTTTGGACACTATTCATAGTTGAAATTTTTACAAATTCATAACACCCTGATTCCTTTGAAACAAAGGCATTAAATCAAATAAAATATGTCAATATAATCCATCAATTTGTGTATTGCATCAAAATAATCAAATTACATTTATTTTAAATTTTATAAGATCATTTATTAGAATCCATTGTTAATGAATCAATCACTGCATCATCATTGTGTCATAATTAAATTTATTTATTTAATGTCTAAAATCATAAATAAAATACCATGATATAGGAAATTATTTTATATTTCCAATTACTTTTTATAGTTAAAGATATAACTTATATAACCTTATATAAAAATTGTCTTACTAAAAGATACATGTTTAAGTTATATTTCTATTTACTTTAAAATATTTATTAGAAAAAGCCATTTTCACATCCAAGTAGATCCACGGGATCCCAAAATTGACCCAAGGATTCAAAATTCTGGAAAGAGGTCATCCAATATGATTAAGACACGTTTTAGGGTAGTTTTATATTACTAAATTATTATTTTTGTACCCTTATTTACCTTATCTACCCTTTAACCCTGGAAAATAAAAATAATTAAGGAAATTACTATTCATAATGTCCAAAAATAAATGGTAACTATTCACAAAATTAGGTCCTTCTGATTCAAAATATGGAATCCATTTTTCCAAATTCAAAATATAGATGTTTCAGTAAATAATTTAAAATTAATTTTCGTTGTGAAAACCAAAAGCTAGTTTTTAAGAAGTAATAACTATCAAAAGATTGACATGTGTTTATGTCCAATTTCAATGGAAAATTACTTCCAATGAACAAAATTGGATTAAATGATATAAAATGAATCAAATTACACTTTAAAACAAATTAAAAATATAATCCAACTATACAAATAAATTAGATGAAAAGGAAGTTTTGACCTAAAATGTAGTATTTTTAACTATTCATTAAAATATTAATTTTATCAAAAAAATTATAAAACTTAAAAAAAGTAAATTTTTATGTTCATAATCCATAGAAGAAGATTATTTTCTAAAATAGAATATATAAAAGTGTTAAAAACTAGATTTAAAATGGGTGCGCCATCAAAAAGTGACAAAACTACATTTTTTAACAAATACTTCATTTATATAAAAATGAACATGTTCTTATATCATGTATATAAAATACGTAAGATGAATGTTAATGTAATATAAAATTCAAAATGTGGTTAACACTGATCATAACATCTTGTTTATATCCTATTAAATAATAAAATTTCAATAATATATTGTTATTTGGTGAAACTCGGTATTGCATACAACACAAGCTATTGAGGAAGGTCTCTCTTGCATGTAACGAACACCATGAATAGTGTGTTATATACTGAAAGATTATACGGTGTTTCATATAATACAAGTTAATATTGGTGTAGTGTACAACACAAGACATCAAATTAATTAAAAAGAATATGTCTCATAAAATCTCAGGGTGTTACATTCTACCCCCCTTAAAATGAATTTCTTCCTCAAAATTCTTCCGGGTTATAAAAGATTTACTACTTGAAAGTTTATTACATGGAAACACACATCCTAAAAAAGAATACTAACACTTCATTTTGAAAAAGGAAAGTTAGAAACATAATGGTTACCCAAAGTAACTCATAACTGGGTTTCCACATAGGAGAACATTGGTGGGAAGTGAAAGCATGGATATTGAGGAGAAATCACACCCTCACATTCTGATGGATAGTGATAGATAATAAGGTTTAAATAAAGTTAACTAGAAAAAATCCATAAATCTGTGAGGATTTAAGGGACCATATGATTCATCAGATAAGAATGTACTAGGATAACATTTTTGTTTTCAAGATCTTTTTCATAATGTTGATGAGTTTTTTTCACGAGGAGAAATACTTACTTGATTACATTACAATCTCACTATTGGTCATTCCCTGAACAATTTACCCTTTATCTCCTATTTAAATAAATTAAGTTTAATTTTTCATTCTTGAAGTGTTAACATATCATGCGATAAAGTGATAGGTCATTCCATATATCTCAAAAAAAGGTTATAACGGGTTATCAAATATGCATAAGTCCACCCATAGTGAGATAATACAATAATCTAACAAACTCTAATCGGAATATAACTTATACTATCCCTAAATAGATAAAATTTCAATCCTTCCAAAATTTTTAAATATAAAATTTTGAAATGAGGTGAACTAAATCAACTTAAAATTTATCTCACATATCTCATTTGGAAGTTCATGGTTGTCACATTCCAAACTTGTGAATACCGTAATCATGTATAATAACATGAATTACCATAGAAACAGAGTGAAAACATTCTTTCTATCAAAATTAACTCTTTCCACACATCAAAAATACAAATAATTCAATATACTCAAACCACGATATCACTTTTCACTTATATCAGTCATGAGATCATTAATACTATCAAACATCTCATTATCCCCGAATACATTCATTATGTGCATATCATGTTTTTTTCCAAAAATATTTCAATCACTTTTTATGGTTACCGACACCATATAATTTTAGAAAATCACAATAGTCCAATACATAGATATTCCAATATTCCATAATACTATAAATGAGATTCCACAACATTATTTTGAAATCCCATTACATAAAAACATAATCATTCCGCCATTTTTTTGTCATACTCAACATCACCAATAGTGATTGCATGTGACTTCCCATTGTATTTTACCTTAAGAGTTTGCTGACATCGATCATCATTAACCCTTGGATTAGAGAATTGGTTAGCATAACGCCCCATTTCCTTACACTTTTAGTATTGAAGTGTTGTTGGTGCGTTCTATGTAGTCTTTTCTCTATGGACATCATTAGAAATCTTTTACCATTACTTTTGTATTCAAATACTCAATGAACTTATTTTCCACACATGAAACATTTTCAAGTCCCTTTAAGAAAATCTACACCATGCTTATTTCCACACGTTGAGAATGAGGAAACATTCATCTTCTTGTCACCATTATTTTAAGATTTTAACTTGAACTCCTTCTTTCTTTTCTTATCAAAACCATGAGATAAATATGTAACACCCACTTATAGTTCTACCATGATAGCACAACACACAATCTCTTCATAGCTACTAAAGTCTCTTATAGGTAATTCCATTCAAAGACTTGGTTTTAAGCCACTGAAGAATCGAACAACATTACTTTCATGTTGGATGATAAATCCAGATGCATACCTTTCAAGTCTTTTAAAATTGACCTCGTATGTACCAATAGATTCATCATCATTTTTTTTAATCTCAAGAAAATTATTCTCCATCATTGTTCGAATAATAAGGAAGTACTTATTGAAAAATATGTTCTTGAACTCATCCCATTCCATGGATTCAATTTCATCTTGCTGCCTTCTATACTTAATTAGAGTCCACCACTGGTCTGCTTCACCTACTAATTGATAAACAACAAAAATGAATTTTTCATGTTCTGAAAAATGAAATATAGAAAATAAATTTTCAATTTTACTGATCCATTGTTCAGCAACAAGTGTATTAGAAGACCAACTGAATGAAGGTGGACGTTGCCTAATGAACGACTCAATAGAATGTTGTTCCCTTATCAGCTCATTTGGATGTCCAGAATGATTCATAGATTTTGTAAGAATAGAAATAATATTTTTCATTCGATATCAAGTAACATTTGGTTGTTCATGAGGAAAATAATTTCATTGCCCAATGCATTGATCATTAACACAGTTCCTTAGGGTTCCATCCATCATCTAAAACCCAAAAAAGAATGGTGTGAGAGGCAAAAATCATACAAGGAAGACAACATAATCAAGGGGGGGGGGGGTACTTTCAATCTATAACATCTTAGGTTTAATCCTAGGTTATTCTTGATCATTACCATAACTCTAGGACTGTAAGATATAGTTATACATAACCTTAGGGACATCCCTATACATACCTTAGAGATATCTACAGGGATCTCACTAATGTTTTTGCATCCTAGTTTCTAAAGCACATGAGCCTTAGCCTAGTTGGTGAGGTATCCGTAAGTGCATCCACAAGACCCAGGTTCAAAACTAGGTAGAGGCATATTTCTAGGGTACTATAGTAGTACTATAGAGGTCACTATAGTAGTACTGTACACTATGCGGGTACTGTAGCATAATTTTACACCGCACATGTATGGTAGCATAACTGCACACTGTGCGGGTACTGTAGCAGGCACTGTAGCTGGTAATGTTCGGTACTATAGTATCTGGAACTATTAATCTTGGGCCACCGGTTTGGTCTTGGAGTCCTTAGGTCTTTTGGGCCACCAAAGCCTTCAGTTCAGTAGGGATTTCGGGCCACCTTTATGGCCTTCGGGCTACCTCAAGGACTTCAGGACACATTCAGTTTCCCCAGACACACTACATAAAAGGAGCATCCCTATAAGAGGATTCAAAGTAAGTGCACTCACCAGAGCAAATCCAAATTGATTTCTCTGAATAAGTGGGTATGGCTATGCCATTCAGACCAGCATGTGCTTGCACGGGAATCCAAGCCAGAAGACCATGCAAAGGTGGAGAGCTACTATCATGATGTAGATGCTGGGGAGGGGCAGTTCCTTGTAGATAGTCTAGTTAAATTCCCTAAGACCTTTGGGTCATGTAATCTCTTACACCTATGGGACATGTAATCATTGAGACTACGGGACTTTTAAGGGTTCCCCCTCATCCCTTGAAAGGGGGGTTATCAAAAATCAATAAAAATTGAAGGCCTTTGGGCAATTCAGGCATCCTAGTTTCTAAAGGTTAACAAAACTGTCACTTTGACTCCAACTATAATGACCTAATATTTACGTACATGGACATTAAATTTATTTTTCAGAATACTTAATAAAATACAAAATTTTATGCCTTATGTACTAATTATTTTAGTGTCTTGGGAAACTCAGAACATGATCCTCTAACATGGTGAAAGATATTCAACATCTCCCATAAAGATCTTCACCATTTCTTTCCTACCTAAAACCTTTATTTATATCTTGGGGAAAAGAAAACACAAAAAGAGTTAGTTAAAATGATCATTAAGGGTAAACATAGAGAACATAAAAAAACCATAAAAATTTTAACATAAAAACATGTTAATAAAGGTTAATAATCTAAATCTATAGTCTTGAAATAAATCTTGGCAGTACGTAAGGCGTAGATCATAAATGAAAATTAACCATGATAGAATAGAATTGGAATAAAACATGTAATTGTGGAAAACTAATAATAACAATATATTATTTCCCTAGTAGCTATGGAATTTCTACCATGGCCATCATAGTGGACAAAGTCCATTACTGAACCAAGTTTACATTCCATTCCACCCATGTATTAGAGAACCAGATTTTCTTTTCATTGTAGTCATGTCTATATCATGAGATATAAATATTTACCCAATGAATTTGAGTGATATATAGGCCCCACGCATCTCATAATGAAACCATTATTACATGTTCTACAAAAACATAAATCATTCATCAAAGCATAACCCAATAAATAAAATTGTCTTATTAAACATCATTCAATCATATTATAATCCATATAAAATATTATTCCATAATTAACACAATAAAATCATAGTTATAATATGGATATAAACATTACCCTATTAAAGAGATTCATCTTTCATGGAAAATAATTTTGATAAAAGACTTGAACTTCATTCTTGAGTAACATATCCTTTCTTTTTCAAAAGGTCATTATTTTCTCAAAACACATTGGAAATTTAAAAGAAAAAATTTTAAAAGAAAATAAACATGAAATAGTGTAAAGTAAGCTTCATGGAAACAATGTGTTATGAATATGTAAAAATAATTTCATGTTGTATAAGTTAAAAAAACTTTCTTCTCGTATTTTTGGGGGAAAACTAAAAAAGTACCTTGTATGGTAAACGTAAGAAAGATTCCTTCCAACCCATTTAGTAAAAGTAAAAATGGGTAAAAATGAATTTAAACATACATAGAATAATAGTAAACATTCTATGAGAATATTTTTAGAAAACATAGAACTGGGTGATAAATATACCCCTGGTAAATAATTACGTATAAACAATCTACGATAAAAAATCATATTGGAAAATTATCCATTACCTCAGGTCTGATATCCTTTGCATGTGTCCAAAACTCCTACATAATGGATTTAAAAATATTATTAACTTGTAACAGAACCATAATCCTATTTATGACATCATATATGATTCACTTATGACTTTATATTACCTTTTCATTTATCAATACCATGTTAAAGGAATGTTTTGGGTAATAATCGTTTTATTTATCGTTCATTTTTTTGAATTGTTATTCTAGACATTATTACTTATATCATGATTTACTTCCAGAATGTAAAACATGATTTATATATCCTATATTTTCATTATATAATTATAAATAATAGATTGATAAATGAAATGGAACACACCATTTATGGAGATGGTAGGCGGTACGTACAGATGAACGTTACATTCATTTGTTTTCCATTTTAAAGGAATGAAAATTAAATGATAAATAGGTATATTATAATTAAAAAATAATATATATGTTATATATGTTACATAAGTTCATTAATTCCGTCCTTTATACATTCAATGTATGGCATGGACGTGTCATATTACATTGAGGGGGCAGTAGTCCGCACTTCCTGAAATAAAATTATTGTATTTACACATTATGGAAAGCATAACGATATGCTGTAAATAAAAAAATACAGAAACATAGAGACAGTATAAATATAATATATATCATATATAAATACAGTTCCATCATAATGGCCACCATGAGAGGTGGTATTAGAAAATTGAACAATCTTTGTTTTGTGAGGCAGTAATTCTCCATACACAGACACAATATGTTCATATCCATTAGATGGAGGTGTGTATAAGTGTAGTTCTAATACTTCTCATAACATCATCCGAGTAAATTTAGGATACTGTTGTTTTCATGTAATCAATTAATATGAATATCATTGGGAGTGGATAATGAAAATAAATTAAAATAACTTGAGAGAAGTCATTACCTCTAAATTGGGTAACTTTTTTTTATTTGAGACAAAAGGCTTTCTTGAATTTTCTTCATCCCAAGGTAAGGCCTATAGAAGGAAGGGATGGATGTTGGTAAATTAATTGTGTAGAATTTGGATGATCCAAGGGTCTTGAGTGGTTTATGATTTATGGGTAGAGGTGGTGGCATTTTATTAGAGGGAGGAAGGGAACTTTAGGAAAGTCTTAAAATATTAATTTATTATAAATTCAATTTTGATTAAAATCTTACAAAACTCATTTAATTAAAATATAATATGATTTCGGTTCTAATACACATCATCCAATAATTTTTAATCATGTTTGGAATATTTTTTATCCTTGTATTTTTTGTGTAACCCTTATTTTAACATTTTTAATCTTATAGTGATATCATATTATATACATATTGTGGGTAAACTATTTTATGTTTTAAGTAATGAATTATGTCAAATTTGTACACTATTCATACTTGACTTTTTTAAAAATTTATAACAACCCTATTCCTTCAAACAAAAGGAATTGGATCAAAGATAACATGCCAATATAATCCATCAAATTAGTGGATATCATCAATATAATAAAATTACATTTATTTTAATTTTTATAATATCAATTTTTTGAATCCATAATTAATGAATCAATAACTGCATCATCATTGTATCATAATTAAATTTATTTATTTAATGTATAAAAATTATAAAAAAATACCATCACATAGGAAATCATTTTAGCTTTATAGTGAATATTTATAGTCTAATATATCTATAAGGACATGGCCTTAAACATTACATAATCTTGAATTAAATGAATAATTCACATTGGGGATCTTTTCTGGTTTATAGTTTTAGAGAATTAGGTCATAACTATTACATTACATCTAAAAAATTACAACATAGAAACTTCTACTATGTTTTCATTTTTTTATAAAATAAAAAATCTTAAAAAAGAGCCATGTCTAGTTCCATGTTTTAGACAGCATGAATTTTCCTTGATCCCATCCTTGACCCTATAAATCTTTATGTTATGTGAAAAACATTTCAAAAACATGGGATGAGCATAAAAATCTCATTAAGGGTTATAAAATAAAGAAATAAATCATTATTCCATCAACACAAACAAAACATAAGATCTTTTACTTACCTCATGAAATCAAAAGATTTATGAATAACACATAGAAATCATAAATCATAAAGGTAACTTGTGGAATCCATATTATACTTCCATTGTATCTATAAAATCTATATAGAGAGTTATTTTGGAATACCCATCACACTATATTCCCTAAAACTATTAGGAGAAATATTACCATTTACCTCCATCACGTTACCCAATGCATTGAAGAGCTATCTCGAGCTCACCCTCCCAAGGTTTATCACAGAACCACCCATATACATAAACAATACCCAAGAACCATAACATATTCATAACACAAAAAATAAACATAAAGGAATGATAAAATTTCCACATTTCAATAAAAATATATCATTTAAATATATCAACATAACCAATCCATTATAAAAACCATTTTCAATACCAAAATACATAAATGAATATATGGTATTTATTTTCCTTTTAAAAACATTACATCTTGTTAAGGAATCCCAATATCAAATAAAGCTCGTGGCATCAGAAAGGTTTTTTCACCGTATATGTTAAAAAGAAACATTCCCCTTTTCTGTTTAGTAAAACGCTTCGTAGAAAAAGATTACATTTGAATGAAATTAAAATGAAAAGGAGTTTATACACCATATAAAGGGAAGCTGTGTATAAATCAAAATATACCTCAATGAAAGGATATTGAGACAAAGTCCCTTATCTTGTGTCTGACTTGACTCATTTGTTCTTTAATATCATGAAAAATAAATTAATGTTAATTTCTACTTTCTTAAGAACCTTTTTCAAGTTTATTATTCAAATTATATTACTTATTACCATGTTATAAACATTCCATAATCATTTGAGTAAATAACATCCATTTTCTCGATATTTGGTACTTGAGTAAAAAATAAACTTCTTATAATTACAAGATGTCAATGTGGTCAAAATTACATTATATCCAGAATGATATCCAAGATTTAGATATCATATATATCATATATATCTAGTATATATATTTATTTATAAAAGTATATAACATTTGGAGATATGAAATGAAATGAACTGTTCATGGAGACAGTAAGCTGTAAGTACTCATAAAGGCTACTTTCATTTCTACTTCTTATTTTAATGGAATGAAAACATAATTATACATAGGTATATTATAATTCTAGTATAATATCATATATAATTTCATTAACTCCATCCTTTATACATTCCACATATGGAATTAACGAGTCATATCACTTTGAGGGGGAGGTAGTCCACACTTTCTCAAATGAAATTATCACGTTTATCCATTATGGAAGCCATAAATGTATGCTATAAATGAAAAATACCAAAGCATAGAGAAAATATAAATATAATATATATAAAATATAAATATAGTTCCATCATAACAACCACCATGAGAGGCGTTTTGAGATATTTGAACATTCATCATTTAGTGAGGCAGTAGTTCACCATCCATAGAAATAGTATGTTCCTTACGCATTAGACGAATGTGTGTGTAAGTGTAGTTAGAATACTTATTATAACAAAAAAACTAGTATATTGAGTATACTATTGTTTCTATAAAATAAATTAACAAAGAGAGTTTAGGGTGTTGGAGAATAAAAATAAAAGAAAAGAACTTAAGAGAAGACGTTACCTTTAAATCGGGTAACTCCCATTGGATTGAACCAAAAGGATTCATTTAAGTGCCTTATACCTAAGATAAGTCATATAGAATAATTATAGGGATGTAGGGAGCTTAGTTGGGATGATTTTGGATGAGCTAAGGGGCTTTATAGGTGTGAGTAATGGGTTAGATGCGATGGATTTTTACAGGGGGCTCTTTATTAATGTTTGAAGGTATTATTTCATTATAAACATATTTTTGGTATCAAAAGGTCTAAAACTAATTAACGTAGAATATAATATTACTATTTTTTTAAATAAAATCATCCAATAATTATTGGACTTGTTTTGGATATTTCTTTAATTTTTATAATCTTATTTATTGAAATCATTTATTAATAAGGTAAACACTACATAATTATTGTTTCATAAATAATATAATTTATTAGATGTCTAAAAATTATAAATAAAATACCATAATGAAGAAAATTTTTTATCTTTAAAATGAATATTTATAGTCAAAGAGAGAACTTATATAACTCTGTGTACATTTTTTACTAAAAGATATATGAAAATGTCATTTTTGTCTTTCTGTTAAATTAATTAATATAAAGTGACATTATCACTCCTAAGTGGCTCCATGGGGTCCCAAAATCGACAGAAGAATGACCATGGTCATGAATGTATCAAAACATAAAAATATAACACATTTTTAGGAAATTTAATATTATTTTAATAATACTTTTTTACCATTATTTACCTGATTTATTTTTTAACCACGATAAATAAAATATTTACTGAAGTAAATATTCATATTGTCTAAAAATAAATGATACCTATTTACAAAATTTATAATTCCTGATTAAAAATATGGAATACATTTTTCCAAATTGAAAACAAGTAAGTGGGAGAAATTAATATAAAATTAATTCCCATTGTCAAAACAAAAAAGCATGTTTTTAAGAAATAATAACTATCAATAGATTGACACATGTTTTTGCCCAATTTTAAAGTAAAATTACATCCAATTAACAACATTGGATTAAATGGTAAAAATATGATCTAATTATACTTTAAAACCATTTAAAAAGAAAATCTATCTATATAATTAAATTATATTAAAAGGATGTTTCGAATTAAAATATAGTATTTTTTACTATTCATTGAAAAAATGAACATTATCAGAAAAAATCGAAAATTTCATCCAAAGTAATTTTTGAAGTCATTATTCTAAAAAATAATATTATTTTGACAAATAGAACATATAAAAGTGACAAAAACTAGCTTTAAAAAGGGTTCTCTATTAAACGACGGTAAATCGACCTTTTAATGAACATTAGGGTGTTTATGCTTAAAATTGGATTTATTCACATTTTAAGCTTATGAAATTAATTAGATAAATGTAAAAAACATTTAAAAAACATGTATAATCATATTTTAGTTAGTTTTGTTCATTCCTGTCATTACAATGGCTAGGCGTTAACTACCATTTAAAATAATATTATATTATTATTTTTCATTATGACTCATCCTTGTGTGCAATAAGAGATTATAGAGAAACCCATTGTTGCGTGTCAGGTACGCCATAAAACATAGCATCTCCTTTAATGTAAAATTACTATTTAGTTCAAAAATATTAATAAATATAAAAATGTCTTAATTTTTATTTACTTGCAATGTTACATCCTTCCCCCCTTTTGAAAATTGTGTCCTCAGAATTTTATTCACTTATCAAATAAATGGGGGAATTTATCCCTCATAAAATATTTAGATTCCCACATTTCCTCTTCAACCATGTAGGTTTTCCAAAAATCCTTTACCTATAAAATTACCTTATTCTGCAACACTTTTTCTCTATTGTTAAGAATCTAGACAGGTTGTTCCTCATACGAGATATTCTCTTCTAACTAAACTACCTCTGGGCTCAAAACATGGGATGGATCTGGCATATACTTTCTCAACATTGAACCGTGAAAAAAATTGTGTACCTTGGATAAACATGGAGGTAAATCAAATTTTTATGCTACTAATCCAACATTATCTAGGATTTCATAAGGTCTAATGAAACTAGAACTCAACTTTCTCTTCTTTCCAAAACACATTACACTTTTTTTGTAAAGGTTGGGGCCGAAGCCTCATTTATTATTAAATCAAATAAAAGACCTCCTTTAAATAGGTAGATGGAGACCCATTACATAGCTCGAAGTCCCAGTGGGCATTTAGCCCAATACATGGCCCGTAGGCCCAAAGCCCATTCTATGAATACTACTGCTACAGTACCACATCTGCATTACCGTACCATAGCCTTCCACCACTACAGCGACCTACCTCCACTACAGTGCCTTCCATTTCTATAGTTCCACCACTACTACAGTACGCTATAGTTCCCCATGCCCAATGGGTTTTGAACCCCCATTTTTCATTTAGGATTAAGAGGTTCTTACCACTAAGCCAAACCCCAAATACAATTTTTATCGCCGCCCTGGCCCGGTTCACCAAAACACATTTCACTTTTCCCTGGAGAAACCTTGAGAAAGACATGATCGCCTACCTATATCCTTCCTCCGGTTATCCACATATGTTTTTCTTCCTTCTTAGAGTTGTTCTCATGTGCTTCTGAATCAACTGAACTTTCTTTTCCATCTTTTCTACCAATTCTGGTCCCATCAGCTTCCTTTCACCCACTTCATCCCAAAAAAGCTAGAGTTCGACACTGGTTTCCATATAATGCCTCAAATAGAGCTATTTGTATACTATAATTGAAATTGTTATTATAGGAAAATTTAACCAAAGAAAGATGTTAGTCCCAACTTCCCTGGTAATCCATCGAAGAAGCATTTAGCATATCTTCTAAAGTCTAAATTGTTTGTTCTGACTGCCCATCTGATTATGGATTGAAAGTTTTATTAAAATTTAATTCAATACCTAACAACCTTTTAGGCCTTCCCAAAAGTTAGAAGTGAAATTGGGATCATGATCAGATACAATGGATACGGGAACTCATGTAACCTAACTATCTCGTTAACATACAACCGAGAAAGTTGATCTAGAGACAATGTATTGTGAATAGGAAGGGATTGAGAAGATTTTGTCAATCATTCAACAATAACCTAGATTGCATTGTCACCTCGAGATGTCTTTGTTAATCCCAAAATGAAGTCCATGTATATATTTTTTCATTTCCACTATGGAACTGGAAAAGACTAAATCATCCCTTTTAGTAACTGTCACTTTTCTTTAACCTGTTGAAAAGTCAAATACTTCGCAGTAATGTCAGTAATATCTCTTTTCATTACATCCCACCAGTAATACTCACAAATACCTCTATAAATCTTAGTACTATCGTGATGAACTGAAAACAAAGAACTATGAGCTTCATATAATAAATCTTTCTTTAACTGTGAATCACAAGGCACACATAATCTGTTTCCAAACCTAAAAACACAGTCACTATCAATATGAAACTCAAGTAACATACTATTGTGAACCAATTCTACCTTTTTCTGGAACTCACTGTCATCTTTTGGTGCTTTCTTAATTATGTCTTCTAGGGATGATTGTACTGAAACCTGAATCAAAATAGAGGAATTTCCTGCACCAAAAACATCAAATCTAAAATTCACCAAATCATAAACCAGTGGATCTCATTCCAAATGTAGCATGGTTAATGTAGCATTACTCTTTTGAATCAAAGTGGTAGCCAATTTATTTGCCTTTCCAGGGTGGTAATTGATCATGAAATCATAATCCTTGATTAATTCTAACCATCACCTATGTCTCATGTTTAATTTCTTCTAAGTAAATATATAGTTAAATTTTTTTTTTCAGTATATATTTCACATTTTACACCATATAGATGATGCCTCCAATTTTTTAATGAAAAAAAAAAGAGAAGCTAATTTCAAATCTTGTGTAGTGTAATTTAACTCACAAGGTTTCAACTAATGTGAAGCATAAGCAATTACCTGATCATTATGCATTAGGGAACAACCAAGTCCTTTCAATGAAGAATCACTGTAGATAACCAACTCACCAATTATGGAAGGTAGTTCCAAAACTGGAGAGTTCAACAATATTATTTTCAATTCTTAAAAACAATCATTACATACTTTTTTCCAAGTGAACTTAACACCTTTTTGAGTTAACATGGGAATTGGGATAGATAACCCTGGAATTTTTTCAACCAACCTCTATTAATAACCTACTAAACCCAGAAAACTTTGAATCTCTGTGATATTGGTATGTTTTGGCCATTATGCAACAAATTTTGTTTTAGAATGATCAATAGTTATTCCATTTTTTTGAAACAATGTGAAAAAAGAATGAAATTTGTTGTCACGAAAAATAACACTTTCTAAATTTTCCATAGAGTATCTTTTCACTTAATGTTTTCAATACAACCCTTAAATGACTTTCGTGTACTTATTTACTTTTATAATAAACCAAAATATCATCAATAAACACAACCACAAACTTATCCAAGAACTCATGGAAAATTCTAATCATATGATCCATGAATACAGTAGGTTCATTGGTTAACCCAAAAGGCATAAAAAATTCATAATGTTCATATATAGTACAAAACGTGGTCTTTAGAATGTCTACTTCCTTTACTTTCCACTGATGGTTCCCTGAACAGAAGTCAATCTTCAAAAAATACTGATCTCTCTAGATTTGATCAAACAAATCATTGATATGAGGCAAAAGATACTTGTTCTTAATAGTGATATTATTAATTGATCTATAATCAATGCAATGTCTCATTAAACCATATTTATTTTTAAAAAACAAGACAGGAGAACCCCATGGTGATGTTCTAGGTTGAATGAAACCTTTATCTAATAACTCTTGTAATTTATTCTTTAACTATAAAAGTTCAATTTCATCCATTTGATAAGGGGGTTTTGAAATTGGCTTAGCATCAGGAACTAAGTCAACAATAAATTCAACTTACTGGTTTGATATTATATTAAGGAAATCATTAGAAAAAACATCAAGATACTAATTTACCATTGGAACATCATTAATATAAATAGTTCCTTTGTTTTCAACAATATGTGGAAGGTAACATTCATTTCCACCGTTTTCTTGTTTCTCAGCTTCCTTATATGTAATCAAAAGTAAGGGTTCATTTTTGTACACAAACTGAAATTATTTTTGAAAAGAGGCCTATTTAGCTCTATAGTCAATCATAGCATGAAGGTTCTTATAATTTCTTTTTGTCTTAACATTTACTCCCGGTGTTTTGACCATACTTTTATGATTCATATATTGAGATAGAATTCCCAATTTACTAGTAAACTTCTTATAAATCAATGAGTGTGTAGACCCTGAATCAAAAAACACATTGACAAAATCTGAATAAACAAACAGTGTACCTGATAATACTTCATTCGATGGCCCAAAATCTGTTGAAGTAGTTGCCAAGGATTTCACCAACCCTTTCTACTTGTAGTCTATATTCTTTCCCTTATTTGAGTTCTTCGTTGGAACTCATTTGCAAAATGACCCATTTCATTGCACTTAAAACATTTTACTGATTGTAAATCAGATTTTTTCTTACCATTACCCTGATCTTTTCCAGTGCAATTTCGAGCCTTATGCCTCATTTTCCCACATTGGTAGCACTTACCAGAATTCAAAAGACATTCTCGAATGTGATTTTTACCACAATTTTCAAAAACCCTAAACTTAAGATTCTTACCCTCAGAATTTTTTGAAGAGTTCTTTCCTTTTTTTTCCACCACAACTGCTTATTCGGTTGTTTTTCAAAGAACACTTCATCATCAGTAAACTCCATTTACACCTTCTACGCACATCGAACAAGTTTTTCAGAACTTTTGAACTCACGAGAAGATAATGCCCTTCGATACTTTGGATTTAATACTTAGTAAAAACAATTGATTTTACTATCAAGATCTCATATGAAATTTGGAGAGTACCTTTACAGTCGAGTGAATTTGGATTCATAAGTAGCAACTGAGTCATCCTCCTACCTCTATTCCAAGAATTGTTTTTCCATCATAAGATGAACCACCTTAAGAAAATATTTCTCAAGAAACATACCTTTGAATTCATCTCAATCAAGAGCATCAATCACTGCACTTTCCCTGATATTTTTCACCATCGACCACCACTGATCAACTTCACCTTTAGAATGGTAAACAACAAGACTTTCCTTTTGGTGTTCTGAACATCCCATGACTTCGAAAATCATCTCCAGTGCTTTAATCCACCCTTCTGCTAGCCTAGGGTCAGATGATCCTCTGAATGATGGGGGATATTGCCTCATGAAATGCTCCACTACAGACATGTTCCACTGTGGTTGATCAGAATTATCTCATGCATGGATTCCACCACTATTTATAGCTTCAGTCAATTGTTCCATAACTGCAACAAACTACTCAGTTCTGATTCTGACCATCTCAGGTTGCTGATTTGGATGGTTTTCTTCCTCCCGATGTTGTCCCATCATAGCTACCTTGTTTCCTCTATAGAAAACCATTTTTGAACATATAAATATCTTAGTCGAATAAATATGGTAATATTTAAATTTTATATCATTTCAATATTACCATAAATTAATATATGGAAATTAATTTAACAATATTCTAACTCATAAATTTTTCTAAACCGACCATTGATACCAACTATAATGACCTGACCATAAACATTAAATAATCTTGAGTTAAATGTATAATTCACATTGAGGATTTTTTTCAAGTTAAGATTTTTAGAGAATTAGGCCATAACAATTAAATTTCATCTAAAAAATTACAAAGTAGACACTTCTACTTAGATCATGTTTTTTTCATAAAATAAAAACTCTTGAAAAAAAGGGTCATGTCTATTTCCATGTTTTAGACAGAATGACTTTTCCTTGATCCCATCCTTGACCCTATTCATCTTTATGTCCTGTCGAAGACAATTCAAAAACATAGGATGAGCATAAGAAGATCAGTAAGGGTTATAAAATAAAGAAAGAAATCATTAGTCCATCAATAAAAATAGAACATAATCTCTTTTTCTTACCTCATGAGATCATAAGATTTATGTATAACCTATAGAAATCATAAATCATAAAGGTAACTAGTGGCATACATATCATACATACATTGTAGCTATCACAACTCCATAGAGAGTTATGTTGGAATACCCATCACATTATATTCGCTAAATCTCGTCGGAGAAAGATTAATGTTTACCTCCATCACATTACCCAATGCATTGGAGAGATATCTCGGGCTCACCCACCATAGGTTTATCACAAAACCACCCATATATGTAATCAATTCCCAAGAACCATAACATATTCATAACACATACAACAAACATAAAGGAAAGAAAACATTTCTACAATTCAATCACAATATATCATTTTAATATATTGACATAACCAATCCATTATGAAAACCATTTTCAATAATAAAATACATAAATGATAATATGGTATTTATTTTCCTTTTGAAAACATTACAACTTGTTAAGGAATCCAAATATCAAATAACACTCACAGCGGCAAAAAGGTCGTTTTCACCCCACATTTTAAAAAGAAACATCCCCCTTTTGCCATTTAGTAAAATGATTCTTAGAAAAAGCTTCCCTTTGAATGAAATGAAAAGTCAATGGTGTTTATACACCGTATAAAGGAAAGTTTTGTATAAATCATAATATTCCCCAATGAAAGGAGATTGAGACGAAGGCTCTTACATCAGTTTAGACTTGACTCGTTCGTTCTTTAATCTCCTAAATAATAAACTAAGGATAATTTATACTTGTTTAATAACATTTTTCTTGTATATTATTCCTTTTATATTACTTATTTCCATGATATAAACATTAAATAATCATTTGAGTCAATAATGGTCAATTTGTCGATATTTGGTACTTGAGTAAAAAATGTACTTCTTATAATTTCAAGTTGTCCATGTGGTAAAAAGTTCATTATATCCATAATGGCATTCATGATTTAGATATCATATATATCATATATATCTAGTGTATATATTTATTTATAATAGAATATAACAATTGGCCATAATAAATGAAATTCACCGTTCATGGAGACGATAAGTTGTACGTATGCATGAATGCTACTTCTATTTATATTTATTATTTTAATGGAATGAAATATTAATGATACATAGGTATATTATATTTCTAGTATAATATTATATATAATTTAATTAACTCCATCATTTATACATTCCACATATGCAATGAACGAGTCATATCACTTTGAGGGGGTGGTAGTCTGCACATCCTCAAATGAAATTATCGCATTTACCAATTATGGAAACCATAAAGGTATGATATAAATTAAAAATAAATAATAATAGAGATAATATAAATATAATATATATCAAATATAAATACAGTTCTATCATAAGGGCCACCATGAGAGGCGTTTGGAGATATTTGAACTATCATAGTTTCCTGAGGCAGTAGTTCACCGTCCATAGAAACAGTGTGCTATTTACGCATTAGACAAAGGTGTGTGTAAGTTTTGTTCAAATAATTCTCCTAAAGAAACATTTCATATTTATGATACTGGTTTTTCTATAAATGAAATGATAGAGAGTGATTATGGGGTTGGAGATGTAAAATAAAATAAAAGAACTTAGGAGAAGACATTACCTTTAAATCAGGTAACTCCCTTGGGTTTGAACCAAAAGGCTTCCTTGAAGAGCCTTATGCATAAGGAAAGGCTTATAGTAAGAAAAGAGGGATATAGGAAGATTAATAGGTCATAGTTTTGATGAGCTATGTAGCTTGAGAGGTGTGAGAAATGGGTTAGAGGTGATGGTTTTTAAGGGGGAGGAGGAGCTCTTTGGGAATGTTTGAATGTACTATTTTATTATAAACATATTTTCAATTTTAAATGGTTCGAAACTCATTAAATTCTAAGATATGATAACTAGTTTTCAAAATAAAATAACCCAATAAGAATTGGAAGGGTTTGGGATATTTTGTTTTTTAATTTTACGATCTTATTTATTTAAATCATTCACTAATGAGGTAAACACTGCATCATTATTGTGTCATATATAATTTTATTTATTTGATGTCTAAAAATTATTAGTAAAATACCATAATGTAGTAAAAATTTTTATCTTTCAAATTAGAATTTATATTCTATGAGATAACTTCTATAACCCCATGTAAAAATTTATTTACTAAAAGATATATGTAAATGTCATTTTTGTCTTTATGTTAAATTAATTAATATAAAGTGACATTTTCACTCCTAAGTGGCTTCATGGGGTCCCAAAATCATCCCAAGAATGAACATGGTGAGGAATGTATCAAAACATAGTAATAGAACAAAATTTAGGGAAATTTAATATTATTATAAAAATATTTGTTTACCCTTATTTACCAGATTTACCCTTTAACCATGGTAAATAAAATATTTACTGAAGTAAATATTCATATTGTCTTAAAATAAAAGATAACTATATACACAATTTAGAATTCCTGATTACATATATGGAATAAATTTTTCCAAATTCAAAACAGGTAACTGGCAGAAATTAATTTAAAATTAATTCTCATTGTCAAAACAAGAAGCGTGTTTTTAAGAAATAATAACTATCAAAAGATTGACACTTGTTTATGTCCAATTTAAAGGTGAAATTACTTCCAATGAACAACATTGGATTAAATGGTAAAAATATAGTCTAATTATACATTAAAACCATTTAAAAAAAATTCTAACCATATAAATAAATTAGACTAAAAGGAATTTTTGAATTAAAATATAGTATTTTTCACTATTAATTAAAAAATGAACATCATCATAAAAATACCGAAATTCCATTAAAATTAAATTTTTATGTCCCGATTCTAAAGAGTAATATTATTTTGTCAAATATAACATATAAAAGTGACAAACATTAAATTTAAAAAGGGTTCTCCATCAAAAGGTGGTAAACTAGCCTTTTAAAGAATATGAGTGTTTATGCCTAAAATTGGATTCATTCACATTTTAAGCTTCTAATTTTTATTTGATAAATGTAAAAACATTTCAAAAAACATGTATAATCATTTTGAAGTTAGTTATATTCATTCCCACCATTAAAATGGCTAGGTATTAACTACCATTTAAAATAATAATATATTTTTATTTTTCATTTTGACTCATCCTTGTGTGCAACTACAGATTTCAAAGAAACCAATTGTTGCGTGTTAGGTACGCCATCAAACACAGAATCCCCTTTAAAGTAGAATTAATATTTAATTCACAAATATTAATAAATATGAAAATTTCTTACACTTTATTTACCTGGGATGTTACAATATCACTTATATAAACCCATATAAATTTTTGTTTATTAAAAGATATATTTGTATGTTATATTTCTCTTTACTTTAAATTAATTCTTATAAAATGTCATTTTCACATCCAAGTGAATCCATGGGTTTCCAAAATTTACCCAAGGATTCCTATGGACAAAGATATTTCATAAAATAGGATTAGGACACTTTTAGGGTAGTTTTATATTATTAAAATATTATTTGTTACCCTTATTTTTCAGATTTACCCTTTAACCATGGTCAATAAAAATAATTAATGAAGTCACTATTCATAATGCCCAAAAATAAAAGGTACCTATTAACAAAATTTGGATCTTCTGATTCCAAATATGGAATCCATTTTTCCAAATTCAAAAAACATAATTTTTAGTAATTAATTTAAAATTAATTTTCCTTGTCAAAACAAAAAAAATGGTTTTTTAAGAAGTAAAAACTATTTAAAGATTAACATGTGTTTATGTCCAATTTTAGTGGGAAATTACATCCATTGACCAACATTAAATTAAATGATAAAAACTTATTTCAATTAAATATTTAAACCAATTAAAAAGATAATCTAACTATATAAATATTTTATATGAAAATGCAATTTTGAATTAAAATGCATTATTTTTCACTATTCATTAAAATTTTAATTTTATCAGAAAAATACCAAAAATTAAAAAAAAGTAAATGTTGATGTCAATCTTCCAAAAATGATGTTTTTTCTAAAATATAATATATAAAATCATTAAAACTAGATTTAAAATGGGTGCACCGTCAAAAGGTGGCGAAACTGCATTTTTTTAAAAATACATCTTTTATCCCAAAAAATGAACTTGTTCTTATATCATGTCTAGAAAAAACATAATAGGAATATTAATGTAATTTAAAATTCAAAATGTGTTTAATACTATTCATAAAATCTATTTTATATCCCATTAAATAATAACATTATAATAATATATAATTGTTTTGTGAATCTCGGTATTGCGCACAACACAAGATATCAAGGAAGGTCACACTTGCGTGTAACGCAAGACATGAATAGTGTTTTGTATACAGTAAGCTAATATGGTGTTGCATATAGCACTATATAATATTGGTGTAGCGTGAAACACAAGACATCAATGAAATTAAAAAGAATCTATCTCATAAAATCTCGGTGTGTTACAATACCCCTTTCTATCTCATTAATACCTTCTTTGTAAACCTGTTACTATGCCAAAATACCGTAAGGGATTTCTCTCTTCTTATTTCCATTCAATTATTTCTTATATATTATTCATATAAACCCCATTTCATATGTTGGGATATTATATTCCATGATTCCCTTACTTCCTATGTCATGTATTGATATTGATATACCTCTTTCTCTCTCATCAACCCAATTTATGAATCTCCATATATTGTTGTTATGCTGCTGAAATTGCACTGTGATTTTCCAAGACATAATCATCGTGTAGTGAATACTATACCCATTTCTTTATCAAGGGTATTCACCTTTATGAATATATAATTATTTAATGGGACTTACATGTATATATTCCACATTCATTGATTGTGGAAAAAAGGATGATATTGAATGATTCCATGTTATATGATCTATGTGGCATACTTAACCATGATATTGAAATGAATATGAAAGGTGAATCCTGATAGCACTCCAATGCATTGGGTAATGTTTAGTATCATGATATGTCATTTGGGACAGGGGTTTTCCTGATTCCTTTTAGTACATTTGTCCACCATGTTGGGAAAAGGGTTTAGCTAATTCCGTTATGTTATTGATTCAGTATTTTATGTTTTTCCACATCTCCCTGTTATGATAATAACTATATATCACGCCTTTATGTTCATGTTTCTCTTGTGCTCCATTGATATGACCATTTCCTAACATTTATTTTATTCTTCTTGTTATTACTTATTTACTCCCTTACTAGGATTTATAGACCACCATTTTGTGATGTATGTCCTCTGGTTATCCTATGAAACTCTATGTATGAAGGAATGGTTTGATCATGTAAATGATTTTTTCAATAAAATTGTTCTATTTTATGTCTTATTTTGTTATGTAATGATCCAAATCTCAAAATACACTAGACCAATTGATCTTTTGGGTTATATTAAGTTCAATTTTAGGTAATAAATCTTGTTTAAATGTGTAATAAAGAGTAGGCTATTATAGTTTGTGTGGTCGTGACCATTACAGACCATTACAAGGACTAGATACTCTTATTGAGTGGTGAACCTTGTAAACACTTTTGTTCCCGTGGTTTCTGTGAGCGATTGTTTTCTACGAAAGTCACATCTCTTTATTAGGAGGAAAAGTCTATTTCTGAAAAAATAAATTTAAAAAAGGGTCCACTAATTAAACCCCTTCCCCTATCAATGATAACACAACTCCTATTTGGGATTTTCAATAACATTAAAATTAAATTTGACAACTGAGGAGTTTATCATAATGTTCAAGACATCAACTAATGATTTTTCTTGATAGAATTTTTTTCAATAAATGAAGCATTTAAGATGACTATATCTTGATGAATTTAAGTGAATATAATTAATTAGATGATGTATTAAGAATTTACTTTGTATGAATATTAATTTGGAGAAGAATTATAATTGATTAATCCATTTTGAGAAGGCATGAAGATCATGTGGTTGGAAGGTGGTATCATAATGTCAATACATGATGTAAGAGTTCATGATGTATTCTGGATATAAAGAGAAAAATGATGCATGTGTTAAACCAATCGATATTTTGTTCATGTGAGATGAATTAGTGGTAAAGGTGTGATTTCCAAGACTGTACACAATTGGATTGATTGTGAGGTATCCAAAATGTCGTATATAAGAAGGATATGTGGATCAGGAGGTTCAAATGTGATGTAGTCCATATAAGAGGCCTCTATGTAAATATACTATATTACGAGGTTTTAAAGATATATATAGTTCATAGTATTCAGTGTGTGATGATAGGAGGAAAACAAATATACTATGTGAACATAAAATTAATATTTTATATGCATGGAATGTGATTCATCTTGGAAGTTCATGGGGAAAACATGGAATATGAATTGAAGAGGTTGAGCTACTTAGAAAGAATAATTCAAAAATAGATAGCTTTTATATCTGATTCTACTTTATAATTCAGGTTCTACATGGAGAAAAAACATTATGTGGTGGTTCAATTGCAATGGTTCTATCTGATACATAGTGACTATACATGATATGCCAGGGTTTCTTGTTCACTAGGTATTTGAACACATAATAGTATGATTTTTGGTTTCACATGATTGATTAGATGTACAATTGACACAACATAATTTTTAGAGTTATGGTGGTGTAGAAATCATCTATAAATATTGAGAAATGATTGAGGATTCATGAGTGAGAGAAATACTTTTATAGGACACTTTTTTTGAAAAAAAACTGTGTGTGTCACAATCCCCCCTCAGATACATGAAGAATAGTTATCGTGCTCAAATTTTCACAAATACAATACATAATTAGTGAGACTCCTAGGTTACGAAAAGAATAAATCACACATGAAATCTTCACAAGAAGGAAGAGGGAGAACGAAATTCTTCTAGAAACACAAAAAATAAGTGTTTTATATACTATATTATGTGAATAATTCCTCAAGTGACCCTTATTTCACATAAAACATGAGAAGAGCAATACATTTAATGTAATAAATACACGAAGGTAGTATAGTGAAGATAAACTGAATAAAAAATGTGAGCCAAGGGTTTTATGAAGAAGAAGAGAGAATACCATGAACTTATGAATTATTATTTCATGGAGGTGTGAGGTTTCAGAGTAATAGAACAGATGTATAACTTTTCTTATCTGGTTAATGAATAGAAAGTAAAATTATGGGAAATAAATATAGGTAGTGTGTTTATGCATGAATTATTCTATATTTTCCTTAATACTATAGAGATAAATATGAATTGAGATACGTGAAACTATTTATATAAAATTTAATTGATAGATAGTGAACAACAAGAAACCAAATTGAACCCTAATAGAACCATATAAAATAATAATGATGATATAAAAGATTGTTCTAGGGTTTCACTATGAACTCATAAGATTCATTTCACCCTTCTATCATGAATTTTCGTTAAAGTGTGAAGTTTAAAACAAATACACTATTATATCACAGAGATTAAATATACATAAAATAAATAATCATCATAGAAGAAGAATTGGGTTGTTGTGTATATAGATTAATGATATGATTTCGATTGTTTAAAGATCTAAATGTTAAGAAAAGAATATATTCAACTTCTTAAGAAGTATTAATATATGAATTTAGAGATATACATGATTGAACCATATCCCATATTCTCATGGAGGAATATTATTCTTATTATTGGGGTAGATGAAACCATAAGAAACTGAAGATATTTGTACCTATGGATCAATATTTAATATAAGGTTGATTGGGGTTTATATCCAATTTGAGAGAAGAGAAGGTATTTGGGGTTTATAGACAACCGTGGTAAAATATGTGTCGAGAAAGGTGTAGAACAATACACATTTTTAATACCAACTAACTGAATGTATAACCAATCTCTACCAGTTCTTGGTTATTGGGTTGTATAACCAATCATTCTCCTTTATTACTCGAGAGACCATTGTAATTGATAATAATATTATAGTGGAGACTTAGTAAAAATTAATTTTTTATTTCAAAATAACTTTTGTGGGAAAGTGGAAAACCTCACAAGGAATTACATAGGATCATTTAATATAGAATGAAATAAAAAAATCAATGAAGACAAGGATGATATTATTAGAACCAGTCACTCTATATAATCTATATTGCTAAGTAGTTTTAATGCCCCAACCCCAGTTACCCATAGTCGGTGCATTATTACATAACATTGGCATGATCATAAGAAAGATCAAATCTCAAAAGACTGATTGGTTTAGTATCCATGGAAACAGTAGAAATATTCATAAAGTTTTACATTACATCATAAAGTGAAAAACTACTACAACGACATATTGTCTCCATAGTCCACACTATTATCCCCTCATAATATCCCTGCAGGTCATTCATAATTTACTTCTTCACATCCTGGGAAAAATAAAACATAGAAAAGGGGTGAGCTCAAATGCCCAGTAAGGATAGCAATATAACAGAAACTTTCATAAATACGAATAAACATTTAAGGAAATGTATAACTAAAACAAAAGCCTTTTAAACTTAAACTTCAACATAGTATGTCAAAAATAAAATGAAATAATTCCATTTACTTATTCACATGGATATTCTACTAATCGAATAATCACATGCAATACCAATAACCACTTTCATAATGATGGAATGCATAATGCCAGACTATCATAACCACATAGCCAAGGCCTCGTGCCAAGACTAAAAATATGATTTTTCCAAGGCCTTGTTCCAAGACACTAGTTTGTCTCATGAGACCTACCGATGCATCGAGGAGCTATAGTGGGCTCCACCCGTCACATATTAAGTCCAATGCATTCCCACATGAACGGTTTAAACATAACATAAACATTCGTATTAAAACTAGCATACGAAATGTCAATACTTTCACCATAAACCATGAATGGTATAAAAATAGCACATCCACAGTCAAAAATATCACAAAACCTTCTATACAATATAGAAGTTTTGTATCATAATAAATCAACTTCAAATATGCGTAAAATCTATCAAAGGATGTTGACATAGATGAAATTAAAACTCTTTTTAGAGAAATCTATCTTTCTATTTTGAAATCATTTAAGAGTCATATATTTATAAAATAAAACATTATCTTTGAAAATATTTTTATAAGCTTTTAAAGGAATCTTTTAAGATTTTATAATGGCGGAAAATAGCCGCCCCCGCCGTATAAGTTAAAAAAAACAATTTTACCTTAATTTTGTCGAAAAGGTTAAAAAGAACCTTGTTTGGAAAACGACAGAAATATTCCTTTATAAACCACTTATAAAAAGTCAAACAAGGGTATAAATGACTTTAAACCATATTCTTTTAAATAGTAAAAATGTTTTGATATACATTTTTAAGAAACATGGATGAGGATGATAAAGAGGTCTCAGTAGATTATTACGTATAAACAACCTCGGATAATGAAGAGATTGCAAAATAAAACCTTACCTTGTACTTTTACTTGGTTGGGGGTAGGTTAACCTTCTGTATAATGGGGAAATAATTTTTATTAAATAATACAAGAATCAGATACATTAATATGATATTATATATGATCTTTTAAAATTTATTTGTTAATAATATCTTAGTATTATCGTTGTTTTGGGTGTTAACTTACTCATTTTCTTTTATATGTTTTGTTACGTAAGATATGTTTGTCATGGATAGGTTGTATTTTAATAATATACAGAATGATATATAGTCCTTAGATACTATTATTAATCATCAAATGATAGGTATACTTGAATGGATACGATAGAGAATGAATCTCATCGCGTTCGTGGAGACGGTAGTCCGTACGTACGCTCGAGCGACAATATCATTCTTTTGATATTAAAATAATATATAATTGGATGGTATATCATATATACAGAATCATTATCATGTTACATTTATTATTTATATTAATGAAACATCATTATTATACCCATCCAAATAATAATTTATTGAATAACAATCACACCACGACGTGGAGACGGTAAGCCTTACGTACGCACGTATGGTGACATGTTATTCAAAGGATGGATAGAATACTGAATATGGTTGTACCATATTTATAATAATATTACAGTATATAGGAGATACTGGATTCATTATATCAGAATGGTAATAACAAAGAAAGAAGAAGTGGAAGAATAAAGGAACTTGGAAAAGGGTGGTGAAATCATTACCTCTTCTTCGGGTTCTTCCTTTTGATTTGATCAAAAGGGATCCTTAAGTTAGCTTTCTGATTAAAGGAAGGCCTATAGGATGAAGTGAGGGAAGTTTAGAGAGTATTGGGGCAGAGGTTAGCCGAACCAAAAGGCCTTTAAGGTGTGAGTTAATGAGAAGGGAGAGTGCCCTTTTTTAAGAGGGGTGAGGGGCACCTTTGGAAAAGCTAGAAATATTATTTTATAATAAATTCATATTCGGTTTATAATGGCTCCAAAGTGGATTATTTAAATGATAAGGTGGGGATAGGTCGAAAACCACCCAACCAATAGAATTTATACAGGTTTGGGTCATTATACTAACCTTATCATTAAGTATTAACTCTTAGTTAATTAGTTTCACTTTTATAATGCTTCTTTGTATTTATATATTATATGGTTAATAAACTTACTATATACATCCAAACGACCACCAAGTGGTCCATTAATGATATACCTATCATGATATAAGTCTCTTGGCCGAACCTTAGATTTTTAGGAATTTAATATCAATTAATAATATAATATTCGTTTTTAAAACTCTTTTATGTCAATTTTAACACTATTCAGTAGATGATTTTTTTAAAAATCATAACAGAATTATTAATTCAAAAAGAGTCAATTAATTAAATCCAAATATGTCATATTATCCTATAAAATTAGTGTAATTCATAAAAAGTCTCAAATTATATTTATTTGGGTATCTACAATATCAATCATTTTAATTTTTCACTATTATGGTAATTACCGAATCACCATTGTGTCATAAATAAATTAAATACATTAATGTCTAAAAATTATAAATAAATTACCATTATTTAGGAAATATTTTTAGCTTTCTAATGAATATTTATAGTCTAAAATCCAACATATATAACCCTATGTTAAAATTGATTTCCAAAAAGATATATGCTTTTGTCATTTTTGTATTCATTTTAACTTAATTAAAATAAAGTGTCCCTATAACTTAAAAGGGGCACCATGGGGTCCCCCAATCGACCCAAAGATTCCCATGGTCGAACATGTATCAACCAATAAGTTTAGGACACGTTTTAGGGTAATTTTTTATTATTATATTATTATTTTTTAACCCTTATTTACCAGATTTACCCTTTAACCATGGTAAATAAAATATTTACCGAAGTAATTATTCAAAATGTCTAAAAATAAAAGTTATATATTTACACAATTTTAACATCCCGATTCCAAATATGGAATCCATTTTTCCAAATTCAAAACACAGAAGTCGGAGAAATTAATTTAAAATTAATTCCCGCTGTCAAAACAAAAAGCGTGTTTTTAAGATATGATAACTATCAAAAGATTGATACTTGTTTATGTTCGGTTTAATTGTGAAATTATTTCCAATGACCAAAATTGTATTAAATGGTAAATATATATTCTAAATATACTTTAAAACCACTCAAATTCATAATTTATCACTATAAATTATTTTGATTAAAAAAGTTGTTTTTAATTAAAATTTAGTAATTTTCACTATTCATCAAAATATTAAAGTTATCCGAAAAGTACCAAAAGTTCACCTTAGGCTAAATTCAATACTCCAAATCAAAAAATGAAGTCCATTTTGAGAGATAAAATTTCAAAAAGTAGGTATTACTATTCATAATGGCTAGTTTGATCGGTTGTGGTGTGTGTTAGAACTCGATGTTGCGTACAACACACGCTATTGCATTATTCAAAGGGAAGCGTACCGTAGATGCTTGGGGTGTTATAGTAGTTACATCAGTTTTTGAGTCTTTATTGATGGTTTCTTCAAAATGGTGGGCTAACATATCCCATAATTGAAGGTTTTCCTCCATATTGATCTTATTTCAATTGAATCCTCGTGTAAAAATGCGATCTTGTTTTTTGATCCATTCCCTTTGTTACCCGTTAATTTCAACTTGGATCATTATTTTTTATTTTTGGTTATCCTACACATTTGTAGAATATATGTGGAAGGATCCTTCTAGAATTTCATCTTTCTAATGGTTAATGAGCTCCACACAATTTTTTTCATCCACAATTTCAGTCTTTCTCTTAAAATATGTGATTGGTATAGCTTCTTGAGACACTATGTTATTGTAATATTATGTCTACTCTTTCTACTTAAAAACCACACCCTCCATGTTTTCCCCTCCCTTTCTAGTTGACCTTGTCCCCGTTGGATTTGTAAAGTAATAGTAGTCCATACACCCATTGTATTTCCCCCTTAAGCATCAGGTCTCTATCAGAGTCCCAAGATCCTTTCTACCCCTCCTTCATCAATATGATATAAAGACTTCTGCCATGTGTATGATTTCATCACTGGTCATGTTACTATGCTTCTCTCTATTTGATTCTGATAATGATTTAGTTTCTTGGAAACCGTCCACTCCAATAACCAAATTCTTGGATCCAATGAGCTTAATATTCAACTTATGGACCACAATCATCCATCCACCCTATTGAGAATCACTAACCACTAGTTCAACCAAGGACTGAAAGCAGTTCAGAAGATGGGTTGATTAAGGGAAGACCCGTTAGTTATTTGTATCCTACATTGGATCCAATCATTCACCCACCATTTCCACAACATGTTCTACTAGTTCTTAGAGGGGTGATCTTGGATGAAAAAAAGGATAAAAATCCTATATTTCTCACCCTTTAACTGAAATAATTGGGGAAGGAGATAGTACATTGGCATAGAAGCTGAGACGAGCCTCCACCTCCACCGCAATAATTGCATAGTTTAAACCATATCATGACTCAAACAAGAAGAATTATCATCCCCATTTGGTATTGAGCTACGAGATTAGTGGAAATAATTTTGTAGGTGACCTAGGTGATGACATGACAAATAGAAATCATACCAGTTCTCAAATAGAACTAGTTGATGGTAATGGATATCTTCATCATCCTCAATCAAAACAACATCAATAGGGGGATTTGAGATGTAAAATTCCACACATATAAGGGGTGTAATAAGATATCACATGGAACTCAAGTACTTATTGATGGCCATAAATGTCCTAATGAGAATATAAAACATCTAAAGAATTTTATGATTTTGGAAAAGAAGGGGAAGATCTTGAAAACATAAACAAATCACCATAGTAGGGGGATCCCATTTATAGGGGAATTCAAAGATTCATATGAAAAAGAAAAACTAGGAACCTTCAAAGTTCTAAAGACCCTTGGACCAAGAAGAAGCAAGATGATCATTGTAAGTGAAATGTAGAAGGAAATATCAAAGTTCTAGAAGTATGACCACAAATCAATCTTATTGGGTCTAGGCACTGTTGATTAATCTACTGAAGCTGTAAACTGATGTATGTCATCGACCGAAGAGATATTCCAAGTACAACCCATAAGTAGTCGATGAGTCTAAGAACTCCTAGAGAGAAAGAAGAAGTGAAGTGGTGCCCCGATGAAGAGCATATACTTTCAAACAAAGTAAAATTTAAGGGAAGTTAGGGAGAAGGATTAGGTTTTAGAATGGGGAAAATCCAACATATCCTACTTGGTTTGCTAGAGGGGTGGGGGATCGTCCATCGCTGACACCCAAAGGGAACGATGCCACATATATGGTTTCATGTGGAAAATGAGAGGATTTGTGGACTATCTTTTTATATCTACATTTATCAAAGTTGATGATCTCATTAGAGATCCACCCTATCTAGATAAAAGTCCAAACATTCCTGAAGAACACTAAAGATCCCTGGTCAAGCAATGAATGATATTTGGAAGTTAATAACACTCCACCACTCACATGTAGTAGTCGATATCATCAGTGGATGATGAATAAATCTCTCTACAGCTCCTCTTTGATGACCCAGTGCTGAGCATTGATGCTTGAAGACCTTGTACTGCCGCAAGGAGATGGCTTCCAACTCACTGAAGATCCACCCAAGCCAGATGATTTTCTAACACATCTTTATTCACACTTAATATTCGTTGTCAGGTGAGGATAGATATTTAGAATGTGATTCCACTATAATACTCACCTATAAAAATATATATTCTATATAGTGGATAAAAAATTGGTTTTTATTTTCAAAACAACTATGAAAATGAGTATACCATTATTAAAAACCTTATAAATAATGTTTATTTTTACTCTCTTATTATTCCAACATATAAGTCGAATCCATTAGTTTTTACTGAGTTTATTGATAAAAGTAACAACTGAATATATTTAATTAAAATGGTGAAGTTATTAAAATATACTATTGATTCACCCCCTCTTAGTTGTTCACTGAATCTAGGATCTTCATGTTCAAATGGAGCTAATTTATATTTCCACTAAAAAGATTCATGTTTTCCATGTTTCGCTTAATAGAATTAATGAAGTGAATATTTGAGGAAGTGTTTGAGCTTATTGAGATTTATATAAGAGAGTAAATGTAAGAATACCTATGATTGGTTTAGCATTTGAAGAACACCCTCAACTTAAAGTTCCTTGATCTTGAAGTAAGGACAATAAGTCATTGAAAATGGAAAAGAATCCAATCAAAAACAACTTTAAGATGGTTAGTAACATGTATAAAAATTTGACGTAAATTTGGAAATGAAAAACACAACTTCATGGTGAAACTTCCTAAACAATTTGATTTGTTAAAAATAAATTTAATTATTCAAAATAATTTTTTTATATGATAAGTAAAGTGGAAAATGGAACTCCATGCTAAATATAAATAAATGTGAAGAGTATATTCTAACAAAAAGAAATAGATAATGGTAGGAATAAAAATAAAGAATCTATGAAGGATGTTAAAACAATAGCACTTTATAATATTATATTTTAAGAAAAGATAATAATAGGTTAATTGAAAACTCTAGGACTTGGTGATATTTATAAGGAACATAGTGGACCTACCTTATTACCTTATCTATATATTTTCATACTAACATGAATGAATTTGAAGGAGATGAAATTATCCCATGAGGGGGAAAGGGAATATAATATTTGAAATGAAAAATCATCAATTCAAAATGAATGTGTCTTTTCTGAATAGATTTCATAAATTAAAGATGAGGTTGACAATCACTGTTATATCCTTATTCTTAATGATTTAAAAATTAATATACAAGGAGACTTGTTATTGATCTAAAATAGGTGGAACATTATTTATTACACTTGAACATTATAATTTATTTTTTAAAAATGTTCACGATTAATATATTTCATGGTTTGATAGCTTGAGTAGCCCAAAAATGTAATGAGTGATTTATCTTATTTTGGTCTGTCATATATTTTTGTGTATGGAAAATACTTATCACCTTGGATATAATTTTTTTTCTACATTGGGTTTTCCATGTATACCTAAATATTTCTATATAAAATATTTTTGTAACGAAAATATTTTGTATCATTTAAGTCACTAAATGAAATCATAAAATTATATATTAAATAGGAAGACAAATATTTTTTTAAAAAGATACATTATATTAGTATTGATTATTAATAAGGGGGATAAATAAAATCAAACATATTGACTTAAGGAGTGTACAATGATATAGATAACAGAATATAAAGGGGGAGATTAAATTACTCATCAGATAGATTTTATTTATTTTTAATGTCTCAATATGGGTGTCATGTAAGGATATGATGAATCTTTGATGAAATTTATGAAAACATCCACAAAATGTCATGTGATGATTGATGAGTTACTCTTTGTATTCAAGACAAGTGATAATGATTTTCAGTAAAAACACATTTTTTATAAATAATGAATGGGTTATGATGATTATATCCATATTATTTTAAATTAAGTATATTAATTGAATGACATCGTGAAAGTTATTTTGTATGTAAATTAGTTATGAGGGTAAATATAAATATTTGAATAATTTTAAGAAGCCAGAGGGTCAATGTAGTTGAAAAGTGATTTTATAAGGTTATTACATAATGATTGATATCAAAATTTTTTATGGTATAAAAGAGATGAATGAAGTTTAAATACATCAAGTGATAGTTTTTGAATGCGATATGAGTAAGTAATGATGGTGTGTTCTCCATGGGAGCACAAGATGTGATTGAAAACATGGTAATCGCTGGAGTTGGTGTCTTAAGACTGACTTTATGTACATTGATTACATGTATATTCAATGTACCAAGTAATAATAAAACATCTTATTCCATATTTTTTATTATTCTTCTTGACTCTAATGTAATAATGTCCTAGAATATATATTCCATTGATAAGGTCATAGTTTCTCCCCACTATAATGATAACATTGAAGTTCAATGATGATATTCTTAGATATAGTTCTACAGTCATATAATATTCTGTGATGGGATATATAGAATGTGACTATCAATGTAATTTCTCACAATAGGATTAGGTATATTCTAATGATGTTCTGACTTGGTAATGCCTAAGAAGAGAGGTTATTATAACAAAACTACTAGAAAGAATTTCACGTGTCTTGGTTTCATTGGATATTCTTATCTACGAAAATTTTAAATCATCCTTAGTCTTTATGATTATTATTAATACATGTTAAAAATCATGCACGTTGATATATTTCATTAATCATAATAATAATTGTTCATGGAGAAGTTAGATATGTTGGGCACGTCATGAGTGATGTGTTATTAACGAATATGTCAAGGAAGTATTTTTTAAATTCTATCTCTATAGATGTAGATATCTCAACCCTTTGATTATTACAGAGCCATCACATTAAATCATATGGCCATGATGTATCAACATGATTAATTGAGATAATTTTAAAAAAGAATATCAAGCATATAGGTTGGTGACATAGGTGTGAAACCGACATGACGAGATATTAAGACAAAGGGATAATATTATATATTGAGAATCTGTATGTGGTTTTCAATATTGTGATATTATGTTCTTTTTATTCGAAGCATTGAACTATTACAAGATAGTAATATTAGACTTTAAGAAAGATTTCATATTGCTAATGAGAATGAATACTTTAGGGTCATATGCTAAGTATTTACATTGATCTTGATTAGGGTTTGTTATGAATTTAATAGAAAAAATATTATTCTCAAGATAGAGATATAATATTATTTATTTTTTATCAATCACAATTTTTTTTTGATGAATAAAATATTTAAATAAAATATTTATTCATGTATTCAATAAACTATGTGGACGATGAATGGACCAATACTATGTCAACTGATAAATATTTATTTAAAAGTTGTTAAATATTATTTAACATTACACATGTTGGAGAAAATCAAAAAATAATAATAATATAATTATTATTTTTATATGGAATGGGTGTTTTAAGAATATATTACTACTTTAAGGGATGATATGAAATTAAATAATATTTTTAACCTCAAACCAAGCTCTATAAATAGAAAGTTATGTGTATTATGTGGGAAAATATAAAAACAATGAATCATTCACCATAATTTAATCCTATATCAAATCTACAATCTCTCTTACTCTCAAGAATGGGAAACACAAGATATATTCCATTAAGATTGAAGGATCGAAGATCAATTTGAACAACAAAAGAAAATAGATTTAGCAAGCTATCACTAGAAAATTTGATTGAAATTTCTTAGAGATCAAAGGGGAACGTGTGGATCACCACTAGATGGATTATATTAATAGATCCTTAGAGTGAAATGAATGAAATTCAAAAGCATTTTCGAAATAAAAATGTCATGAATGAAGAAATGATCCTATGAAAAGTTTGTCATTTCTTCTTATCCTAATAAATTTAAAATAAATTTATTAGGAAATATTCTCTCATGATGTTTCAAGAAACATGATATTAAAAGAAATTTTAATTTAATTCCAACCAATGGAGCTTCCACTACTCTGGGAACCATTAAGTTGTTTCAAACGGGTCATGTTTAAAATTTAGAATTATTAATTTGGTTGAATATATGTTCACAATATTGGATATATTTTCCTTTCATATTATTTTTTATTTAATTTGATTGGAATTGAAATTTAGTCGACATACTAATCATGTCCATTCAGTGTTTCATTTTCATAGAGTTATTAGATCATATAAAAAACAACTAGATATTATATTGGGGAGTGTTGATGAATCTATCAAAATATCATGGGACTAGACGTCATGTCACCTAAGTACACACAATGTACCTTGGTACACTACATGAGGCACTTTCATGGGATACATGACACACCAAATAGTTAATTACATGTGGTCCATTAATTGAACACTATGTGTAGACTAGGTTGACCTAGAACAAAACATGTCCGATTAATCTACGTTTATTTGGGAAACATGCCATTTAGTCTACTTGGGATAGTGGAAAAATTCACAATAACTGTGTTGTTACTATGTATGGCCAAACCACATGAGGTAGACAAGATGAGGCATTAATGAAATACAAGACTTGTATACGGTGTACACAATGTGTAGTTCAGTATTTCCCGTGTCTGAAATACATGATGATCCATTCATAGAGAAAATAGGAAACACTACATAAGTTATACATAGTGTGGTTCTATACTATTCATATCATATAGAATCTTATCTGAGAATATGACAAGTCATTAGAGAGTTGGATGAGTACATGGAATTCAAACCAAATGATGGGTAAGTAGAATTTACACACAATGTAATCAGATAAGATACATGTTGAAGACTCATGTCTGTATCTTGGGCACATGACAAGTGGAACGTATAGTGTGTATATGGTTTGGACACATTCTATATTCTAGCTAAGGTACAAACCAAATCCCTATGTGTGTACCCTAGATAAGCATTAATGAAGATACATGGATCATAGTTGGATAATACATGCCATGTAGTCCCCTAATTAATAGAAGAATTAAATTACATTAAATTGAAAATTGTAATAGTAAAACATTATTTTAATGATTGGAAGCTATTTTGTTTGACAAATTAATAATGGTTTCAGAGAATCCTAAATACTCAATTAATTTATTATAATAAATATGTAATTATTTATTCTTCCATTTATTTTCCTTGAATAACATTAATGATGGGTATCTCCAAATGAACTTGGATGGTCATGAATATGAAAGGGAATTAATTAATTAATTTATTAATTAATATAATCATATTAATATTAATAATAAATAATTATTAATAAATTATTGTTACCAATTACTTTTACGTACTTGTTTTATGTTTGAATGACCAAGAGCTTGACCAAAATGTATTTATCTTTTTAATTTAATTTATTTCTAGGTTTTTCAATTATTAATTTTTATTTTCAATTTATGGAATATAAGTCATCCTTATATATAATATTATATAGGTAATTCATATCCATTGTTATTTATGTAATTCCCTATAACCAATCCTTTGGTTCCCCTAACCTACATGTGAGTAACAAATACTTGTAATTAATGGATTATCCCATGGTCTATGGTTGTGGTTCAATATGGAATAGTAATGATTCCAGTTGAAGTGATACATAGGTTGATAGGTGGAATAGTGCTACTCATTATAACACCATAAAAAGGATTCATTCCCCTAGGTTAAAGATTGATTTATTTTACACTCAATAAATCAACTGTTAGATAAGATCATGATGGGTTTATTTAATTAGTTATTTATTTCTATCTTATGCATTATTTATTTAATGGATCCTATATCTGTATCACATAATTATATTAATTAATGTGAAAAGATATAATTTATATAAATGGATTATATTTAAATGTTTTATCTCATATGGATAATTAATTAAGTAAAATCACATTGATATTAACAAGTTATATAAAAGATAAAACAAGATAAAATTTTTACATAATAAACTAAATTTCCTAAACTAAATATTAATTCATACTCACTATTTCATTTTATGAATAAAATTAACTCATATTTTATGTTTTGGATCATCCTTAGTTTGGGGAACTTTTAATTATCGATAATTATTAACTGAGATAGTGGGTCGACATAACTGAATGTGTGTTGGGGTTTATGGCCTCTATTGGTCCAATAAAAATTCAAAAGCATGTTTTATGGAAATTTGAGTCAGGGTATATGGATTAGGGAGTCCACTCAATAGATTGAGGAATTTAAAACAGGTAGTTTTCAACACCACCTCCCTAAATACATTCCTGCAATTTTCATGGATTATGTCTGTTTTATAAGAAATTGAATATGGGTACTTCCCACTAGAACTTCAAATAAACTAGAAATTTGAAGTTAAATGATGAAGTATATTTGTAAATGATAAAATTACATGAAATTTAATAAACATAATTTTATTATTTCTCACATAATGTGTAATAATGAAAAGTTCTAATAATCAAACCTTCTCTAATTATTGAAAATGTAAATTTCATCATCAAAACTATCCAAAAAATCTATATTAGAGAAATATCATCTCCTCACTTGTTGTAACATCCAGGAGTGGTTCAAATGCCTTCAGGTTGTACTACACCATGAATGGAAATATTATATACTGGAATCCTTAATTCTTGATCGTCCTACAAAGGAGGAAAGTGATGAAGAGTTCCTTGTATATGAAAAACAAATGAATGATTTGGTTTCATTAAATGTTTGATGTTATCATCTCTTTTTAGTGAACTAATAAATTCTCATGAAAACATAGATGATTATAGCATTCTTGGGCTTCTTTATGGTCTATATAATGCAAGATAAATAAAGGAACCATTTGACATATGAAAAGTGATATTTTAGAGAAATATTACAGAGGGTGCACCGGCTTGGTCTCACATAGTCAACCTCATTAGATACATTGATCAACTAGATGTTCTAGGGTGTAAAATCCCTCATGAAAAATGCCCTGGTCTCTCTCTTACATCACTCCCTCAGAGCATCTCTAGATATGTGGTAAATTTTAATATGAAAAACATTGAGAAGTATCTCCCAAATCTCCTCAAACTTCTCCTATATATATATAAATAGATAAAGTGTGAAAATCCTTCCTTCCCTATAGTGGAAAAATAGAAAGGGAAAGTAAAGAGAAAAAATGGAAAAATATTTTTCATTCCATTTCAGGAAGATGATGATAATGGGGTATGAAAGGGAAAAAATGATTTTTTTTCACATATGGTAAGAAGGTACACTTGAGGAAAAATACACCCAACCAAATAAGAAAGGAGATTCTTCAAGTGCATTTGTTATCAAGTAAAATCTATATATTTCTAAAAATTTTGTTTTATATATTTCATGTGATACAAACATATTTGTTAAAATATAGGAACTAAGTATATTTAGAAATATTAATTGAGGGGAGGTAGATCTACCATCATAAAAAAGAGTTAAAATTACTGTTATAGCTATCGGGTACCACCACCTCACATCACCAATTGAAATGATCTTGTTTTTCAAAGGTTTTTATTATATTCCATCTAATACCAAAAACAATAATTCTATATCTAGACATCATATGGATGAATTTATTATCAATTTTGGTTATAAATATTTTTTCTTTTATAAAGGAAAAAAAATTTATGTCAAGGCTCAAATAAATAATGGCCTTTCTCTATTAGATTACACAAACCAAGTAACATAAATAAATAATGAAACATCTACACATGACTTATACCACACCACCTATGGAATCAATGGATAAGTCATGGAAATGAAATGTGTATGACTAAATTACACCAAGATGGATATTTGGATTATTTTTATCTAAAACCACTTATTGTATGTCATGCATGTTTTCAAGGAAAAATGTTCAAATCCCCATTTAGTGGAAAAGGTGAATGGGTTAAAGAGATTATGGAATCAGTTAATATTGATTATTATGGAATATTTTTTCTTGAAGAAATTTCTGGGTACTCATAATTCATAACATTAATATAAGAATTTAGTAGTTATGGTTATGTTAAATTGATGAGGTATTTGTAATAATATTGTGATAAATTCAAGGAGCACAATAATTAATTTGAGAACCATCTTGGTATGAGGATTAAGAAACTATTCTCTAAATATGGTGGGGAATATCTTAATCTATACATAATTGATTATTTTAATGATTTTTGAATTAAATCCCAACTCTCTCCACCTTATACACCTCAATGGAATGTTTTAAGTGAAAGGAGTAACCACAAATTGTTATAAATTGTGTGATCAATGACGAGTCATGTGAATTTTCCATTTTACATTTGTGGATACATGTTATAGAAAACAAAATACATACTAAATAGAGTGCAATATAAATTGGAAGAATGTATTATATAAAATTATAGAGTGGAAATAAACTTGTGTTTTCATACTTACATGCATGGGGATGTGAATCAATTTTAAAGGCTTCTTCGGGTAACAAACATGCAACATACAGAATAATGTTTATCTTTATAAGATATCCCATGAAAAATAGAGTATACTAATTATAAAATCCATCAATAAAAATGGGTATGGATGAAAATATTCACATATTCCTTGATATGGATCATATCTATAAAAGAGACAATGGGAGTGATATAGACTTTGATGAAGTCTATAATCAAGATGCACAACAGTTGGAACATGAGAAAACGTTATATATCATCAGGGAAGAAGATTTTATAGAAACACAATTAATTTTTTTGATTATAAGAGAATATATAGAACAACAATGGCATGGTTTTGTAGTCACTGAGGATGTTGACTCATTATTAGTTGATAATAAGGACCCTCAAACCTATAAGGAAGAAGTATGTGACATAGATTTTTCCAAGTTGAAAGAATCCATGAATTCTAAAATGGAATAAATGTAAAAAACATGTCCAAATTTTGGTATATCCTCATATGAATATAAGGCCCATTGGTTATTAATGGATATTCAAGAAGAAATTAGTCATAGAAGTAGAATTTTATACCTATAAGGGACGAATGGTTGAAGAGGGGTTTAAATATAATCAAGGCATTGAATAAAAAAAATATTTTCACCAGATTCAATTATAAAATACATAAAAATTATAAATTCAATTATGTCCTAAATTTACTATATGATTTGTAAATTTTATTTCAAAACATCCTTCCTTAACAGGAACCTTTAGAAATATGTGTATATGAAAAAACCCAAAGATTTTTTCACTCCAAAGAATTCCAATAGGATATAAAATTTTCAAAATTATATTTTATGAATTAAATAAAGCATATAGGTCATGGTAAATTTAATTTTATGAATCCATATTAAAATTTGGTTTTGTAAAGATTGAATATTATCCTTGTGTTTATAAATGGTTTAGTGGGAGTGAAGTCATTTTATACATACTATATTACAATGATGTATTATATATAGGAAAAAAATAAAAATCTGACAGTCTATTAAGGCCTCGTTGAATAAATGGCTTTTCATGAAGGAATTAGTAATGGTATTACATATTTTTTATATAAAGATCCATTGTGATAGAATGAAGAAACTACTTGGAAAAAGTCATGGTAAAAATATTGACAAGATACTAACTAGGATCCGTGTGGAACTTTACAAGATGGGATTCCTTCTTATGTCATATGGAATTCATCTTCCGAAGAAAATGTCTCAAAAAACACCAGAGGAATAAAATTTAATGACAAGTATTACATACATGTTATTGATTGGGACAATAATGTATAATATACTATGTAAGAGGAAATATGTTGCCTACAGATTGAGTTTAGTTGGAAGTTATAATGGTGTTTTAGTTGACTACCATTGGATGTAATTCAAGAATATCTCAAAGTATGTAATGTCTATTAAAGATATATTCATGGTTAATATAAGAGATTAGGAACTAGTCATTAGAGGATAAACATATGCTCATTTTAGAATAGATCAAGTTGATAAGAATTCTCAAACGGGATACATATTCATTTTGAATGGAGGTATTATGAGATGTATGATCTCAAAGAAGGATGTTGTAGTATATTCTATAGGAGATTATGAGTCTATTGTGGCTTCTGAGGAAGGTAAAAAAATCATCCTGGATGTGAAACATCATTCAAGAGCATGATTTGGTACCTGTTGGGAATGTATTGTCTAAAAATTACCCTATGAATCTTATTGATTTTGACTCCCACAAATTACTTTGATTTCTTACTAATGAAATTATTTATAGTATTTTTAGGAATATATTTATTGATCAATTTATCTCTTTTACAAGTTAAAGTATTTTTTAAGTATTATTTATGTGTTTAAAAGTAATTTAGACATGCTCTTCATACCATACATTTGTAAGAATATTTTATGGTTGGGGAAACCTATGTTTGTGATAAAACATAGGGATGATAAATCCTACACTGTTGGAAAAGTATAGATTAACAACCCTATATTTTTAAGAAACCCTACAATTGAGAAAAACATATGGTGCATTAACACTACTTTTTTAATCAACTTTATATTGTAAAATGTACTTTCAGAGTTTCCCTCAACATAACAAAATCCTACATTTGACTTGGTCAATAGTGGAGTTCTAAATTTAAGATATTTTATGTGTTTTCGAAATTGGTTTCACTAATGTTAAATATATATTTAAATATGTTTTATGACTGATTTAAATTCTTGTATTAAACGAAATAAATCATTCATATTTCTAAGGGATGTTTTGAATATTTTTAAATGGACTAAAATTCAAATGATAACAATTTTATAGGCGATGTTCTTGGATCTGATCAACTGAAATGAAATCATGGTTCTCTTGTTAAATACCATGAGTGAATTTATTTTATGAATATAGATATAGTTTTGAATATAGAAATGATGATGAAAGAAAAATATCAAACATCTCTATTATTTTTATTGAGTTATACTTCAGAGACAAACAAATTTTAATTTTGTGCTATGTAAACTGCTGACTAAAAATTACTACTAATATTTGTCTATTTTTTTAATAAATATTATTTGAAATCAAGATCTCTTAAATGGTGTTCATTCTTGAGGACTTTTGTCTTTTAAGGTGAGGATCCATTTCTTGTAAATTCCTACCGTAAAAATGAAAAATAATCTATTTATTCAATAATATTAATCATTATTGATTAATTAGAATATCAACTACTTTGACATAATTTTGGTGGAGTATCATATTCTTGATAAAATATTTGGATTTGTGGTTCCCTAAAAATCTATAAGGTCCTATAAAAGACATATTATAATGGTGTCAACTACCTATAATCAATGGTTATGGTCTTGTAAAAAGATGACATGTTTTGTTAAAATCACCAAGCTCACTAAGAGAGTTTTATGGAGTGTAATATGGGGTATTTATGCCCCTAAAAATATAATAATTTTTGTGTTCTTCTTCTATATAATTCTGTTGCTCAACCTACATAAATAAGAGGATGTTTCAAAACAATAAAAATAATAATAACGGATAACGGTTTGTATATTTATATATTATTTTAGAAACACAATTCACTGTGATATTGGGTAACATTATATCATTCTAACACATCAATTGGTATCAAATGAGTATTTTTGAAGAAAACAGATAAGATATAGAAATATATTGGTATGAGGTCTATAAAAATACATTTTTCAATGAAATAACTAAAACAATTCATGTCAATGTTATGTTCTCCTTACATTAATGGTCATAATTATGGATACTGGAATGATCAAATGGTTATCTAATTAAAAAGATTTCTATTGAAATTATATATGATGATTGTCACTCTGTATGAATTCCCTGAAAAAACAGAAACATGGGATTCCACTAAATTATATGTGTATGATTTAAATTCAAGAGTAATAAATGCAATCATATTTGGAATTAGTCCATATTAATTAAATTGGGTATCTAAATGTTCTAATACCTATGAAATATGGGAATCTATTTCTGTTTACAATGAAGGAATAAATAATGTTTGAAAATTAATTTACACTAATTGGAAGATGAAATTTGAAACTTTCAAAATGTGTGATGAAAAATGAATCATAAATATAAAAGAGATATTGACAAAAATATTCAAGGGTATCACTGACTTAGGAATTTTAATTTCAAAATTAGATCATGAATTGAAGGTACATAGAGTTTTAACCTCTAAGTGGAATGTGATATATTCTATGATACAACACTCAAAATTAGTTAATATTTTTACACTAAAATAATTTATTGGAACCGAGATAATGTATGAAGTAGTGATGAAAGACAGAGTTGAAGACCAAAAGATGATAAAAATTAAAAATAACTCCCATAAACATACTACTAATATGATTGAAATTAAATAAAAAAAAGATTTTATATTCTCAAGTGATTCAGAATGTTTATATACTTAAATGGAATTAGATCACCTAGGCAGAATATTTGGAAGATTTTATAAAAATAATAAAGGCTCCAATAATAACTTCATGAAATATGAAAAAATATCTAAATATATATGATGTTATGTATGTAATCATATAGGGAATATCAAACCTTATTTCCGAAAATTAATTGAAGAAACGAGAATTATAGATAAGAAAGAGATGAAAAATCATAAGAGAACAGATTATGAGAAACAAGTAAGGAAAGAAATGAAGGCTAATTAGAGTGTATCAAAAGGATCCCATGATTCTTCTAAATTTGAATCACAAAAATATCCAAAAAATACAAAATAAAATATATTCATTATGGTTAGTGAAGAATATGTGGTTCAATTCTATTATTCTTCATCTTTTGGTTCTAAGAACTGTTCTAATAGAAAATTGTCTTCTTAATACTCCATGCTTGAAGAAAGATATTAATATTTATAAATAATATTAATAATGTTAAGCTAATAGAAAAAGGTTCTATGTTAAAGAAACACCAATAATTAAAATAAAACTTTAATAGATCCCCATAAAATTTGACGATCATTAAAATAGAAAAAAAGCACTACAAGGAGATGAAGAGTATTTTAAACGTGTTGGTAGTATGTTAACAAAAGTAGAATAATCATTAAGTAAAATTCATGGAAAATATTTTATCTAAAAAGAAAATTATTTAATACAAGAAAATAATGAAAAATTAAAATTATATATAAATCACATTGTACCTAGTTCAAAAACTAAGAACATATAAAGAGTTACTTGTTTATATTGTGGAATTATGGGACACTACTCTTATTACTTTTATTTAATAAATCCATAGATTACAAGAATTGAAAAATATATTATATCTAGAAATATGTATAAAGAATGTATTAAAATTTTTAAAAAAATAAGGAAAATCAGGTTAACTGGATTTTTTATTACTAACACAACTAGATTATAGAAAAAATGGGTACCAGAACAATCTATTGTATAAATGCTTTGTAGGGAAAAGGTATCTAAAACAAATTCCTGGTATATGGATAATTTCTACTCAAGAAACATGTGTGGAGAATATTCAAATTTTCATACATTATAAAAATTTGATAGGGGGATGTTTACCTTCAGAGATAATGGTAAAGGAAATATAGTTGGATTTGGATGAGTGGGAGACAGAAAATAAATTTCAATCAACTAATTTCTTTATGTTCATGGGTTGATATAAGGCCCCAGCCTTAAAAATTACTTAATCTTGAGATATTTCATGAATACACTTTGAAGATCTTTTCAGGTTTAGAGTTTTAGAGAATTTGATCATAAAACATGCATTACATCCCACATTTAAACAAAGTGGTTACAATAAAAGCTAGTATTCATTTTTCCCATCAACAGAAACATATTTAAAATAAAACATGGATTCTTTCTTGACACTTCCTTGATACTATCATCATATCATGTACCATTCCCTTGACCTGTGGAAAACATTTCAAAAACTTGGGATGAGCATAAAAATCTCAGTAAGGGTTATAAAAATATGGAATGGAAACATGAGTTTATATATACATAAGAATAAAATCATACTTTACCCATAAAACATAAGCACTTTAACATACCTCATCAAATCATGAATAAATCATAGTAATCATAAGACATAAAGGTAACTTGGGGAATTCATAAAATTCTTACGTAGGTAGTAACCCTCTTGGTTACTTTTGGAATACCCATCACAGTATATTCCCTAAATCTATTTGGAGAAACCTTAACGTTTAACTCCTTCGCGTTACCCAAAGCGTTGGAGAGCTATATTGGGCTCACCCGCCCTTAGTTTATCACAGAACCACCCATCTTAATAAAAATGCCCAAGAACCATAACATAATCACATCACATAACTTAAGCATACAGGAATGATAACATTCCCACATTGCAATAACAATATAACATTTTAATATATTGAAATAATGAATCCATTCTAAATACCATTTTCAAAACCATTTAAAACATTTAATAAATATATATTGAAATCAAACTTTCTGATACCACATTGAAGCTTTTAACATTTTAAACCACTAATATCCATATAAATAAATACTTAAAACCATTTTGAAAACATGGATATTAATGAGAAATATTAATAAGAATAAATCATTAAAACATTTAAATCGATATTTTAGTTAAAGGGGTTTTAACAAAATGAGAGACACTTGAATACAGTAATTGAGGAATAACATTTAATCAAAACATTATAATATCAAGAGAATAAATGTATTCATGATATAATATTCCAAAGGACAGTATATACACCATATAAAAGTGAATTGGTGCATAATAACAATGAAGTCTCAATGGAAATGTAAATTGAGAGGAAATCAATTATAAAGATGGTATCATTAAATTAAGAATAAATCAATCTCATAATTATGTGTGACAAATATAAATACACCCAATAGAAGTGGATATTAACTGTAAAATAATCAAAGGTCATTCAAACATATTCAAAGGATGACATATTCAATAACTACATGTTGATCCCAAAGAAATCAAAATTGCGTTAAGAAGTTCCCTTGATAGCCTAACGACGCCACATCAAATTTTAGAAAAAGAGTTGATGAGAGAGATAAAGCGTATCTCATCACTTGGACATAAAATTTACGGCAATAAGGATATATAAGAACATATCCCCACATAATAAGATGAAAATTAAAAGACATAACAAAATAAGTCTTTTAAAAAGAGGAGGGTGAAAGGTTCCCTTACCGACTTGGGTATCTTTCAAAACATACACCCCATGAAATAAAGACAATACAACATTGATGTATATAATCATAAACGGAAGTATATTACAAAAAGAGTATAATAATGGGTAGTACATATACCTCTCAAAGGAAATGGTGGAAAATGTAGTATAAATCTCACGGGAATAAAAGTGAGATGAAAAATCCATTACAAAAACTCGGCAGCCTAACGACGCCACTTAAAAATTTTAAAAAATGAATTTATGGGAGTAAGAGGGGGTATCTCATCATATAAAAATAATAATTAAAGTATGGTTAATATAAAATAACATCCTACAACAAAATAACATGGAGCATAAATGAAATGACATAAAAGAGGGTACTTGAAAAGAAAGCGAGAGGTCGGATCCCTTACCTCAAGTCCGACTTGTCTTGTTCGTTTCTTTATATTCCTGAATAATAAACTTTGGTAAATTTATAATTTCTTAAGGAACTCCTTTAAAGATTATTATTCAGTTCATATCACATATTATAATGTTATAATAATTTGTTTAATAATGTTAGTCCATATCAGATGTTTTTGCCGATGTTTGGTACATGAGTAAAAAAATGAACTTGTTTGAAAATGATTGCCCATGTAGTTATAAGTAAATAATTTAAAGAATAGTATTAATGATTAAAATATCATATATATCCAGTAAATATTCATTTTATACTATTCCATAACATTTGGAGATGAAAATGAAAAGCAACGTTCATGGAGACGGTAGGCCGTACGTACGCATGAACGCTACTTTCATTTTTTTTCATATTAATGGAATTAAAAAGAAATGATATATATATATATTATAATTAAATTATTATATTTATGTTTAATAGGTCAAATATTTTCATTAATTTCATTCTTTATACATTCCATGTATTGCATTAACGAGTCACATCACTTGATGGGGCGGTAGTCCACACTTCCTCATATGAAATTATCGCATTTGCACAACATGAAAAAAATAAAGGTATGTTGTAAATATAAAATAAAGAAGAATATAGTAAAAATAAATATCATAAATATCATATATAAAATACATTGACATCATAATGGCCACCTTTAAAGGTGTTAAAAGAATATTGAACAATCATCGTTTTGTGAGGCATAAAATCATCAACCACAGAAATAGTATGTTATTTAACAATTAGACAAAGATGTGTGTAAGTTTAGATCGAATCCTTCACATAAAAACATACTAGTATATTTAATATACTGGTGTTGTTACAAAAGAAAAGAATAAAAATATTTTAGGGGGTCGTAGAAGAAAAATAAAACATAAGAACACAAGAGAAAACACTACCTTTAAAACGGGTAACTCTCTTCGATTTAAGCTCAACGACTTCCTTGGAAAGGATTATGCCCAAATTGAGGCTTCAAGGATGAAGAGATGGATGTGTAGAGCTGAAATGTGCAAGGTTTGTCTGATCCAAAGGCTTTGGAAGTGTGGGTAAGGTGGTAGAGGTGGGGGCCTTTTATAAGAGGAGAGGTGGGGCACTCTTGGAATGTTACAAAAGGATACTTTATTATCATATTCTTTTCGGATTTTAAAGGTCCAAAAATTATATATTTTGAGGATAAGGTTATAAGAGTTTGAAATCCACCCATCCAATAGGGCTTTGACAAGTTTAGGTCTTAGATTTTACATTATATTTTCATTTTATTTAAATAGTTAAATAATGAGGTAATTGCTGCATCATCTAGGTGTCATAAATAATTTAATTTATTTAATGTCTACAAATCATAAAAAATATCATGATGTAGTAAATATTTTTATATTTCTAATGACTATTTATAGTCAAAAATCTGACTTGTATAACCCCATGTAAAAATTGTTTTAGTAAAACAACTCATGTTTGTGACATTTTTACTTTTACTTTAAATAAAAGGTCTTAATGTCATTATCTTACCCAAATGGCTCCATGGGGTCCCAAAAATCTACCCATGGGTTCTCTCGGTCGGCCATGACACATACAATAAGGGTAGGACATGTGTATAGGTCATTTCATATTATTAAAACATTATTTTTACCTTAAACTACACTAATTATCTCTAATCTCGATTAAAAACTTAAAAGTTACTAATCACCAAAAAATTATTTTAATACCATTGAACCAAATTTTAATTCCTAATGACAACCATGTATGTCATATTTTTTAAATTCAAAACACAGAGGTGGTAAAATTTCATTTAAATGGAAAATCAGTTTTTTAAGTACCACTTATTGGTTTCAGTATTCATCAAAAATTGATGTTTTTCAGAAAAATACCAAAACTTCACCCTAAGATATATTTGATATTACGAATTAAAAAATGATGTATATTTTACAAAATTAAAAACATTTAAATTAAATTAATTAATTTAATAATTAATTCCCGCTATCAGAGCAAATAGCGTGTTTTTATGAAACAATAAGTATTAAAAGATTGACACTAGTTTAAGTCCAATTTCAAAGTGAAATTAATTCCAATGACCACTATTGGATTAAATGGTAAAAATATATTATAATTGAACTTTAAAACAAATTTAAAAGATAATATAATCATAGAAATAAATTAGATTAAAAAATGTTTTGAATTAAAATACAACATTTTTCACTATTCATTAAAAAAATGAACTTTATCGGAAAAATACCAAAAATTTACACAGACTAAATTTTGATCTCCCGATTCTAAAGAAAAATTTTATTTTGTCAAATATAACTCATAAAATTGTCAAAAAGTGGATTTAAAATAAGTTCTCCATCAAAAGGTGGTTAATCGACCTTTTAAAGAATATTAGAATGTTTACGCTTAAAACTGGATTCAATCGCATTTTGAATCCTATAACATTTATTGTAAATACTAAAAATATTTGACAAACATATATACTCATTTTGTAGTTAGTTCTGTTCATTCCCGCCATTACAACGACTAGGTGCTAACTGCCATTTAAAATAATATTATTTTATTATTAGAGTGCAATGTAAGATTCTCAAGAAACTCGTTGTTGCGTATTGGGTATGCCATAGAGCATAACATCCCATTTAAATTAATATTAATATTTTATTCACAAATATGGATAAATGTAAAAATTTAATATTCTTTATTTACCTGGGGTGTTACATCCTTCCCCCTTTTGGGAATTGCGTCCTCGCAATTTTGAAATTGGGCTTGGAAACTTCATTGAAAATCCCACATCGGAACAAGAGTTAGTAAAACAATCACTTTAAAATAAAGAAAGAGAAATACAATGGTCACCTGAGTTAACCCATACTAAGATTCCATGTAGGAAAACATGGATTTGGAGGAAAAAACAAAGGGTCATGTTCTGAGGGAGAGTGATAGAAAACATGTTTAGGAGAAAGTTAACCACAATAAAATCACATACTTGTGGTGGGTTAAACAGTATTCGATTCCCCCGTAGGAAAATTTAATAGAAAACATTTTTGTTTTAAGTTACTTTTCATTGAGGAATTTATTTTTGATCTTAAGGAAACATACTTACTTGTCATGTTGACCTTCAAATTTTTCTAGATTTCTTACACAAACTCGTACTTTCACTAAATGATGAGTATTTAGGAAGACTTGTTTACATTAAGAGAGCTGTAAACAACTACTAGAGAATCACCTAATCCACAAAAGAAAACTATATACTTCCCATGTATTTAGACCTTAACCAAAACTAAAACCTAAAAGGTTAGTATGAGATCAGATAATACCCAAAAAGGATAAAAAAATCTATTCTTAATATCCAAAAATTTTCAAACAATACCAAAAGTCCAACGAAGACCATTCAATAAAAAATTTGTCTATAAAATTGTTCAAAGTAAACCAAACTAAGATTGAAACCCAAATATTTGAAGGATTTAATCACATAGTCTTCCAAGGTAAAAATTAACACTTATCTCAAAATAACATCAGTTGTTCTTAAAGTCTCATATTAAAAAGTAATTAACCTAATCAATTATCCCCCATGATAGGTTAATAATTTCCATAGATAACCTAAAACAAACTTACTATTAATTCATAAAATCATCTAACTAAAAAGAATATGTTATACTAACCAGGGACTTCACGTAGTCCAGTGGTAGGCGATCAATACCAGTCGCACTTTGGTTGTGGGTTCGATTCCCACAGCTCTGTCCGACACGACTGGTTGTCACACGGTCTGTGTGTTGTCCTTTTTATAAAACTCCAAAAATAACCCTAACATGTTTTAACCTAAATATTTTCCTTATACCTCTCATTTTCATCCAAATTCGTTATGATCTCAATATCTTAATTCTTAAAGTCTTATTTCACCACCATAAGATAAAATAAAATGATTTCCAAAATGAATAACATCATACCTTGATGATGACGTCCACTCGGTTTCATCGTCATTTTGATCACGTAGGTAGAAGTCCCATGCATTACAAAAATGATTTAGAGATCCTTCAAAATCATTTGCTTCCTCCATCCAAATACACCTTGTACAACAGGGGTCATATGAGTGTTCACAGAAAAACAGTTTTGGAAAATAATCATGTATGACATATAATTCCAAAACATCTGATAAAACATGATTTCTATAAAATAGTCGGATAGAATTTGAGTTGAAACTTTCTATTATTGGTCCTTTTAAAATACCATAAGTATGTGCTGAGAGACTATATTTTAAAAGTAAACATAAATCGGTTGGGCAAGGGTCTCCTTCCTCAACACCATTTTTAAAATCATAATATGCTTCAAATTCTTGTGATAAGGTAAAATATTTTAAAATACCTGGATAATATTTACCTTTCTTGAAAATATGAGAATATTGTGAAAATAGTATTTGTCTAAATGCAACCCATGATCCATGATGATAATGAGGTATAGTGGAGGTGTTTGATATCTCAAAAAACTTCTTGGATGTGAGTTGTATGCTAGAAAAAGTTTCACAATCATCCGAACATGACTTTGCAATAATTATTGCAAGCATGTCATCCGGAAGAGATAGGAGTGTCATTTGAGATCCTTCTCCTTCCATTCATAACCAAATTTACTTGACCTGGAAAAAGTTATAAAACAAAGATTTAACTAAAATAATAGATATAGGGACTAATCATGTGTCTAACAAAAACTCCTAATCCCTAAAGTTGTCTAAACCGACCTCTGATACCAAATGTAAGGCCCCAGCCTTAAACATTACTTAATCTTGAGATATTTCATGAATAGAACTTGAGGATTTTTTCAGGTTTAGCGTTTTAGAGAATTAGATCCTAAAACATGCATTACATCCCACATTTAAACAATGTGGTTACAATAAAAGATAGTATTCATTTTTCCCATCAACAGAAACATATTTAAAATAAAACATGGATTCTTTCTTGACACTTCCTTGACACTATCATCATGTCATGTACCATTCTCTTGTCCTATAGAAAACATTTCAAAAACTTGGGATGAGCATAAAAATCTCAGTAAGGGTTATAAAAATATGGAATGGAAACATGAGTTCATATATACATAAGAATGAAATCATACTTTACCCATAAAACATAAGCACTTTAACATACCTCATCAAATAATGAATAAATCATAGAAATCATAAGATATAAAGGTAACTTGAGGCATTCATAACATTCTTACGTAGGGAGTAACCCTCTTGGTTACGTTTGGAATACCCATCACAGTATATTCCCTAAATCTCTTCGGAGAAAACTTAACGTTTACCTCCTTCATGTTACCTAATGCATTGGAGTGCAATATCGGGCTCACCCGCCCTTAGTTTATCACGGAACCACCCATATTCATAACAATGCCCATGATCCATAACATAATCACATCAAATAACTTAAGAATAAAGGAAAGATAACATTCCCACATTGCAATAACAATATAACATTTTAAGATATTGAAATAATGAATCCATTCTAAATACCATTTTCAAAACCATTTAAAACATTTAATAAAGATATTTTTAAATCAAAGTGTCCCATACCACATTGAAGCTTTTAAAAATTTAAACCATTAATGTCCATATAAATAAATCCTTAAAACCATTTGGAAAACATGGATATTAAGAGAGATATTTATAATAATAAATCATTAAAACATTTAAAATGATATTTTAGTTAAAGGGTTTTTAACAAAATGAGAGACAATTAAATACAATAATTGAGGAATAACATTTAATCAAAACTTTATAATATCATGAGAATAAAGGGATTCATGATATAATGTTCCAAAGGACAGTATATACACCATATAAGAGTGAATTGGTGCATAACAACAATGAAGTCTCAATGGAAATGTAAATTGAGATGAAATCCATTATTAAGATGGTATCCTTAAATTAAGGATAAATCAATCCCATAATTATGTGTGAAAAACATAAATACACCCAACAGAAGTGGATATTAACTATAAAATAATCAAAGGTCATTCACACATATTCGAATGATGACATATTCAATAACTTCATGTTGAACCCAAAGAAATCGAAATTGGGTTAAGAAGTTCCCTTGATAACCTAACGACGTCACATCAAATTTTAGAAAAAGAGTTGATGAGAGAGATAAAGGTTATATCATCACTTGGACATAAAATTTACGAAAATATGGATATATAAGAACATATCCTAACATAATAAGATGAAAATTAAAAGACATAACAAGAGAAGTCTTTTAAAAAGAGGAGGGTGAATGGTTTCCTTACCGACTTGGGTATCTTTCAAAACATACACCCCATGAAATAAGGACAATACAACATTGATGTAAATACTCAAAAACATTAGTATATTACACAAAGAGTAGAATAATGGGTAGTATATATACCACTCAAAGGAAATGGTGGCAAATGTAGCATAAATCTCACAGGAATAAAAGTGAGATGAAAAATACCTTATGAAAACTCGCCAGCCTAACGGCACCACATAAAAATTCTAAAAAAGGAATTGATGAGAGTAAGAGGGGGAATCTCATCATATAAAAATAAAAATTACATTATGGTTAATATAAAATAACATCATCCAAAATAAGAACATGGAGCATAAATGAAATGACATAAAACAGGGTACTTAAAAAGAAAGCGAGAGGTCGGATCCCTTACCTCAAGTCCGACATGTCTTGTTCATTTATTTATATTCCTGAATAATAAACTTTGGTGAATTTATAATTGCTTAAGGACCTCATTTAAAGATTATTATTCAGTTCATATCACATATTATACTGTTCTAATAATTTATTTAATAATGTTAGTTCATATCCGATGTTTTTGCCGATGTTTGGTACAGGAGTAAACAAAAATGAACTTGTTTGAAAATGATTGCCCATGTAATTATAAGTAAATAATTTACAGAATAGTATTAATGATTAAAATATAATATAAATCCATTACATATTCATTTTATACTATTCCATAACATTTGGAGATAAAAATGAAAAGCAACGTTCATGGAGACGGTAGGCCGTACGTACGCATGAACGCTACTTTCATTTTTTTCATATTAATGGAATTAAAAATAAATGAGATATATATATATATTATAATTCCATTATAATATATATGTTATATAGGTCACATATGTTCATTAACTTTATTATTTATACATTCCATGTATTGCATTAACGAGTCACATCACTTGAGGTGGCGGTAGTCCACACTTCCTCAGATGAAATTATCGCATTTGCACAACATGAAAAAAATAAAGGTATGTTTTAAATATTAAATACAGAAGCATATAGTAAACATAAATACAATATATATCATATATAAAATACAGTGACATCATAATGGCCACCTTTAAAGGTTTTAAAAGAATATTTAACAATCATCGTTTCGTGAGGCAAAAAATCACCAACCACAGAAACAATATGTTCTTTAACCATTAGACGAAGGTGTGTGTAAGTGTAGCTCGAATAAATAACATAAAAACATCCTAGTATATTAAATATACTGGTTTGTTTTCAAAAGAAAAGAATAAAAAGAGTTTAGGGGGTTGGAGAAGCAAAGTAAAACATAAGAACACAAGAGAAAACACTACCTTTAAAACGGGTAACTCTTTTTGATTTAAGCTCAAAGGCTTCCTTGGAAAGGATTCTACCCAAAGTGAGGCTTCAAAGATGAGGAGAGGGATGTTGAAAGATGAAATGGGCAGGGTTTGGCCGAGAAAAAGGCTTTGTAAGTGTGGGTAATGTGGTAGAGGTGGGGGCCTTTTATAAGAGGAGAGGAGGGGCACTCTTGGAAAGTTATAAAAGGTTACTTTATTATAATATGATTTTCGTATTTTTAAGGACCAAAAATTTTATATTTAGAGGATAAGGTTATAAGAATTTGAAATACACCCATCCAATATGTTTTTGACAAGTTTAGGTCTTATATTTTACATTATATTTCCATTTTATATAAATCGTTAAATAATGAGGTCATCACTGCATCATCATGGTGTCATAAATAATTTAATTTATTTCATGTCTAAAAATATTAAAAAAAATATCATGATGTATTAAATCTCTTTATATTTATAATTACTATTTATAGTCAAAAATATATCTTGTATAACCCGATGTAAAAATTGTTTTAGTAAAACAACTCATGTTTGTGACATTTTTACTTTTACTTTAAATAAAAGGCATTAATGTCATTATCATACCCAAGTGGCTCCATGGGGTCCCAAAAATCGACCCATGGGTTTTATTGGTCGGCCGTGACACATAAAATAAGGGTAGGACATGTGTCTAGGTCATTTCATATTATTAAAACATTATTTTTACCTTAAACTACACTAATTACCTCTAATCACGATTAAAAACTTAAAAGTTACAATTCACCAAAAAATTATTTTAATCCCATTGAACCACATTTTACTTCCTAATGACAACCATGTTTTTCGGATTTTTGGAATTCAAAACATAGAGGTGGTAAAATTTCATTTAATCGAAAAATCAGTTGTTTAAGTACCACTTAGTGGTTTTACTATTCATCAAAAATTGATGTTTTTCAGAAAAATACCAAAACTTCACCCTAAGCTATATTTGATATTATGAATTCAAAAATGATGTCTATTTTACAAAATTCAAATCATATATGTTACATTAATTAATTTAATAATTAATTCCTGTTGTTAGAGAAAATAGCATGTTTTTATGAAACAATAAGTATCAAAAGATTGACACTAGTTTAAGTCCAATTTCAAAGTGAAATTAATTCCAATGACCACTATTGGATTAAATGGTAAAAATATATTCTAATTGAACATTAAAAAAATTAAAAAAATAATCTAATCATATAAATAAATTAGATTAAAAAATGTTTTGAATTAAAATACAACATTTCCCACTATTCATTAAAAAAATGAACTTTATCGGAAAAATACCAAAAATTTACACAAAGTAAATTTTGATGTGTCGATTCTAAAGAAGAATTTTATTGTGTCAAATATAAAAAATAGAATTGTCAAAAAGGGGATTTAAAAGAGGTTCGCCATCAAAAGGTCGTTAATCGACCTTTTAAAGAATATTAGAATGTTTACGCTTAAAATTGGATTCATTCGCATTTTTAATCCTCTAACATTTATTGTAAAGATTAAAAATATTTGACAAATATATATAATCATTTTGTAGTTAGTTCTGTTCATTCCCGCCATTATAATGGCTAGGCGTTAACTACCATTTAAAATAATATTATTTTCTTATTATAGTGCAACGTAAGATTCCCAAGAAACTCATTGTTGCGTATTGCGTACGCCATCGATCATAGAATCCCCTTTAAAGTAATATTAATATTTTATTCACAAATATGGATAAATGTGAAAATTTCATATTCTTTATTTACCTGGGGTGTTACAGTTGAAGCACAATATCATAAGTATCGGTCAACTCTATAATGAGGGATTTTATGTTGATTTCATTAATAACCCCTGATTTTTTTAGAGAAAAAATTCTTAAATTTAGATAAATTATAACTGAAAATGTTTATACCTCAGATATAAATTCATTGTGTAAACAAAAAGTGAATTATTTAACTATTGAGAAAAATAAGTCTTGTATTTGGAATAGGGGGTTTGAATTTTTTTCTATTTAATTATATAAATTTTCTAAGAAACACTTAGTTTCAAATTTTCATAGGTTAAAATTTAATAACGACTTATTCTGTGATGCATGCTGAATTGGAAAGAAATACAAGTCATCATTAATATATATTAAAAATGTTGATACAAATAAACCACTTGAACATATCCACATGAATTTTCATGGAACATCCAACATAGCAAGCTTGGATAAAAGATCATATTTTTTTCGTTGACGAATTTCCAAGATTTACATGGGTTTGTTTTCTAAAAATAAAAGTTAATTTTTATTTATTTTTGAATGTTTTCTTAAAATTATTTAAAATAGAAAAGTTTTTAAAATTATTTCATTGAGAAGTGATCAGTGTGGATAATTTTAGAATCACGTTTTTTTTCAGAAATAAATATTAAACACACCTTCTCTGCATAAAGAACAACTCAAAAATAAGGAATTGTAGAAAGAAGAAATATGACTATTCAATAAAGGGAAAGAAATATGCTAAATGAATACTGTATTCTTTCCTTCTTTTGAGAAGAGGATGAAAACACATGTTGTTATATCATGAATAGAGTTTTAATAAGACCACTTCAAAAAGACATTATAGCACCCTAATACTTTTCAATATTTTTAGTTTTAAATTAATTTAATACATTCTATATCTTTTAATACACGCAACACTGAGTTATCTTACGAAACATACATGAGTGACATTTTTCGATATCTAACATTACATGTAAGACCAATTTCTACCAAACAACATTAAATTATTAAAATATTATTATTTAATATAATAAGATATAACCTAGTCATAAATTTAGAGATTATAAATATTATTAACTATGTAATGAAAATATATTGTTGAATTAATTGGTTACAAATTTATTAGAACTGAATATAGAGACCAACTGAATATATAGAAAATGTTTTTATAAATAACAATATTTATGCTCACAAAATATTTTTATCCTAATAAATTAAAATAATTATTATTTTTGAATTATATTAATGAAATCTATATGTTATATATTCAATTAAATATTTTTGATAGTCATGCAATACATTTGATAGTAATAAGACAAGAATAAACCTCACATTACACATAAAAACCTATATTTTTATAAAATTAGTTTTACTGCCTTATAACCGAGAACCTATTTTAAATATATTTTTTGATAATTTTTTATATTATAATTGACAAAATAAACTTCATATTTTAAATTAAACTATAAAAACTTACTTTTTCTCAATTTTTTGTATTTTTTCGGATAGATTAATTATTATGATAAATTGTGAAAAAATACAAATTTTTAATCAAAAAAACTTTTTTTATTACACCCCTACCCTAGTTACCTATAGTTGGTGCATTATTGTTTGTTACATTACCATAATCACAATAAATAAAATCCTGAAGGACCGATTAGTTTAGTATCCTTTGAAACCGAAGTTTTATATTACATCTTTAAATGAAATAAAACATATAAACTCCTTTAAAAACATTATTATTCCATTTCATCATTCTTATAAGTCATTCATAATTTACATCTTTGTATCATGGGGAAAATTAAACATAAGAAATGGGTTATCTCAAATTCCCATCAAGGGTAAATAATTCAACAGAATCTATTGTAAATAAGCATAAACTTTAAAGGAAAGATGTATAATAAAAACTAAAGACTTTTAAAAAAAATATTGAGTATAATATGGAAAGAATAAATAAAATATTACCCTATAACCATGAACATGGATATTCTATTAGTATATTAATCATATGTAAGAACTAATCTCATAAATAGGGAATGTATAATATGGGACATCTTTAATATACTATTAAGGCTTTGACCAAGACCCCATACATAATTGGACAAGATATTAGCCCAAAACCAAACATAATTGTCCCATTAGACCTACTTAATAATTTAAGGGATATAGAACACCTTGCATGACACTTAAAATGAGTAATGAATTCATCTTATGAAAGGGGAAAAAAACCAACATAAACAATCATATTAAAACTATTATACGAAATGTCAATACTTAAACCATAAGCTATAAATGGTATCAAAATATCACATCTACTTTAAAAAAATTATATACCCTTTAATACATTATGGAATATGGTATCCTAATAAATCAACCTCAATTAATCATAAAATCCAACAAAGTACATTGACAAAGATGAAAATAATCTAATAAAATCGTTAAAACTCATTGAGAAAAACACCGCTTTTTACATTGAAATTCATTTAAATGTCTGTGCATTTATAAAATGAAAAATTATTTTTTAAAAAAACTTATAATATTATAATAGAAGATTCATATTGTTATGAAATCATAATGGTAGAAAATAGCTTCTCACATTGTATAAGTTAAAGAACATTCTTTCCATAATTTTTTGAAAAGGTCATAATGTACCTCATTGGGAAAATGAAGGATATATTACTTTCAAAACATTTAATATAAAAATAAAAACATGTGTAAAAATGTATTTAGAATAATGTCACTAATATTTTCAAATAATTTTTAGGAAACATGTATATGGATGATAAATATGTCCCTGTAGATATTTAGGTATAAACAATCTTGGATAATAATGAGATTGTGAAATTAACTCCTAACTGGTACTTTCCTTTTGTAGAGGGTGAGTTAATTTCATATATAATTGTTAAATCATGTTATTAAATTATAATAGGACTGTATAAATATTTATGATATAATATATGATCCTCTTATAACATTTTTTAATAGTATTTTAGTATTACCATTATTTCAGGTGTTAATTCCTTTGTTTTTCCATTCATGTTTTGCAATGTAAGTCATGTTTGTTATGAATAGAAAGTATTTTATTCATATATATAATGATATTAAGTTAATAGTTTTTATTTTTACTCATCATATAAATTTTATAATCTTTTTTGAATTGCTAATGTGGAAAATTAATCTCACCGCGTTGTGGAGACGGTAGGCCGTACATACGTATGAGCGATGATATCATTCCCTTGATGTCTAAACGGTGAGGAATTTGATGGTATATTAATTATAAATAATAATTATAATTTTATATTCATTATTTATATCCATTATAGTCATCATTATAACCATCAAAATAATTTAGTGTTTAATAACAAATTACACCACGATGTGGAGACGGCAAGCCGAACGTACGCACGCATGGTGATATTATTTTCTATAGGATGGTGAATATGGTTGTCCCATAGTCATAATAACATCTCATAATGTATATTATACATTATTTATTACAATATTATTGAATAAACATAGGAATTTGAAGTATAAGAAGAAAATAAATTTGAAAGAGTTAATAAAACGATTACCCCTTCTTCAGGCATCTCCTTTTGATTTTCACAGAAGGAATCTATAGGTTGTATTTATGCCCAATGTATGGCCTCCATGATGAATTTAGGGAATGTTTGAGGAGAAATAATAAGGTTTTGACCGATATAAAGGTATTTAGAGGTGTGAATAAAAGAAAATAAAGGGCACCCTTTTATAAGAGAAGGGAGGGGAAATTTTGAAAACTCAAATACTATTAATTTATTAGAATTTCATTTTCGGATTAAAATAGATAAAAAGGGAGTTATTTATAAGAAAATATTATTATGGGTCAAATACTCTCAACCAATATTCTTTATACAAGTTTAGGTCACCAAAGTAACCATATCTTTTGGAATTAACCCTAAGTAAAACAGTTTAACTCCTACCAGGTTTTCTTGTCTTTTTATAATATAAGGTTAATATAGTTACCATAAAATAGCATAATAAACCTAATTCGATAATTTCTGACATATTTGAAATTATAATTGTTGTTTATAATAACCTTCTATTTTAATAAATTTTATAACATTTAATAAAAGATAGTTTATTTTAAAGTATCATTTATGTCAATTTTGATACAATTCATTATATCCAATTGTAAAAATATAAAAACCACATGATAACTTAAAAAAAATACATAAAACATATCAATAAAATGTATATGTTACCTATAAAATTCGTTTTTTCATTAATTAAGTGAAATTATTTTCATTTCAATATTTTTAATATCATTTATTTGATATTTCAATTATAAAATAAATTTTGTATCACTATAGTTTCATCATTAATGGTAATTATTTAATCTCTAAAATTTATAAATGAATTTATAAGATGTATTTAGTTCTTTTAGATTTATAGATACTATTTATAATTAATTTTATATATTTTATATCTCTATATTAAAATTATCATACTTGTAAGAAATGACAGTGTGACGTTTTTTCACATTCATTAATTTTAATAATATTCTTGTCATATTCATGGAAAAGGGTCCATTAAAAGATTTAATTTTTAATCATAGGTGATAAGGGTATAAGTTAGTCATCCAATAGAATTTTTATAGGTGTTAGGGTAATTTTAAAATTTTATTTTTTACCTTTAATTACTCGATTTACCCCCAATCGCCGTAATAAAAAATTACTAATGTTACAATTCATAATATCGAAAAAAATAAAAACTAACCTATTATAAAAACATAGAACCTCTTATTAAAAATATGTAATAAGTTTTTAAATATTTTAAACACATAGTTTTTATTATTTTATTTAAAATTAATCCCCATTGAAAAAATTAGAGAACTTGTTTTTCAAAAGAAAAACCATCAGAATATTGACATGTGTTTATATCTAATTTTAATCTGAAATGTATTCCAATTAAAATAATTATATTAAATGATAAAAACATAATAGAATTATAATTTTAAAATAATTTATAGGATAATCTATTAATATAAATAAATTAGATGAAAAAGAAGTTTTGAATTAAAATGCAGTATTTTTTCATTATTCATTAAAATATGAATGTTACCAGAAAAACACCAAAAATTTGTCCAAAATAAAATTTTATGTCCCACATCTAAATAATAAGTTTAGTTTTTGAAATTTAATATATATAAAAGTATCAAATATTTGATTTAAAAAGGCTTCTCCATTAAAATGCGGTAGACCTATTTTTTTTTTAAAATACTTCTTTTATTCAAAAAATTGAATTTGTTATTATGTTATGTATAAGAAAAAAATGAGATGAATATCAAAATTATATCAAATATATAAAAAAAAATATAGTTAATACTATTCCAAACGTATTTTTAAATAGCTATTTGTGGTGCGCTCGAACTCGATGTTGCGTGCATCAGAAGGGATTGAATTATTTAAAAAGAATTATAATATGCAGGGTTGGGTTGTTACATTATTCCCTACTTAAAATTATTATATCTATGAAATTTCTATAATAACAATAGATAAAATATTTTGGTGGTTCTTCATCATATTTTTCATATGTTACCACATCACCACTTCCATTTTATGTCTTCTCCAAAGAACTTTTAACAAACAAGTTGTCTAATTTCTCAAAAGTTATTCTCTAGTAAAAAAAATCTTGACAGGATCTTCACAATAAGACAGATCAGGTTCCAATTATATTTCATGGTAGTTGAGTACATGAATTTGATATAGCATTTATTTCCATAAAATTGATACATGGAACACATCAAGAACTTTGTAGAGACTCGATGGCATTGCCAAATGGTAAGCTACAACACCAATTTGTTCCATAAGTTCAAAAGGTCTGATGTACCTAGGACTTAATTTACACTACTTATCGAATCGTATAATATCCTCTCATTGAGTTACCATCAAGAAAACATGATCCCCAACTTGAAATAAAAAATCCTTCCTTCAGTTATCCACATGACTCAGTTTCCTACTTTGAGCTATTTTGATACGGGTCTGAATAAAATTTACATTTTTTTATAATTTCCTCAATAAGTTATGGGCCAATGAGTTTTATTTCACCAACATCATCCTAAAAAGTTGGTCTATAACATCTCTTTCTATATAATGATTCATATAGTTCTATCTAAATACTTGAATGAAATCTATTATTATAGGAAAATTCTATCCGAGGTTAATAAAGATCACACATACCTTGAAAGTCAAGTGAGAAAGATCTCAACATGACTTAGAGGGTTTGAATATTCTTTTCTAATTGTCCATCAGTTTGAGGGTGGTATATAGTGCTCAAACGAATCTAATTATCTACGTCATTTGGAATACATTTCATGATTTGTGATGTAAAATTAGGATCATGATCAGAAACTATCAGTTGTGGTACACCATGAAGTCTTACAACATTATTATTATATAGTATCTCTAAATGATCATGTGTTAAATATTATCTTGTTGTGAGAATATGTGGTGATTTGGTAAAAAGATCAATAATAACCCATATCAAATCATTTATTTTGGGATTTTCTGGTATCCCCATGATAAATTCCATCATAATATCAACCCATTTTAACACAGGTATAAGAATAGGTTGAATTACTCCACTAAGACATTTCATTACAGTATTCACTTGTTGAAAACCCAAAAATCATGACACGTAATCAGTAATCTATCTCTTTATGTTGTGCCACAAAAAATGTTCCATAAAATCTCTATATAACTTAGAGATACCATTTTGTAGAGAGAAAGTAGATATATGAGCATCATCCAATAATTCCCTTTTTAGATCAGTTATAGCGGGAATCCAAAGTCTCTTCCGAAATTTCAAAATGTTATCTTCATAATAGAAGTCAATCAATATCCAATAAATCATAGTTTTAATTCTCTTTTGAAACTTCTTGTCATCAGTTTGAAAACTTTTTATCCATTCCAGAAAAGATGGTTTAGAAAACTTTTAAAACAGTAGTGATGTTTCACCTTCCATGATAGTTCCTATATCCATATTTACTAGATCCTTGAATATAGGCTCCCCTTCAACTATCATCTTGCTCAGAACTCTATGGTCCTTTCTACTCAAATCATATGCTGCATTATTTTCCATACCTAGGTGGTAGTGTGTTTTGATGTTATAATAATCAAGTAGCTCATCCCATATCCTTTGTCGCATGTTGAGTACTTTTTATGAGAAAATATATTTCAAACTCTTTTGATCTATATATATCTCATATCATTCACCATATAGATAGTGTATATATTTATTTAGAGAAAAGATTACTACTACTAACTAGATATCATGTGGTGGGTAGTTTTGTTTAGATATTATTAATTTTCATTATGCATATGAAATAACCCTATCATTCTGCATAAGAATATAACCAAGTCATTTCATTAATTAATCACTATAAATCAAAAACCCATGGTAATGTTAAGATAGGAGAATTGACTAATATTCTCTTAAATTATTCAAAAAAAATTATTCAAAATCTTTTTTCCAAACAAATTTAACCCCTTTCATGAGACCTTGGTTAACAGTATAGAAAATCAAGAAAAATTATAGAAAAAATGCTGATAGTAACCTGCTAAACCAATAAAACCTGGTACCTCAGTTATACTTATCTATGTTGGCCATTCATGGATTTCCTTTTTCTTTATAGGATCAACATAAATTTATTCCTTTAAGACGATACAACTATGAAAAGAAATTTCCTGATTCCATAATTCACACTTTCTATACTTCCCATTTAGTTCATTTCTTTTAAGAGTCTTAAGAACTATCCACAAGTGGTTCTCATGGTCTTCATATCTTCAGTTGTATAAAAAGTTATCATCAATGTATACGATTAAAAAATAATCAATATATTTCTTAAACACTTTGTTCATTAGATATAGGAAAATAGAGGGTGTATAAGTATGTTCAAATGACATTACTGTATACTCATAACGTCAATACCTGGTTCGAAATTCTATCCTTGGAATATCTTCTTTCTTTACTCATAATTGACTATATATAGAATGAAGGTCAATCTTTGAAAACTATTGAGCTACCTGAAGTTTATCAAACAAATCACCATTGCATGGTAGGGGATACTTTTTCTTTATGGTAATAACATTGATTTAATTATAGACAGTGCATTGCTTCATTGATTCATCTTTCTTCTTAACCAAAAGAATTGGGGATCCCCATAGAGAAACACAAGGAAACATAAATCCCTTATTACTCAAATCCTCTAGTTGTCTCTGATAATATACTAATTACAGAGTAGCCATCATATAAGGAGTCTTTGATATTATTCTTTCATTAGGTATTAAATCAATATAAAACTCAACTTCATGCTCTGGGGGTGTCTAGGTAAATATTCAGGAAAAACATCAATGTATTATTTTAAAATAGGTACATCCTCAATTTCATTATTTCTTTCTTCATACATAGATATTATTTCTTCTTCCTCTATAAGAATCTCATTTAGTAAAGCTACTAGGGGTGGGTTTTGATAAGAATCTGGTGATTACGTTTCTACTCTAAAGATAACATATTCTAAATTTTCCTAAAAAATCGCAACTTCCTTATTCATACAATAAATTTTCAAATAATATTTTGATAGACAATCCATACCAAGGATTATATAAAAATTCACCATAGGTATGACGAAAAAAGAAGTAGATAAATCATTTTTATATGCTTTAATGGGAACTACCGGACACATATTTATTTCAATGAGTCATCCCTTAGGGTTTTGACTAAAAACTACCTTATTAAAGTGAATTGAAAATAAATAATTCTTAATGAAAACTCAGATTATATAATAGAATATAGGGATCCCAAATCAAATAAGGCTTTGACTAAATTTGATGAAACGAAAGTACCTACCACCACATCATTAGGCACTTCAACCTCAACTCTTTTGATCGCATAGTCCAAGCCTTTCTCCCTTATCCTTTTCTAGGGTATATTTTCATTGATTATTTGGACATTCATGTGCATAGTGTCGAATATCCTTAAAATTAAAGCAATACACATTACCAGCTTCTTTATTTCCCTTGAAATCAAAATCTTGGTAGCCTTTCACTCCACACTTGTAATATAATTCTATCCCTAATAAGAATGTTTCTGGATGTTTCCTTCCATATTTATTATTGGATAGAAAATTAACCTTTCCCTTCTTCCCCTTTACTTTGTTTTGTTTTTTATAATTCTCATTAGTCCTCTTCTTCTCCTTCTTGCCATTAAAGTTAAAAGTATTAGATAATTCCTTCCCTATATTGATGGTACATGAGACTACATATTCATATGTTGAAAATGTTTGGGAAACAATAAACTTTTGAAGGAATGGTTTAAACCCATCAAAGAATCAATCAATCTTACTTCTTGGGTTATGTATGTAGTATACATAATGCCTTTCTAACATTGTGATGTTGGCCTCATATAGTACAACATTCTCATACTCCTTTTTCCTCGGACTCGTAAATTGCCTTTACATATCTTCTTGTTGTTCATGAGTAAAGTATTTTTATTGGAAAAGTTAATTATATTCTATCCATTCTATATTTTATAACCATTATTCCTCCTTTTTTTTGAATTAAAAACCAAAATTGATTCACATATCCTAAGAGATGATAAACTTCCATGAAAACTTTCCCTCTTTCATTACTTCATAGTGAATGAAATATCTTTTCTAAAGAACTTATCCATTACTCAGATAAAAATGGATTTGTATTTCTATTCAATATATGAGGATGTTGTCTCATGAACTGGTTAAACATTGATCCTATACAATGTGGTTCAGGCTACTCTATATGGGTAATGATATTATTTATAACTTGAGTTACCAATCCTAATATGGTTATAAGATCTTCAACGTGAATTTTATCTATGAAAAACCTGATCTTTTATTACACAATTAAACAATATTTTTTAGATTAACTTCACCTGACAAAATATAGAAGATCAAGAGGTCTAGTGTCTTTAGGGCTTAGGATCATTACATAAAAACTTAAAACATGAAATACAACATCTTTATTGAAAAATTCTTATACATGACCACTACATTCCCTTGTACTTAGCATTTCATGGGATAACTTGAGGACATGCATAAGAAAAGGGTGAGCTATAAATCCCAGTAAGGGAATAATCATGGAATAACATGAGGAATACAATAAATGTTAGACAATAGGTATATCAATAGAGCAAAATAGAAGCACAAATATAAAGGCATGATAAAGCATGATAGTCATAACATGGAAATGTGGCAACAACACTTAACATGGAATTAGCATGAGCCCAGGCTCATTTCACATGGAGCATGAGTAAATACTCATTGCACATAAAGAATGAGTAAAACCTATTTTCACTTGAATTAACAAGAGTAAACACCCATTGCACATGACGTATCATGATACTATACTTTACCCAATGCATTGGAGCGCTATAAGGGTGCACCCTTCATAAACATTTCATTTCATGCATAAGTGTTCCACATGGATCATTTAACATGGATTCATAAAATATAATCATTTATTCCACGATAAAAGGAATGTGGAATTAATACATGTAACTTTATAATCAATACGTAAATGTGAATAAAGTTGAATACCCTTGATAGATAAATGGGCATTGTATTCACTATACAATGACATTGGCTTAGAAAATCGGTGCAATTTCGACAACATAACGGCGTGACCTAAGAATTCATAAAAATTGTTAATGAGAGAGAAAGGGTAATCTCATCTTATTTACATGAAATGGATAGTAAGGGGGGTCATATAGATACATGTCCCAATAATTGTAATGGAATTTACAGTCATGATACAAAATAATTTCTTTAATTTAAAAGAAGACAGAGAAATTTCTTTCGGAATTTTGGCATAGTAATGGGTGTACATGGGATGAATTTAATGAGAAATAAAGGGGTATCCCATCATTAAAACATAAAGAGAGAATTATGGGGGAGATGTGAAACCATACTATAACATTTATAATTGTAATTAAAAGGGCATAACAACATTAATAAAATTGGACAAAACTGAGAAAGGAAGAAAAACCCTTACTTGGAAGTGTGCTTCCAAAGGCTTAAGAGAGGCTTATTTACACCTCACATTAAAATAATCCAAACCACAAACCGTCCCATGGTTTCTGGAAAGAGGAAGTGGAAAAAAATATTTTATAAGGCCAAATTCCAAACTTTTTAAAATAATGGTGTTGGTTATGTGGAGGTGAGTCACACTCCCAAGGAAAACAATTTAAAAAGGCAATATGTTTAATTAGATTTGATGGGTCCATTAATGCTTTTTAAAATAAGTCAAACAAACCAAAATTAACATTATTTTAATGGTAAAACATATATTTGCAGAACATAAGGATTATAGTATTTTATTATAGAACTATTGGGTCTTTATGATGTCATAAAACCCATATTATATTTAAATAGTATTTAATTTTTAACCAAAAATTTGATTGTCTCCGAAAATTATGAAAAATTCACTACTGGAAAATTTTGATGTCCTGATTCCAAAAGAAATATTTATTTTATCTAAATAATTTTCTAAATATGTTAATTTTCAATTTTAAAATTAAAACTGACATTTATTGAAAATTCACGCGTTTGAAAAAAATTTCTTTTAAACATTAATAAAAATTATGATTGAATTCATAAAATTATACAATCATTTATATTTAATAAAAATTAATTTAATAATAATAATAATATTTTATTAAAATATTGCTTAATTCAAAAATACGTTAATTCATCAAAATAGATTTCCTAGTTTAATATTAATTAAAAATAATATTTGTGCTTTAAAAACCATCTACAAGGTAATAATAATAAAATGCAGGTATATTTATTATTATATACAAAAATAAGGTATATTACCATATTGCTAATATCTTGTTACATAACCCCTTATAACACCCACATAAGACTGAAGGGTAAGGTGTGCGATGGTGACCGACTCTTGGGGTGGATTAGATAACATTGCTCAGGTGGTCATCTATATCAACTTCCATTTCTCTCGTAGGTGGTCCTTCTCGAGATTAACATATTCATGTTTGGATTAGGATTGGTCAAGATTGAAGCCTAATGATGCCACCTCCTTTCTGAGCTCTGACAAATGGGCTTCGTACGAGACACATTTACTGGATGAGGCCATCGCTTCCTTTGTTTGAGTAAATTACATTTGTTAAAGCCCTATATTTATACTAATCATGTGATCGCTGTTCAACAACTATATTAACAATGGTCACAATTATTTATAGTATTTCAAAATCCAAAATCATAAAACCAAATAATTTGAAATTTTATATAAACATTTTACATAAAGAGACATTTAATTAGATCATGAAGGATTTTCATTAATGAAAGTTTGGGTCGTTATAATCTTCCCCCCTGAAAAAATATTTCCCTTGAAATTTTATTTCCCCACACAAAAACAGATGAGGGTAACTCTATTTCATCATTTCCTCTGATTCCCACGTCACTTCTTCAAAATATTGGTTTCACCACAACACATTGAAGAGGGGCATTTTCTTATTTCGTAGAAATTTTTCTCTACGGTCTAAGATCATCACTGGTTTATCCTCATAAGAAAGATCATTCACTAACTGTACCACGTCTGAAGAGAGTACATGTGAAAGGTATAGTATGTACTTCCTTAAGAGGTATACATGAAAGACATCATGTACTTTGGTCATGGTAGGTGGAAGTTCTAGTTGATAGGCCACAACCCCGACATGATCAAGAATTTCGAAGGGGCCAATGTACCTTGGACTTAACATCCATTCCTTTACAAACCTCATGACCTTATTCCATGGATATATGCATAGAAAGAACATGTCTCCAACATTAAACTCAAGGTCTTATTGATGGTTGTCTACATAACTCTTCTGTCGACACTAGGCTGCCTTGATATGCTGCTGAATAGTTTTAGCCTTCTCCATCATTTCATCGACCATTTCTGGTCCAAGAACCTTATGCTCACCGATCTCATCCCAACACGATGGTGTTATTCCCCTTTTCCCATAAAGGGCTTCATATGGTGCCATTTGGATTCTCTATTAGAAACTGTTATTATAAGAGAACTCAACCAGTGAAAGATGTTGATCCCATCCTCCTTTAAAGTCCATTGAAAATGCTATCAACATATCCTCAAGTGTTTGAATAGTCCTCTTGGATTGGTCATCAGTTTGAGGATTATAGGCCGTACTAAAGTTCAGTTCAGTACTCATAGAATGTCAAATAATCTTCCAGAACATAGATGTGAATCTTCGATATTGATCAGACATAATAGATATTGGTACTCCATACACCATTACCAAATCCCTGATATATATCTGTGCCAGTTGATCAAATGAGAAATCCTCCCAAATAGTAATGAAGTGTGCAGCCTTTGTAGGACGGTCCATAGCAACCCAAATTTCATTGTTGAATTTGGATGTCTTTGGAACTTTGGTAACAAAGTCCATGGTGGTGTTATCCCATTTCCATTCTGGTATGGGCAATGGTTGCATCATCCCCTTAGACTTCTGCCTCTTTGCCTTCACTTGCTGACACACCAGGCACTTCGATGTATATTCAGCAATCTCCTTCTTTATATTTCCCACCAATAATTCTCTCGAAGATCTCGATACATCTTTGTGTTTCCTGGGTGAATAGGGAAATTTGAACTATGTGCACCATCCAAAAGTTCCTTCTTCAACTCCAGACTTTATGGAACACATAATCTTTTCCCAAATCTCACAATTCCTTATTCATTAACATTAAACTGCGAGGATTTCCTTTTCTGATAGCTTCCACTTTTTCCTGAATTCCCATATCATCTTTTTGAGCATCTTTTAACCTTTCCAAAAGTGATGGTTGAGTAATAATTTGTGAATGTATTTATGATTTTCCCTTCTTTATGATTCCCATGTCCATCTTCATCAAATATAAGAATATTGGATCCTTTTCAATTATCATCAATGATAGAATCGCTAGGTCCTTTATACTTAGGGCATCTGCCACCTTGTTCGCTTTCCCAGGGTGGTAATGGAGTGAGAAGTCATAGTCTTTTATCAGCTCTAACCATCTTCGTTGGTGCATATTCAACTCTTTTTATGTGAATATATACTCAAGGCTTCTATGGTCTGTATATATTTCACACTTCTCCCCAAAAAGATAATTCTTCCAAATTTTCAAAGCGAAGATCACTACAACCAACTTGTGGTCATCTGTAGGATAGTTCTATTCATGGAAATTCAATTTCCTTAAAGAATATGCAATGAAATTTTCATTTTGAATCAACACACATCCCAAGTCCTTCTTGTAAGCATCAATGAATACCATAAAAAGTTCTCCACTTGTGGGTAAAGTGAGCATGAACGCAATGATAAGCCTCCTTTTCAACGCCTTGATGCTTTCTTTGCATTAATAACTACAAGAAAATATTACTCACTTCCGAGTTCTCTTGGTTAGAGGATTGGAAAATCATGATAAATTTCTCACAAATCTTTGATAATATCCAGCTAACCCCAAGAATCTACAGATATCCGTTACCGATGTTGGCCTCAGTCATCCCTCGATTGCATCTGTTTTGGAGGGATTCATAGATATCCCATTGCTTGTTATGATATAGCCCAGGAATGAGACCTCCTTCAACCAGAACTCAAAATTTCTATACTTTTTATAGATCTTCTCCTTTTGTAAGGTCTCTAGTACAGTTCATAGATTCTCATCATGATCCTGCTTGGTTTTGGAGTATTTCAGAATATCATCTATAAAGACTACCAAATATTTATCGAGGTAATATCTAAAGACTCTATTAATCAAGTCCATGGAGATTTCTGGAGCATTAGTGAGTCCAAAAGGCATTACTATGAATTCATAGTTCCCATATCTTGTATGAAAAGCAGTCTTGGGTACATCTTCCTTCTTCACCCTTACTTGATAATACCACAATCGCAAATCCACCTTAGAGAAGTATTATGCTCCACATAGCTGATCGAACAAGTCATCAATTCTTCGGAGAGGATAATTTTTCTTTATCATGATTTTTTTAAGCTCATGATAATCGATGCAAAGGTTCATTGACCCATCCTTCTTCTTGACGAAGAGGACTAGTGCACCCCATGGTGAATCACTTGGCCGTATAAACCCTTTATCCAGATTATCTTATAGTTGTTTCTTCAGATATTTAAGCTCCACAATAGTCATTCTATATGGAGTTTCGGATATTGGGAATGCCTTTGGTATAAGATCAATTGAGAATTCAACTTCTCTTCTATAAGGAAGAACATACAATTCCTCAGGAAACACTTCAGTGAATTCCTTTACAATACGCATATCCTCTAGGAAGGTTTCCTCATTAAACTTAATCATCTGAGTCAGATATATGTGCTCATAGGGCACTAATATCCTTGCTTTAGATGATGGAGCTAAAGAATATTCATCTTCCTCCTTGCACTTGTAAAGAATCAGGGGTTGATTCTCCAAATGGAGAGTTATTTCCCTCTCACGACAATTTATGTTGGATCTACTAAGGAACGCCAATCTATGCTAATAATTGCATCAAATTCCACCAGAGGGAGTATAACAAGGTTTTATGGGAATATTAATCCACAGATTATGAAATGGGAGGAGTTATATTCAAGGGATGCAACGATTTCCCCATTTTCCGTACTCACTAACATCTTCACTTCCATGATTTGTGGTGGTACTGGGATTGTTCAACTAAACTTTTTGATATATAAAAGAATGTGTAGAACCTGAATCAAAAAATATGTTCTCTATTATTGAATGAATAACTAGCATAACTGTCACCACTTCGTTGCCTGGGTTCACTTCGGCATTAGTGATGGAGAAAGCTCACCCTTTCTGCCTTGGAGGTTGTTCGTTGCCTCCGAAAACCCTTGTCTTAGGGAATCGATTTGCAAGGTTCCCTTGATCTTTGTTATTGTAGCAATGAACAATGAGTTAAGATTATAATGGAGTTTTACTATCTTCTATTGCATCCGTGGGTTTTTCTTGCCAACAATTAACATCCAGGTGACCTTCTCTTCCACACCTAAAGCATTTTCTCGTACCCTTAAGGCAATTTCCAGGGTGCTTCTTTCTACACATTTGGCAACTGGGGTACTGGATATTCTTAGCACCATTGGATTTATCCATTGGACCATGAGCATTTAAGTCCACCTTACGCTTATTATCCCCATGATACCCCTAAGATTCTCCTATCTCCATTTCTACCTTGATGGAAAATCAGAAAATTTATTCATAGCTGTTGAAGTCATGGATTTCCAGTGCTTTCCGTAGGCTAGGTTTCAACCCACCAAAGAAGTGGTCAACCTTTCATTCTGGGGTAACGACAAAGATAGAAGTGTATCATGCAAGACTTTTGATGTTTTCCTCATATGCTCCAACAGATTCGTCGTCTTTTTTGCTTGAGGGAAAGGAAGTCCCTTTCCATCTTAAGTCGGGGGGTGCACAAAAAATATTTATCGAAAAACATATTCCAGAAATCTTTCCATTCCAACGCCTTGATCTCCTCTTTAGGCTTCATATTTTAGATCAACGTCCACTATTGATCAGCTTCACCTTTTATACGACAAGCAGCCAGGAGAACCTTATCTTGTTCAAAACATTAAAGGATGAAGAAGATCATTTCAATGGAGTTGATCCATTGTTTAGTGATTGAGGGATCAGATGATCAATTAAAAGTTGGAGGCCTTTGTCTCATGAAGATCTCGATAACGACTTGTTCTTTCTTTGGGGGGGGGGTTGAACGTTCCTCTTGACCCATGATTCTTTTCAAAACTTGATTTAGCTGAGAGATAAGCATGACAATGTTCGTGATTTCCACTCCCATTGGATTGGGCATCTTATTAGTACTATCACCACATTTATCTTCACATCGGTTGTTAGCCTGAGTCCTCCTGTTACCGGCCAATGGCTGGAATAAAAGGAAAGTTAGGGGTACCACATAAAAAGTAATCCATGGACAAAACTAATGACTTATAAATAAATTTTATTTCCTTCACATATGAATCTATTGGCTTCAGTCTATGTTATACATGATCTACTTTCCAACATATATTCTGAGGGCAATTTTTTTTCCCATTAATAATGGTTCATACTAAGATTCTGAATTTACCAAATCATATCCCCTAGGAGTGTCATAACCAATAGTGCAGGAGGACCCGTTTTCATGCACCAGTTCCCATTTGAGTATAGCTCAAAGCGATGTTTTTGGGTTTTACCCCTAGGATACATCTGTGTCAGAGCCGCCTCTACCTGCTCGTATCCAGACATGGATTTATTTTATTGACAAACCACTTAATTAATACTCACAAAAACCTAGGGATGTTTTTATTATACTTATTCTTGACCCTAAGACTTTACTAGGATTTTTTAATCATAATCCCAAAAATAACTAAACCTATCCTCTGATACCAACAATGACAACCCTGATCTTTTATTACACAATTATACATAATTTATTACATAAATATCACTTAATACAATATAGAAGACTGAGAGGTATTGTGTCTTTGGGGCTTAGTATCATTACATAAGAACTTAAAACATTAAATACAACATCTTTATTGAAAACTTTCTTTACGTGACCACTACATTCCCTCGTACTTAACATTGCATGGGATAACCTGAGGACATGCATAAGAAAAGGGTGAGCTATAAACCCAGTAAGGGAATAATCATGGAATAACATGAGGCATACAATACATGTCAGAGAATAGGAATATCAATATATCACAAGAGAATTATAAACATAAATGCATGATAAAACATGATAATCATAACATGGAAATGCGGAACAACACTTAACATGGAATTAGCATGAGCCAAGGATCATTGAACATGGAGCAAGAGTAAATCCTCATTGCACATAAAGCATGAGTAAAACATCATTACACTTGAATTAGAATATGTAAACACCCATTGCACATGACGTATCATGATGTTATACATTACCCAATGCATTGGAGCACTATAAGGGCACACCCTTCTTAAACATCTCATTTCATGCATATGTGTGCCACATGGATTATTTAACATGGATTCATAAAATATAATTATTTATTTGATGATAAAGGAATGTGGAACTCATACATGGAACTTTATAATCAATAATTAAATGTGCATAAAGGTTAATACACTTTATATATAAATGGGAATGGTATCCACTACACAATGACATTGTCTTAGAAAATCGGTGTAATTTTGGCAGCGTAACAGCGTGACGTAAGAAATCATAAAAATGGTTGATGAGAGAGAAAGGGGGATATAATAATATGTACACGAAATAGACATTAAGGGGTTAATATGGATACATGTCCCAACAATTTTAATGGAATTTAGAGTGATGATACAAAATAATTTCATGAATGTAAAAGAAGACAACAAAATTTCATTCAGAATTTTGGCATAGTAACGGGTGTACATGTGAGACATTTAATGAGAGAGAAAGGGGTCTAACATCATTCAAACATAAAGAGGGAAGTATGGGGGAAGTTAAAAACCATACCCCAACATTTATAATTTAAATTAAAAGGGCATTACAACATTAAGAAAATTGGACAAAAATGAGAAAGGATGAAAAACCCTTACGTGGAAGTCTGCTTCCAATGGCTTGAGAGAGGCTTGAGAGAGGATTATTTGGAGCTTGGGGAACCTCGTGAGGATTTTAGAGAGAGTAGGGAAGAGGTTGGAAGAACTCCAAAGGATTTGAGTGTGGAGAAAGTGGGATCTTGGGTGGGTTTATATAGGAATGGTGAATGAATTCTTTATTATTTAGGTTTGGGACACCTCACGTTAATCTAATCCAAACCACAAACCATCCCATGGTTTTTTCCCATAGGTTTTGGAAAAGGGAAGTGTAAAAAAATATTTTATAATTCCAATGTCCGAACTTCTTAAAAAAATGGGGTTTCTTATGTGGATGTGAGTCACACTCCCAAGGAAAACAATTTAAAAAGACAAGATGTTTAATAATCATTGAAGGGTCCCTTAATGCATTGTAAAATAATTCAAAAAACCCAAAATCACATTATTTTAATGGTAAAACATATATTGGCCGAACATAAGGCTTATAGTATTTTATTACATCACTATAGGGTCATTATGATGTCATAAAACACATAATATATTTAAACGATATTTAATTTTTACCCAAAAATTTTACTGTCTCAGAAAATTATGAAAGTCATCGTTGGATAATTTCAATGTCTGGATTCCTAAAATAAAATTTATTTTATCTTAATAATTTTCTATTTATGTTAATTTTCAATTTTAAAATAATAACCGACATTTATTGAAAATTCACGGGGTTTGACAAAAATGGATTTCAAACCTTAATAAAAATTACGATTGCATTCATAAAATTATACAATAATTTAAATTTAATAAAAATTAATTTAATAATTATAAGAATATTTTATTAAAATATTATTTAATTAAAAAATCCCTTAATTAATCAAAACAAATTTCTTAGTGGAATATTAACTAAAAATACTATTTTTTCTTTAAAAATCACTTACAAGGTAACAATAATAATATGAAGGTATATTCATTATTATATACCAAAATAATATAAATGACCATAGTTCTAATGTATTGTTACATAACCCCTTATAACACTCACATAATACTAAAGGTTAAGGTGTGCGATGGTGACCGACTCTTAGGGTGTCTCGGATAACATTTCTCGAGTGGTAATCTCTATTAACTTATATTTCTCTAGTAGGAGGTCCCGCTCGAGCTTAACATATTCAAGCTCGGCTTGGGCTTGGTAAAGAGTAAATCCCAATGATGCCACATCCTTTTAGAGCTTTGACAAATGGGCTTCGTATGGGGCACATCTACTGGATGTGGCCATCTCTTCCTTTGTGTGAGTACATTGGATTTGTTAAAGCCCTATATTTATACAAATCATGTGATCACTGTTCAACAACTATATTAACAATGGTCACAATTCATAACAATATTTTAAAATCGAAAAACACAAAACCAGAGAAGTTGAAATTTTATATAAACATTTTACATAAAGAGACATTTAATTAGATCAAGAGGGATTTCCATTAATGCAATTTTGGGTCGTTATAGTATCACCATCTCCACTATCATTATATTTTATAAGAAGGAAATCCCTATATGGATTATGTGCATTGATACAGTTTCCATTCCTTCCACTATGCACCACTTATAAACAACGACATACACTACATGAGGTTATGAATCATAATTCCAAATTCCAAACAAGTATAATACTTAACATAAACTAAAACATTTATGCATATCTAATATCATAATCAAATAAATGGTTTCATTGAGGAAATATTTACTCATAATTCCTTGAAAATGTTTTTTAATGAAAATGTGACTTATCATATGCATATCCCCTAGGATTGCCAATCCAGGTGCACAATAAATCCCATTGTCGTGTACCAAGATACCCTGAGTCAAGCTCGGAATACCTTTTTAGAGTCATTACTCCTAGATACATATGTGCCAAAACAACATCCACTTTTAGTATCTTGATAGAGATGTATTTCTTAGAATACCCACATAATCTACACAATACCAAAATATTAGGAAGTTCTTCTATACTTATCCTCAATGTTTATCTTAGGTTAATGTTCCCTAATCATTGTTTTTTCAAAATACAGTTTCCATGGTTTACACTAAACTTCATATGATACCAATTTTAATGCCTCGACTCCAATATCCTAGATTAAGTGCATTATTGTATGTTAAATTGTCATGATCACAAGAAATAAAATCCTAGAATCCTTGAAAAAACTAGATACAAACCCAAGTTTTACATTACATCTTCAAATGATTGAAAACATAGATACTCCTTTCAAAACATTATTATTCACTTTCATCCTACCTATAAGTCATTCATAATATACATATTCACATACTAGTGGAAAATGAAACATAAAAAGGGGTGATATCATAAGCTCATAAAGGGTAAATAATTCAATGAAATCTAATCTAAATAAGCATAAAATTTTATATAAATATGTATAATATAAACCAAAGACTCTTAAAAAATCATGAGCATAATATGAAAATAATAAATCAAATATTACCATATAAACAAGATCATGGAAATTTTACTAGTAGAATAACCTAATGTAAGATCTAATCTCATAAATATGGAATGTATAATATGGGGAATCTAAAACATACAATTGAGTATTTGACTAAGACACCATACATAATTGGGAAATAAATTAGCCACAACCAAGCATAATTATATCTTGAGGCCTAAAGTTGCATCGAGGGGCTATAGAACACCCTTCCCAATGATTACAAATGCCAATTCATTTTTCTTGTGAATGGGGTAAAACATTACCAACAAAAACATTCGTATTAAAACTATCATATGAAATGTCAACACATAAACCATAAGCTATGAATTGTTTCAAAATAGCACATCTATTGTCAAACATACCATAAGACCTTCAATACAATATATAATATTGTATCATAATAATTCAACCTCAACTAAATATACAATTTAACAAAGGATGTTGACAAAAATGGAAATAATATAATAAAATCATTAAAACTATTTGAAAAGAATATCCATTTTTTACTTTGAAATTAATTTAATATCATACGGAATTATAAAATGAAACATTTCTTTTGAATTACACATTGTAAGTTTATAAGTGAAGATTTATAATGTTAAGGTGTCATAATGGCGGAAAATATTCACTTGCGTCGTATAAGTTTAAAAAGAATTATTTCCTTAATTTGTCAAAAAGGACATAAATACCTCACTTAGAAAACGACAGAAAGATTCATTTCAAAAAATATAATTAAAAAGTAAAATAAGTGTAAAAATGTATTGGAATTTTTTTGATAATATTTTTAAATACATTTTAAGTAACATGGACATGGATGATAAAGAGGTCATAGTAGATAATTATGTATAAAAAATCTCAAATAATAATGACATTGTGAAATTAACTGTTACATTTTACGTTCCTTTAGTCAAGGGTGATTTAACATCCTGTATAATGATTAAAGAATGTTATTAAATTATTCACGGAATATATAAATATTTATTATATCATATATGATCCTTTTATATCATTTTGTTATTATTATTTCAGTATTACCATTGTTTTGGGTGTTAACTACTTCGTTTTCCTATTCCTGTTTTTCTGTGAAAGTCATAGTTGTTATGAATAAGATTTATTTTTATTAATATCGAGAATGATATTATATTTATAATTTTTTTACTGATTATATCAATTTTTTAATCATTATTTAATGGTTAAAGTGGATAATTTATATCACCGCATCATGGAGATGGTAGGTCGTCCGTACGCACGACCAACAGTATTAATCCCTTGATAGTTAATTATTATGAAATATGATGGTATATTAATAATAAAAAATAAGTATAATGTTATATTCATTATATAAATACTTTATACTCATTATAATACCCATAAAATTAAATTATTGTCGAATAAAAAATTACACCATGACATGGAGACAGTAATTCGTACACACACACATGCATGGTGATTTGTTATTCGTGGGATGGATAAAAGGAAGAATATGGTTTTTACACAGTTATAATAACATATCAGCATGAATATTATACTATATTTGTTACATTATTAGTTAAGAAACAGATAGTTTGTAAGTGTAAGATGAAAAGAAAAATGAAAGAGTTGATAAAATGATTACCTCTTCTTCAAGTATCTCTTTTTTGATTTTAACAAAAGGACTCCATAGGATAGATTTATTCCAAAAGTGTGGACTCTTGGATGAATTGAGGGACTTTCGGATGATAAATGGGAATGTTTTTCCTGAACTAAATGGATTTAGAGGTGTGAATAAAAGAGAAGGAAGGGTTCCCTTCTATAAGAGAGGGGAGGGTCACTTTTGGAAACTCCAAAACTATTAATTTATTAAAAATTAGTTTTCAGTTTCGAATAGATAAAAAGTGTGTTATTTCAACGATAATATTAGGATGGTCCTAAATACTCTAAAACAATGATTTTTAGAAAATATTAGGTAATAAATGGAACCTTATCTTTTGGATTTAACTCTTAGCTAACTAGTTTAACTCTTACCATGTTTACTTGTCTTTTTATAATATAAGGTTAATATAGTTACTATAAAATGACAAAATAAACCCAATTAGATAATTTATGATATATATAAGCTAATAATAGTTATTTTTACTAACCTTAGGATTTTATATGTTTTATTACATTTAATAAAATATTATTTATTTTAAAGTGTCACTTCTGTCAATTTTGATACTATTCAGTATTTTCATTTTTAAAAATATCAAACGAACATGATAACTTCAAACTAATACTTAAAATATGTCACTATCATTTATATTATATCTATAAAATTCTTTTATGTCATTATTTAGAAAAAATTATATTTATTTTAACAGTTCTTAATATCATTTATCTGATATTTCTATTAATAAAAACATTTATGCATCACTATTGTGTCATCATTAATGATTATTATTTAATCATAAAAATTTATAAATAAATTTATATGATGTAGGTAATTATTTTATATTTATATATAATATTTATAATATATTTTATCTTCTTTATATATATATATATATTAAAATTATTATACTTATATGAAATGATTGTGTGACATTTTGTCACATTCATTAATTTTAACAATATTCAGGTCATATTCATGGAAAATGGTCCATTAAATTACTAAATTTTAAAATATAGGTGATAAGGGTATAATTTAGTCATAAAATATTATTTTTATAGCTATTAGGCTAATTTAATAATATTATTTTTACCTATAATTATCCTATTTACCCTTAAGTGCAGTAACAAAAAATACTAAAGTTACTATTCATAATATCCAAAAAAATATAACTAACACATTAACATATTTTGTACCAAATGATTCCAAATATGGAATCAATTTTTCAAAAATTTAAAAACAAATAAGTTTATGTAATTAATTTAAAATTAATTCCCATTGATAAAATGAGAAAGCGGGTTTTTCAGAAGTAAAAACCTTTAAAAGATTAGCATGTGTTTATATATAATTTTAAAGTGAAAATAATTCCAATGACCTAAATTATATTAAATTATAAAAACATAATCTAATTGTTCTTTAAAATCAATAAAAATTATAATATATCAATGTAAATAAATTATATAAAAAATCTTTTTTGAAATAAAATGCAGTATTTTTCACTATTCATTACAATATGAAGGTTTTCAACAAAACGCCAAATATTTTTCCTAATGAAATTTTTTTATGTTAAGATTCAACATAAGAAGTTTATTTCTTGAAATTGAGTATTTAAAAGTTTCAAATATTATATTTAATTAGGTTTATCCATTAAAAGGCGGTAAAACTTCATTTTTTGAAACATACTTCTTTTACCCGGAAAATTTGTTAGTTCTTATATCATGTCTAATAAACACCTGTGGTGAATATTAAAATTATATGTATTGTATAAAGTAAAAAATTTGGAAATAATATTCATAACCTCTTTTTTAATCACTAATCGTGGTGTGCTCGAACTCAGTGTTGCGTGTAGCGCAAACTGTTAAATTATTCAAAAATAAGTGTAACGTGGAAGTTTGGGGTGTTACGTTTTTCATGAATGTAAATTTTAATGTTAAATTATATTTTTTATTGGATTTAAATTATATATAAATTATTGTTATCATTTAACCTAATTTAGGTGAGTGATGTCAGTTTCACTCTGAATTTAGATATAAATTGTTTTTAATCTTTTACATATTTAAACCATAATAACTCATTTTCTCACCCCATCAATGAGATTAGTTTTAAATTAATTACTACAACTTATTTATTCTCATTTTTGAAAAATTCATTCTATATTTGGAATTAGTGGGACCAAAATTTTAAAATAGGTTTATTTTATTTTCAGCCATTATGCATAGTAACTTGATTAATTTTTTATTTACCACACTTAAAAGTAAATCGAGTTATTATGGGTGAAAATTAAAATATAATATTTTAAAAGTTCCCTAAAACCCTATCAATTTCATTATATAAATGGATTTATCCAAAATAAATCTTAGGCTGGAATTATGACCCTTTTATGACACTTTTTTTCGATCATGACATTTATTATATTTTATTTAAAGAAGAGTTAAATATGTCATACTCAAATTTTAATAAATATGAAAATTTTAATATATGGTTATACCTAAGTTAAATTAGAATATAAATATACCTTTTTAATATAATTAATAATAAATCATCAGGATAGTTTATTTTTTATTTTTAGAGATGATATAATTTAATTAAATGCTTTAATAATAATGATGCAATAATTGTTTAATTAATGGAAATAAAAAATGCATGATATTAAAAATATTAAAATATATATAATTTCAAATAATTAATGAAATCCAAGAATTTTATAGATAAAATAGAAAATTTATTGATATATTAGATGTGTTGGTTTGATGTTTTCATGTTGTTAGGATATTTTTAAAAAGTCATATAATAAATAGTTTCAAATTTGACTTAAAAGATACTTTAAAATAATTTTTTACTAAATGATATAAAATTCATAAAAATCTAAACATGAGATAAATTATCTAGATAATGTTAAATATTTTATCAATTTCCCATCTATGGAACTTATTGAATTTTTGAGTAACTATATTAACCATTATATTGTAAAAAACATGTTTCACAGTAAGAGTTAAAGAGATTAAATAAGGGTTAAAGAAAAATGATAAGTGTATGTATGTGAACTAAACATGTAAAAAAATTATTGGTAGATATTATTTAGACCCATACACATATTTCTATAGAAATGAATTATTTTTGAGCCATTTCAAAATAATATTTAATTTATATTAAGTTAATATTTTGAGAGCTTCCAAAAGTGACCCTCACCTCAATTATAAAAGGACACTTTCTCCCTCACATCATCACACCACATTGAGCCTTATAGATCAAAAAAACCATACCCATTTCTCCTTAAGACTTTCATAGTTAGGTTTTAGATTTTTTTCCTCTCAGAAGACCAACCCTTTTGTCTCTAAGAGGATATCCAAAGGAGGTTCACTAAAGAAGAGGTAATCGTGTTTACCGTATCCTTCAAAGTTGTTTCATCTTCTACATAATCTTAACATGTTGTTTCCATTATAAAATAATAAATCCAAAATAATATATATTCTTCTATGTTATTATGATTATTTTCGTCCCATATTATTTCTTTTATCAATCCTATGAAAAATAATATCACCATGCATGCGTACGTAAGGCTTACCATCTCCACGATGTGGTGTAATTTATTTTTCATCGCCATGTTATTTGTATGGGTATAATGATGAATAAAATGGATATAGTTAATAAATATTACATAATATAAATTTTTTATAATTAATATATCATATAATTTCTTACAACATTACCATTATGTGAATGATACTGCTACCAGTGCGTACGCACAACCTACCATCTTTACAGCGTGATGTGGTTCATTTTCCACATTTACCATTCAAGAATGATTATAAAAATTTATATGATGAATGAATATAATTTTTATGAACTTAATATCATTAATAATGTGAATAAAATATAACTAATTCATATGAAAATGGAATTACATGAAAAATGAAACATAAGAAAATTATTCAGTTAACACCTGAAACAATGGTAATAATGAAATATTATTAACAAAATGACATAAGTGGATCATATATGAAATGATAAATATTGATATAATTCTGGTATAATCTAATAAAATTATTTAACCATTATACATGAGTTTAATACAACCTAAACTAAATGAATGTACAAGGTAAGTGTTAACTTCTGAATCACATTTTTACATGGTATTGTTTATACGTAAGTATCTACTAGGAAATATTTATCATTAATGTCCATGTTTAGTAAAAAAAGTTTTCCAAGGTCTTTTTATTATTATCCTAGAAAATGTTAATATCATTTTTAGCCATGTTTTACTTTTTATTAAATGGTCTGAATGTAATTTTTTCTCATTTTCGAACCGAGGTACTTTATGACTTTTTATATGAAAGGAATGTTTTTAAATTATATTATTTGAGTGAATTTTTCTTATGTTGTGATTCCTTAACATTTTGAGGCTTCCATTAAATGATTACAAGGTTATTTTCAAATGAAATATTTTCTTTTATAAATGCACATATTTTTAATGATTTCAATGTAAAAGGGTAATTTCTCTCTATAAAGTTTTACTGATTTTTTAGCTTATTTTAATCATTGAGAACATGCTTTGTTGCATCTTATGTTAGGTTGAGGTTGATCTCTTATCAGAACCTCTAAAGTATTTTATTGAATGTTTAATGATTAGTTTGACTATGGATGTGATATTTTGACACCAATCATGATTTATGTCTATTCACAATTTATAACCTAGTTTTCCAATATCAATGTTTATGTTGATTATGTATTAATATGAGGAATGATTTGGATGTCATAAGTGATGGGTGGATCCCGTTATATCCCCTTGATGCATCATTAGGTCTCATGAAAAAAATTAGATATGTACTTGGCTGAGGCCTTGTCCAATTATTTTAATACATGGATTTGGTTGAGTCCTTAACCATTTATTTTCATATGTCTTATTCAAGACCTCGATGGTATGTTTAAAATGTTCGAAATTATGAATAACCTCATAAATGGATTAGTTATTGATAATCCATGTGATTATTCTACTAGTAGAATATTTGTGGTTATGGTTTATTTCTCATGGGATTATTTATATGGAATTATTTATTCTATCCATATTATACTCAATATATGTTTCAATGGAATGTGTTTTTGTTATTCCCATTGCCTTAATGTTTTCATAATATCTTTCATTGTATGCTTACCCTTACTGAGAATCTGATATAACCCCTTTATAATGTTTTATTTTCATTGGATTCCAAGATGAGTATTATGGATACTATAAAGGTTTAAAATTGGATATTAATGGCATTCTCAAATGATTTTATATATTGTATTTTATGTTTTGTATTGTAATGTAGGATTTATGTATGTAATTTATTTTCTATGATAGAAAAACATAATGATCCATTAGGATTCTATAATTGTATCTATTGAATTTAATAAAGTACTACACTAACACTTGGCTTAGGGGGTTGGGGCATTATATATGGTATTAGAGAAAGTATATTATAACCCTGGGAAAATAGATTTAGAAAACATATATTAGGGAACATAAACCTAAGAGATGCTTTGAGGATAAGTATAGAATAATATCATAGAATTTTGGTAAGGTAGATATTATGTGTGTATTCCTACAAATACATCCCTATCTAGATAATAAAATTATACATGGTTATATAAAATATGTACCTAGGGGTAACAACTCTTACATGGTGTCTTAGGCCTGACTTGGGGTAACCTGGTACAGGAGAATGGGCCTTACTACACACCTGGTTTAAAACTCTCAAGAGATATTGAAAGGACAATTCACAATTTTTTAAAAACCATTATGAAGTACATAAGTTTAAATATGTCCCCAAATAAACTATGTTTATAATTATGAGATTCAATATGAATAAATTGTTTTGTTTATGTTAAGTATTTTACTAGTTTGTAATTATGGATTATGATTCATAACCCAATCTTGTGTATGAATTTTTTTATAAATGGAGCCTAGTGGAAGGAATGGAAGCTATATAAACACACACAATTCATGTAGGAATTGACCTCCTATTCAATATAATGATGTTGGAGATGGAGATACAACTGGAACTGAAGAAAATTATAACTATAATGGAAAAGTTGAAATAGGTTATGAACAATAAACTTACTCATATGGAGCATCCAGATCCAAAACCCGGAGGAACAATGTTAGACTGCTTGATGAGTCAACAACTTACAAAATTTGATGAGACTACAAATCTAATTGTAGCATAAAAATTATTTGTTCTATAGATAATATATTTCATTCATTGGGATGTAATGAAAGGGAGAAGGTTGTCATGGCAGTTTATTTTCTCTCTTGAGATGCATACCACTGATGGTCATTGATTCAAAACACCATGGAGGATGATGAAATAATAAAAATTGAATGAAAGGATTTTATGGAGATTTTTTTAGAAAAATATATTCCTCACCAATAGAGATAATATATGGAGATATAATTCTTCAATATAATGAAAATGTAGTATGAGAATGTTTCTAAGCATGAAGGAAACTTTTCAATGATAGGAAGGAATTATACAGACTACATATGTTATCCAAGAAGTAAGATTGATTGTTTCTTTGATGGGTTGTATACATTTCTCCCAAAGGTATTGGTCTCCCAAACATTCTCATCATATGAAGATATATTATCATCTGCTATCAAGGAAGAGAAAGATTTTTATAAGTCTTATGACAGTAAGGGAAAATAAGATAATAAGACAACATTATAGAAAGGTACAAATAATGGGAAAATGGAAAGAAGGATATTCCCAAATGTGATAATTGTGAAAGGGAACACCTTGGTTCCTGCAAAAAAGGAATTGTAATTTGCTTTTTCTGTGGTGAGAAAGGGAATCATGCTCAATATTTCAGGGGAATTAATGAAGTTACCAATCCTTAATGTTATAATTGTAAATAAATGGAAATTTAAACAAATGATTGTCCTAAGAATCAAATAAATATAGCTCAAAAAAATAAATTGGATCTAGGTAAATCTTATGTAGTTACTATAGTCAAAGTGGAATAATTAATGTATTTGTTTTTTTAGATTCAATAATTATGATATGATATTCTGTATTTGAGAATCATGAGATATATATGGATTTCACTACAATACTTATTATTTAATAATTTGGAAGAATGAAGGATTTCATTAATATTTTAATGTCATCAAATTATTAATATATTTGGTATGTTAAAATAATAGTAACATTATATTGTTTAAGGAAAATTGTATGTTAGGATTTATTTTAAAAATTTAGAGTCTTTTTTGGACTGTTAATTTGTATATATGTATTTTGGATAAGTATTTTTATTGGAATGGATTAAGTGGAACATTTGATATTATTGATTGAGGTTAAAACATTTAATTAATGATGAATATATTAACGATATTTCTAGAATGTAATAATAATACAGTATTAGAAAAGGGATAACCTGTAGGTTTGGAGACAACCCATCGCATCCATCAAGGCCACGAGACTTGAACCCACAACCAAAGGGAAACAAGGGTGAATCATATAACACTAGCCTACATGATGTCCGGGTTTTTATAACATAGTTTTCATTTTTTAAATAGTATTAAAGATGAAGTATCCGTTCATTTTTGTAACCCTATATAATTAAGATAAAAATAATATTTTTGAATTTTCTTATATTTTGGTGAGAAAGATGAGTTTGTTGTAGAAATAGATTAAAGGATGAAACTATACTTTTCAAGTAAGTATGATTCTGTATGTGCATAGTTTATGAGGTAAATGAATTCTTCAACACTATGAAAATATAATGAAATGAAAACGGATATCCTGGTAACTTCTTTTCTGATGAATCAAATAGTCCCTTAGATCATCACAGATTTATTGTTGTGTGATTGTTAACTTTATCTTAACTGTGTTATCTATAAATCTCCATATGAACATGATGGATATATTTTTCTTCCATGTCCATTTTTATGAAATGGAACACTAGTATGTTTTATCTTTAGTGACCTTAATACACCCCTTTCTTTGTTTTAATGTGAATCTTTTAGGAACCCTTGTTCCAAGGTGGGATTTCAATAAATTTATGTTGAATATTCAATATTTTGTTATTGATCCCGAATTAAAACATTGCGAGGATACAATTTATTGAATGATGGGAGAATGTAACACCCCAAGAATTAAAAATATTTTTAGTTTTAAATAAATTTAATATATTCTATAGTTTGTAATGCACACAACACTGAGTTATCTTCTGATATACACAAGAGTGAATTTTCTCAATAACTTCTGTTAGATGCAAGACCTAGTTATTCCAAACAACAATATATTATTAAAATTTTATTATTCAATATAATAAGATACAACCTATCCGTGAAGTTGGAATTTATGGATATTATTATCTAAAAAATTAAAATATATGGTTGAATTCATTAGTTAAAAATTAATTAGAACTGAATATTGGAACCAACTAAATATATTGGAAATATTTTTGAAAAGAACTATTTTTATGCTTACAAATTCATTTTATACTAATAAATTAAATTAATTAGTATTAGTGAATGATATTAACAAAATTTATATGTTATATATTCAATTATATATTTTTTATATTCATCAAATTTATTGAACATACCTAAGATAAGAATAAACCCAATATTAAACATAAAACCTATATTTTTTTAAAAACGGTTTTACCACCATTTAATTGAGAACCTATTTTAAAAAAATATTTATGAAAATATTTTATGTTTAATTTGAAAAAATAAATTTCATATTTTAATGATAAATAGTAAAATTTACTTTAATTGAATTTTTTGTATTTTTTTGATAAATTTCATGTTTTGATGAATAGTGAAAAAACTAATTTTTAATTCAAATCAACATTTTTCATCAAAATAATATATAGGATAAAATTATATTTTTTTGGTTTTAAATTATATTTAGACTTGTTTTTAATTTATCCTAATTTTGGTCATTGTAATAAATTTTTCACTGAATTTAGATAGAAAAACATTTTGATCTTTTGTGTGTTTGAATTTCAATAACCCATTTTCTCACCCCTGTCAACAAGTTAAATTTCAAATTAATTATTGCAACATCTATGTTTTTTTATTTAGAAAAATAGATTCTATATTTTTAATAATTGGGTCCAAATAATGTAAATAGTTTTATTTTATTTTTGGGCATTACGAATAGTAACTTTAGTAAATTTTTATTCACCATGATTAAGGGTAAATCGGGTAATTAGAGGTAAAAATAGTATTATAATATTTCAAAAAATTTCTAACAGTTGTCTTAATATTATTTTATATTTGGGTTTATAAAAAATTCATCCTTAGGCCAAAATTATGACCTTTTTAAGGGACTTGTGTTAGATCATGATATTGATATATTTTATTTAAAGAAAAGTTAAAGATGTCATAATTAAATTTTAATAACTATACTATTTTTAATATAGGGTAATGCATAATATAAATTTTACTATAAATATCCATTTAAAATCTAATAAATACATAATAATCCTGCTAATTTATTTTTAAATTTTGGAGAAGAAATGATTTAACTAGAGGCTTTAATAATAATGATGCAATAATTGTTTAATTAATGGAAATATCAAATAATTGATATTAAAAAAATTAAAATAAATATAATTTCATATAATTAATGACAGCCCCAAATTTCATAGGTAAATTACACATCGTTGTGATATATTATAAGTGTTGTTTAAAAGTTATCATGTTTTTAGGATATTTTAAAAACGATAAGAAACGAATAATTTCAAAATTGACAAAAATGATACTTTAAAATAAATAGTATTTTATTAAATGATATAAAATTCATAAACATATAAAAATTGATCAAATGATTGATATGATTTTTAATATATAATAAATGTTCCATTCATGCCTTTTTTGGATTTTCATAGTAACTATATTAACCCTTAAGTAGTAAAAACACATGTTTCACGGTAAGAGTTAAAAGAGATTAAATAAGGAATAAAAAAAGATAAGGGTAATTATGTGACCTAAACATGTCAAATAATTATTGTTAAGGAATATTTTGACCCAAAATCTTATTATATTCTAAATAACTCATTTGGAGTAATTTTTAATTCCTAATTAATTTATATTTACTTACTATTTTGTGAGTTTTCAAAAGTGACCCTCACCATAATTATAATAGGCCACATACTCCCTCACTTCGTCACACAACTTTGAGCCTTTTATCATGACCAAACCCCACCCATTTATAATTCCAACATGATTAGTTATGTTATAGTGGTTTTTATTCTGAAAATAACTACCCTAATGTCCCTAAGAGGATATCAAAAGGAGGTTCTCTAAAGAAGAGGTAATCATATTTTTTGACTCCATTAATGTTATTTCTTATCATACTTCCTCTTCACATATTATTACCATTATAAAATAATTACAACATTATAACCTATATGATAAGTTGTTATTATGATTATGGGAATATCATATTCCTTCTTTTATCTATCCCATGAAAAATAATATCACCATGCATGTGTATGAATGACTTACTGTCTCCATGATATGGTGTAATTATTTTTCATCACAGATTTATTTGGATGGGAATAATGATGAATATAATGGATATAAGTAATTAATATGACATGATATTAATTATATATAAATAATATGTCATTTAAATCCTTACCTCTTTACCATTAAGGGAATGATACTATCACTCATACATATGTACGACCTACCGTCTCCACGGTGTGATGAGATTCATTATCCACATTCAACATGCAATAATGACTATAAAAATGAACATGATGAGTAAATATAATATTTATGAACTCAATATAATTTTGTATATGAATAAAATATAACCTATTCATGAGAAATATGGCTTACATGATTAAAAAAATATAAAAAATAAAGCAGTTAACACCTGAAACAATCGAAATAATGATATATTATTAATGAAATGATATTATAGGATCATATATGATATAATAAATATATATATAATTATGGTATAATTTAATAATATTATTTAACATGTATATAAAAGGTTACCACACCATAAACTAATGGAAAGAACAAGGTAAGGGTTAATTCTGAAAACTCATTTTTATTGGGGATTGTTTATATATTTGTATCTACTGGGGAATATTTATAATCTATATCCTTGTTTCATAAAATTGTTTTCAAAAATATTATTATTTTTATATTAATATTTTTTAGTTTCACTTTTACCCATGGTTTTATTATTATAAAATTGTTTGAAATTAATCTTTAGTCATTTTCAAAATGAAGTACTTCATGACTTTTTTTATGGATGGAATATTTTTTAACTTATGTGGCATGAGAGGTTTTTTTTGTAATCATGACACCTAACAATTTTGAATCACCTTTTCTTGAATACATGTTTATTTTCAAAGTAAATATTTCCTTTTATAGTTTCACAACCTTTAAATGATTTCAAAGTAAAATGGGAATTTATCTCGAGAAATTTATATTGATTTTATTGTATTATTTTCATCTATGTCAATACCCTTTTATGAATCATATTCTTGGTTGATTTTAATCTTTTATTATACAATATTGCATATTTTTTGTAGGGTTTATTATCAGGTTGACTATGGATATGCTATTTTGATACCATTCATGACTTATGGTTGAATTATTCACATTTCTTATTCTAGTTTTTTAATATAAATGTTTATGTTGATTATGTTTTCATATGAGGAATGAATTGGACATAGTTAGTTATGGGAAAGGACCTCTACAGAGCTTCAATTAATTGGTAGGTATCATGAGAAAAAATAGATCTAGACTTGTTTGAGGCCTTTCTGATTTATTTTCAGATATGGATTTGGATGAGGCCTTAACCATTTATTTTCAGATGTCCTGGTTGAGGCCTCAAGTGTATGTTTTAAATGTATAGCATTATTGGTTCCCTTATTGGTTGATTAGTTATTGATATTCCATGTGATAATTCATGTAGTAAAATATCCATGGTTATTTTTTCAATCTCTTGTGATTATTTATATGGAATTATTTATTCTGGCCATATTATACTCAATATATGTTTTAATGGAACGTGTTTCAACTATTTTTCTTGAATTAATGTTTTTATAATAGCTTCTCGTGTATTATTACCTTAACATAGAATCTATGATCATCCCTTTATTATGTTTTATTTTACCAATATTCCATAAAGTGTATTATGATTGTTATGCATGGTTAATCAAGGAGATTAATGGTGTTCTCAAAGAATAATTTTTTTTTGTATTTTATGTTTTGTATTATAATGTAAGGTTCATATATGAAATATATTTTCCCAAACTTCCCAACTAATGAGTCCCTCAGGAGTTTAAACATGTTTTTATTCCAATTTAATAAATTACTACACCAACTCTGGGCACTATGGACACCGTATAAACTATAGAATAATATAAAACATAATCTTATATACTTTAAAGTGTTGGGATGAAAGGTTTATATATTGAAAACTAAGGAAAACCATGGAAAACATGATCCAAAGTATGATAAATGAATATTTCTTGGATATGAATTAACCTCGAAATCTTAGAAAGTGTATAAAAAATATTCAAGGATTGTAGGAGAATCTATTCATGTGAAATGTTTTGAATGCGACAATTTTAATCATATATAAATTCAAACAGATAATGTTTCTAATTCATTAGACATCATGAGACTATAATAACATAATATTTATTTTTAAAACAAACTAGATTAAATTTATTCCATCTCAGACGAATATGAAACGGATGAATCAGAACCTGTCTTGCCTAGAAAACCAAGAACCTTGAAGTATCCCTATTTATAAACTATAATAGTTGATATAGATATAGTATTAGGAACTAGAAGGTTTATAAAAAACATATCTTAATTTCCTACATTCCTATCAATGTTATAACCTAATACAATAGAGGAATATATAGAATATAAAAATTTAGAAAATGGATATGGAAGAATAACATACGAAATTTTATAGAATTTTTTTTGGAAAATAGTTGATAGACCATCCAATCATCCAGTAATAGTATCCAAATGGGTTTTTAGAAATAAATAGGATGAAAATGGAATAATTAATATAAATAAAATCCTTATTAGTTGTTAAATGATACAATCAGGAAGAAGGAATAGATTATGATAAATCCTTTGAACCTATTTCTAGATTTGAATCTATTAAAATCCTTTTAGATTATGAATCTCATATAAAATTTAAATTATATCAAATTGATGTTAAACATGAAATTATAGATGAATATTTACAAGAAAAAGAATATATTTAATGACCAAAGTGTTTTGAAAATACTCATATATCAAATTCAATTTTTGAACATACTAGAGCTCTTTATGGTATTAAACAAGAACCGAGATCTTGGTATGAAATATTAAGTTATTTTCTTTTCGAAAATGTATTATCTATTGGGTTAGCAGATCCAACCCTCTTTAAGAAAATATTTTTTTGTTATGTATTATTAGTATATATTTATGTATATGATGTTATATTTTGGTTCAAAAAATAAAAAAATTTGTAATGATTTATCCTATCTTTTTCAAAAGGAACATGAAATTAGTATGATGGTAGAATTAAATTTTGTTCTTGTTTTTTAGATATATAAAAAAGATTTTGGAAATGTTTTAAATCAAACTAAATATATTACTAATTTATTGAAAATAATGTGTACAAGAAAACAGTAATACTTATGAAACATCCATGTGTACCAATATAAAAATTGATTTGGATGAAGCGATAAAACCATTTAACAATAAGTGATATAGTAGAATGATTGGTAGTTTACTATATCATAATTATATAGGACAAGATATTTTGTTTTATATTTGTTTATGTGAAATTTTTAATAAAATCCAAAATAATCCCATCATACTGTTGTTAATATATATATATTTTTTCTTTTTAGAAGGAACTAATTTCCAATCTCTACATTACCCAAAAAATTATGATTTTATTTTAATTTCATATTCAAGTGATGATTTTAACATTTCTATATTAGATAGAAAATTTTATATTAGGAGGCTATCACTTTTTTGGGAATTCCGTAGTGTAATGGTCCAGTAAGAAACTACATTCAGTTTGTCTATTTACAACTGATATAGAATATATATCCTTTTGAAGTTTTTGTTCACAACTATTGTGGATGAAACACACTTTACTATAATTTAGACTTAATTTAAAAAATATTACTATTTGATGTGACAATAAAAGTGTAATTAATATTTCAAAAAAAATATGTAAGGAACTATATAACTAAAAATATTGTTATAAGGAATCATTTTCAATGATACAATGTTTTAAAAAATGATATATCATTATAATTTTAAGATACTAGATATCAAATTGATGGTATTTTCACTAAAACACTTCTCAGATCTAGTTTTAAATTTATTTATGGGGTGTAAAGTATATTAAATTTTAAATAATTTTTTATTAAAATATTTATTTAATATATTATTATTTCTTAATTTAGTATTTTTTATATTCTATTTGTTTAATAAATAATGGATTTTTTATTCTTTTTGAATGTTAATCTTTTAAAAATTAAAATAAATAATGATTACTTAGAATATTTGGCTCGAGAATCCAAACCGACATCACCAAAAAATGTCGAAACATTTCTCTCACTCTTAACCTAAATTTTTAACCCTTTAAGATTCTAGAGGTCTCACATTACCCCTTAAAACCCCTAGAATAATAAAATAAAATCATCATATTCTAGAAATTTAAATGGATAAGATGATAGGTTATGTAAGATAAAGAAAATAAAAAAATCAACACAGAACATGAACATTTAGAAAAGTTCTCCAAGGGAAAATTTGATTATTTCGAATGGATATATTATATGTGACTTCTATTAAATAAATATCTAGCCTTATAATTGTTAAAAGTAATTTTTAATGAATAAACTACATACTAATTTTTAAATAGAGAAGTAAAAGTGTTATATGAAAATTCTTAGTTTGGTTTTAGAAATATAGAGGATGTATTCATTTAATTTATAAATTATATGGTGTTTTTTGTTTCATCAATTGAGATAGAAAATAATTTTAGTAGTCACCGAGAAGGGGGTTTTCACATTTTTTTGATCCATTGGATATAAGGAACATAAATATGAAGATATTATGTCATTATATTTTAAAACAAATCTAATTATAAATATGGTTGTAAAGGATGATGAGGCTGACTAGAAGGTTCTGGTTAAACTAATTAAATGATATATACTTTCGAGAAGTACTGAGTTTGAGAAAATACACTATTTTGTTAAGTATATAATGTTTTTTATGATGTGTGGAATCAAGTTTAATTTTAGTAGTTGTATGCTATGATATATGCATCGTTTTTATCGAAAAGAGGTGAGAATGTACTTTTTTATGTATGGAAGGCCTGTTTCTATGATTTTTATCTAATGAAAACTATTCAGAATATCCATATTAAAATAAGGTGTCATCATATTAATATTATTAATGCTGAAAACTTATAGAATGTAGGCGTCTTTTGGAGCACTGTTTAATGAATTTTGATACCTCTTGGTGCTGTTGATCAATAAGAATCCATTGTTGATTCATAGGGGGAGAACGAAAATCAGAAATTGACTGGATCAGTACATTTTCATAGTGAAGAGGTTTGAGAATCACTAATTGACAATATTGTTGAGATAACAAGAAGAAGGTTTGGGTATGATATATCTCCCCTATAGCTAAAAAAATTCATCATTCATTTTGTTGAACCCTCTAAAGATGCCTATTTTAAAGCCCTTATCACATAACCCAAATAAGGAGAATACCCTGATGTTCAGGCTTTAGAACCTGAAATTGTCGCAACTGGTGAAGTTTATCAACTAGTGTTTAAAAGAGTATCAACTACTCCTTTGGAACATCAATCTGAGAATCATGAAAAAAACTAATCTCATGAAGAATAAAATAAGTATAAGAATGATCAAGGTAATTATAAAGTTCAACCCTTAGTAGTTGAAAATAATTAATTATTTTAAAATCAATCACCCTCAGCTTCTATAGAATATTTAGACAAGACTGTTTTTTTATCTTCCAAGATGGAATATGTTATTAACCATATAACTTATTCTTCCTGTGATAAATATAAAGTTCCACCCTTAGATGTAGTTTAAATAGGACGAACCTAAATAAACCAAGTAAAAGAATATTTTGATTCTCTTAAGGATAAAATTTAGGAGTTAGTCATCAATTTTAATAAGCTGAAAGAAGAGAATTAAAAATTCCTTAGTGAGTTGGATATTACAAAAATATATGTAGATGATTCTAAAACCACTACTATTATAATAAAATAATTATAATCAGTTCAAGTTCGCCTAAAAACTCATAGAGAAAATTCAATTTCTAGATGATATTTAGATGCCTTACAAAGATAAAGGGATCATCATTTTGGTAGGCTGAAATAAGAATCAGTTTCAAAGACATATTTTTGAGAATTAAGTAAATTATTGAGAAGTTAGTTTAAATTAATAAGGAGTAGATCCAGTGAATCTAGGGAATACACTTTTTATTGTCCCACTTCTTGATATTTAATAAGTATATTTGAATCTATTACTATATTTTTTTCTGCTTTAAATGATAAAATTCATAATCTTTAGAGTAAAAGTTCTTCTCTAAATGTTTCGTTGTAAAATCAGAGAGATCTAGTTAATAAATTAACAACATATGATCCAGGTATAAGAAATATTCATAATCAGTTTAGTGAGGATCTCTCAATGTTTTGTTTAGTCTGATGAAAAATTTTATGAGTTTTTTATTATGAATTTGATTGAAAGATTTAAAATCAGTCAATATTCAATGATTTTGTTGAAACAGTGGGTTGATATGTTTAATGATAATTTTATAGGTATGATGGGAGAGTTAATGTATTTTCATCAGGCTATTCGACATTATCATACCTCTGACACCTCATCTATACAAGAACCTTTACCCACATCCACCCAAACCTTTTAAATGCTCTCATCCATATGTTTATAATAATTAAAAATATATATTCTATGAAATTTTTTTGTTTCAAATATTTGTGTCAAATATTTTATTATTATTTTTTTTCCATTTCTAGTTCCAGAAAAATAATTTTTTTTCTTAGGCTATCAGAACATTAATATATAGTTACGTGCTATACAAAATGTGTTATAAACCATTTTTTACCAATTTCTTTTTGATATCCCAAAAAGTGGGACAAAATTGATTAAAGATAACATTCTTAATTTTATGTTAACTAAAGGGAATGTGAATTTAAATATTAAAATTTTAATTCCAACTAAAATATATGATATATCCCTTTTGAGAAATTATTTAATTTGTGTTTATATTTCATATATTTTCTATAAGTTATTGTATATGTGTTTTTTGATCATAAAAAAGATAAGATTGTTGGGAAATTATTTTATTAACAATAATCAATGAATATTATTGATTTTATTTCCCACAAATACCATTTTCTGTTTACTAATGAAATAACATCATTTATTTTTTCGGAATATATTTCATAAGAAATTTTTTTTAAAAAAAGTTAAAGTATTTGATTAATTATTTTGGATGTGGTTTAATGTAATCTAGAAATATTGTTCATACCCTACATTTTTAATGTAAATTATGTCTTGGGAACCCTATGTTTAGAATAAAATGTATGGATCGTGAACCCTAAATTTTTTAAAATGTATGGATTATAAACTCGTTTTTTTCCAGAAACCCTATATTTGAGGAACAAACATAAGGTTTATTAACCCTCCTTTTGTAATCAACCATACATTTTAAGCCATAATTTTATAGATTTTCATTATGTGAAGGAACCCTATGTTCAACTTGGTCAACAATGGAGTTTTAATTCTAAGATATTTTTTGAGTTTTCTATTAAGGTTTTCCTAATAATAAATATCTCTTTAAATTCATTTTCATGAATCATTCAAATTATAATATTCTATGGATTAAATAATTTTTATTTCTAGAGGAAGTTATGAATCTCTAGGAATAGTTTTAAAATTTAGATGATCATGATTTTTTAGGACATATTCTTGGATAAGATCAATGAAAATCAATAGAAGACTAATTTTATTTTATAAACATATATATCAAAATTTTTGAATGAAAAACTATTATAGAAAGAAAAATATTGAATATTTCGGTTATTCAGATATAGGTACAATTTGGAGACATACATTTTTTAGTATTGTTCTATATGAAATTCTGATTAACTATTACTAATTCTATTTTTCTTTTTTTCTTTTTATTGAATATCATTTGTAATCAGGATCTCTTTAAAGCTGTTATTTCTTGATGAATTTAATATTTGATATTGAATATCCATTTACTGATAGTTTTTGTAACATCCCAAGTAAGTAAAAAATTATTTATTTTCATATATATGTCTATTGATGAATTAGATAGTGTTTTAGTGGCTTAAAATGAGAATAAATCCAATCCTAAGCATGGAATACTCTAATATTGTTTAAAAGATTGTTTTACTGCCTTTTGATGGCAAACCATTTTTAAATCTAACTATTGAAAATTTTATAAGCTCCATTTTTCAAAATAATCTTATTATTTAGAATTGGGACATTGAAATTTACTTTGGATAAATTTTAGGTATTTTTCTGACAATGTTCAATTTTTAATGAATAGTGGAAAATACTGCAGTTTACTTCAAAACTGTTTTTTCATCTAATTTAATTATATGGTTAGATAATTTTTTTAGTTGCTTTTAAAGTTTAATTAGAATATATTTTTACCATTTAATCCAATTTTTGTCATTTTAATTTATTTCACTTTGGAATTGGGCACAAACAAGTGCCAAAATTTTCATAGATATTGTTTAAAAAAACCCGCTATTTGCTTTGACAATGGGAATTATTTCTAAATTAATTACTGTAATTTCTGTGTTTGGAATTTGGTAAAATGAATTCCATATTTGGAATCAGAAGGTCCAAATTATGTAATTAAGACTCTTTTTTTGGACATTATGAATAGTAACGACGGTAATTATCTTTAATTATCACGATTAATTAGTAATCGGGTAGTTAAGGGTAATAAAATAATATCCTAACAATAACAAATGACCCCATCATGTGTCCTAATTCTAATGGTTGTGTCATGGACGACCATGGTATGCCTTTTACCAACTTAGGGGCCCCATGGTATCACTTTTGTGTGATAATGAAACTTTATCATTTTATTTTTAAAGAAAGGAGAATATCACAAAAGTATGTAACACCTAAGTAAAAAAAATTAGTATTGTTTTTATAAACAATATCTTAGACAATAAATAGTCATTGGAAAGATAAAACGATTTATTACATCACAGTATTTGTTTTCTAATTTTTATATATTATATTAATTTATTTATTTATGACACCATGATGATGCAATGATTACCTCATTAATGAACGTTCTAAATAAAATAAACAGATAATGTGAAATCTAGAACTTACACTTGTCAAAAACCTATTATATGGGTGTATTTCTAACCCTTATCACCTTATCCTCGAAATATATCATTGTAGGACCTTTAAAATACTAAACTCATTTTAACATAAAGTAACATTTCATGACTCTCCACGAGTGCCCCTCCTCCCACTTATAAAAGGCACCCACCTATACCCTCCTTACCCAAACCTCTCAAGCCCCTGGCTCCACCAAACTCAACTCATTTTATCTCTCCACATCCCTCTATTCATCATAGAAGACTTACCTTAGGCAGAAATATCTTCAAGAAACCCTTTTGGTTAAAACCAAGGGGAGTTACCCGATTTAAAGGTAAAGTCTTCTCTAATGTTCTTTTGTTTTATATTGCTTCTCCAACCCCTAAACTCTTTTTATTTCTTTATTTTGTAACAAAACCAGTATCTTCAATATACTAGGATGTTTTTATGATAATTATTCGAGCTACACTAACACACACTACTGTCTAATGGTTAAAGAACATATTGTTTCTGTGAATGGCGAATTTATGCCTCACGAAACTATGATTGTTCAATATTCTTTTAACACCTTTCATGGTGGCCACTAAGATATCACTCTATTTATATATGATATATATTATGTTTATGTTCTCCTTATGATTCTGTATTTTTCATTTATGGCATACCTTTATGGTTTCCATTATTGGTAAACGCGATAATTTCATTTTAGGAAGTGCGGACTACCTCCCCCTCAAAGTGATTTGATTCATTAATTCCATATGTGGGATGTATAAGGGATGGATTTAATGATATTATATATGATATTATACTGGAATTATAATATTCCTTTATATCATTATGATATCATTCCATTAAATACAAAATTTAAATGAAAGTAGCATTCATGCGTACATACGGCTTACTGTCTTCATGAACGGTGCATTTCATTTATTACCTCTAAATATTATGTAATACTAAAAATGCATGTATATAATAGATATATATGATATATATGATATCTACATCATGAATATAATTCTAGATATAATGGATATTTTACCACATGAAAAACTTGTAATTATAAGGAGTTTATTTTGGACAAAAGTACCAAAGATCGACAAAATGACCTTTATTAACATAAATAATTACATAATGATCATAACATGGTAATAATTTATTTACAAGAAATAATGTAATTGAAAAAGGTTCTTAATCAAGTAGAAATTAAAACTATTTTATTATTCAGGAGAATAAATAACGATCAAGTCAAATCGGACACGAGGTAAGGGACTTCGTCTCAATGTTCTTTCATTGAGGAATATTTTGTTTTATACACAACTTTCTTTTATATGGTGTATAAACCCCTTTTACATTTACTTTTATTAAAAAGAAATCTTTTTGTACGAAGATTTTTACTAAATGAGAAAAGGATTGTTTTGTCTTATGTATGTGGTGACAATGACTTCCCCACCGTCGTGTGTAACAACTCGATATTTTATGATATGTATTCTCTTTAATTTATTTGATGTCATTTGTTTTATGCTACAACAAGATTATATTTTGTTATACGCCACACTGTATTAGCTTGAAGTATACACAACACTATTCTTAGATTGTGTTACACACAATTTCAAGTTTGTTTTATAATAGTAATTCTACGCAACATTGAGTGTATATATATATATATATTCAATGTATAAATGAAATATGGTTGGATTCTGTTATACGAAACAACAAAGGATTCTTTCACAACACACAACCCTGACTTGGCTTGCATTACACGCAATCACGACTTTCCTTGATAGCGTGTGTTAGACGCAATATCAGGTTTCACTAAACAATGATATAAAGTTATAATATTATTACAAACTAGCCTTTATGAATAGTATTAACTAATTTTTGAGTGTTATAACATTATTATTTGATCTTACACATTTTCTAGAACATGGTATAAGAACAAAATAAATTTTTCAGGTAAAATAAGTATTTTAAAAAAAAATGCAGTTTTGCCGCATTTTGATGGAGCACCCACTTTAAATCTAGTTTTTGACATGTTTATAATTTCAATTTGACAAACTAAAATTTTTATTTGGAATCAATAAATGAAAATTTACATTGGATAAATTTTTCATATCATTCTGGTAACTTTCATATTTTGATGAATAGTAAAAACACGCTATAATTTAATTAAAAACAACTTTTCTCATCATAATAAATTATGTGGTTAAATAATAATATTGAATGGTTTCAAAGTATAAATAGAATATATTTTTACCATTTAATATAATTTATGTCATTATCCTTGATTTTACATTGAATTCGTAGGTTAAATAAATTCAATCTTTGGCAATGTTTTAACTTTTAAAACCTGTTTCCTTAACAACGGGATTAATTTTAAATTAATTACTGAAACTTCTGTGGTTTGAATTTTGAAAAATTTATTCCATAATTGGAATCAGTATGTCCAAATTATGTTAATAGGTTACTTTTTGTTGATATTATGAATAGTAACTACGGTAATTTTTTATTCACTACGGTTAAAGGTAAATAAGGTAATTCAAGGTTAAAAGAATATTATAATAATTCAAAATTACCTTAACACTTGTCTTAACCTTATTTTATGAGTATTGGCCGACCATGGTCATCATTGGGTCAATTTTGGGACCCCATGGAGCCACTTATGAAAGACAATGACACATTAGATTAATTAATTCAATGTAAAGACAAAATTGGAATTAACAAATAGCATTTAGTAATTAATTTTTATAAGGGGCTATATAAATTATATTTTGGACTAAAAATATTCATTGGAAAGATGAAAAGATTTCCTACATTTTGGTATTTTTTTTTATAAATTTTATACATCATATAAATTATATTATTTATGAAACAATAATGATGCAGTATTTACCTCATTAATAAATGATTTAAATAAATAAGATTAAAATGATTAAAATATCATCCAAAACCTGTCCAATTCTTATTGGATGATTTTATTTCGAATATTAGTCTTCTTACTTTCGACATTAATGTGTTTTGGACCTCTTGAAACCGAAGATAAGTTTATAATAAAATAATTTTTTCACACTTTCCTAAAGAGCCCCTCCACTCCCTTATAAAATAAGACCACTTCTATGCAATTAATCACACCTCTAAAGCCTTTTTTCTCGACCCAAATCTACCCAAATAAGCTCCCTACATCCCTATCCTTCCCCTTGAAGCCTTACATTTGGCAGAAGACTCTCCAAGAAGTCCTTTTGGTTCAAACCAAAGAAAGTTACCAAAATTAAAGGTAACAGTTTCTCTTAAGTTGTTTTCTTTTATTCTACTTCTCCAGCCCCTAAAATCTTTTTAATCCTTTATTTTGTGACAACACCAGTATCCTGAAAATAATAGGATGTAGTTATGAGAATGATTATAACTACACTTACACAGACCTCCATCTAATGGATGAAGAACATAATGTTTCTGTGATGACAAACTAACGCCTCACGAAACGATGATTGTTCGATTTTACCCTACCGCCTCTCATGGTGGCAATTATGATGGAACTGTATTTATATATAATATATATATATTTTATTATTTATTTATGGTTCTTTACTTCCCAATTATATCAATCCTTTACGGTTTCCATAGTCAGTAAATACGATAATCTCATTTGAGGAAGTGCAGACTACCGCCCCCTCAAAGTGATGTGATTCGTCAATACCTTATGTGGGATGTATAAAGGATGTGGTTAATGATATTATATATGATATTATACTGGAAGTATAATATATCTATGTATAAGTATGTTTGAATTCCATTAAAATATGAAATATAAATGAAAGTAGCGTTCATGCATACGTACGGCTTACCATCTCCATGAACGGTGTGTTTCATTTCTTACCTCCATATGTTATGTACTATTATAAATTATTTTATATTATGGATATATACTGAATGTATATGATATATAAATCATGATTTAAATTTTTGAGGTAAGTAAATCATGATATAAGTAATAATAACATCAAGAAGAACAAGTCCAAACACGTACGATAAATAAGATGATTTTACCTAAAACACTACTTTAACATTAATTTAGATAAGAATGGGTAATATAAAGTCATAATTGAACCATCTATGATATCATAACAATGAATATGATTCTTTAATAAGTCAATGATATTATTTAAATCATTATACAGGAGGTTCGTACACATACGAAGAAAATCCGACATAAGGTAAGTGAAATATCACAATCTCATTTTTATCCGAGATTGTTTATACTTTGGAATTTACTGGGGTGTATTTTATCATCCACATCCATGTTTCCTCATTATGTAATATTTATATCCTTATACAATAGTTTATATCCAATTTTACCCTTCAGTGAGTTTTTAGTAAAAGATATGAAAGGAATCTTTTGTTGTTTTTCGTACGAGGTACATTTTGACTTTTCCAACAAAAGTATGAGAAAAATGTTTTCTTTTAACTTATACGGCATGAATGGATTTTTAAAAAATTATTTCCAAGAATATTCCCTTATAAGTTTTCAGGTTTATTTTTAATCAACTTCTTTTAGTTAAATTTTATAACATGTTATGAAAGGAAAAGTGTTTTTGAAGTTGAAAGGATATTTTCCTCAAGAATGGAGTTCAAGTGCTTTATCAAAATTATTTTCCATATAAGATAATATATGGTTATGTTTATATCCCTATTATTACATTGATTTGATTATGTTGTGATGGAATTATTTTTATGAAATCCATTATCTTATATGAATTGTTTTATGATGTCATGTTGTTTAAGAATCCCATTTTTACTACATGGGTTATGCAATGATGTATGATTTATGATTTTTGTGGCACACATAAGAATGGTATCATTATGAGATGGGTGGGACCTACATCTCCCTCCAATGCATTGGGTAAAGATTTTATATCTCATGAGATAGACATGGCTAGAACAGCAGGTTATACCGGTTCAGTAAAATAGGACTGAAACGAGGAGTGAACTCGGTTCAGAAATAGACTTTTTCCACTAAGATAGTCTTGGAAATGAGTCTTGACTAATAAGAAATGGTTCTCTATGATTATGTATGTATGACACAAAGTTTCATGTTATAATTTATGATTATTGGGATTTCATTTCACTACTATGATTTATCCCATGTTATGAAATTATGCTCTCTTCTGCAGGTTAAGATTTCCAAAATGTTATGTTCTTATGAATATGATGTGATTGATATTTCTTTTGTTTACCCTTACTGAGCATTTGAGCTCACCCTTTTATGTTTTCTTTTCCCCAGGATATAAAAAAAGGTTTTAGGTAAAAAAAATAAGATCTTTATAGGAGATGTTGAAGATCTTTCACCACTATTAGAAGATATATTCCGAGTTTCCAAAGACACTAAACTATTATGATCCTTGTGTGTGTGTTTTTGTTATGTACTAAGTATTCCGAAAAAGTAATGTAATTTCCATGTACGTTAAGCTTTGGGTCTTTACAGTTGGTATCAGAGGAAAGGTTTATTCAACCTTTGGAAACTAGGATGCGAGAACTTTAGTGAGATCCCTATAGATATTTCTAAGGTATGTATAGGGATGTCCCTAAGGTTAAGTATAAGTATAGGTTATAGTAATAGAATTAAGGTAATCTAAGATGTTAGATATTGAAGGTACTCCCCCTTTATTATATTGTTTTCCCTAGCGTAATTTTTGCCTCTCACACTATTCTTTTTGGGTTTTAGATGATGACTGGAACCTGAAGGAACCGTTTTGATCAATGTAATGGACAATGCAATGATTGTCCTCCTGAACAAACAAATGTTATGGGAGATGGAATGCAAAATCTTATTGCTATACTTACACAAGCTATGAATCATTCTAGACTTCCAAATGAGCAGAGAAGGGAACAACATTCTATTGAGTCCTTCATGAGGCAACGTCCACCTTCTTTCAGTGGGTCTTCTGATCCACTTGTTGCTGAACAATGGATCAGTACCACTGAAAAGATATTTTCAGTTCTTCAATGTTCTGAACATTATAAAGTCATCTTAGCAATATATATTTTGGAAGGTGAAGCTGATCAACGGTGGAATCTTATCAAGAATATGAGGAAAAGAGATGAAATTGAGTCCATGGTATGGGACGAGTTCAAGAACTTATTTTTCAATAAGTACTTCCCTCGTATTCTTCGAACAAAGATGGAGAAGCAGTTTCTTGAACTAAAGCAAAATAATGATGAATCTGTTGGTATATACGAAGCGAGTTTTACAAGGCTTGCAAGGTATGAATCTGGATTTATCATCCAACCTGAAAGTAAAGTTGATCGATTCTTCAGTGTCTTAAAACCAAATCTTTGAAGGGAATTAGCTATAAGAGACTTCAGTAGATATGAAGAAACTGTACGTTGTGCTATCAAGATAGAAATGGAAGTTACTGTTACTTATCCATCTCATAGTTTTGACAAGAAACGAAAGATGGAGTTCAAGGAGAAATCTCATAATAATGGTGAAAAAAAGATGAATGTTTCCTTATGCTCAAAGTGTGGAAAGAAGCATGGTGGAGATTGTCTTAAAGGGACAAGTAAATGTTTCAAATGTGGAAAGGAAGGTCATCGGGCATTTGAATGCCGCAATGATGGGAAGAAGATGTCTAATGATGCAAACAAAGGAAGGGATACAAAAAATGAACCTACTACACTTTAATGCTTCAAGTGCAAGGAGATGGGGCATTATGCCAATAAATGCCCTAATCCAATGGTTGTTGATGATGATCGACATCAACAAAATCTTAAGGCAAAGGAAAAAGGGAAGTCACATGCGATCACCATTGGCGATGTTTAATATGAAAACGATGTGGTGGAATGATTAAGTGTTTATGTAATGGGACTCCAAAATAATGTTGTATATAGTATCGTGGAATATTGGAATATTTATTTATTGGTCTATTGTGGTTTTCAGTAATTTTATGGTACCGATAACCATAGAATTTGATTGAGATATTTTTTGGAAAAAAAGATGATATGTTCAAAATGAAGAGAAACCGAGAAAATTAAATATTTGATAGTATTCATGAGCTCATGATTAATATATGGACTAAGTAATATCATGGTTTGAGTATATAGAATTTTGAGGATTTTGGTATGTGGAAAATGTTAACTTTTAACTGCATTCATGTTTTCACTAAGGTTCAATGGGTATTCATTTTTCAAGAGAATACACGATTAAGGCCTTCAAATGTTTGGAATGTGACCAACAAGACATATCTTATGATATATGGGGATCAACGATGGAATTAACATGCTTGTTATATGAAATCTCTGGTAATCGTTTTCACTATAATATGAGAGTGGAATGTAGTATTATGGATAAGCCTAAATATTGGAATGGATTATGTTGAACATAAGTTAGTATTTTTAAGGATAGAAGTTTTTTTCGATATTATTTATGGCATGTTATAGTAATGTAGTTTTAGAAAAAGGACAACCTGCAGGACGGGCGACAGCCCATCGCGTCGGACAAGGCTATGGGAATCGAACCCACAACCGAAGTGCGACTGGCCTTTATCACCTACCACTGGCCTACAGGAAATCCATGTCTAGTAGAAACTAGTTTTATTATATTAAGTAGTGTGATATATGAAGTACAAGTCCATTTTAGAAACCATATATGATTAATCTCACCATAGATGGACTTATGTATATTTGATAACTTTTACTAACCTTTTGTTTGAAATTGATGGAATGTCCCATAATTCTATCACATGATCTGTTAACACTTCACGAATAACAAATTCAACTTCATTTCATTAAGAGATGAAGTGGAAATTGTTCAAAGCATGTACAATAGTGAGATTGTACCAAAATCAAGCAAGTATTTCTTCTAATTCAAAATTTTCAAATTCAGGGAAATGATATTGAAAACCAAATATGTTGTCCTAATGCTCTTATATCCGATGAATCAGTTGGTACCTTAGATCATCACAAATTTATGGCTTTGTGATTGATGGAGTTTTCATAGCCATGTTCTCTACCACTCTTCATCAGAACTTGATGGTTATATTTTTCTTCTATATCCATATTTTCACCTATGTTATCCTATTTGGAAACCCAGTGATGAGTTACATTGGGTAATCGATACGTTTCATACTTTAGTTTTTAAAATTAAGTTTCATTATTCCTTTTTACGATGTGGGTTTCTTTGAATAGTAAACGATTTACAACCCCGACGAATTTCGAGGGTGAAATTCATTTTAAGGGGGGTAGAATGTAACAACCCGATATTTTATGATATGTATTCTCTTTAATTTATTTGATGTCATTTGTTTTATGCTACAAAAAGATTATATTGTGTTATACGCCACACTGTATTAGCTTGATGTATACACAACACTATTCTTAGATTGTGTTACACACAATTTCAAGTTGGTTATATAATAGTCATTCTACGCAACATTGAGTGTATATATATATATTCAATGTATAAATGAAATATGATTGGATTCTGTTATACGAAACAACAAAGGATTCTTTCACAACATGCAACCGTGACTTGGCTTGCATTACACACAATCGTGACTTTCCTCGACAGCGTGTGTTATACGCAATATTAGGTTTCACTAAACAGTGATATATGGTTATAATATTATTACGAACTAGACTTTATGAATATTATTAACTAAAGTTTGAAGGTTATAACATTATTATTTCATCTTACACATTTTCTAGAACATGGTATAAGAACAAAAAAAACTTTTCGGGTAAAATAAGTATTTTTCAAAAAAAGGCAGTTTTGCCACCTTTTGATGGCGCACCCACTTTAAATCTAGTTTTTGACGTGTTTATAAGTTCAATTTGAAAAAATAAAATTCTTCTTTGGAATCAAGAAATGAAAATTTACTTTGGATAAAATTTTCATATTATTTTGGTAACTTTCATATTTTGATGAATAGTAAAAACACGCTATATTTTAATTAAAAACAACTTTTTTTCATCGCAATAAATTATGTGGTTAAATAATAATATTGAATGGTTTAAAAGTATAAATAGAATATATTTTTACCATTTAATATAATTTATTTCATTAGTATTGATTTTACATTGAATTTGTAGGTTAAATAAATTCAATCATTGGCAATGTTTTAACTTTTAAAACCTGTTTTCTTAACAACGGGATTAATTTCAAATAAATTACTGCAACTTCTGTGTTTTGAATTTTGAAAAATTGATTCCATATTTGGAATCAGTGGTTCCAAATTATGTTAATTGGTTACTTTTTTTGATATTATGAATAGTAACTAGGGTAATGTTTTATTCACTACGATTAAAGCTTAATAGGGTAATTCAAGGTTAAAAGAGTATTATAATAATTCAAAATTACATTGAAACTTGTCTTAAACTTATTGGATGAGTATTGTCCGACCATGGGCATCCTTGGGTTGATTTTCGGACCCCATGGAGCCACTTATGAAAGACAATGACACATTAGATTAATTAATTCAATGTAAAGACAAAATTGGAATTAACAAATAGTGTTTAGTAATTAATTTTTTTAAGGGGATATATAAATTATATTTTGGAATATAAATATTCATTGGAAAGATAAAACGATTTCCTACATTTTGGATTTTTTTTAAAATTTTTATACATCATATGAATTAAATTATTTATGACACAATAATGAGGCAATATTTACCTCCTTAATAAATGATTTAAATAAATAAGATTAAAATGATTAAAATATCATCCAAAACCTGTCCAATTCCTATTGGCTGATTTTATTTCGAATATGAGTCATATTATCTTCGACATTAATGTGTTTTGGACCTCTTGAAACTGAACATTAGTTTATAATAAAATAATGTTTTCACGGTTTCCTAAAGAGCCCCTCCACTCCCTTATAAAAAAAGACCACTTGTATGCAATTCCTCACACCTCTCAAGCCTCTTGGATCGACCAAAATCTACCCAACTAAGCTCCCTAAATCCCTCTTCTTCCCCTTGAATCCTTACATTAGGCAAAAGACTCTCCAAGAAGTCCTTTTGGTTCAAACCAAAGAATGTTACCAAAATTAAATGTAACAGTTTCTCTTAAGTTGTTTTCTTTTATTCTACTTCTCCAACCCCTAAAATGTTTTTAATCCTTTATTTTGTGAAAAAAACAGTATCCTGAAAATACTAGTATGTTGTTATGAGAAGGATTAGAACTACACTTACACACACCTCCATCTAATTGATGAAGAACATAATGTCTCTGTGATGGCAAACTAACGCCTCACGAAACGATGATTGTTCGATTTTCCCCTACCACCTCTCATAGTGGCCATTATGATGGCACTGTATTTATATATAATATATATTATGTTTATTATTTCTTTATGCTTCTTTACTTCCCAATTATATCAATCCTTTACAGTTTCCATAGTCGGTAAATACGATAATCTCATTTGAGGAAGTGCGGACTACCGCCCCCTCAAAGTGATGTGATTCGTTAATACATTATGTGGGATGTATAAAGGACGTGTTTAATGATATTATATATGATATTATACTGGAATTATAATATACCTATGTATCATTATGTTTTAATTCCATTATAATAATAAATAGAAATGAAAGTAGCGTTCATGCGTACGTACGGCTTACCGTCTCTATGAATGGTGCGTTTCATTTCTTACCACCATATGTTATGTACTATTATAAATGATTGTATATTCTGGATATATAATGAATGTATATGATATATAAATCATGATTTACATTTTTGAGGTAAGTAAATCATGATATAAGTAATAATAACATCAATAACAACAAGTCCAAACACGTACGATAAATAAGATGATTTTACCCCAAACACTACTTTAACATTAATTTACATAAGAATGGGTAATATAAAGTCATAAGTGAACCATATATGATATCATAACAACGAATATGATTCTTTAATAAGTAAATGACATTATTTAAATCATTATACAGGAGTTTCAGACACTTACGAAGCAAATCAGACCTAAGGTAAGGGAAATATCACAATCTCATTTTTATCCGAGATTGTTTATACTTTGGAATTTACTGGGGTGTATTTTATCATCCACATCCATGTTTCCTCAATATGTAATATTTATATCCTTCTACAATAGTTTATATCCAAATTTACCCTTTGGTGAGTTTTTAGTAAAAGATATGGAAGGAATCTTTTGTCGTTTTTCGTACGAGGTACTTTTTGACTTTTCCGACAAAAGTATGAGAAGAATGTTTTCTGTTAACTTATACGGCATGAATAGATTTTTAAAACATTATTTCCAAGAATATTCCCTTACAATTTTTCAAGTTTATTTTTAATTGACTTCTTTTAGTTAGAATTTTATGACATGTTAAGAAAGGAAAAGTGTTTTTGAAGTTGAAAGGATATTTTCCTCAAGAATGGAGTTCAGTGTGCTTTATCAAAATTATTTTCCATATAAGATAATATAGGGTTCTGTTTATTTCCCTATTATTACATTGATTTGATTATTTTGTGATGGAATTATTTTTATGAATTCCTTTATCTTATATGAATTGTTTTATGATGTCAGGTTGTTTAAGAATCCCATTTTTACTACATGGGTTATGCAATGATGTATGATTTATGATTTTGTGGCACACATAAGAATGGTATCATTATGAGATTGGTGGGACCTATGTCTCCCTCCAATGCATTGGGTAAAGATATTATATCTCATGAGATAGACATGGCTGGAACGACAGGTTATACCAGTTCAGTAAAATAGGACTGAAACGAGGAGTGAACTCGGTTCAGAAATAGAATTTGTCCACTAAGATAGTTTTGGCAATGAGTCTTGACTAATAAGAAATGGTTCTCTATGATTATGTGTTTATGGCACAATGTTTCATGTTATAAGTTATGATTATTGGGATTTAATTTCACTACTATGATTTATCCCATGTTATGAAATTATGCTCTCTTTTGCAGGTTAAGATTTACAAAATGTTATGTTCTTATGAATATGATGTGATTTATATTTGTTTTGTTTACCCTTACTGAGCATTTGAGCTCACCCTTTTATGTTTTCTTTTCCACGGGATATAAAGAAAGGTTTTAGGTAAAAAAATAAGATCTTAATGGGAGATGTTGAAGATCTTTCACCACGATTAGAAGATTATATTCCGAGTTTCCAAAGACACTAAACTATTACGATCCTTGTGTGTGTGTTTTTGTTATGTACTAAGTATTACGCAAAAGTAATGTAATGTCCATGTACGTTAACCTTTGGGTCTCTAAATCATGACCATTATTTGGGTTTTAGATTCCTCTACAAGCCGTAACTTTTTTTAAGTTAAAAATAAATACAATGTTTTAATTTTCATTTATTTTGGTATTGAAAATGGTTTTGATAATTTTTTGATTATATCAATGTGTTTTATTGATATCTTGTGATTGAAATGTTTAAATGTTACGTTTCTTTTATGCATGTTTTATTTGATACAATTATGTTATGGTTCTTGTGCATTATTTATGAATACCGGTGGTTCTGTGGTAAACTAAGGGCGGGTGAGCCCGTGATAGCTCTGCAATGCATTAGGTAACGCGAAGGGTTTAAACTCTCCAGTTTATCCGAAGAGATTTAGGGAATATACTGTGATGTGTATTCCAAACGTAACCATGAGGGTTACTCACTATGTAAGAATATTATGAATGCCTCAAGTTACCTTTATGTCTTATGATTTATATGAGTAATTCATGAATCTTATGATTTCACGAGGTATGTTATAGTGCTTATGTTTTATGAGTAAAGTATGATTTCATTTATTCTTATGTATACGTGGACTAATGATTTCATTCCGTATTTTTATATCCCTTACTGAGATTTTTATGCTCATCCCATGTTTTTGAAATGTTTTTAACAGGTTAAGGGAAAACTACATGATGTGATGATAGTGTCAAGGAAGTGTCAAGAAATAATCCATGTTTTATTTTAAATATGTCTCCTTTAATGGGAAAAATGAATATTATCTTTTATGTAACCACCTTGTTTAAATATGGAATGTAATGCATGATTTATGATCTAATTATCTAAAACTCTAAACCTGAAATGATCCTCATTGTGTATTCTTGTAACAACTCGAGATTAAAAAATGTTTAAGGTTGGGGCCTTGTAGTTGGTATCAAAGGTCGTTTTAGATAACATTAGGAGTTGGAATTCTATTAAATGATTATCCAAAAATATTTTTTTTATGGTCAAATTGAAAATGATATAGCATTTGAATATTACCATGTTGCTTCATCTAAGACATGTTTGTTCAGAATGGTATTCCGCAGAGGAAACATGGAAGCAGTGATTGGAAGGCATACCGAAGGAAATGACCTTCCAATCAGCATCCTGAGATAGTCAGAATTGGAACTGAACAGTTTGTTGCAGCAATGGAATAGTTGACTCAAGAGATAAATGGAGGTGGTATTCATGCACAAGATCAACCAGATCAACCGCAAAGGAACATGTCAGTGGTGGAACATTTCATGAGGCAACATCCCCCACCATTCAAAGGATCATCTGACCCTGTGTTAGCTGAAGGGTGGATTAAAGAACTGGAGAAGATTTTCGATGTCATGGGGTGTTCAGACAATCAAAAGGTTAGTCTTTTTGTTTACCATTTTGAGGGTGAAGCAGATCAATGGTGGTCGATGGTTAAAAATATCAGGGATGCTGATGAGATTAATGCTCTTGATTGGGATGAATTCAAAGGTATGTTTCTCAAGAAATATTTTCCTAAGGCTATTTGACTTAGAATGGAAAAACAACTATTTGAATTGAGGCAAGAGGATGACTCAGTGGCTTCTTATGAAGAAAGGTTCATTCGAATGGAAAGGTATGCTCCAAATTTTATTCGAGACCTTAGTAAAATCAATCATTTTTAATCAGGATTAAAGCCAAAATATCGAATGACATTGGCTTCTCGTGAGTTCCAAAGTTATGAAAACTTATTCCATGTGTTGAGAAGGTGTAAATGGAGTTTTCCGGTGATCAAGTGTTCTATGAAAACCAACAGAAGAAGAGACCGAGGTGGTAGGAGAAAGAGAATAATTCTTCAAAAAGGTCTGATGTTAAGAAAAATAAAATTTTAGTTTGTGATAAATGTGGTAGAAATCATGCTAGGGAATTTATTTTGAATTCTGGAAAGTGCTACCGATGTGGTAAGATGGGACATAAGACTCGTGATTGCACCTGAAAAGATTAGGGTGATGGTAGGACAAAAATTTGATTTACAGTTAGTGAAATGTTTCAAGTGCAATGAGATGGGTCATTATGAAAATTAGTATTCGAAAAGAGCTCGAATGATCAGAAGCAGTCAGAATACAAGATGAAAGAGGTGGTGAAATCCTTTGCAACTACTTCAGCTGATATTGAGCCATCAAATGAAGTGGTATCAGGTACTTTGTTTGTTTTTTCAGATTATGCCAGTGTATTGTTTGATTCAGGGTCTACACATTCTTTCATCTCTAAAAAATCTTCTAGTAAATTGGGAATACCATCTCAAGAAATGAATTTTGATGTTTTGGTAAAAACACCTGAGGAAATGTTGAGGCAGAAAGAATTTATAAGAATCTTCTTATCCTTATCCGTGGAAAGAACCTACTTGAAAACCTTATTGGTTTACCTCTAGTAGAGTTTGATGTTATCTTGGGTATGGATTGGCTCTCAGTTTACCATGATAAGATTGACTGTAGAGCTAAAGATGTTTCTATTTAGAAAGACATTCAATTTGTGTAAAAGAAAAAACCCTTACTGTTGATAACATATCAAGAGGTTGAGAAACTTGTAAAAGATGGAAATGAATGATACGTTGCACATATTGTTGAAAACAAAGGAACCGTTCATATTAATGATGTTTCAGTGGTAAATGAGTATCTTGATGTTTGTTCTAATGATTTTCCTGGAATAATACCAGATCAGGAAGTTGAATTTACAGTTGACTTAGTTCCATATGCTAAGACAATTTCAAAACCCCCTTATCAAATGGATCAAATTGAACTTTTAGAGTTGAAGGAGCAATTGCAATATCTATTAGAGAAAGGTTTCATTCGACCTAGAACGTCACCATGGGGGGCTCCTATCTTATTTGTTAAAAAGAAATATAGTTCTATGATACTTTTCATTGATTATAGAGCCTTGAATAACATCACTCTTAAGAATAAATATCCTCTGCCGCATATCGATGATTTGTTTGATCAGCTCCAGAGAGCTCGGTATTTTTCAAAGATTGACCTAATATCGGGGTACCATCAGTTGAAGGTAAAGGAAACAGATGTTCTGAAGACTGCATTTCTTACAAGATATGGCCATTATGAATTTTTAGTAATGCCGTTTGGGTTAACTAATGCACTTGTTGTATTCATGGACCTTATAAATACAATTTTCCTTGAGTTCTTGGAAAAGTTTATGGTTGTTTTCATTGATGATATTTTGGGGTTTTCTAAAAGTAAAGAGGAGCATGAATGACATTTAAGGGTTATTTTTCAAACCTTAAAATAAAATAAATTGTATGGGAAATTCAGAAAGTTTGAGTTTTGGTTGCAACAAATTTCTTTCCTTGGTCACATTGTTTCTAAAGATGGAATAACTGTTGATCTTGCAAAAACAAAAGTTGTTGAAGAATATACAAGACCCAAAAATGTAACCAAGATTCATAGTTTTCTTGGTTTGGAATGATATTACTAAAGGTTTGTTAAAAAATCATGGTTTCTAGTCAAATGACTAAGTTAACTCAGAAGGGTGTTATGTTCATCTAGACAAAAGAATGTGATGATTTTTTTCAGGAATTGAAAAGAAGATTGGTGAAAGCTCCAGTTTTGGCACTACCTTCCAGGAATGGTGAGTTTGTTATCTATAGTAATGCTTCATTTAAAGGACTTGGTTGTATCCTAATGAAAAATGATCAGGTAATTGCTTATACATCACTTTAGTTGAAAACTCGTGAGGTGAATTACCCTACACATGATTTGGAATTAACTGTTGTTGTTTTTGCATAAAAAATTTGGAGACATCATTTTTTTTGGAGTAAAGTGTGAAATATATACCGATCACAAAAATTTTAATGTATATATTCATTCAGAAATAATTGAAAATGAGACAGAGTAAATGGTTATAATTAATCAAGGATTATTATTGTACAATTCATTACCATCCAGGAAAAGAAAATAAAGTGGCAGATGCTTTGAGTCGAAAAGGTAATGCTTCATTAACCAAGTTACATTTGGAATGTGATCCTTTGGTTAAGGATTTGAATAACTTTGGCATAGAAGTTGCTGGTGCAAGATGTTCTTCTGTTTTGTTTTAGGTATCAGTGAAATCTTCACAATCAGACACAATTAAGCAAGCACAGAAGCAAAACAGTGAGTTTCAGAAAAAGGTAGAGCTCGTTCAGAAGGGTAAGTTTCCTGAATTCAACATTGATAATGATTGTGTTTTGAGATTTGTGGAGAGATTGTGTGTGCCTTGTGATTCATACTTAAAGAGAGAGTTGTTATGTGAAGCTCATAGTTCTCCATTTTTTAGTTCATCTAGGTAGTACTAAGATGTATAGATATCTTCGGGAGTATTATTGGTGGGACAAAATGAAAAGAAAAATTTCTAATTTTACTGTGAAATGTTTGACTTGTCAACAGGTTAAATCAGAGCGGTAGTTACCGAAAGGGATGCTTCAGCCATTACCAGTGCCAGAGTGGAAATGGGAGAATATAACCATGGACTTCGTTGTTGGGTTACCGAAGACACGTCGAGGTAATAATACAATTTGGGTTATTGTTGATATCTTGACTAAATCTACTCATTTTGTTTGCTATACGAGATAATTTTTCCCTAGATTAACTTTCCCATTTGTATCCTAAATAGATAGTCATGTTACATGGAGTTCCCCTCTACATTGTATCTGATCGTGACCCAGGTTTACTTCTAACTTTTGGAAAGGCCTTCAGAAGTCATTGGGTACTGAATTAAATTTTAGTACAACTTTTAATCCTCAATCAGATGGGCAGTCAGAATGAACAATTCAGACCTTGGAGGATATGCTACGTTTTTGTTCGATTGATTATCAGGGAAGTTGGGACCAACATCTTTCATTGGTTGAGTTTTCTTATAATAAAAATTTTCATTTCAGTATACAGATGACACCATTTGTGGCATTATATGGGAAGCGGTGTCGAAATCTAGATTTTTGGAATGAAGTGGGTGAAAGGAAGTTGATGGGACCAGAATTGGTTGAAGATTTGGCAGAAAGAGTTCAGTTGATTTAGAAGCACATGAGAACAGCTCAGAGTCTGCAGAAAAGTTTTGTAGATAACCTGAGGAAGGATCTTTCTTTTGAGTTGGTGATCATGTTTTTCTCAAAGTATCTCCATGGAAAAGTGTGGTGAGATTTGGTAAGAAAGGGAAGATGAGTCCAAGGTTCATTTGACCTTATGAAATTCTAGAGAGATTTGGATCAGTTTCATAATGAGTGGCATTACCTCTGAGTTTATCTCAGGTACACAATGTTTTTCATGTTTCAATGTTAAGGAAGTACATGCCAGATCCATCTCATGTTTTGAGTCCAGAGGTAGTTCAACAGGAAGAGAATCTATCTTATGAGGAACAAATGGCCCAGATTCTTGACCACAGGAATCATGTATTGTGGAATAACGTGATTCATCAAGTAATGTTTTTTGTGAAAAAACCACATGATTGAAGAGCCAACATGAGAATCTGAAAATGCAATGAGGGACAAATACCCCCACTTATTCAATAAGTAAATAAATTGCGGGGACAAAATTTTCTAAAGGGGGAAGGATGCAACATCCCAAGTAAGTAAAGAATTATGGATTTTCATATCTATGTCAATTTATGAATTAGATAGTGTTTTAGAGGCTTAAAATGAGAATAAATCCAATCTTAAGCATGGAATACTCTGATATTTTTTAAAAGATTGTTTTACTGCGTTTTGATGGAAAACCATTTTTAAATCTAACTATTCAAAATTTTATAAGATCTATTTTTCAAAATAAAATTATTCTTTAGAATTCGGAAATTGAAATTTACTTTGGATAAATTTTTGGTATTTTTCTGAAAATGATCATTTTTTAATGAATAGTGAAAAATACTGCAGTTTACTTTAAAACTACTTTTTCAACTAATTTAATTATATGGTTAGATTATTTTTTAATTGTTTTTAAAATTTAATTAGAATATATTTTTACCATTTAATCTAATTTTGGTCATTGTAATTTATTTCACTTTGGAATTGGGCATAAACAAGTGCCAAACTTTTCATAGATATTGTTTCAAAAAAACCCCCTATTTGTTTTAACAAAGAGAATTATTTTTATTTTACTTACTGCAATTTATGTGTTTGGAATTTGGTAAAATGGATTCCATATTTGGAATCATAAGGGTCAAATTATGTAATTTAGACTCTTGTTTTTGGACAGTATGAATAGTAACGACGGTAATTATCTTTAATTATCGTGATTAATTAGTAATCGGGTTGTTAAGGGTAATAAAATAATATCATAATAATAACAAATGACCCCAACATGTGTCCTAATTCTACTGGTTGTGTCATGGCCGAACATGGGATGCCTTGTGCCAACTTAGGAACCCCATGGAATCACTTTTGGGTGATAGTGACACTTTATCATTTTATTTTTAATGAAAGGAGAATATCACAAATGTTTGTAACCCCAAATTAAAGAAATTTTAGTTTTGTCTTTGTAAATGATTTATTAGACTATAAATAGTCATTGTAAAGATAAAAATATTTCCTACATCATAGTAGTTTTTTTATAATTTTTAGACATTAAATAAATTAATTAATTTATGACACCATGATGATGCAACGATTACCTCATTAATGAACTATTTAAATAAAATGAAACGATAATGTAAAATCTAAGACATACACTTGTCAAAAACCCATTGGATGGGTGGATTTATAACCCTTATCACCTTATACTAGAAATATATTATTGTGATCCATTTAATATCTGAAACTCATTTTAAAATAAAGTAACATTTCATGACTTTCCATGAGTGCCCCTCCTCCCTCTTAAAAAAGACCCCCCCTCTACCCTCCTTACCCACGCCTATCAAGCCATTGAATCAGCCAAACTCTGATCATTTTATCTCTCTGCATACCTCTCTTCATCATAGAAGCCTTACCATAGGCAGAAATCTCTTCAAGAAACCCTTTTGGTTCAATCCAAGGGGAGTTACCCGATTTAAAGGTAAAGTCTTCTCTAATGTTCTTTTGTTTTATTTTTCTTCTCCAACCCCCTAAAATATTTTTATTACTTTCATTTGTAACAAAACAATTATCTTCAATATACTAGGATTTTGTTATGATAAGGATTCGAGCTACACTTACACACACTCCCATATAATGGTTAAAGAACATACTGTTTCTATGAATGTCGAATTTCTGCCTCACGAAACGATGATTGTTCAATCCTCTTTTAACACCCTTCATGGTGGACATTAAGATGTCACTCTATTTATATATGACATATATTATTTTTATGTTTTCCTTATGATTCGTTATTTTTCATTTATGGCATACCTTTATGGTTTCCATTATTGGTAAACGCGATAATTTTATTTTAGGAAGTGTGGACTACCGCCCCCTCAAAGTGATTTGAGTTGTTAATGCCATATGTGGGATGTATAAGGGATGGAGTTAATGATATTATATATTATATTATACTGGAATTATAATATACCTTTATATAATTATGATTTCATTCCATTAAATACGAAATAGAAATGAAAGTAGCGTTCATGTGTACGTACAGCTTACCGTCTCCATGAACGGTGCATTTCATTTCTTACCTCTAAATTTTATTTAATTTTATAAATGCATGTTTATACTGGATATATATGTTATATATGATTTCTACATCATGAATATAATTCTGGATATAATGGATATTTCACCCCATGAACAACTTGTAATTATAAGAAGTTTATTTTTGACTCAAGTACCAATGATCGACAAAACGACCATTATTAACTTAAATAATTACATAATTATAATAACATGGTGATAAGTGATATAAAAGGAACAATGGATTTGAAAAAGTTTCTTAGTCAATTATAAATTAACTCTAGTTTATTATTCAGTAGATTAAAGAATGATCGTGTCAAATCGGACATGAGGTAAGGGGCTTCGTCTCAATCTCCATTCATTGAGGCATATTTTGTTTTATACAAAACTTTCTTTTATACGGTGTATAAAGACCTTTGAATTTATGTTTTAATCAAAAGTAATCTTTTTGTATGAAGTGTTTTACTAAATGACAAAAGGAATGTTTTGTCTTACGTATGCGGCGACAACGACTTCGCCTCCGCCGTGACCATTATTTGAGTTTCTGCTTCCTCTACGAGCCATAACTTTTTTTAAATGAAAAATAAATACCATGTTATAATTTTCTTTTATTTTGGTATTTAAAATGGTTTTGATAATTTTTTTATTATATCAATGTGTTGTGTTGATATATTGGGATTTAAATGTGGAAATGTTATGTTTCCTTTATGCATGTTTTATGTGAAATGATTATGTTATGGTTCTTGGGCATTGTTTATGAAGACAGGTTGTTCTGTGATAAAATAAGGGCAGGTGAGCCTATGATAGCTCCCCAATGCATTGGGTAATCCAAAGGGGTTAAATTCTAAGGTTTCTCCAAAGAGAGTTATGGATTTTACTGTGATGGGTATTCCAAACGTAACCATGATGGTTACTCCCTACGTAAGAATGTTATGAATGCCTCAAGTTACCTTTATGTCTTATTATTTATATGAGTCATTCATGAATATTATGATTTCATGACGTATGTTAAAGTGATTATTTTTTATGAGTAATGTATGATTTCATTGATTCTTATGTATACATGGAATAATGTTTTCATTCCATATTTTTATATCCCTTACTAAGCTTTTTATGCTCATCCCATGTTTTTGAAATGTTTTTCACAGGTCAAGGGAAAAGTACATGATATGATGATAGTTTCGAGGAAGTGTCAAGAAAGAATCCATGTTTTATTTTAAATATGTATCCTTTAATGTGAAAAATTAATACTATCTTTTATGTAACCACCTTGTTTAAATGTGGAATGCAATGCATGATTTATGATCTAATTCTCTAAAACACTAAACCTGAAAAGATCCTCAATGAGTATTATTTTAATAACTCAAGATTATGTAATGTTTAAGGCTGGGGCCTTATAGTTTCTACTTCAATTATGACCAAGTATATATTTATTAAATCAAAGAAATCATAATTGATTTATTGTAGTATCAACTTCTCGAACACATTCATGATTGAGTATCCGCTTCTCAGACCAAGTTGTGGATTTTTTTAATTCTTAGTAAATGAATCAAAAGGCCATGTAAAATTATTATTATAAAGGTTTCGACTACCTATACTCAGTTGTTATGGTCTTTTAATAAAAGAATATGTTTAGTGAAAATCAACATGATCATTGAGAGAGTGTCAGTGAAGTGGAAAGGGGGATATTTTTTCCCCAAAACACTATAAAAAATCATATGTTATCCTTATCTATTTTTCCGCTAATCAACATAATTAAATAAAAGGAAACTTCATTTCTAAAAAATTCTAAAAAATGTTAAATGTTCTAATCTATCTATATTATTAGAGAGACATAATTCACCCCCACCCTCTTGTGTATATTATTATTATTGCAACCCTACCATACCTGAATGTAGAGATCCTATCACACTCTGTTGTGAAAATATTGTAGAGGTTTATATCGCAAAGAATCCAAGGTTGCATTAATGGGAAAATAACATACATCAGACGTATCATTCTTTGAGGAATTTTTCTCTGAGAGGTGAGGTTGTAGTGGGAATTATTTCCATAGAAGAAAATGTGATGGACCCCTTGACTATCACCTTATCTTATTAGAATCATGATTATCATATGATGTGTAGTTAACTAAAAGTCATGGGAAGTTGGTTCTAGTACAAGTGGGAGTCTATTGGTGTTGGGGTCCCCAGACCAACTGGATTTACATTGATTACGAGGTTATTAATTGTATTTAATATTAATAAAACATACTATTACATATTGTTTATTTTTATATATGAATATGATGTAATAATTCACTAGAATGTTTATCTCATTGATAAGGACATCACAATTCCCCACTATAATAAGAACCTAGAAGTGAAATTATGATATTCTTAAATATAGTTCTATAGTCAAATAAAATTTCATGACGAGAGACATAGAACAAGACTATCATGTGAATGTAATCATAAAAATATGTGGATTTTTCTCATGATGTTCACACTTTTTTTACCTCCAAGGCAAGGGATTATAATAACATACCCAGAAGATGGAATTCCACATGTTTTTGGGTCATTAGATATCCCTAGATAATAATTTTTATAATTGTCCATATAATTTAATATTATTATTAACACTTTTCAAAACTCTTACACATAGATGTATATATTAAAACATAATGATATTAATTCATGCATAAGTTGGATGCATTGGGTGCATCATGGGTGATGTATTAATAATGATTAAGTCGAGGAATGTTTTTCCCCTTCCATGTTTATGGAAGCTGATATCTCAAATCTTTGATTGGAAAAGAACCATTTCATTAAATTACATGGCCATGGTGTATCAACATTTTTATTTCATATAGTTAAATAAATACATATCAAGAACATAGGTTGATGACACAAATGTGAAGCTTTCTTGATGTGATATTGAGACAAAGTGATTATATTACACACTGAGTGTTTTTATGTGGTCATCATTGTTGTGAATTTTTTTTCATTTCTAGGGGTCTTTACCCAATTCTAGACATTAATATTGGAATATAGTCAATCCCACAAAATACCCATGAGAAAGAGTCCTAGAGGGTCATGCACTAAGTGTTTCCATTGATCTCAATTAAATTTAACTATAAATTGAATAGAATAAATATTACTCTCAAGACCTAGGAATAATTTTATTGATTTTTTATCAATAAAAAATCTTTATTTTTTAATGAAATATTTAAATTAAATATTTATTTGGGTATTCAATAAATTCCATGGAGGATGAACAGACCAATATCACATCCATTGATAAATTTTTATTTACAAGGTAATAAATTTCATTTATCTTTACACGCATTGACGCACATCACAAAATAATAATAATAATAATAATAATATTATTATTATTACTATTATTATATGGTATGGGGGTTTAAGAATTTAATATAATTTTAAGGGATGAAATGAAATTAAATCATATTTCCTAACATAAACTCTAGCTTTATAAATAGATTCTTATGTCTATTGTGTTGCATGACATATAAATTTAATATCATTTCCCAAAATGAAATTCTCTCTCGATTCCCCCTTCCCTTTCCTACTCAATAATGATAAATGTAAGATATATTTCATTAAGACCAAAGGATGAGACATAAACATGAATTATGAAAGAAAATTGATTCACCGTGCTAAAACTAGTAAATAAATTGGTGTTTCTCAAAGTTCAATGGGACACTTCTGGATTACCGCTAGAATGATTATATCATTGGATCCTCAAAAAACAATAAAGACAATCTGAAATGGTTTTCTTAAGATCAGCATCAGCAACAAAGAAAGGGCCCATAGATGATATAATTATTTCTCTAAATCATAAAAACTTAACTATAAATTTAATTTGAAGGACTATACCACAGGGTTTCGGGTAACTATATAATAAAATAAGTTTTAATTTAATTCCCACCAAAGGTACATCTATTGCACTTAGAACCATAAGTAATCATGAGGTAATAAAAAAAGGATAGGCGGCTCATGGTGTTGTATGTCATAGAGTCTAGACGTGAGGCTAGAAAGAAAATCTATTACACTATGTGGTTTTGGCTCTGCATGTAATATAAATTGTCGATTCAATGATGAGAGGTTGATCACATATGTACTAAATTAACATGTAGTCATTACCTGATATGCTCGGTATGCAATTCATGTTGAGAGTTTTAGAGTCACACGGAGTACACGAATTGCAGGGGTGTTTCAACCAAGAAAAAATTGTATGTGAATGCAATTTGAGTACATGAATAAATGTTGTGATTCAAGTTATATATGGAAAATAAATTTTATGTGGTGGTTTTATTAAAAACGTTTTATGCTATACATAAAGAAAATATATGATATGATGGGGTTTATGCATACATGGTATGAAAACAAGGAATTATATGATTTTCAATATAATTTGAAGTATTATATCAATAACCAAATGAGATTATCAGGCACGACATAATTTTCAGAGAAGATGCGGTGAAAACTTCATATATACATATTGAGGAATGTATTCGGCCTCATGATTGAGATAAATCCTTAGATAGATCTATTATTTTCACCAAGAAATAGTATTTCATGAGATATTTTGGGATATGTTAAAAATTGTGAAAGTTATATCATTTTCAAAAAGAAAATAGAGTATTTATGATCCCCATAAGTTACACAAAGAATAAATCACATATGCTAGATTCATACAAAGGATGGGGAGAACCACATTCTTATACACAATAATATAAGAAGAACTATTAAATTTACTCTATCACATGAAGAATATCTCAAGTAATCCTTGTCATGAAAAGAAATTTCTAAAAATAATGCATATAATGTTACAAATACTCGATGGTAATATTTTTTGCATGGAATGAAGAAACATCATGAGACCAGGGATTCATGAAGGTGAAGAAGAGTGAATACTGAGACCTTGTGCATTATTTTTGTGTGATTGTGTGTGGTTTTTGAGTAATAGGAAAAAAATGAGAACTATGATTTTTTGCGAAGAGGGAGTCCAATTTTGAGAATAAAAGTGAGGTAGTGTGCATGGTTTCATTATTTTGTATTTTACCCATGAGTATAGAGATGAGAATGTACTAAGATATTCAAAAATATTTATCTAGTATATTATTTAGAATCAAAAAACAATACGAAAAGTATACAACCCAAATATAATTACATAAAATAATAAAAACAACATAAGATATTATGTTGGGTTTTTTCAAAAATCACACAAATTGATCCAAGATAGAATGAAGATCATTTGATATTATAAGATGAGAACCAATTAAATATTGTATGAAGGAGAGAGAAGATACTGAAGATATGTAGTATTTTTAAAATAATAATTTCACTGGTGAGTATATTGTTTTATAAGAGGATTTAGCTCATGTGATGATTTGTATGTTAAGAAATCCAAATGTTCATATTCTAAAGTAGAGTAGGAAAACATGATTTTTTTTACACGAGTAGAGTGGATCTTGTATGAATATGAAGGAACAAGATTCTCAAGATTCATTTAAAAGAAAGAAGGAGAAATTGGAGATATTTCTACCTAGGGTCCATTATTGAATATAAGGATGATTGGGGTGTATAGGCAATCAAAGATAATAGAAGGTAGTTGGGGTGTATACAAAGCCATAGTAGAATAGTTGGTGGCTGAGCTGTCGAACTAGAAACAATTGGAGGATCAACTAATATGATATATAACTAGCTTCTACTAAGGCCTGGTGATTAGGTTTTACAATGAATAATGATTCTGTGTGACTCATGAGACCATTATAATTGATATTAAAATTATAGAGGATAAACTATAGGTTTGTGTGACTATCCAACTATGATAACAAGTACGCCTTTATGATGAAAATTTTAAATACTAGATGCTTTCCTCTCTTTTTTTATTTCTATTTAAATAGTGAGGCTTTGAGTTTTTTACTTTGTGAATCAAGAATATCAATACATTCAAGAGATTTAATTAAAAACTGGAATTCCTAAAAGGAAACCACTAACTCAATCCCTATCTGTAGTTCACTAAATATAGGATCTATAATGTTATTTTTTATCATGTACATCTGAAATTATTTATCAATTATAAAAAAAATATAATTTGGTTATTCCTAATAGGCTCTTGAAATTTGCTTTAAATGTTAATGTGGCATTAGAGTGATAAAATAGTTAACATATAATTATTTATTAATCATTTATTAGCACTATGAAATTTGTATAGTCTATTTGTATTATTAATAATTTAAATTTGGAAATAAAATTAATATATTTTATTTTTTCTCACTCCTATGACTAAGAAAGAGTTATATTAACATTAATAACATCTTAATAATCAATCAAGATATGATGAGGGTTATATCCCTATAACACAAGAGTCTATATACTATTTACCAAAGTTACACACCATGTACATGTGTTCAATGAACCAAGATGAATCATGTTTAATGTTGGTCATTCTGTATTCACTATACAAGTAATATATTTAATACACACCATATGTTGACTTTGAAAGGATATATACAGTTTGAAAAGACATTATGCCATCTGAAAGACTTACAAGATGAGTAGTCTATGTGATTTAATGGTGTAAATCATGAGGGTCCATGCCTTTTCTTTTATTTACTACACAACATCGGGACTAGAAAACCCTGAAATTTCATGGTCTCATGAAGTGCAGAGAGAATATAGACCATTACCTTATACAAATATATGAAAAAAAAACAAACCCAGTCCCTATGTTTGTGTTGTAGATAAAGGAAGTGGAGGTTACACGACATGTAGCTCAAGTTCATGTCATGTAACCTATTTTACCTTCTTCTATTAGTTTACACATAGATAAAAAATTAACAATATAATTAATCTTATTTACATGTGTTCTAAATCTCATTAATTTGATAGTATATTTCATGGTATAGGATTATTAATTATATTTTGTATTAATTTAATGTAAAATTCTGAACTTTAATCTTTGTATGGTATTTAATTACAGTGATGTTTTTCTGCATTAATAGAATCACATTTCATGTACTCTTAATTTGATCATGCATTATGTAGTGATAAATTCACACCGTGAAATTATGATCCTCAAAATATATGTTGGATTCCAAGTGATTAGATATTATAAGGGCATTATGAGTATTTTTGATGGGTATATGCCATTATCTCCAAGTACAAATGCATAATTTATTATTTATAAATCAAAATTAATTACTTTAATTTTTTAAAATTATAGATGTTGGAAATATCTAGATGGTTTAAATGGAATTAATATAAATTTAGTTATTGAATTATTCAAATAATTAATTGAATTACTTTGAGGTGTTTATCTTAATTAAATATTTATTTAATGTAATTTATAACTATATTGTAAAATTATATCACACTCTTATATGTGGGTGATCATGAGCTTAGACTAGACCTATTTATGTGATTTATTTAAATTTCATTTGTTAAAATAAATAAATAAAACTAGTGGTATACACAACATCACATCCTCTCATTATGTTAACGTGTCCATGCCCACCATTTAATTTATATAAACCCCTTTAAACCAATAAATTATTTCGCCTCACCTATGTATGAGTAAATCTTATGTCATGGTCAGAGCTCTGAGGAATGTGAAGCTGGATCATGTATATAGATGAGAAAAAACCAATCTATGATATTAACAGGATCCTAATTGGAATAGTGCAGCTCAACCCAGTAATGGTTTAATGAGTTCTTCCACTAGGGCTGGAGATGGTATATCATGAATTGGATAAACCAATTATTAGATATAGATCAATATTATATATATATATATATATATATATATTTATTTCAAGTTTTACATGGTTATAAGTTTATTTGAATGGATAGAATTCACATTAAATAAATTAATTAACAAAGCATGCAGAAAGGAAATAAATTACTTGGTTATGTATAATTTTATCAATACATAGCTAATCATTTAAGTTAATCCACTTCTTATTAGTAAGTATGTGATAAAGGTAATGTGTACTATTATTAAAAAAATATAATCCTTAAAATTAAATATTATTTTAGTATTTCCTTCCACATCTTGGGTTGAAATCAAGTATTAGTAAAAAGTTGTTGACCTATCTTCATCAGGGTGGTTTCACTTAACGGTGAATTTAAAACATTATTTTTGGGTAAAGTTATCCTAGCTCACATTAAGGGTTGATTAACACTCTAAAACATTGTGAAATTAGAAATAAAAAGTAATGGAAATCATTAACCGTGATTTCAAGATTATGGTGTCCACTCAACAAATCAATGAGTTTTGTGTGAGTAAAGTTGGTATGATATGCCTACCTTATTGCCTTTCAATATCTTATCAGACATCCATCTCGGTTATGAGAAGGGACATATGGATCTATATCACTAGAATATATATTAAAAAATATATTATAAAACCAATGGCGAGGTATATTGAGTTTCAAAAAAATAAATGGAGATGAATAAACTAATAAATTGAAGTTCATTAACTATTTTTTTAATCCAGATAAAGTATTAAAACTTAATTCTTATTTATTAGAGAAATGGAAATCCATACGACATTTAATATATCACATTGATCTATACTATATAAATACAACCTTCTCACCATATAGTTTTTTTATTAATGTTATTGATATATATGTGTTATACTAGACAATAAATTGAAATTATAAGTGCTAGAAATCACACTTCTATGTTTCTTACTAAAGAGAATAGTGATGAGGAAGTATCTATCTACTTGAAAGTGTGGATGATTCCATAGATATCCAATGTCTCATTCAATCATATGTGTTTAGTTATATACATAAAAAAAATTAAGATATGAATTCTTATTGCATCAATTCTCACCTACACGATCTTTATCAAGAGAAGGTGGGATAAGAGAGATATGGGATACCAAATGTATTATTCATATAAAATTGTGGATATTAAGAATCTTCTTGGAATCTTGTAGTCATGTTTATTGGATACATAGGGAACTTAGACATATTGGGTTATGAGATTCTTGATATGCTATACAAATATCTCATCCTATATTTTCTACCTAAAGGCTTCTCCAATTTCATTGGGAATAATAATATGATCAATAGAAAGAATACTATTTCATAAATTCCTACTCTTATCATCTAATTTTATAAAGATTATAGGTGTTAAAAATCTATTTTCCTTATGTTAATTAAGAACATGAAGGAAACGTTTAAGGGAAAAATGACTCATTCCATGTTTTTGGATCCTATGAACCATCCTACTGAGATAGAGAAGATCCAAAGGAAAGAAAAGGAACAAAATGCAGTATGTTCTGAAAGCAGTATATTTTTAATGTGAACAAATATGACAAAGAAAAAAGAAAAATTATCTACTAAATATGAGAGGATAAGATTCAATTGCATTTATCTTTATGTGACATCTTTTTATATCTACAAATTTGGTATTAGATATAGCTTGTGGTAGTCAAATACTTATCAAAATTCATAAACCAAGTACATTCAAGAATATATCCAATGGATAGGTGGATCTTTAAGTAGTCAATGGAATAATAATTAATAATTTCAAAATATAATATTACCACCTTCTACTACCAACATGGATTATTTTTTTAAAATATTTTTATTATGTACCAACTACCACCAAGAACAAATTTTATATATCAAATTTAGATATGGATGAAATTATTTAAAACATTAGATAGAAGATCTATTTATTTTACAAGGATAACATATGTTATGTTATGAGCCATTTAAATAATAGTATTTATTTGATAAATTATGATAAAAATGTATTTGAAATTGATAATGGATAGAATTCAAATGGATAATTGAACACCCTGTTGAGGAATCACTGTCTAGGTTACATAAATGAGAAGCATTCAACAATGATTTATATATATTGTTATTCAAACTAATTATATAATAGGAATTTACATATTTAATTCTTGTTTACAAGGGAAAATGAATTTTTTTTTGATTTGGTGAAATATAATTGGAGCTTCAATAATTGGTACACATTGTTGTGTGTAGGTATTTTTTAATAGAATATTGAGGTGTCCATTTGTACTTTATAACATTACTTTATGAGTAAGTAGATATGTCTATATTTACTTGATGAGGTATAATTATGATCCCTTTGGGAAATAAAAGTAATTCATCAATGATGTATAGAATAAACATGGAAAGAATATAAATAATATTTTACCTCATCGAGTTGGTAAATATCCTAACCATGATTTCATTTACTTTCTACTAGTTTTTGGGATTCTATCATAACTCACTCCACCTTATACACTATTTTGGAATGAATCATGTGAAAGTGGAAATACTAAATTACTAGACATGTAAATCTTGATGTTTATTTTTGAAGATGTTCCATTATCTCTTTTTGGATATAAATTACAAGATACATCATATATTCTAAACTAAGTGCCAACTAAAGAAACTTGTAGAATACCATATAAATTTAATTATGAAAATAAGTTCATGTTTTAAAATTCTCATTCAGGGGGTTGTGTAGTGTTTGTTAATTCCCACAAAAAAAAGAAACTAACACCTAAAGGCATGATGTGTATGTTTACAGAGTATCCTAATAAAATAAGGGGATATTTTCTATATAATCCCTTAGACATTAATGTGATAGTCACAATACATGCCATTTTTCAGAGGGAGCAGGTCATAAAGAAGGATAGTTAGAGAGAGAGATTAAAATAGATGATTTTGATGATCATGATATACATGATTTGGTATAGTAAATGATTCCATTGGCCCCCAAAGAATATATATTTCCTGAATTATATGTACTACATATGAGTCCCATATCTATTAGAGAACTAGAGAGATATGGTTTTCTATTCATTGGGGATGGTGACTACTTTTTGGTGTAAAACAATAATCATATTTCATAAAATGAGGTACTAGAGAGCTCAAAAGTTATCATATATTAAGAATATATGAATTTTTATATAGATCCCATGTATCAGAACCATGATTGGGTTATGGTCAATCAATCAATTGATGTAAAAATTAATGTTTGAAAATGTGTATTCAAGGGAAACGTAATCATGGAAGGTGTCAAGAATATCAGAAAAGTAAGAATAGTGGTTGAAGGGTTTAAATTTTTTCAAGGAATTGAATATTATGAATCCTTTTCAATAGATACAATTTTTAAATCCCTCAGAATTCTATATTCTATATTAGCATTCCATGACTATGAAATTTAAAAACTGGATTTCAAAACAACCTTCCCTAATATGAACCTTTAGGGGGATATCTACATGACACAGCATAAAATGTTTTATGTGTTCGAGTAATTTCAAAAGGGTGTGATTTTTTCATAAATCCATTTATTGATTTTAAAAATCATTGTGGTCATAGAAAATTTGGTTTGATTGAGCTATAAAATAATTTGGTTTAATTAAAAATTAATGGGATCCATCTGAGTACAAAAATTCAATGGGAGGTTGGTTTTTATTCCTGTAGTATATGTCGATGAAATATAAATTATTGGAAATGACATACCGGTATAACATTTAGTTAATTATTAATGATGAATTTAATTTTCATGAAATAGTTATAAAAAATAACCAACATCATTGGCATCAAGATCATTTATGATAGATATAAGAGGCTTCTCAGACTATGTAAAAGTAAATAAATTTACTAGATACTAAATTTATTTAGTATAGAGTAATATAAGATGGGATTGGTTCTAGATTCACATGGTATATATCTTTACAATAAGATGTTTCCAAAAAAACATGGAAGAAAATGAATGAGGAAAATACCATATTATTATTTGATAATATCAATCATGTATACAATGTTGTGTACTAGGATTTATGTTTCCTATAGATTTAATGTGATAGGAATATATAATGTTGATCCAGGTGAAATCATTGGTATCTTCTTAAGGTTTTCCTTATGTATCTGAGGCATACTAAGGATATGTTCCTTGTATATGAAGGATACGATAATTTGTCATAAAAGGACATACTTATGGTGTATTTTGGAGATATCATAATGATTTAAAGTTATATATGGGAAATTTATTCAGTATTAATGAATGATTTTTGAGATAGAAGGTTAAAAGTAGCCAATTTTTTTGATTCTATTACAATTTTTGAGTTTATAGGGGCTTCTAATGAAACTAAATAAGTTGTTTTCAAATGAATGTTTGTTAATGATATTTATGTTGGGCCTAATAGTAAGGTTATTACCACATATTATTTTCATAATTATACAACGGGGTTTCTCACAAAGGATTCAGGGTCACACTAATGGAAAAATGCACAAACATTGAAAGTATATCCTCCAGTGGGATTTTCATGAAATAGTGATGTTGCATTGAGCATAGATTCAATGGAAGATAATGTGCCCACATATTGACTAAATCCTTATCCAAGTAGAATAATGTGTATCACATGAGTGCTAGTAGACTAAAGGTCGAAATTAGTTGGCTTTAGTGAAAGTGGGGGTCCGTTGGATTTGGTTTCCTAGAACCAACTTCTATATACATTATGATTACCTTTATCCATTTTTTATAATTAATATACTTAAAATTACATATTTATTTTCATCTTTGTAATGATAAATGTAATAATTTCATAAATATAACCATTCCACTAATGTTTTATAATAGATCCCCACTATGATGGGAACCTATATATGATACAATATTATTATTAAATATAAGTTCTATACACTGGTGATATCATTTGATGAGATGATAATGACATAATATATCAGCGGCGGATACTAGTAGGACTTCAACACACTTTCACATGATATATTCCCTTAGTAATTTCTAGTATATGAGATTATGAGAATAGGACCTTCAAGTTGGAAATCCCTATTTACAAGTGGAATTTGATGTTCTATATAAGGTTGTGTGAATTGATACTTATACATTAAGATTATTATTAATAGATGACATTAGTCATATACTTTGATGTATTGATAAAACCTATGATGAAATATGTTTTTAGTGAAGTAGAATATGTTGGGTGACTAATGAGTGATTTTTCATTAATAAATAATGTGAGAAAAGACTTTTACCATATATTCATTAACAAAATTTGATATCTTAGGACCATTTATGCTAATGTAACAACCTAAATAAATCCATTAATATTGTTTTATATGTTAATGTTCAATTATATAATGTTAATGAAAGAGTTATCAATAAAATAGATTGATGACACCACCATAAAAATTATTTGATTAGAGATATCATGATAAAGGTATTATATTACATAGTGAGTGTTTATATGAGGTTTTGTGTCATTATGATATTAAATTCTTTCTCTATCAGTTCCTTGGTGTGTTTATAGACACTAACCTTGTATTTTAGGTAGATCCACCCAATTCCACTAAGAAAGGGGCCTAGAGGGTCACACACTAAGTTTATCTAGAATGTTGATTAAATTATATTTGATTTTAACACTTTATAATGAATATTTCTCCTACTACATAGCTTAATAATCATTCGACACTAGTTAGTGACCAATATTTAATTAAACAAACTTTATACGAATAAATATCTAAATTATATAATAATAAATATTTATTCATAACATTTAATGAATAATATATTAATTTTATTTATGGATAAATGATACAATTAATTTTATTTATTAAATATATAGTCATTATTGAAGGATTGATAAATATTATGTATGCTTTCAGACCAATTTTAATAGTTTGATAGAAATGATATATTAAATATCATTTAGACAAATGATAATTTATTTATTTAAGAAAATAAAATTTTTCTTACACGGGTGTTGTACATGTCAAACAAAAAATAATAATATTTATATTATCTTTAGACACATGGTTATCAAAGGAAAAATGTATTTTCTAATTTTATTTTGCAAATTACAAACTATAGACCATATTTATAAATATCTGGTTATATCACAATCTAGAATTAGCTTCATGTTCTGCAGAACAAACCCAGAAAGAATTCACTTGAGCCCAAGAGAGATGATTTTAAATAACACACTCAAGAATAAGATCACCAATCCACCTCCAACCTCTCACAACTTATATAGACAATTAAGAATACTTCATCCAAGAAGAGATTATTACTATGAATAATGATGAATGAATCAAGAGATTAGAATCAATTATTCTAGCACTCGACAATTCTATGACCACATTCTAGGTTTTCAAAGAATCATTAAAACACAACTATATGAATTCTAGCCTTAGATACTACAAAATAATGATGGTATTACAAGAGCAGTCAACTAAATCATTAAATAAATAAATATTTATATGGGTAGGTAATTATAAATCAAACTATAAATTAATTAAAAATTATATGTGATGATCTTTCCTTCTTGTTCCAATATTTACGAGTTAATTAATCTTTGATTTTAAATATATTTTTGATGATTTTCTTCCTCATGTACATTAATACAATTCATTGATTATAGAAAAATATGATTTGGCTATAACCAATGGGAACTTTCACTACATCTGGAACCTTTAAACCCATCCCTTGACCCAATCTTAATAACTCTATAAACCAATATTGGTTAGAATTGATGCATTCCACCTTTAACTTATATACATACATAGTTAGTTTTCCCTTTTCTCTATCTTGAATACTCTCAACTCTCATGGGAGATCCTTTTTTACATAATTTTTCTCACATATATGTGAGGGGAACCTAGGTATGGGGTCACCTAAAAGAAACTGTGGACTCACTGGATTGTACATAATAAAGAGGAGGGTATTATTTATAAATAGAAATTTTAGTTTAATAATGATAATAAAAGAATCCATTTAATAATAACTAGATAAAATGAAACCCAATACATTGATAGGCCAGTCAAGGTCATGATCATCCATACATGAAATTACTACACTTTTAGAACTAGCTATCATTAATTTCAATTCATTCTATATTAAGATAAAATTTCAAAGATAATAAGTTAATTATAATATTATTTATTCAATTATTATATCTTAATAATCCATCAAAATAGTCCTTGAGATTCCCATCTATTGAAATCTTAAATAAACTAAATAGATAAAATTAATTAATAATTAATTCATACAAATTGTGTATGTGAAAGATACAAGAATTTTACCCATATGGTATATATTAATTTTTTTTAAATGTAAAAAAATTAATTTAAAATGTAATGATTGTAGTTTTTTGTACTTTTCCTTTAGATATTTCTTTGTATATATCATGGTTTTCCTTGAATTAGGTGTGTGGTTTGGGTGTCTCAAGACCATGTAAATTAATATATTAAAAATATTAATATATCTTAAACAATATGGGTGAATTATTTTGATATTAATGGTTTTCTCATTCTTTGGGACCTCGTATGGGAAATAAGATTCCATGGTTAATTACATGAAGTGGGGTTCACCCTATACATGACCTAATGTTGGTTAGTGTTTGATGTTTGATTGGAAGTGACTATTAGTGAGTATGTTTAATAAGTAAAAAAAATTATTTACTTTTATTAAATAATAATAATGTAACCCTGTATCTATAAATACCATATTTTGGAAAATTTATAGTGTTAGCTAAATAAATGAGGGAGGATTTAAGAAGAGGATGAGTGTTCTTTTTTAGCATTCAGAAACTCAAGGACGTGAATCAACAAACAAATTGAAGTAGACTGTGATATAGACAAAAAACATGGGAAAACATTTTCTCCTTCACCGGTGGACTCATTTTACAGTAATGATTGATTAAAAATAAATATAAGGATCATTATTTTATGGTTTATTCCCTTGTTGTTTTTTTTGAGTATGGATTTTGGATTAACTACTTAATTTTTCTTCGATTCTAGTTATCACACGAATGAGATTAATTATATATAAGCATGATTATCTATTTTATTATTCCTGAGTTCATAGGGTATATTTTTCAAAATTTTCCTAATTAAAACTCTATTCATTATATAGTAGGTTTTACTTACAGCTTATGCCCAAAAATAGATATGAAGATTGTATTAATTTAGTATAGTCCTATACATTTCTTTAATAGTCCTATTTATTCTTTCAACAAATCCATTTTATTGATGTGTTCTTGGTGTAGAGAAGGTGTATTTAATACCCATATTTTAGCAAAAGGAATTTAATTCCATATTCCCAAATTCTCCACCATGATCACTTCTTAATTAAATTATTTTAAAACCTTTTTCATTTTGAAAATCTTTGTAAAAACTTTCAAATAATGTAAAATCTTTATTTTTAAACTTTAAAAAGAAAATCCATGTAAATCTAGAATAGTCATCAACTAAATCATATACCTATAATTTACCATCTAGGATTGCTACTCTTGAAGGTCCAAAAAAATCCATATGGATAAGTTCTAGTGGTTTAGATGTAGAAATTTTGTTCACAAATTAGAAGAATGATTTGTGTTTCTAGCCAAGTTGACATGCATCAAAAAACCTATCACTTTCAAACATGAGGCTAGGCAAATCAGAAAATAATTATTTCTTGTATAACTTATTAAAAGCATATATATTACAATGTCCAAGTCTTCTATTCCAGATCCAAGATTCATTTATCTTAGTAGTTAAGCAGTTTACTTGTTGTTTACACAAGGAATTTAAATCCAGGGAATACACATTATCAGTTCTATGTGATCTAAATTTAAGTAGTTTATTTTTGAAAATAGAATAGAAATTGTTAGAGAAATCAAAAGCATAACCATCATCACAGAGTTGAGAGATACTTATCAAATTTTGTTTCAATACGTATACATAAAGTACTTTAACGATTGATAAAGCTTGTGGATCTCCAACTATTCTGATGCCAATTATCTTGCCTTTGTCATTGTCACCAAAAGTAACTAGTCCACCATCTTTTGAGTTAGTTTAGTGAAATTTGACGAGCCTCTACTCATATGCTTTAAGAAGCCACTATCCATACACCATATGTCCTTCTTTCTTCTACGACCTGATTCCTATAAAGGAATTTAAATAAATTGCTTTGGTACCCGTATTCTATTGGGTCCATGAGTGTTAGCCAGCAATGATCTGGGAATCCAGACTTTCTTATATTTTCTAAATTCAGTAGAATCAAATAAATTATTTGATACAAAATCTTTCATAATGAGACTTATTTGAGGTTGTCTTAAGAATCAATTTTTATAAATATATCCCCTTTTCCTACAATAACTACAATTTAATCTTTTTGTGCTTAGAACAAAATAATCCTTGTATATATTAGGTTTTTCACCTTTAATACCAATTCCAATTCATTCTTTCTTAATGATAGTTTCCTTAGGAATTTCATTCAAAGAGTTTTCTCCTTTGGTAAAAACAATGGTTGCAGTTTAATTGGTTTCTACTTCATTTTGCAGTGTTTTTACCTTTGATTCATAATCAGTATAGTTATTGTTAATTGAATTATAGTTTTCAGTTAACTCCTTAAGTTGTTTTAGTATTGTATCACTTTCATTTGAAATAGCCTTGTGAATGTTCTTTAAAGACTTATGCTTCTTAAAAAGAGAATCATATTTTTCATCAAGCATGTTGTAGATGGATGCAACTTTTTCATTAGAATAGATTGTTTCAGAACTATAGTTTTCATTATAATCAGATGAGTAGTTTGATTGTAACCCATCTGTTTCTACCATAAAGCACATGTTGGATTTCAGATTTACTTCTTCCTTCTTTGAGTCTGATTAAGAATAGATTCTGGAGTCCTCAGACACACTCCATGTAGCTTTCATTTCATTCATATATTTTTTCTCATAATCATTCATTTTGAATGACTTCTTCTTCTTGTCTTCTTTTAACTGAGGATAGTCGGGTCTGATGTGCCCCATTTTGTTGCACTCATAACATTTAACTTCCATTTCATCCTTTTTGAAATATTTTCTGAAGCCTTTATTCTTTCTGTAGAATTTACTAAACTTTCTAGCTAGCTGAGCCATTTATACATCATAATTTGATGAATTAGAACTTTCTAGTTTCAACTTTACTTCCTTTTTCATTATCTTTCATCTTTTAATTTGTGATGACACAAATAAGGAATTTTCATCTTTCTTGATAAAAACATTATTCATTTTATTCATCTTGCATCTCAGCTTCATATATCCTAAGTGTTCCAATCATCTCTCTCATAGTTAGGTCTTTGATAGGTGTTGACTATCTGATTGAAACAGAGATTCCATTCCATTTAGTAGGTAGTAGTATCAGTACTTTTAAAACTTGATCTTCTTGTTTGATAGGTTCTCCTAAAGCAGTAATATTATTGACAACTATTGTAAATCTTCCATTCATTTGAGTAATGTTTTCACCTTCAAACATTATTAATGTATCAAATTTTAGATTAGTATTATCATATCTCATTTTCCTAACAATTTTTGTTCATTTATAAGAAACAGCAATAGTTTTCCATATCTCATATGCTGTCGGGCATTGAGATACTCTGTTGAGTTCATTAGGCCCTAGACCAAATATAATTTCATTCATTTCCTTAGAGTTCATATCATATTCTCCTTCAGTAGCTTCACTCCATGTCTCAGGATCTTCAGGTATTTTATATGGAGTTAGAATAATAGAACATACTCTGTATCCAAGGTTTTTTATATAAATTATCATTCTTGACTTCCAACATCTATAATTTTCTCTATTGAAGTATGGTGCACTCACCATAGACATTCCCTCTCTTTTATCAGTCATCTAGCTCTGTGTATAATCCTTAATCACTTTCAGCTTGTTAAATTTTATCATAAAGCTCCTCCTCTAATACCAATTTTTGGATTGGGTTATACCAAATATACACAAGAGGGGGAGAATTGTTGCTTTACAAATTCATCATGAGATCGTGTTCTGTCCTTTATCTTTAATCAGATAGATTAATACAGCAGAAATTAAAATAGCCGGGACACATGATGTACAGTGGTTCATGGAATATAAGGCCCCTAGTCCACTCCACCAATGTTCTACTCCACAAGCTTTGTGATTTTCATTATATGGTCCTTTTATTAATAGACCATTCCACAAATGAGTACAGCTAGTTGACACCATTACAATCTAAGGAAAAACAGACCCTTCTGGTTCAATCGTAGAACATACACAAAATAATACGATAAGTCAGTTACTCAAGATAAAAATAATTATTTGTTCTTTTAAAATACATTCCCGTTATTCTTCACAATTGCAACAGAATGAGATTTATAGTAGATGGATCATCTTATTCAGAAATAATGATCTTCAAGTAAGACTCATTCTGAGTCGATCCGGTTGTAGTAGATATAGAAAAATAATTCGCAACTTCAGCAGTAGTAGATTCACAATAGATCTTCAATGTCAAATGAGTGAATCTTCTATCGTGTTTCTTCTTCTTCAATAAACAGATCTTTGTCGCTATTTGTAATAGCATATCTCTAAGTCTCGATTATATCAATTTTATCGACTTTTTCATGTAGCATATTTTGTATATCGAAAGAGTATATGCTCTTGTGTTTTGGTTTTTGACCTTGTACATTGTATATATTGAATTTCAAAATAGCACAAATATATCAAGCGCTTTCTCTACAAATTCAAGTCCAAAAAAGTCACCTTCAAACTCAGAATATTCAAAATAATTCAAAATAATAGAACAGTCATAACTCCCTTGAAAACTCGAAATGAAAAGCTCCTTTTAAATTGATCATTTGAATCATAGATAAATGACTTTGAATCAGTCAAAGAAGCACTTGAAAATCATCTTTTAATCTGGCTTGAAATCAGCCTAATAATTCTCTTGTAGACCGTTGCATGATAATAACGTCTTTAATTCTCCAACACCAAATGCAAGGTTCAACTGTATAGCATGTATCTTCTGAATGTAAGGTTGATCAAAAATGTAAGGTTGATGATGTATCCTTTGAACATAAGGTTGAATACAAGCGTAAGGTTGATAAAAAAATGTATGGTTGATCATCTATACTTTTCATTCCAACATTCAAATGTATGATAAATGATCCATACGTTTATAAGCTTCCAAACAAAAGGTACATGATTCATACTTTTTGATGAAACGTAAGGTTGTTCACAAAAGTAAGGTTGATGAACCATACTTTTGAGAAACAAACGTAACATTTAAAACTTATGTATGCTTATTCATCCATAATTTTCCAATATACCAAACATAGGCTTCCTTCTTAACATAGGGTTCTTCTTCCATATCATTCTGATAATGTATGGTTGTTTAACCATAATTTTCTAATATCTGATAAAGTATACATTGCATTCCATCCTTACACTAAACTTCTCCACGTAGGGTATGGACAATGTTTCTAGAACACGCTAATGCGAATACTTTAGCAATTAATTCTCATTGTTCAAGAACCTAAATATTTATTCCAGTAATAAAAATATAATGAATAATAAATTCCTGGAATACACTTAAAACAAAATAATTATAAAACAATTAAGGGTATTTGTGTGAATCAAAATAATTATTAACATATAGAGTATTTTTCACAACAATTTCCCCCTTTTTAATAAAAAATATTTCCATTATTGGAAACACAACTCTCTCAATAGAGGCATGTTCAAACCCAAACCCAGACACATGGATATGTTGCTTAGGAATTTCATAGTGGATTTAGTCAGCCATGAAAGGGTCGATGGTATGATTTTGATGGGTGAATTTACATGTATTTTTATTTCCTAACAAAACATTCCTTGGAGGCTATGAATATAGGGGATAGACCCCCATGGAAGAGAAATATTTGTGATCTGGTATATACCATGCATAACCAGGGTGGTCCCTAGGGAGGTGGTGATGAGGGTGGATCATGTGGAGCTTTATAGGAAGGATCCACTAGTGATGGGTGACACAATGATTAATTCAACCACCACCACCAGGTGGCCCACTCTAGGATCATAGAGCTGGAGGTCTGGGTCGCAAGCAATTGTAGGCTATAGCGGGATATGACCATGCTTATCATGAGATGATTCAAGGTACGATCTTTGAATTTTATACTATTTATATTGTACTAGTAGACATATTTTTGATTCATTTCTTCATCATTGTATCCATCCATAATAATATAGAGCTCCCCATTGAGAGTTTTGTAACATCCTAGCCCAATGGGTTACTAAACTAGTAGTCGGATCGGTTACCGCATAGACTCAAGTGCGCCTCCCCTTACACCAGAGGTTTCTGAATAGAATTGAGGGTATTTAGTGATATAGTGGGGAGACATTACCCTCATGATCACAACAGAACAATGGTTTAATGATAAGGAAAAAATAGAAAATAGCAGAAGTGGTAATAATAAAATATAGAGAAATGGAAGATAGATATAATAAATAAATAAACACGACTAAAGAGAGTATGGTACAACAATCCATGCATGTTAGATGATTCTACAATATAACTGGAAATTATCACAACCAAACAAGTAAAATAAAATGATTAAAATCCTAATCCCCAAAGGAAACATCCAGAATTATCCTAAGCACAAGCTCGGTCCAAAGATCATATCTCCCTAGTACTAGCACAACAACACAAGAGTCATCCAATAATCCTAGAACTGTGAAACTTACGATCTTCTTGTGTACCCAAATGTAATGGTTTCCCAAGATGGGTGTGAGATAAACTCAGTAGGCCACCGACAATGGTGTATATATCATAAACTAGTTCATGAATATAAATTAAGTAGTGTGTATGAATTTTAAGTAAAGAACTAATGAAAAACAACCAAATAACCAAGATGGATCGAGTTCCTCAAGGTCACTTGGCTGACCATTCCTACTTTATCCTAATATGAAAATGTATAAACCATAGGATAAAAGTACATGTAATATAATTTGAAATTGAGAACAATAGTAATTAAAATGTATAAAGATATGGAATGATCCAAATCATGTGATTTTTCTCAGAGGACACATCCCTTCATTATCAAATATGAATCAATATAATTTTCTATAAAATTAACTACAAAAATTAAATAAACATTATTCTAGGACCATCTAAGATGAACTATAACAAGGAACCCACATAATGCACTAGGAGAGCCTTAAGATATCACTTCCTTCGGAGTCCATAAAATGTGATCCATGAAGAGCCTCACATGTATCGATCCTGGAAAAATGTGAGACAATGACCACAAAGCACATTCTTGGTATCTCACATAGGTGAACAAGTCCTACTCATGTCATAGTACAACCATCTATCCAATGAACCTATCTAAGGTTTCTCCCCTAGGGAACTAGTATCTCTCATAACGAGGTAAGAAGAATACATGATGATCTCATCATAGCATACCAATATCATCCCTGAAACATACACAATATATCAAAAAAAAATTATTACATGAATGATGAGCATGTGATCAATATTCCATATAAGGAAACCCATGTATCACCCATCGCATGCATATTTCATTTAAATAATTTAAAATCATAAATATTAAAAGTTAATGATAGAAATAATTCTATATCATGAATAAGTATTATACAAGAGGTCTACATGCATTTAATAATAAATTTTATAAAAAAAATATTGAAACACCAATACCCCAATGCCAAAAAGGAATAATACATAAATCAATTTCCAAATTTAATGATAGAACAACTAATCATGGAGTTTTATTAGAAAACATTACATATTTATTCAAATGAATTCATTTATTTCACTTTTAGAAATCCAATTCCAAAACAAAGTATAAAAAACCAATCTCATGGTGGTTTCCATATAAGTGAGCATTATAATTTAATACATAAATAAAAGGCACACAAAATGGGGTGGATCTAACAAGGTAATATAACATTTAGTAAGGGATAAAAAACAAACCCACCAATAAGGGGTTGTTTGGGTTAAGATCATAGCTTCCCACCATTCAAAGAAGAGTCTCAACCCATCACGTGAAAAGATAGGTTAATTAATTAAAGGAACTTTCTTATTATTTTTAAGTGATACTAAAAATATCTAACACAATGTACAATGGATAAATTTTAGAAAATGAAAAAACTAGGGAGAAATGTATTAGAACGCCTACCATGTGCCTAGGACTACACACACATCAAATATTGATGCTTGATTTGTCCTGGTTCAATAGAAATCAAAGAAATGTATGAACTCCCTAAAAATAGAGAGAATTGGGCCACATAAAATTTCCATAGAGGGAGAGAAAATAAATGAATAACAGAATTTAAGGGATTATTATACATAATGAGATTCTTCCAAAACACTAAACATTATCGATTTAGAGGTTGTATGAGAGAGATATACTCATACTTACATGAGGAGAAGAAAGGCCAATGGAGGAGGCTGCTTCTCGTAGAGGAGGAAGAAGAAATGAGGAGAAAAAATAAATTTGGAGGAAGTGGATATAGAAACCCTTGTTTCCATACATAATGATTACATCATTTTAATGATAAAAAAATTAAATCATTAAGCAATGAGTATCTGGAGGTTTAGAGTATTGGGCTAACTAGGAACATACATAACATTTATAATACGAAACATTTATCCAATTATTTCATCTCTAGATTCTTATTATCTCTTGACTTATCCTAAGTACAAGTAGTCACCTGAGGATATATATCAAAAAGTGATGATCTAAAAGCCTAGTAAGAGGATAGATAAGAACATAAAACATTATAAAATGGGGTGATCATATTCATAATATCATCGTCATAATCATGAGTCGAGGCATTAGATAATAGCATGGAATGTGGAAATGCATAAAAATGAAACATTATGTCTTAGTGGTAAACTACCATACATAGTTATGAACAAAGATAGCATCATCTTAACACATATTTCACATTAAATCATGAGATTCATCACATTACACAATGCGTTGGCACACTATATAATTATGAACACACCCGTCACATCAAAAAATTGTCAATGCGTTATATAAAATTCCAGGCGCACCTATCACATCATAAAATTTCCATTATCATGCATGCCACATAGAACATATATCAATCTCTAACATAAAACAACCCATGGAATGTATAACGACCCGATATTTTATGAATAAAATTCCCTTTCTTTTAATGACTTATGGATATAGAAAGCACATGCACTATTTTTTTATTATTGGGTTTAAATAACCATTGAGTATCATTTCCATTGATAATATAGTCATTGAAAAGTGATCACATGACTTATATAAATATAAGGGTTAAAAAAATTATTTCGAAACAAAAAAGGGAGAGGATGGCCTCATCCAGTAGACTCAAACAGTACAAGGCTCGTTTTTCAGAGCTCGAAAAGGAGGTAGCATCACTTGTATTCACTCATGACCAAGCCCAATCCAAGATTCTACACATTATTCATGAAATGAATCACCTATGGGTGATGTTCAAGTTAATATAGATTATCACTCAGGTGATGTTATCCAAGCTACCCAAAGAGTCTATCACTATTTCACACCTTACCCTTAGGTCTAATATAGGTGTTATAAGGGGTTATGTAAGAAGGTATTAGTTAATTATTGTGTAGTATATTTTTGTGAATAAAAGTTTTGTTCCATCAATTCTTTTATGAGAATAGTCTTTCTTAAAAAAATGAAGAATTTCATAAATTGATTCTTTGGGTGAAAATGGCACTTTTTGAGAAATATATACATTTTTATATTAAAATATGGTTTTTATTAATAAAACTATAAAAAAATTCTTATAAATGATGATTATATTAATTCCATGTCTATAAATGATAAGGAAATTAGTTTGATAAGAGTGATGTTTTTATACGATAAAACGGAAAGTGTATTTTTTTAATTAAAGAATTAGATTTAAGGAATTAATGAATTTATGAAATAATTATTATTTTCATAAAAAACTATTATCAAATTAATTTTATTAATAATAAATGAGTATATAATTTTTATGAAGTCAAATTTAATTTTTATTAATTTTTGAATAATGTTTTTTCAAAACCCGTGAATTTTCAATAAATGCTGGTTTTCATTTTAAAAGTGAAACTTCGCCAATTTAGAAAAAAAATAGATAAAATTAATATTATTTTTTGGAATCAGGATATCGAAATTATCCAATAGTTAATTTTTATTTGTTATATGAGATAGTCAAATGTTTATGTAAAAACTAAATTCTGTATAAAAAAATACGTGTTTTATGAAATCATATTGACACCAAAATGATGTAATAAATACTATAATGGTTATTCATGGCCCTATACATGTTTTCCCATTAAAATAATGTGATTTTGGATTTTTATTATTTATTTTATAAATCCTTAGTGAATCCTCTAATACATATACAATATTTTATGATTTTAATATGATTTCATTGATAGTGTCACTCACCTCCACATTAGAAATGGAAATATAATAATATATTTGGACCTTTTATATATATTAGAATTTTTTCACTCCTATTTGGGAAAAACCATTGGCAAAAACCATGGATAAAAAAACATGGGATGTTTTTTGGTTCTGAATATTTAATTATAATGATTCCAAAAACTAATTTTGTAAAATATTAAAGAATCCCCCTTTCATTTCTTATAAAACCACCCAAGATCCCACTTCTATTCACTAAAAATACTTAGAGAAGGTCCCTAATTTTCCCTCACCTCTCTATAATCCTCCCAAGGTTCCCCAAGCTCTCAAGAATCCTCTCTTCAATATATTGAAGTCACACACTAAAGTAAGGGTTCCCTACCTTTATCATTTTTATCCAGGTTTATTTATATTGTTACACCCTTTTATTTTCAATAATAAATGAAGGGGTATGTTTTCACACGTTCACCATACTTCCCTTATAATTTTTTCTGATAGGATACCACTTTCTATCTCATTAATCCTTCCTGTGTACACCCATTACCATACCGAAGTTTTGTAAGAGTTATTCCATTTATCCTCTTTCTTCAAGTTTATATACTATGTTACAACTTCTATTTATAAATTTCATGTGTTCGAACTTGTATTTATATGAACAATAAAATTTATATTTCATGTAAATATTATGAGATGCCCCTTTCCCTCTCATTAAACATTTTTACAAATTTTAATGTCACAGTGTTAGGCATCGTAAATTGCACCGCAATTTTCCATGCCGAAATCATTGTGTAGTGAATACAATGCCCATTTCATTATCAAGGGTACTCAACATTATGAACATATACTTATTGATTATATAATTTCATGTATTTATTCAAAATTCCTTTATGGTGGAATAAATTATGATGCTGAATGAATCCATGCTATATGATCTAAGTGGAACACTTAAGCATGATATTGAAATGATTATGAAGGGTGCACACTGATAGTGCTCTAATAAATTGGGTAATGTTTAGTATCATTATATTCCATGTTCAATTATGGCTTAATCATGATAATTCTTGTGAAATTAGGATTTACTCATACTAATACATGTGCAATGTGCTTTGGATCATGTTAGTTTAATAATGTTTATTTTTACCACATTTCCATGTTATGATAATCATGCTATATCATGCCTTTATGTTCATGTTTCTCTTGTGCTCTATTGATATGACTATTTTCAAAAATGTATTGTATTCTCCATTTTTTCTCTTTACTACATTACTGGGATTTATAACTCACCCCTTTCTTATATAGGTCCTGAGGTTATCTCATGCAGTGTTAATTACAAAGGAATGAGTTGGTCATGTTAAAGAAGTTTGAAATAAATATGTTATATTTTATGTTTTAAGTTGTTATGTAATATTCCAAATTTCCTAAGACACCAGACATCTCAATAATCAGAGTTATATTAAGTGCATGTTAATGTAACAAATCATTTTTAAGTGTGTAATAAAGAGCAGGGTAGTTATAGTTGGTATCAAAGGATATGTTATTTATTATTTGGATTAAGGTTATAAAACTCTAGTGAAAGCCATAGGGACAAGATGGAGTATAGGAAAAGAATACCTAAATTTTGGTTAGTATATAGTAAGTGGTTTATCAGGAAAATACATCCATATATGGATATGAACAAGTAGAGGTAGCTCTGGCATAGATGTATCAAGGGGTAATACCCAAAACATTTCCTTGATCTATACTTGAATGGGAAATGATGCAGTACAAAGGGCCTTGCTGTACTCTGGGTTCGACACTCTCAGGGGATATACTTTGGTAAATTAATAAGCTTAGTTTGAACCATTATTAAGGGATTAATAAAAATTCCACATAATAATATACATTAGGAAATAGATCATGGATAACAACGACTGAATCCTATACATTTGAATGTTAAGTAAGTAAATAAATGTAATTTATAAGTTATCCATTTTTGTCATTGGAATCCCCTTTATGTGTAATTGTTTAAAAATAAAAATACCTATGTCTATATTGGGTAGACTAGAACTATAATAAAAACTTTAAAGGTAGGGTTATCGTCCATGGTTATATGGATTCTTTTATATCACAAATGTTTTGTAGAACAATCCAAATACCACCACAAGTCATGGAAGTAGAGATGTCAGTGAGAATGGAAAATGGGGAAATCATTGCATCCCATGAATATAACTCCTACCCTATCATAATTTATGGATTTAAATTCCTAAAAAACTTTTTCATACTTCCTATGGTGGAATTTGATGCAATTCTTGGCATGGATCGGCTTTCCCTATAAAGAGATGATATACATTACTGTGAGAGTGATATCACTCTCCAAATGGAAAATAGACACCCTATTCTATACAAGTGGAAGGAGGAGGATGAATCTTATTTATCACAATCATCTTAAGCATGGATATTACTTCTCTATGAGCATGTATAACTTTCTCAGATGATTGAGTCTAAGGAAGGAACCATCTTCAAAGACATGCCTTTTGTGAGGGAATTCCCCGATGTGTTTCTTGAGAAATTTACTGGTCTTCCTCCTATAACAGATTTTTAATTTTCCATTGATCTCATACTTGGTGATTTTATAATATTTGAGACTCCATATAGAATTTCTGTTGTGGAGATTGAGGATCTAATGAAAAAACTACAGGAGAATCTAGTTAAAGTGTTAATATGCACAAGTGGTTCACCATTAGGTGCACCAGTCCTCTTCATCAAGAAGTAGGATGTGTCAATGCATGTTTTAATTGATTATAATGAGATCAAAAAATTCATGATAAAGAACATGTATCGGTTTCCTTGAATTGATTACTTGATCGATCAGATATGTGGACCCAAATACTTCTCCAAGGTGGATCTGGGGCTGGGATATTACCAAGTAAGGTTAAGGAATTAGGATATCCCCAATACTATATTTTGTACAAGGTACGTTCACTATGAATTCATAGTAGGATTTTTGGACTCACTAATTCTCCAAAAATACTCATGGACTTGATGAATAGATTCTTTAGAGATTACCTTGAAAAAATTTTGTAGTCTTTATAAATGATATTTTAATATAAACCATATCTAAGGAGGATCATGAAGGGAATCTATGCGCTATACTGGAGACCTCCATAGGAAATGATGCTACCTGGGTTGTTGTGGATAGTCTTACAAAGACTAAACACTTCATTACGTTTACAAAGTATTTTTAAATGGATTAACTGGAACAAATATACATTCGATAAGTGATAATGCTACATGGAGTACCACTATCGATTGTATCCGATCGAGATTCAAGATTCACCTCTATGTTCCAGAATATTCTCCAACATGCTCTAAATATTGATATGAACTTATGTACGACTTCTCATCCTCAAACTGATTCCCAATCTGAATGGACTACCTATAAAATTGAGGAAAGGTGGAGAGATTTCTCAATGCAATTCAAAGGCAGATGGGACCAACATCATTCCTTGGATGATTTATCTTACAACAACATTTTTCACTCAAGAATCGAAATAGATCCTTATGAATCCCTTTATGGGAAGAGGTGAAAAACTTGAAAATGTTGGGATCACGTTTTGGGTAGAAAACGTCTAGGTCCAGAAATGGTCGAAGAAATGGTGGAGAAGGTTAAGACCATCCAGCAACACATCAATGCTACTTAGAGTCGACAAAAGAGTTGTGATTATAACTGTCAACGAGACCTAGAGTTTGATGTTGGAGATATGGTTTTATCCACATATCTCCATGGAGTATAGTGATGATATTTAAGAAGAAGTGAAATCTTATTCCAAGGTACATTGACCCTTTTGATATCCTTGATCGAATCAGAGCAGTGACTTATCGACTAGCACTCCCACCTAACATGTCTCAAGTACATCATGTATTCCATGTATCACTCCTAAGGAAGTATATACCTAACCCATCTTATGTACTCACTCCATAGGTGGTTCCTTTGGAGAATGACCTCTCTTATAAAGAGAAGCCAATGGAGATCTTAGATCGTAGAGTAAATATTCAATGAAATAAGATGATGCACATCATCAAGGTGTTATGGAGAAACCATATGTTTAAAGAACCAACGTGGGAACCTGAGGAAATGATGAAGAGGAGTTACCCTAATGTGTTTTAGTGTGGGAAGGGGAAATTTGGATGGCTATATTTCTTTAGGAGGTAATGTTGTAACGACCCGATCTTTTATGAATATAATTACATTTTTTAATGACTTTTGAATATATGAACCACATGAAATCATTTTTTATTAGGTTTAAATACCCATTATGTATCAATAACATTGATAAAATAGTCATTGAACAGTGATCCAAAGATAGATATAAATATAATGTTTTTTAAAAATCCTTTCGAAACAGAAAATGGAGAGGATGACATCATCTAGTAGACTCGGGCCATAAAAGGCTCATTTGTTGGAGCTAGAAAATGAGGTAGTTTCACTGGAATTAACACTTGACCAAGTTCAAGCTGAGCTTTAACACATTAAGTATGAATGGAATCACCTACGGGAAAAGTTCAAGTTAATAGAGATTAACACTCAAGTGATGCAATCTGATCCACCCCAAGAGTCTGTCACCATCGCACACCTTACCCTTAGGTATTATGAAGGTTTTATAAGGGGTTATGTGACAAGGTATTAGTTACATATTGTGTATTCCCTTTTTATAATTTTTTTTCATTCCATCAATTCCTTTATTAGAATAGTCTTTCTTAAAAAAGACGAATGTGATTAATTGATTCTTTTGGTAAAAATGGTACTCAGGATAAATTTATAAATTATTATATTAAAATAAGGTTATTATTAATAATGATTTAAAAAATTATTGTAAATGATGATTGCATTAATTCCTTAGCTATAAATGATTTGAAATTTGTTTGATTAGAGTTATATTTTTATACTATAAAATAGAAAGTTTATTTTTTTATTAAAGAATTTATTTTTTTTAGAATTCTTGAATTTTTGAAATAATGAATATTTTCATAAAATATTATTTTCAAGTTACTTTTATTAATAATAAATTAGTATATCATTTTTATGAAGTAAAATTTAATTTTTATTAAGGTTTGAAAACTGTTTTTGTCAGAACCCGTGAATTTTCAATAAATGTTGATTTTCATTTTTAAAATAAAAATTCACATATTTAGAAAAAAAATATATAAAATGAATATTATTTTCGAAATTAGGAGTTTGAAATTACCCATTGGGTAATTTTTCATAATTTTCTGAGTCATTAAAATTTTCGGTAAAAACTAAATACCGAATAAATTAAATATGTGTTTTATGACATCATAATGACCTCAAAATGATATAATAAATACTATAATGGGTATTATCGGCCTAATATAGTTTTTTTCATTAAAATAATTTGATTTTATATTTTTTTTATTAATTATATAATGCCTTAGTGAATCCTCCAAGACATATAGAATGTTTTATGATTTTAAAATCATTTCCTTGAAAGTGTGACTCTCATCAACATTAGCTAGGGAAATATGTTAATATATTTGGCCCTTTTCCTTATTAAATAATGTTTTCCACTCCTCTTTTTCAAATACATGGACAGACCCGATCGGTTTTTTTTTGGTTTTGAGTATTTAATTATATAGGTTCTCAAACCTAAGTTTGTGAAATATTAATGAATTCCCCTTTCATTTTCTACATACACCCACCCACGATCCCCCTAATATTCACTAAAAATCCTTGGAGGTCATACATAATTTTCCATCCTCTCTATATAATCCTACCAAGGATCCCCAAGCTCTTAATAATCCGGTCTTCAATCATTTTAAGTCACACACTCACGTAAGGATTTCCTTCATTTCTCATTTTTATACAAGATTCTTTATATTATCACACCATTTTATTTTAAATTAAAAAAGATGGGTCATATTTAATAACCTCCACCATAATTCCCTTATTATGTTTTTATGATGGGATACCTCTTTCTATATCATTAATCCATCCTGTGTACACCCGTTACCATGCAAAAATTTTGTAAGAGTTATTCCATTTCTCCACTTTCTTCAAGTTCCTCTATTGTCTTATGCCTTCTATTTACAAATTCCTTTTATTAGGAAATTTATTTATATGAACCCTTACTATAAATTTCATTCATATATTATGAGAGACCACTTTATCACTCATCAAACATTTTTATTAATTTTTTTCACTTTGTTAGGTAGCTAAAATTGCAGCATGATTTTCCATGCGAAACTCATCATGTAGAGAATACCATGCCCATATCTCTATCAAGGGTATTAACCTTTATAAACATATAATTATTGATTATATACATTCATGTATGAAAAAAACATTAATTTACTATGGAATAAATGATGATGTTGAATGAATCCATGTTATATGATCTATGTGGCACACTTTGGCACAAGATTGAAATGTTTATGAAGTGTGTGCCCTGATAGTGCTATAATGCATTGGGTAATGTTTAGTATCATGATACACCATGTGAAATGAGGGTATACTCATGATAATTAAAGTTAAATGGAGGTTTACACATGATAATCCATGTGAAATGAGCCTTAGATCACATTAATATCATGTTGAATGTTGTTTCCAAATTTCCATGTTATGATAACAATGATATATCATTACTTTATGTTCATGATTATCTTATGCTCCATTGATATGCCTATTTCCTAACATGTATTATATTCTCTATGTTTTTTCTTGTTTACTCCCTTACTGATCTTTATACCTCACCACTTTCTTATATATTTCATTAGGTTATCCCATGAAGTGTTAAGTAATAAGGAATGAGTTGGTCATGTCAAATAAGTTTGAAATAAATATATTTTATTTCATGTTTTATGTTGTTATATAATTTTCCTAAATTCCCACGACACTATACTTTTCAATCCTCAGAGTTTTTTAAGTGTAAGTTTATGTAATAAATCATTTTTAAGTGAGTAATAAAGAGTAAGGTAGTTATATAAAGGAATGGGTTTCAATTAATAAATCATACATTCCTAAATATGGGGTTCCCAAATGAAAGAGTTAATAACATACTTGATACAAGAAACATCAAAGTTGAGTGAGAAGTAAAAGGTGTTTTTTTGAAAAAAGAATTATTTTGGAAATCATTGTGATTTATATAAACTCCAGTACAAAACATGAATATCCTAGGAAATTTAAGATAATTATTAAATTATTTTTAAAGGAATAACCATACTGAAAATGGAGTGAAAGAGGGAAAATCTAAAGAAAGAAAGTTGGGTTCGAGAATTCCCCAAATCTTGTGTCCAAACACTTTATTCACTTTAATGTACTATATAATCACATTATATTCATCAATTAACAGTTACATAACCTTTTATACATTAAATTTATTCATTATGGTTTTATTGAGTTCTTTTACATGAATTTGGATGAGTTATAGAGTTTAAATTCATTGTTCGAAAGTGTTCTTTTTCTTATTTTTCATGAACAGTCCCCTTGTACACATTAATATAAGTTCATGTAGAACATGCATAATCATAAAAAATTACTATTACATAATATTAATTATCTTCTAGGAGTTTAAAAGATATTCTAATGAATTTGGTTATATACTACGAGTATGAATCATTAGTAAAAATTTAATGATGATCGTTTTAGGTTAATTTGGGAAGTTTCGGATCACATGAACATGTTTTGGTTTATCATTTACTATTTTGTATAATTTTTTTTCAAAATATAAAAAGATTAAAAAAATAAATATGAAAATATTTTTTCAACCATTTTATGGATTTATTTATATCTGTGATGTTATTGAAGGAAAATGGAAGTGCATCTCCCATGATGTAGGTAAATTAACATATCACATGCGACGATTTCATTTTTATAAAAAAAAAAAGAGAGAGGGGGGGTATAATGAATAATATTATATTGAAATGATATAATACCATTATATCAATCATAATGGAGTTATAATGGCATTTGGATTATAGAATTTGAGGATAATAGAAGAAAATAATTTAAATTTGAAAGGAAATTCAAAGAAAAGAGAGAGAGAAATTACCTCTTGAATATATCTTCCTTGAGAGACACTTTAGGGAAGAGGTTTTGGAATTTTTATGAGACCCAAGGATGATGGGAATGGGGGGGGGTCTTAGTAAGTTATTTGAGTAGAAGTTGGAGTAGGAAAAATGCTTGAGAGGTGTGAGAAAATGAGGCTGTGAGGGGTGATATTTATAGTGGATGGGTGGGGTGTTTTCTCAATATTTTATTCATTAGATTATTAATTTACCTCAGGACAAGAAATAATGTTGATTTTATGGATAAATTAAGTAAATAGGGAATGTGAGTTCGAATCAATGTCCATTTACATTATCCACGACTCAAGAATGATGTAGAAATTCATTTATTTTGAATATTTTTTCAATTATCAAATTTCACAATTCACCAAAAATTAAAGTAATTAGGAACATTACAAAAATTCACCCTAACCAGATTTTGACAGGTAGAATTATAAAATGATATCCATTTTATGAAAAAAATTCTATATATGACTAGTTTAATTTTTAATTAAAATCAGTACTTACTTGAAAAATAAAAATTTAAAAAACAAAACTTCTTTTTTAACACTTTGAAAAATTAATCAAGGTTTCATAAAATTATCATATAATCATAAGACATCCAAATACTTATTTATGAATACATTTTATGAAAATATATTTTCTTTTAATTTATTTGTTTAATCATTAAATAATAATGAGTTAAAAAACACCAACACTATAATGTAATTATTTCATATTATCACTTATTGGGTGGATAAATTTTATTTTGTACTATCATTTGTAAGGTTCATATACACATGAATGATTTAATATTCAAATAAATCATATTAATATTCATAAGGGTAACATTACTATTCATATGTATATGTTACTATTCACAAAAAATTATGTTTATCCTATAGGACTCCAAACATCTTACTGATCAAAACCATTTATGTCAGATTTTTGAAATACAAATCACAAAAGTGGAAAAATTATGTTTAAAGGTAACGTAAAATTTATAATTTTATTTAAGCATGATGTGGAACTATGTTTCCTAATGTGATTTTGTGTGATTATACTATATGATATTACTACAAGAAGGTGAAATTTCATTGAAAAATGTTTGGGTTGTTACATTTATCCCCTATTTAAAAAATTTCCACCAATATTTTATTCTAAATAAATAGGTGAGGGTACTTATCATTCATTGCATACATTGGTTCCCAAGTGGATTCTTTATACATATAATTCCTCAAAAACAATTTTAATGGGTGAGTTGTCTTTTTTTTGTAGAACCTTATCTCTCTGAACGATAATCATTGCTGATTGATCCCTATAAGGGAGATCATCTTCCATTTGTACCACCTATGAGTTTGGCTTATGTGAGGGATCTGGTATATACTTCCTCTTGAGTGATACATCAAACAAATCTTTAACTTGATCCATATTTGGTAGAAGTTCAATATGATAGTCCATGGATCCTATACAGTCAAGGATCTCAAAGGGTCCAATGTACCTTGGGCTTAGCCTCCTTTTCATTCCAAATTTTATGACTCTTTTACATGGTGATGTTCAAAAGAAGAATTTATCTCCAACACCAAATTCTAAGTCCCTTCGACAGCTGTTAGCATAGATCTTTTTTTGACTTTCTTTGATATTTTTTTGGATTACTTGAATCTTCTCTGTCATCTCCTACACATGATCAGGTCCAAGTAGATTTCTTTCCCCAACTTCATCCCCACAGGTTGGTTTTCTACATCGCTTTCCATACAGAGCTTCATATGGATCTATTTTAATACTTGAGTGGAAGCTATTGTTATACGATAACTCAACCAATGGGAGATTCTAATCCCATCCACCATTGAATTCTGAAGAGTAAGTTCTTATCATGTCTTTGAAAATCTGAATAGTCCTTTTAAATTGGACATTAGTTTGGGGGTGATAGGAAATGATGATATTTAATTCAGTAATCAAAGCATGTTGGAGACTTCTCCATAATTTAGATGTGAACCTTGGATCATGATCAGAGACAATTGAGAATGGAACCCCATGATGTATAACCGCATCCCATATATATTTTCAAGTTTTTCAAGAGAGGTATCTTCTCAAATAGTGATAAAGTGGGTAGTCCTGGTGAGTTGTTCCACCACAACCCATATCGCATTATTTCTTTTGGATGTCTTTGAGAGACCCATGAAAAAGTACATAGTGACATTCTCCCATTTCCACATGGTTATAGGAAATGGTTTCATCATCCCTTTGGACTTTTGTCACTCTGTTTTAACATGATGACATGTCAAGAACCTTTAAAAATACTAAGTAATCTTCTTCTTCATGTTGTCCCACTTGAAGTGTTATCAGAGATCACTGTACATATTGGTTCTACCAAGATGGATAAATAAATTTGATATATGTGCATTATCAAATAGATCTTTTGTATCCCAAGTGATAAAGGCACATAAATCTGTGTTCCAAACCAAGTCACACCATCATCATCAATATGGAACTCTTACAGCTTCCCTTCCATTACTGCGTTCAACTTTATTTGTAACTCTAGATAATCCCTTTTTGCCTCCTTTACATTATCTTGGATAGATGGTTGTGCAATAATTTTGGAAAGGTGAGATGTATTCCCTACCATTATGATTTCTAAATCCATCCTTTGTATATCCATGAAGATAAGGTCATTAGCAATCCACATTATGGATAGAGTAGTAGGTTTTTTTCTACTAAGAGCATTTGCTACCTTATTCACCTTTCCATTATGATAGTGAATAGAGAAATCATATTCTCTGATTAGCTCTAACCAAATCCATTGACACATGTTTAGATCATTTTTTTGAATATATACATAAGGATATTGTGATTTATATATATGTTACACTACTCACCATTGAAGTAATGCTTTCAGATCATGAAAGAAAAAATCACAACTCCTAGCTCCAGATCATGCGTCATGTAGTTATTCTCATGGATCTTCAACTTCCATGAGGCATCAGCTATCACATTATCATTTTTCATGAGTACACAACACAAGTCGTTCCTCGAAGCATCATTCTATATCACAAAACATTCTCCACTTTTCGGTAACATGAGTACGGGTGTAGTGATCAGCCTTATCATTAGATCCTTGAAGTGTTCCTCACATTCTTCCATATAGAAATTCTTTACCCCTTTCCTTTTAATCTCAGTTAGTCGGCATCACAATAATGAAAAATGTCTCACAAAACATCATCAGTACCCAGATAATACAAGAAAACAACAAACTTATGTGAAATTAGAGGTTCTAGTCTATTCCTCAATTGAATTTGTTTTTATGGTTCATAGAAATTCACTCACTTATGATCACATGTCCCAAGAATGAGACTTTATTCATCCAAAAGTAACACATACTAAACTTTGACTTTAACTACTCCTTTCCTAATGTCACCAACACAAGCCATGGATGTTCTTAATGTTCCTACTTTCTCTTGGAGTAGATGTTAATATCATTGATAAAAACAACCCCAACTTTGTTGAGGTCCTGTCTAATGACTTTATTCATCAAATTTATGAAGATTGTAGGTGAATTAGTAAGTCTTAAGGAAATCACTAGAAACTCATAGTGCCCATGCCTTATATGGAAGACAGTCTTCAAAGTATCTTCCTTCTTCCACTTTAGATGATGATATACAAAACTAAGATCCACCTTTGAGAAGTATTGAGATCCTCCTAACTAATCAATCAATTCTTCAATCCTTGGAAGAGTATACTTGTTCTTTATGGTGATCTTGTTGAGTTTCTGACAATCGATACACAACAGCATTGATCCATGATTATTCTTCACAAAGAGAAAAAGTGCACCCCAAGGTGATACAATAGGGTGTATGAACCCTTTGTCCAAATGATGTTGCAGCTGCTTCATTAAATCCTCAAGTTCGATAACAGATATCCTGTAGGGACACATTGAGATAGGAGTACCTCTGGGTATGAGTTTTATTGAGAAATCTACCTCATGATCCAGGGGAAGTCTAAGTAAATCTTCAAGAAATACATCGTTGTATTCCCTCACGATGGAAATTTCCCTAAGGTGGATAACTTCATTTGAGTCAAACATTTGAGCGAGGTATTCTTCTTCATTGGGAATCAACACCCACATCATCACTACCACAAAACTGGGCAAGGCCAGCGCCACCCCTTTATCAGTGCTAACGAAAAGCACTAATAAAGGGGGGGCCTTTATGAGTGCTCAAAAAAGTGCTGATAAAGGGTGCCTTTATCAGTGCTAAAAAAGCGCTAATAAAAGTACCCCTTTATCAGCACTTTTTTTAGCGCTGATAAAGGCCCCCCATTTATCAGCGCTTTTTTTAGCGCTGATAAAGGGACCCCCTTTATCAGCGCGTGTTTAGTAGCACTAATAAAGGGGGGGATTTTATAATCTCTTTTTTTAAAAGCGCTGATAAAGGGTCAACTTAAAAAAATTAAAAATATATTAATATATAAATATAGTTATATAGTTATATTGATATTAATATATTATATAATTTTTAAACATATTTTAGTTAAGTATAACTGTACATTAACACTTAATATACTTAATATATAAGATATAATATATTTAGTGAAAATGGATTCTTAAAAAATTAAAAAAAATAATTAATAATTTTCTATTTATCATGGATTAATATTCATTTAATAACAATTTGAAGACTAAAAAAATTCAAAAAATTCAAAAAAGATCCAAAATATGTTGAAAACGCAACTCAAACTTCAAATGGCCATAACTTTTGATCTGGGTGTCTGTTTGAGCTCTACCACATATCAAATAGAAGCCTGAGATGAGCTCTACGTCGCTGTGACCGTGGGGGACCTTGGTCAAGCGTTTTCGAGCCCAAAATAGGCCCAGAAGGCCTCCAAAAATGAGTTTTTAGTCGGGGTACCCAGATTTTTTAACATTTTGTGGGTTTTCAGCCTTGTTTGAGGGGGTATTATTGGAATTTTTGGTGGGGAATGAATTTATTCCAAGGTATAACATTCATATTGATATTACGTATTTGAAATTTTATCGTTTGTTATAATGCACTTCTATTTATAATCAAATATATAACTATATGTACATATTTTTTATATATTCACACCTAAAAATTAAATTTTTTAAATAAATAATTAAACATATTTACATATAAAATATATTAGATTTCTCTAAATAATAACTAATATCCATTTTATTTAAAATACCAATATATGAATATTTATATAACTACTATATATTAATATAACTATATATATATATTAATATACCTATATATATATATATTAATATACCTATAAATATATATTAATATAACTATATATATATTAATATAACTATATATATTAATATAAATATAGATTACTATACGAATAAATATAACTAAATAGATATATAAATAAATAGATATATCATGAATAAGAGAACAAATCAATATAGTTTAGTGGTAGAGGCTTTAGGTGCGCCGGTGGGAGGTCTCGAGATCAAATCCGGGTGGAGGCATGGGCACGTGCGCAAGGGTTATTTAAAGGGCTAGCGCTGATAAAGGGTGTAGGCGGGGCGGGAGGGCGCTGGAGGTGCAAGAAAGCGCTTATAAAGGGGGGCTCAAGCACTGTAAAAAGACCCCCCCCCCCCGAGATTGGCAGTATTTTTTTATTTTTTTATTTTTTTTCAATTTTATCAGCGCTAAAAAAAGGGCTGATAAAAGGGGTCTTTATCAGCACTTTTTGGAGTGCTGATAAAGGGCCCCCCTTTATCTTTGCCGGCATTAAGAGCGATTTTTCTAGCGCTGTTAACGGACATTTTTAGCGCTGATAAAAACCATATTTGTAGTAGTGAATTTAAGGACTTTTTAAAGGAGATTCACGATCTTCAATGCATTTTTAGAGGATTATGCGATGGTTCATAAAATAAAAAGATATTTAATTTTCCCGACAGTTGATAAGTGCTCTATATAAAGAGATCAAATCCATTCCCATTATATAATCGAATTCCACAAAGGGAAGTATCATGAGATTCACTAGAAGAATATTCCCACGTATGCCAAGGAGAGTCCAACACTTGGGATGCAATGATTTCACCACTAAGTGTTTTTATAGATATATCTACTTCATGTTTTTCGGGATTTAATTCAATAGTTATATAAAGCTTGAGAGATATAAATAAATTCATAGAACAAGAATCAACTATTTCATTTTTTTATTATTGAGTGAATAGAAAGTGTACCTTGTACGACTTCATTTTCATTCTCCACTTCTACCGTATTGACGTAATAAGCCTTCCCTTATTCTGTTGGCATTAGTGGCTGCTGACACTGATTACCCTCAACGACTAGAGGTTTAGTGCAATGGATTTTATAGTTCCCTTCCTCCCAATAGTTTTATCATTGGACCGTGGGTGGTTCTCTCCTTTTCTCCACCACATTATTCTATCATCTCATATTTTTTCACCACTATTGATATTGGTGGCCTTTTATCCCACACTTGAAGCATTTCCCCTTCCTATTTAGGTAGTTCCCATTATGCTTATTCACATATTATTGACATGTGGGTGGTTGAGTTTTCTTTTCACCTTTCTCATTATATCCTCTATAATGAAACTCCATATTTCATTTCTTATCACCATTGCCATGGGAAAATTCTCAAAAGTTCATCTCCTCTTTGAGATCACATTGAAGAACATCTTCATAACTCCCAAAGTCTCAAACTGAAAAAGCCTTTTAAGGGTGTGGTTTTAATACACTAAATATTCTATCAATTTTGCTATCATTTTTTATAACAAAATCCAAATAATAACTTGAAAGACTTGTGAAATTTATCTTATAGGTCGTGACAGATTATCCATCCTTTTTTAGCTCTATGAATTCTCTCTCTATATTTGTATGAAGATTTCTTGGGGAATACTTGTTAAGAAACATTATCTTAATGTCTTCCCACTCCATATCTTAAATATTTTTTGTCAGCTTGGTGATCTCAATGAAATCCTTCGATTGATCAGCCTCTCTATTGAGATGATAAACATCTTGAGCCACCATCTCTATCTAAGAATAGTGAATCATATAAAAGATATTATCCATTTTATTTACCCACGATGCAATAAAAATTGGATTAAAATATCCACTAAACATCAGTTGTCATTTCTACATAAAACAATCGACATCCAATTGCTTCCTATTAATTTAAGGGGGTTATTCCATATTATTCAGGTTAATATTCATAAACTGAGACAAATGGTTAATCATAACCATGATGTTTTGAAATCAACCTCACAAAGAATTGAATATGTTATTTGTGAAATCAATGCATTGTCCCTCACATGGGTTTTTGGCCTAGTTTCTCTTGGTTCTTGCCATTTTCTTAAATAAAAAAGGTTATATCAAAATATAAGTCAACAAGTGATGAATAAATAATTTATTCCACTATGAAATTAACACTAAACTCATATCTTAGGGGATTACTATGTTTATAAAAACTTCTTGTGTGATTACATGTACATTTTATCATACTATGGTTTCCACTAAGGTTCTATAATCATAATTCCCAAATTAATTAAATCGTGCCTTTAATACCAAATATAGTGTGTTCTGCCTCCGAGGTGGTGCATTTTGTGTGATGGTGAAATGGCCCGACGAGAATCATCACCCGCCTCTTTTTTTTATAAATGGGTTCTTATCCAATTCACCATTTCATTTGTTTCAACCCATTCTATGTCATTATACTTTAATGGAATGTTGTATTAACCCCATGTGACTAGGTTGTTTGTGCCTTCTGTACTGCAAAAGAGATTCCATAGTCAGATGGTGCCAATGGTCGATTTCATTGGGCTAAGCACTCACGCAATTAGACCTCCTAGGATATAACTTCATTTAATGTTATCCAAAGGGTTTATTCTTAGAGCAAGAAACACCCAACAACCCTGGTATCCTTGATTCATGGAATAACATTCCAAGGGTAGGTGCTCACTACACCCTGATTTGGTCAATGAAACCTAAGGACTCCATTGGTTGAGGGGATGGGAATTCAATCTCACCACACCTTTTTGGTGAAGTATTATTTCTTATTCTGGAACTCTCTTATAGAGTTAAGTAATTTTCATATGGTCATGAATACTTGTTTAATTTCTGAAGAGTGTGTCCACAGGCTACCCCTGGTTTTCTAAATCATTATAGGAATACATGGATTTGATGCTACAGAGGCATTGTTGACTTAATCCATACAGTAAGGTTCCCTAGAGTTTATCGTCATCCAGGGGGATAAAAGGTGACTTGATGTCCGGGTCAGACCCATATGATAGGTTTCTTACGTATCCACAAGAGTGGAATTAGAACTCACGTAGTTCAGAACATCTGGGGTTTATGCATGGAAGCTTCCCATTCGAGACAACATGATTGGGTGAGAAATTTTAAAGGGGCACCATTTTGAGCTCGGGCATTCAAGTATGATTCCTACGTATCCTTGGATGATCAGAAATCAGAGTTCTCATACTTCAGAATTGATGGGGCCTATGCATAGAAGCTTTCCATTTTAAGGGAACATGATCGGGTGATCCCTTATGGGAGGGCACCCTTTTAAGCTCTGGCCTTCAAGTAGGCTTCCTATGTATCCTATTTTGATCAGGAATTAGAGTTCTCAAAGTTCATAATTGTGTAGATGTTATAATTTCCCGAAACCTCTAACCCCATTTGAGTCCTAATCGATTTGAGAAATAAAAGGATGTGAGAGATCAAACCAACCACACACTTCCTCTTTTAATTGTTGGGGATGGAGGGCGTATGGAGGAAGAGGTCAAGGCATCCATGGGTGATGGTGAAGAGTGATGAACCTTGTAATGTGGGATGAAAAAAACATCCATACAGGCCATCCTTTGAAGGATTTTGGGCTTATCGTAGTGGGAGTTCCCCATAACACGTTTTAGGAATGGGTAGAAGTGTCTTCATCATCACAATGCGAAGCGAGAACATACCCTTCCACTGATCACCATTCCTCATTAAATGGAAAAGAATTTGATCACCCTTTATCACTAGAATGGGGGTTTACTTTGTGTTCCCATGTTTGGACTTTGGGTAACCATGGGAATGTAGACCCATAAACATTCTCGTAGACCGAACCGTTGTGGGGAAAGCCTTTGTGACTCCTTTTACCATGGGTTTATAGACTCAAAGGGGCACACTGATGTGCCCAATAATCTGATCATACTGCTCTTGTGGATTTGGAGAAGACTTTGTCCAGATGTTGAGGAACTGGTTTATGGAGAGGTTATGGAGGACTGGATGGAAATGGAGGAGCAAGGTTAGAAACAAAAGGGAAAATACACAAAAACACCCCATTCCACACAATGTTTTCTTAGGCGGGATAGGGGAAACTCTGCATACCATGAGGGTATGCGGGAAGAGGAGTCACCTGCATACTGAAGTAGTATGAGGGCATGTTCATGGACCACCATGCTCTATAATTGTATGTGGTCCTAGGTGTGGTCTGGCACACCGCTCTGGGTTTAATCTGCGTAATGATGCAGTACACGATGCTGAGTTAAATCTACATAGTGATATACTACATGGAACACTGTATATGGGGGGGGGGGGGTTCTGGGGATTATCGTTCATCGGGAATTCATTCGCGAGAAATATATGGTTTGTAGTTTCACCAATCAGGTTTGCAGTTCTATTATTATTATTTATTTCCCCCGTTTTATGGTTCATGGCTAGATGTACCTACAGAGAGCGTGGTTTTCAATTCGGGCTCTACCGATGATTCGAGACTAAATACAAAATCCACTTCGAATTCTTTCTTCCAACCTCTAGGGTCCCCTTGGTGATTTCTTTGTTTGTACTCTCCCTCAATTCCTTCTATTCTCCTTTTATAGAACATTGGGGAAATTGTATCTATGGGCATACAGAACCATTTGAGAAATCCCATGAACATGTGTCTTAACCCATGGATGTCTTGGTCAACCAAGGTTTTTAGAGGCTACAGTTCATGATCATGGTTCACGGAACCCTACTAGTTTTCTTCGTATGCAAACCATTGCATAACGAGATGGTATGCGGACGGCTTTCGAACGCATGATTCCATCAGAAACATAGTTAGCTGTCCAATGGGTTCATTGTCCTTTGCTTCATGGGCCAGTGCATCACAGATCGATCTGCATATTAGTGATTTATGGTCCAGGCAGTCAGTGAACCCTTCTCAGTGATGGTACGCGAGCCTCTTAAAATCTTTTGAAAACTTGACTTCTTTTAAGCTTCTTTTGAAATTTGTAACTCAGTTTGAGTCCATTTACCTTGTTAAACTGTAGGAATGCTTAATTCCTTCTAAAAAGTGATTGTGGGAGAATTTTTTTCCTTTTGAAAAATTTTCTTGACCCTACAAATGCCCCCATTAGAATGGTGTCTGTTCTGAACGAAAAGGGATCTATTCTGATGTGAAGTGGTCTGAACTAAAGTGGTTTGCGGTAGAATATATAGGCCCTATATGAGGGGACCACACCTTATATAGGTTCCCATGTTATTTTTCTTTTACCATTTCTCTCATAGAAAAGTGATATCGGCATCCTCGGATTCCTCTGCATTCACGTACTGTCTCTTTGGAAAAAATTCATTTCGTGAACTGCTTTGTACATGCCGTGAACCGATCTGTTTTCCATTTATCTTCCCATGAACCAAATTTTGGGTTTCACGAACATCGGCGTGGAATTTTAAAATGGAAGTCACAAGTACGTGTAGGAGAAAGCTATGCTTCTTTTATGTTTTCATGCTGAGCTAGAACCGTCGAACCGATCATTAAGACTTAACAATCCAAAATTTAATCTTCTAATCTACAATCCTTAAAAACGAACATATTGAGGCCTAGGTTCATGATATCCACCTTCCTTGAACCCTTATGTTTTCCTTCCAATGCTCTGTGAGCTAGTACCTCATGGTTTCTTCACGTACCATGGGTACACGTGTTGTAACACTTCCGCATAACATCGCCAAATGTGGCAGTTAATTCCGCACATTATGTTGTAAGTGGGATGTGCACACCGCATACTATATTTGGGAATAGTACACAGAGCCCTTATGTAGATGTATTTTTTAGTCCTTTATCCATTATATTTCTTGCCTTTCTCCAACAAATTTCATTAGAATAATTTTTATTGGGCTTTGGATCCTCCATTGAAGGCTACAATGGCTACTTCATAGGATGATGCTGACGTAGCTGCTTCTTATGAGGCTACTACTACTGCTCCTCTTCTTGCTACTGATGAAATATCAAGGATCATGGTGGATTTGGTCAATGATAAAATTCTAGTCATTCCAATTCCCCAATCTCTAGCGAATCTGCTTACAATGATTCTATAGGAGTACCCTTCTTCAAATAGGATTCTTTCTTATGGGTTTGGTATATTGTTTACACACCAATCCTAGTGACATATCTGACTGATCATCCTACTAAATGGATAATTAATACATCTATTCTGAAGTCATTTATTTCTTAAAAGGGGTGGTACCATCAGAGGATATTGCCTCTAGGTCCTTACTAAATTATGCACCTCAAACATTAGAGGAAGTGTTGTGCAACTCCGACCATACTTCCCACTACAACCGGAACATTGCGTGGAAATACATAGAAAATGAACATCCTGGAAATTCATCCATACATGATCTTCACTTTGGAGGCTCATTCAACTAATACTAGGGGTGTCCCTTTTGGTTTCAACTGAGTTACGAAGAATTTTGAACCGATATGCAGACCGTGGAACTATATGAGGTTGGTTAGGTCTCTTAGATAAACACTCATAGTCCCACTACCCTAATTTCACAGCTCATGAGCAGGTGGAGCCCCAACACCAACACCTTCCATTTATCCCATAGGGAGGTCAACATTAGTCTTGTGACATCCAACTAATATGGGGGGTTTCTATCATTGGGTACATGTATGATAAATTACTCCCTCCCTCATCTATTTGGGATGATGAGAAAATATCCCCTCTGTTAGGGAAACTCTTCATTCAAGTGAATACATTCTTGAAATAAATTGATATTGTTACGAAGTTCAATGTTCCTTTTGATGAATGGTTTGGATATTTTTTTAAGCATATCAGTCTAGATCCCGATCTGCAGAGACCTATGGCATGTCTAACCAAAGAAATGTGAAGGTAACCGGGTACCTATTGGATGACCTTAGAAGAGGGGAATTTTCAAAAATGGGGAAGTGGGATCATCCTTGACGTTGATCTATTATTTCAGATAGAGGATTTTTTTTTCATGTATATGAGTCGATTTTTTTACTGGTGCGTGAATTTAGTGGTTTACGAGCCTCAAATTTTATCATGGACACTCAGTTGTCCACCGATAGATGTATCAATTTAGCTATCCCAGTGTTATCTAAGATTTAACGCCTAATGGGTCGAATCAGCGAGGGGTCCACCTTATTGGATGAGTGGGCCCTTCCAAATTATTTGGGGATGGATGGGATCCCACATAATAGGTTATTCCTTCATCAATTCTTTACGAATTCCTCATTTGACCCTCCCAAAGAACCATCAGAGCACCAGTGGGGTCATGCCATTGGATTGGGATTCAGAAGATAAGCAAGAGGAGAAAACTGAAAAGAACGAGAAAGACTTAGTGGATTATCTCAACCTTTACAAACATTTCTATTATCACCCATATTATTTACCTACTGGTTCTATTGAAAAAAATGCATCTGAATACATTTTCAACTGAGGTTACTTATTTTCCTTGAGAGCAGAAGTCTTGGTGTCCCATATCAGAGAGGAACTTATTTGTGAGGGATATGTATCCTACAAATTTAGTCGAAAATTCAACTGTGTCCATTGGTTGTGTCCGTCTGCTCTTAGCAGTGCTATCTAAGAGAAACATTTGATGATAGCTCATCAATTATGGATAATGTTTACATGAGAGGACACCCAATGTTAGGCCAGACTTCTGGATCCTAGGGATTTCATTTCATTCCTTACAAAAAACTATGTCGAGGCTTGGGTTAAGTCATATCCTGATGGCCAAGTAGTCAACCTGGTTCCCATTGTGACAACTTCTAAGGCTTCTAGGGAAAAGGGAAAGGATAATCAAAATGAAGTTTCCAAACACTCTCGAATAGGAAAAGCCTTCTGAAGGCCTCTTGGATCCCCCCAAGTAAAGTTGTGAATAGTGTGGTTGTGATCTCACGGGCGGCTGAACAAGCTGATGAAGCTGTTGCTGGGAGTTCACCAGCCATTCCCCCCAATTCCTATTTTCTAGTGTTCTAGAGGAAATACGACATTCTAAAAGGCCTTCCATCTTCTCACGCCCAGTCCCCTTCTTATTTATGTCAGGGATCTTTCTCTTACTAGCACTATCAATGTGTCATCACCCACTGACATTTCTTTTTATGATGATGCAAAGAGGCTGGGTCGTTACCTTAAGGGCCTTGAGACCCTCATCCATTATCGGTGTTGTCACTGAAAATACTCACATCGGGCCCATGCCATGATGCGGCTAGAGACCATAGATGAGGATGATAGTATTGTTGGCTCACCTATTGCAGCTTCCGTAGAAAAAGATTATTACTTTCTCTAAATGTCTCGTAAACATTAATCTTCTTTAGGTCATATATTTTTAGAGACACCGAGAAACAATTTTTATTGTCAAAACTTTCTCAATTCCCATGTACTATCATTCCAATGTTGTCCATCCCAATTACGACATCATTTCCAGATGCCTGAAGAGTCTAGGATAAACTGAGGGAGACCCCTTCAAATTAAGATATATGATGGATTATTTAGAGGGAAAGAAACTATCTTCGAGGTTTTGTGGGATCCATTTCTTCTATGGGTATTTCCAATTATAAAGAGCATGATGAGGTGATTAATTACACTACTTAAATGGATATGTGTCTCCATGCTCCTACGGAAAAGCATTACTTGTCGGACCATGTGGCATTGATGGTAGTATTTTGGTAGATAACAGGAGATGTTTTATCTACAACATCTAACCATAAATTCTTTTGATGAGGATATTCAAAAGGTTTCCCCCTTCTTTTTTGTTTTTTAGGGGTCTATAGGATCTAGAGAATTGGATTTGTCCCTAATTTATTCTCCTGTAGGTACTGTAGATGGGGAGTATGCCCTACCGATGTTATGGAGTACTGTGAAAGGATCCCCTGGAGCCCAAGAACACATGGAAGTGGTCATTGTGGACCCTTCCTCAAAATTTCCTCCTCCTGAACATCTTGATGGTCTTATTACGGAGCCATCCACCCATCAATCAAAGAAACGAAAGCAAGCCTCCAAGCTGTCAAAGTGTATTTGGAAGGGAATAACAAGTAATTGTATGTTCACCTGGTGATTGAACCAAGTAACCTTATCTTGTTGACTTACTGGTACACATATGTACTTTGACATAGGGCCTATCAGTAACTAGATGATGACTGCTCAGGAATCTACAACTCTCATCCCTTTTAGGGTAGAGGAGGGGTCGCCATCTTTTGCAGTAGACTGAAACAGGGAAATAAGGCCATTTGAATAGAAATGGGGTGTTGTTGGCTCCTCAAGTGTGCCTTCTCCAACTACAAAAAATCTCTATCCCAAAAATAGAAGGAAATCCCGATGTTGATGTCTCAATGGAACATGCTGATCCGACTCTCATGAAGAGAGACAGTGTAGTCTTTATAGTAGGGTCCGAGTCCAGTGGTGAGCCCAAAGACTTGCTGGATTTTGGAGGGACTTCAAATATCGAGGATCAAATCAATCTTTATTGAACGACCTTCTCCCCTATAGAGGGAGTTACTCTAGAGATTGATATTACCCCTACTTATGGTGGCTCTGGAGAAGTCACAATCGAGGAGGCTAATGTTTCGGCCCCTAAAAATTTGGAGCGGGCCATTGTTCCCTTTTCACTAGTTCAAAGAGAAGTTATGTTTTTATCCCCCATGATCTCAAGAGCAGTACCCTTATCTAGACTGACTATCCCTACAAGACTTCTATTAATCAACAACCTTTTGAGGGCTGCCTTGAGGGATACTGTTTTGGACGAGCATGGACCCTGGTCTTTGGAATTCCTAAGTAACCATGGATCGCAAAGGATTATTGAATATGTTGCACCACCTATTTTAGATAGTGGTAAAACTGTGGGGGTAGGAGGTACTGAAGCTATCTCCACTCTATACTCAAAATCACAACCTCATGCCTTAGTAATAGAGGCAGATGTTCCTGCTCTGTCCTCTATTGTAATTACCAGAGATAAGACTATTGGAGGGCCAAGCCACATTATAGCTACATAATCAAGTCCTTCTATTGTAATGTTCATTCCTAACCACATTTATTTGTTTTGGAGTGACTTCTAGACCGATCAATAAATCTTGGTCAATCTTCATCCCATTAGGTAGAAGTCATGGAGGAATATTTGGAGATTAATTTCTTAGACTCCATTGGCCGAGATTCCTGTGAACTTTCCACATTTACACTGCCAGTTTCTGGTCCAAGGTTTCAATGGATTTGACAACCATGGTATTTATGATATAGTAAGGTAGGTGGTCGCTTCTCGAGAAGCATCTGGTGCACTTGAATCTCAACATTCCATGGAATATTTGATGGCTTATCTTGTTACTACACAAAAAATTCCTATAGAAGAAGCATCCACTCATGTTAGAGTAGTTTCAAGGTTTCAAAACAAACTGGTGAAGCAAGAGTCATTGATAGAACAAATAGACCCCGAAGTGGACCAACAAAGACCAAAACTGGAGCAGCTTAAATAAGAGTGGGCCCAGTCTGTTTTTTCTGTCGAATTGGGGCAATGGAAAACACAAGAAGGAGAAAAGACTAGCCTTTAATCCATGATGGACATAGAGGAACTTCTTGCGAGCATGGAGGTCATGATTATGAATTTATTAAAGCTTCACCTAGCCATTGAGGAGTCACATCAACCGTTGATGAAACTTCATGACTCTACCAAAAGTCTATTGTAAATATCATGTCTTTATTATATTGAGAGGATCCAAGAAGTGGATTCCCACCATGTTTTTTTGATGAAATATGATGGAACCAATTTACCTTAAAACTATTCATCTTTTCCTTTTACTGTCATGTCAATCGATCACAATAAATTATATCGACATCATTTCAAATAGGTATTAATTTTAAACCATGATTAGAAACCAGTAAATTGAAATAATCAAATCAGGCTCAAATTTTTGCATGATCCACGAGACTCAGTGAGCGTAGTTTGACTATTTATAAGGTTTTATTGAACACCTCATGAACTTTTATGTATTTTTCATTATTACCCTAATTTTTCCCTAATCCTTCTTGAAATAGGATTAGTGGGCATAACATGAATTTTTCTTAGGTCTCCCTTTGTGGGTTTTCAACCTAACATGATTTCTATTTATTTTTATGGAACATCATTTATTTTTTTATAAACCATACATGTTTTAGGATTAACAAATTTATACTAGACTTTTATTCAAAGGAACCCTTCAGGGACCTTCACTCTGGAATGTCTAGCAACTTTTTTTGGGTTATTTAGAATTTTACAGTTAGAAATATCACTGGTGTTTTATGTTGAGAATCTTCAACCATACATAACAGGGAAGGGGACCTAATTCAGCATTTATCAGTCGGTAATGCTCTAATACCCTTTAAAAAAATGGATTTGGTATTTTTCATGACCCTAAATTTGTGAATTTTGGACATGCATGAGGCTTGGGAGACACTTTAGGTGTAAAAAATTAGGAAAGGACTCTCCTGGGGTCTAATCTTCCATTTATTGATGGCTGTTTTGTAGGTGACATATGCAGATCCACCAGGGCATGATGTGAATATTAAAAAAAAAAGTGTCTATAGGACACTGGCCACCCATCTCTGATGGCCTAGTAGGGTTTTCAACACTTTGAACTCATTTTTATGATGGGAGCCATAGTGGGTCTCTAGTCTGAGTAATGGTTTCCAAAAATATTAGGGACATTCATATCATCTTTGAGTGGGAAATGATTCTCACACGGTTCTTACTTGTGTAACGGAGAGCTAGTAAATGGTCTATTCAGTTTGAAATCTTTTTTTATGTCAGTGGAATTTGGAATGATGGAGGTATGTAAACCATTACCCATGGGTTTTCTAAATCTAGTGGTGTGACAGGACATGAATGCCTCTTGAGCATACAAAAGCTGGAAATGACCCTCCCAATAATGAATTTCTCTTTTATTGATAGATGTTTTGTTGGAGATATTTGTAGAGCCACTAGGTCATGATGTGAATTTCTAAACAAAGGTGTCTGCATGACACTGGCCTTCCATTTCCGATGGATATGAATGATCATGGGTATTTGGAACTTTCTGAACATAGTATGTGATCTATGGTTAGGGGTTAACCTGAACAAGAAAAGGGATATTCCTTTTAACTGAACATCTTCATGAAACCCAGAGATGAGTGGGGGAATTATTCTTTTATTGGTGGATCAACTTCATGCATATGGAGAGGGTATTTTATTTTACAAAAACCTAAAAGGAGACAATAGATTAACCACAACCCACATGTTTTGATATATCTAGGATGTGTGTAGTAAGGGGAATGTAAATCATGATATTGAGGGCCCTTTAATAAGAAGGTATGTTACGAGGCTTGGAATCCATTGGGCATAGTAGGGTAGGATAGGAATCTCCTGGGGAAATATTTTCCTTTGACTGGTGACCATTTTTAGGCGACATATATAGAGCCATTATGGCATGATGTTCATAGTCAAACAAAAATGTCCACATAAAACTAGCCTCCCATCTCCGATGGCCATGGAGGGTTATGGGGATTCAAGATTGCTCAGAGCACAGAGTTTGAGGAATGGTAAGAGTGTATCCAGATATGTTCGATGCATTTGGGATATGATTTTCTAATGGAATATGGTATCCCTTATGTATATCCGACTCATATGCAGGGTGAGGCATTCGTCCCATCTTCGGGGTACCCTTTCATTTAATGTCACATGGTTAGGATGTGGGGTTCCTCTCAAGGAAGGGAGCCATGACATGCCTTTTAGGATCTTACTACTAGGACCAAACTCTTGGAATTTTTTTTCATAATGACATGGTGGATCTCTCGCTAAGGTCCCTAAGCTCATGTGAGCTATGATCTATGTGAGAAACAAGGTATTACAAGGATTCTAGTTTCTTCCCTAATAATAGAAAAAATCAATATTAGGGAACACTTTAGGATTTAACTAATTCTATACAGTTTAATGTCATAAAATAAGGAAGATTTTGGCCTTGCATAATAATGTCATGTGGTGAGGACATGATGCAGTCATAAAGATCATTAATAGCTTTGAGATAATCGCAAGCAGGATGTTCTAGCATTCCGTAGACATGAGTGCTGATAGAATGTGTAAACCATAGTCCCAGGGGCGACTTAAATTAGGAGGGATGACATAGGGCTTGGAATCCATTGGTCATACTGAGATAGGAGAGGACTCTTTTGGGGACTAATTTTCCTTTTATTAATGACTATTTTTGTGGTCCAGATATGCAAATCCACCAGGGCATGATGTGCATATCCAAACAAATGTGTCCAGAGGACACTAGCCTTCCATCTCATATGGCCACGAATGATTATCGAGATCCATGTTTTCCCAGAATACAGATTTTGGAAAATGGGAAATTTGTGTCTTGGGAACGTAAGAAACACCCAGACCATGATGAATCATGAACTATTAGAACTTCCAAATAGATCTGGATTATATGTATAAGGGGAAGAAATATATTCTGACTTATTATGAGTAGGGGGGATGTCCGAGATCTTATAATATTGAGAATTGGACCAAACATAACTGTTGAAGAATTTGTTAGTTTATTGTCATGTGGTTAGGACATTTCTTGGACTTCTCGTACATGTATGACCTATAAACGGGCAAAGGGGGGATTTTCTTGTGGTGGTTGGGTCAGGATTCCAAATCCCGGCATCACTACGTGTCCTACAAGGGTAGGAATCATGCCATACATAGTTTTTATAATTCACCATACCAATCTGGCTCGGTCTATGTGTAGGGAAATTTGATGGAATTATTTTCAATGGTTGGGAAGTGATGGAAAATCCTGGCATCACTATGTGTCCTGCAAGATCATGAATCAATACATACATAGTTCAAATCATTCCCTGTACTAATATAGCTCGAACATGGGGTTATTTACATTTTTGTTTCATTCACTGTGGCTATTGGGTCTAACATACATCTCTATAATGTGTTTTCATAAAGGAATCCTTACCATTGATCCAAAGATCACTTGAGTTATACTTGATGTGAGAAACAAGTAATGAAAAAGGTTTCCTGTGACATTGTGAGGTAATAGAGGATATGGTATAGGCATTTTTTGTGGGGGTTGGGCCAAGATTGAGGGTTGAGGTGTCGCTACATATCCTGTGAGGGAAGGAATCATGCCATACACAGATATATAAGAGAACATTAAATATATCATCATGCGATTAGGATGATTTGTTCGATGTAGTCTAACATCTTGAAGCGAGGACATGGGTCACAATTTAATGTCATGTGGATATGACTATTATTCATAGTTAAGGGCCATAGAGTTTTGACCACAAAGATCATGCAGTTTATCATCATGTAATTATGACGCTTTGTGCTATGTAGTTTAACATCTTGTATAAAATACATCAGTCACAGTTTAATGTCATGTGAATAGGACTATTACTAATAGTTTACAGTAATTTATTTTGGACCATTGAGATCATGTAGTTTATCATCATGATATTAGAATGATTTGTGTTATTTAGTTTGATTTCTTGCAACAAAGAAATGAGTCACACCTTAATGTCATGTGGATTGGAAAATTACTCACAGTTTAGGGTCATAAGGTTTGGACCATGAAATATAGGTACTACAACTCAAAGTTTAGGTTCATAGAACTTAGACCAAAGATATGACTTTTCTATTACGTGAAAAACTTCTTAAAATAATTTCATTTGTGGAATCCGTGATGAGTTGTATGTCCATTGATATTAGGGAATACACTCCATTAGAATAGACCCTATGTATGAAATATGGTCTTTCCCACTTTGGTTCATGTTATGGGGGCTTCTTCCCAAGTATAATAAAGGCTCTTTGGACTAACACAATTTCTCCTTTGAGAAAATATCGATGGTGATCCTTTTTGATTAAGGCTCATGTGATCCAATTTTGGTAGACTTCAAAATGGTGCTGAGTGTACCGACTTTTTTCATCTAGTAGCGCCAACTCATCAGACTGAATCTTGGATTGCTCATCCATGGATAGTTGATTGAAAATTTCCACATGGAGTGATGGAACATGGATTTTGATAGGAAAAATTGCTTCCTCCCTGAATACTAGTGAGTACGATGTCACTTGGGTGGCAGTGCAGGTCATGGTCTAGTAATCCCACAAAGCATGAAGAAGCTTTCTTGGCCATGATTTTTTATCAATATAAACTATCTTTTGGAGCATGTGGGACATAGTATTTTTGAAATCCTCTATCTAAACATTGGCCACTGTGTGGTAGCAAGATGAATGGTTGGCCTTGAATCCACACTCCTGGTATAACTTTTCCAACTCAGTAGAGTAGAAGTTTGTGTCATTGTCCATCAATATTTTATGAGGGGCACCAAATCTAGTAATGATGTTGGCCTTCACAAAGCTAACAATATTGTTCACCCTAAATTCCATAAGGGGTATGGCTTTGAACCATTTGGAAAATAAGTTGGTCACTGTGAGTATGAACTTGAATTGTCTATATGTGGTGGGAGGAAATGGTCCCACAAGATCCATCCCCCATGAAGTGAATATCCACGAGTACTTAGATGTATGAAATAACTCTAGGGGTTGGTTAATAATGTTGTCATGAACAGAGTAGGAATGACACTTCTTGGCGAATACAGCACAATTCAGTATCATAGTGAGCCTGTAATACTCAAGCCTTTGGATTTGGTGAGAGAGTATGGTGGTTGATTGGTGTGCTCCAAAAGCTCTAGCATGAACCTGTTTCATGATGATAACAGTCTCTTCTCCATCAATGAACTTTATAAGGATTCCATCAAGGCCTAATTTTTAGAGAATATTTTCTTGGTCTAACCCACTATACATGGAAAAGTTGACTACCCATCTTCAGAGATGCTCCCTTCCATCCCTATATGGTGGGTATTCCCCCTTCTGAAGGTAATTTTCAATGTGAGTCATCCAGCCTATGGTGTAACCATGAGGCTTAGAGATGTGGCTAATTTCATCAATCTCATCACTATTATTTTGGATAAATGGTAAGACCATTTGACGATGGGAAATCCTAATGATTATTTCATCTTGGTCTTGATCAGTCAGGGATATGGAAACATTTTCCAAAGCATCGAATTGAGAATTTTGAGATAGGGGGACAAAGGTCAATGTTGGTTCTGAGGTGAATTATGCCATCATTTCTTGAACATGGTTCATCAAGGGGGAAAATACATCTTTCTTAATGGCATAGTCACCATTGACCTATTTGATGACTATCCCTGAATCACCCTTTATTTTTTGATGTTTGGCTTGAACATGATGTGACAGTTCCCAGCCCATAATGAGGGCCTAATATTTTACTTCATTAATTGTACACCTTTCCAAAAACAAAAAAGAGTAAGGTAATATGACATTTTTAGGGGATACGAGTATAACTCCCAACCCCACTTTGTTTAGCTTGGGATCTTCCATCCTTTTCCCTATCAAGATTCTATAAGCACCATCGAAGTAAATTTACCATGTATAGGGGTCCTCTTGGACAGATAACACTTATTCATTCGGAAGTTCGACATCCAACAGTGTCATTTCTTTAGAGGGGTGCTCTGCTAGGAAGTCTGCAAACGCTTGGCTTTTGATGGCATTTTGGGGTACGTACTGTATGTAAAACTGTTGTAGGATGAATTCCCATCATTATAGGCATCCAGTTTTTATAGGATGATTGAGGATATATTTGAGTGGGTTTCAATGGGATACCAGGTGGGCCTCATGGTGCTGAAGGTAATTCTTGAGTTTTTGAACTGCGAAGATTAGGGCTAGAAAGTTATTTTCAATTTTTTAATATTGAGTTTCAATTTCAATCATTGTTCGGCTGAGGTAGTATAAGTTGTTCTCAATGACGACATCATTCTTATGCATGGAGAATGCACCTAATGCCCATTCCAAGGTGGTTATGTACAAAATGAGTGGCCTACCCTCAACTGGTGGTATCAGTATGGGTGTGATCAAGAGATATCTTTGGAGATTTTCAAATGCTTATTGGAAATCATTGTCCCAATGATACACAACCCCTTTCTCCATTAACTTAGTGAAAGGTAAACAACTACTTAAAAAGTTGGCTATAAAGTGTTTGATGTAGGCGAGGTTCCCTTTGAGATCATTCAACTCAGTGAGGTTGCGAGGTGGGGATATGCCACTGATGTATTTTGTCTTCACAGGGTTGAAGTAAATACTACCACTAGTGGAAATATGTAATTTAACGTTGACGTAATAACGTCGGTTTTTTTAACTGGCACCAATAGTATGTGAGGGAAACTTATGGCATCGGTTTTGAGGAAAAAATGACACCAATAATAAAAAGAAACTTTTTGGTGTCAGTTTTAAAGAAAAATGACGCCATAAGTTGATGTTTTGGGCATCGGTTGTCTCCAAAACCGACGCCGAAAATAAAAAAAGGTATTATCGACGTCAGTTATTCTCAAAACCATTGCCAAATATTTTTTTTATAATTTTCGGCATTGATTTTTAACAAAACTGATGCCGAAAGTATTTTAAAATTAATCGGGGTCGTGAAACCCTCATTTTATTGGATCGTCGAAATCAAAACCTACTGCGGTGCCTTGGACTGTCGATGACCATTGAAGCACTATTTTTGATTTTGGAAGTCCATTATTGACGATTTTGTTCTGTTTTCACGATTTTTGGTTTGCATTCATGGTTTTTATCTCTTGTTTTATCATCTATTGTTTATTTCTTCTTCTGTAACCCTATTTTATGCGACTTTATATTTTGGTTTGATTCTAGTTGTTTTTTATCATTATTTTTGGTTTTGTATTATCATTGTTGTTATAGATTTTGTAGTGTTTGTTTTTTTAACTCATTATATTGAACGTAGTTTGGATTGAGGATCTCCATTCTGGTTGAACTTCAAATTTTTTAAGTATTTTTTTAATTTTGTAGAAAAATCATCTATCTTTCAATTTGGTTATTGATTTTCTTTAATTATTATTTTATATTTTGTTTTAAATGTGTTAGGACATGGTTAAATATTCATTCAAAAAACATTCTTAAATATCGTCTCAAAAAATTATATCTTTTTACATTGACTCCAATCAAATTTCACCTAATACACTTACTGCATCCTCTAAATTAACACATTCTTCAATAATTTTAACATATGCAACATCGACATAATGAAACAACTATGTAAAATGAAATAATAAATTTTATAAGAATGATATTATAATTAAATTATAATATCAATATAACACAGATGTATATAATATGTAAATAAAATGTTTACTATTTGTAAATGTGTTTCATTTCTGATATTTTCTATTTGATTATAAATAGTTTTTATTAAATGTGTTTTTGTTTAAAAATTATCTAATAGTTATTTAAATGTTTATATTTTTTAATATATTCACCAAATATATTTTGATATCAGGTATTTAATGGATCATAATTGTAAATGTGTTTCATGTCTTGTTTTTTCTAGATCACGCAATTGATTTAAATCATGTTTCGTAAAAACTGGTAGTCAAGATGGAACTGAACATGGAAGGTAAATTTAGTACATTGAAATCCTAGATGATATCTAAAAGGTTCAAACAACATTAATTCATGTACTATGATAAAAACATTTCTCCATTTTCAATTCTTATATCCATTATAATTCTTCTTTCCATATCAGTATACCATGATTATTAAATTAGAATGATGGATATTAAAATATATTTCTTTAATTATAACATTAAAAAATATTTCTATATGATACAAATATAAATGTTTGTGACCTTATAGTATTTCTATATTTAATAAAACAGATCCATTTATGGGTTGAAATAAGAATCCAGGTCCAACAAAATTTGGATCAAAAGATCCATACAAAAATTTGGTTTTACAATTTTTTTAACAATGTGTCTACAAGAAGTTTAGTGTAGTACATACATTTTCCACATAGTATATATTAGTGAAATATTACTAATTAAAAAACGAGATATCAGTTTTACATTCCATTAAGGAATGATTGATGTATCCATTATCTATTAAGGACATGGTTTTACCAATATATATCCTTAAGATCAATATCATTTGTGATATATATAAGAGGCTAAATGGTCTAAGTTAATGTATATATATTTAGTAGATAATAATGATATTTAGTTTGAAAAAATCCTTGATGGGATTAGTTATAGTGTAACATGGTATGAAACTCTCCAAAAAAATATGTTCTCAGATATAATCTGAGAGAGGGATATAATGAATATGATCTTGTATGCATATGTGATAGGATATATAATCCATTCCATGTTATATTCCATGATTAGTTTCCCTACTCCTTTATCAAGGACTGAAGATATCATGAAGTTATAGTAGAACAACATTGGAATACATTAATGATTATTACTAAGTATCTAAGGAATTTTAACAATATATACCTAATATATGGAGGATATGTGGAGATAGAAAATAATGGATATAAAATATTAGTTTCCAAAAAGTTAAAAATGATTTTAAATCAAAATCAACATATTTATCCATTCATAACTAATGATATGTAAGATGGATGATCTAAAAGAAACCAATTGTCACTAATTCGGTAGTTGATTTCATGTATTTTGTAGCTTTTAATGTGGATGAAGAAGTAGTATAGATAAAAAAAATTCAAAGAGATTGATCTGGTTCCTAGAAGTAAATAACCTATAAAATTATATTTATATTATACTACTATAGTGGGAATAATAAATTATCCAAGGCTGAATCAAAGGATGAAGCATATACTCCAAAAATATCTCTTCATGAGGGTTTTTTCAGTAATGGGTGAGGTCACACAAATTGGAGTTTTTATGAAAGAAAATGTGTCGTACACCTCGACTGAAGCCTTAATTTAGAATAAATATTAACATCATATGAGACCTTATGGATTGAGAGTTATACGTAGTTGTCTCTAGTGAAATCAGAAGTCTATTAGAGTCATTTCCCCTGATCTAACATTGTTTTACGTTATTATTATGTGTATATTAATAGATTTAATTAATTAATTAATTTAATGTATTTTCATTATTTTTATTCGGGTTCAGATTGTATTTGATAATGATCTAAGAATACATATCATACTGAAAGTTCATAACATTTCACTATTGTGATGGGAACCATGAAGTTCTATGAAAACATTCTTAAAAAAATGTTTTATAGGAGGTTGTTAACATCTGAGAGTCATAGATGATACCGACTATGATGGATAGGGGGTCCTCAAACATTAAGGATTCTTCTCCTGAAGTTCTCTCTTGGTAATCTCCATGTGAGGAGGATATGAAAACAAACCCACCAATTAGAAATCCTTGTGTTATATATGTAATTTGAAATTCCTATTTGCAGATGTAGGTATTTGTCCTTAGACATGAGATTATTATTATTTAATATTTTGAGTACATACTTTGACATGTTGTTGTAAACCTTGACGACATATGTTTCCAACAATGTTGGGTATGTTGGGTGTGTGAAGACTAATATGGAATTAATGAATATTTCAATAAAGGATTTTTTTCATAATGAGCTGAATGAAAGAAGATATATCATTCCCTTTGATGGGAATAGAACTACCTAAATTTTCCATAACTGTGATGATTTTATCAGCAAGTTCATTTCTATAAATTCATAGAAAGAGATTGAATAATGTGGTTTAATGACATATGTGATGAAACATACATGATGATAAATCGGGAAAATAATTATATTAAATGTTGATAATTTCTATGAGGATGTTATAATTACAATATTAACACCTTTATCTATAGATTCTTAGATGTCTTTCATTATGAAAATCTAGGATGATAGGAATTTTTATCGGAATCCCCTTGAAAAAGGGCCTAAATGGTGACACATTAAGTGGATTGAGAACATCAATTAAATTCATTATGAATCTAATATTTTAATATATTAATATTATCTAATTTTGAGAGTTATTTTTTTATTCCAATTTTATATATTCATTAACCAATTATTTGAGAGAATATATATGTGGGTTGAATGTTAAAAAAAGATTATTCTCCATTTTAGTTAATAAAATATTTCTCTATTAATTATTTGAATAATGCAATGAATTTTTTAAATATTCATTACACTTGGTTTGAAGAATTATTAGGAGTACAGAAATCCATGTTAAGGGTGAATGATATATTAAATATCATTTAAATAAATATTAATTTATTTATTTAAGAAATTTTATTTATTCATATATAAGTGTCGTGCATGTTAGGGAAATAACAAAAATAAAAAATTATTATTAGACATGGTGTTCTCTATGAATTATATAATTTGTTAAGGGCCTATGTAAAATAACCAATTTATAACCTAGGTCTATAAATAGCCATATATAAAATTTTATAGAGTTATAAAATTTTTTCACTACACAAATACGTTCTAGATATTCTCTCAATCATAGAGAAAAAATTATCAAGAATGAACTCAGAAACCAAGAGAAAGAATCCTCATTTTTTCCCTCTAGTATTCGGGGAACTAAAAGAATTAATCAAGACTCGAAGTATTTATTATTATAGTAAAAGTTGAATGAAACAATAATTTGAATGATCCATGATCGAACACAGATATTTCTATGGTATCATTCTAAGGTTCCTAGAGCATACGTGTATCAAAACTAGAGGTATTTTATCCACCAATACTTCATCACAATGATTGTACAACAAGAAGTGTTCAACCAATTCCAATTTAGAGAAATAATTGAAAGATATTATAATTTTTTATTTATATAAATTAATTAAAATCTATGTTTTGTGATCATATATTCCATGATTCCAAGGTTTCTATTCACTTATTTCTAAGTAAGAATCTGAATAATTTAATGAAAACCTATTGTTGGTCATGTACTTATTTCTTCTACTACTCCCAAGAAACATTATATAACATCTCAGTTAGTTTTTTATTAATCTTATGAACATTTTTTTGAGATCAATAGTGTTATTAAACTCATATTTCCTCTCTATATTCCCTTTCTTATGAATAAACTAGTCTCAAATCATTCTATTTCCTTACCAAAACCATGTAGTCCACACTAGTTCTTAACACCAAGCACAATCCCAACTTTCTTCCTTATGAAACCACTTTTGTAGGCCCTAATACCACTAAAAACCATCTTGGGCTAGCTGTAATGATTAGTGTGACCCACAAAGCCCATCTGTAATAATTCATGGGTTGGTGACTAGAATTGTGGGTGTAAATAATGAATACATGATGGATTATCCTCATAAACCATGTTAAGACAAGATAAAATCCATTGACCAATGTTAAATATTATAAAATAATATTAAATCACAAAATATATGAAATTTCATACATAAAAAAATTCCCCAAACAATACATATATGTAACTCATATGGAATCTACTCCACAAACAATAATATCTAGTATAGTACACCTCGATCATAAAATACCACCAACATATCTATAAAAACAGAATATATATGTGTATGGGTGAGAAAACAAGTATTCTCAGTTAAAACTGCCCCAAAACCATTCATAAAAACATATAAGAAGCATAGTCATACCACTTTTAATAAATATTAAAACCAACCTTTCACTTATATTAGTTTAACAATCGTCCCTTATCTACAATGATCACTAACCAAAAAACAACAACAACAATAATAATAGTATGATATTAAAGACCATGTATCTAAAAGGTACCTTATAACCCCTTACCCATTGAAGAAGTCATCCTCATTCCCCCAAGAACTTATTTTCTAGAACTCCCATCCATACCATATCTTTATAATCATATAATCACTTTGTAGTCATAACCACATAAAAAACACCAAAATTACTTATGCACAACCTCTATATGATACGTTATGTAATGATTAAGGGAATAAACCCTATTTCCTCATCCTTCCATATATATTCCCACCATGCTTCTACATCATTACATTATCCCCAAATATCATATCAAATCCTCAATCCATCACAACCGACCAACACCATTAAGATAGAGTGGGGAAGGGTGAGAATGTATTCATATATTCCACATCTATCCTATATGTTGTGTAAAATAATAATAATAACCCAAAACCTCATCTGGGAATCAGTAATGATTCCCAAATTGGGTGGTGATGTTTATGAAATATCATTAAAATAAAAAGGATATAGAAAACCAAAAACTTCCTTCTAAAGTGTTGAATCTAAAAGAGTTTTAATATTTTTATATGTAAAAAATAGTACTATTCTCACCACCATCGTATACAAAAAACAATTACCATAACTAACCATAAAAAAACCCACCATCACTATATTAAAATCACCAATCATTTATAACTTCCCATTTTATCGTATAGCAACCAATTTATTTAAATTTTATTTACTTGAAAAAATACATTCATTGTATAATGTTATTCATGAAATTAAAAAATTTATGGTAGCCATATCCTTTTCCATATTTCATTATTCAATTCCCACACACTATTAACTATTCCTTTAATCATTCTATTTTCCCCATAATTAATTTCATCACCACCCATACCCATTAACAAATTCATTATTTCAGTGTTATTCCATATTTTTAGGATACTATGACATAGAGTACAACATACCTATCAATGTTTCACCATCCACTACACCATATAATAAAAAACAACCACATTATTACCAAATCTGTCACAAATAACCCACATGTTTCTCAGAGAAACCTAAAAAAAATTACCTCAATTCCAACCAGAATAACCAAATTTTATGACCAATATAACCATAAAACAGATGAAAATAATAAAAAAATAAAAAAAATGTTAATTATCAAAATTAATGACATTAAACATTTCATTCTAATCATTTTTTATATTCATTTGACGTTTTTAAATGAAGATATTTGTTACTTCAAAATTTCCATGATTTCCCTTTTCATTTCTATATTTAAGTTAATTGACAATTTATAAAGATTATAAATAATTTAAAAAAATAATGATATTATGGAACAAAACATATTAAATCAACATAATAAATCATTCAATTAATACCATGGAAAAATCTTATACACTTTTGAATCATATTTCCATCTAATTTCATTAATTTGATTCATTGTATTTAATAGTATATTTCTAACCACCTACCTAAGGAAAAAATAGACATGATAATTCTATATCATAAAATAATCAATTTGAGGAGAGATAACCTGAATCCCATACAAAAATAGGCAATTCAATAAAATAGATAATTTTTTAAGCAGAATTGATTATTAACACTAAAAAACGCATGAAAATTCACCACAAAACCTATCCACATAAAAGTCCCATTAAGACTATGACCATATCCAACCAAAACCATTTGATACTACTTCCATAGCCTCAAAAAAAGTACATGAATATATTATAAGGGAAATAAGGAATATTTGTTTAAGAATATGTCCATTATAAAAAAGAGTAATAAATCCACATAGAGACAACTAGAAAGAGGAAAATGAGAACCTAGGGTTAGAAAAGGTTTATATGAATACAAAATAGTTGAACCAAAAAAATATATTATATCCTATTTATAATGAAACATCTTGTGACCCCTATAAGTAGTGATGATGAAACCACCATGAAATCATTTAGGTTGATCAAAGAATCTATCTATTTTATATAATTTAAAATACCCATATATCCTTGAATATCTAATTGTGTAGAAAATTTAAAAAACTATGTGTTTTTTCACCACAACAAAGAGAATTTTCAAATGATAGGTTTGGTATTATACCCTAACTCATATTTGTGGACCATTATGGCATGGATGAATCAACCTTTCCATTTCAATACTAGCCTCTACAACCCAATAATGTTATTAATCATCATTAACATGACATAATATATTCAAAACCTATGAAATGATTGTTTATCACTTAATCTTTTCTTATATGGATTCCACTAAGGATCAAAACACATTCCAAAATTCTATATTATAAAGTATATTAGGCAACTATTTCGTAGACATCACCCAACATAATCATTTTAAGCCCCATCTCATCAGTTTCATCATAATTGATTGAATAATATATCCATAGTATGATTTTAATGACTGTTCTCCACTATGACTCCTCATGGGAATGTGGTTAAGCTAAAAGTGATCCCAAATTCTCCTATTAATTTTCCGTGAGTTGGAATCTAAAAATGAGGGTCTAAACATGTGTATGAGAGGCATTTCCTTCATAAAATCCCATGAATAAAAAAACTACCAATCAACATTAAATAATTACCTTCCTAATAAAATAATTACCCATAATGAAAATGATATTTACCTTTAAAATACAGAACATCATAAAAATGCATGCAATAAGTAGATCTAAATCGCCATGCTATCTACTAACTACCTCCATGTTACCTAACGAAAAACTCTAATCCTTGTTAGTCCATCATAAAAAAATCTGAAATCATGTAAAAAAATAAAGGTCATTGAAGATTGATATAATTAAATAAAATGATAAAACATAGACATAATCATAAATACAAATTATAAATATTGGAGGTGATGTATGCATGAAAATGGCCAGGGAAGCTCTCAAAGAAGGGGTGGTACACACAGGATAAATTTGATGGTGTAGGTAATTCTATTTTTTATTTTGTGGTGTTATGGGTGGAACTTTTATGATCATATATTCCAATCACCCCTATACTTATAAAAATTATTTTATCAATTCTTTGAGGCCATGTTTTCAATCCATGGTCTCACTGTTCTTGGTATGAATAAGAAATATAATCCTTGAAATCCAAGTTCAACCCAATTTCTATGACTTCCACTGTCACCAAAAAAATCTTCAACATTTTCACAATCTAAGTATACAACCTATCCAATAACCAAGAATCATGTAATTCCATTAACACCGTAACAATCATGAAAATAAAAAAATGAAAAGGGCATATAAATACACCAATTCTCCCACCGATTTTCATAGGGTATGCTCCAACTCAAACCAATACGGATCTAGCAAGACAAAACCTTACTAAGTAACCACAGATAATAGAATGAGAAAAAATAAATAATATATCATCCATAATTACCAAATTTCACAAATAACCAGTGCATAACCTCCCCACATACCACAAATTCCTAACCACAACCACTATTACACCACTACGACTGCATCACCATAGATCTATCGCTGCATCACTGCACATCAACCTTCTCATCAACACATAGGTAGGGTAACATAAACACGAAGGGGGTCAACTATGTTCCCTCTCTCATTCATGTACATCCTTCACCCATAACCACATATCCTTATCCTCCACATCAAATATTCAGCATAATAGGGTATCATTAAAAAGAAATACACCAACCTCTTACCCTCCACCTTCCTTGAATTACCCCCATCATATACCATCACATCAATACCCTATAAGTGTTGGATATACTTATGTTTCTATAATTTATCTCAGTTGTTATGTGTTTTGATGATTCTAAAAATACATATTTTTACTCTAATGAGTTTATATTTGGTGTTTTGGATTGTATTATGTCATAATATATAAGTAATTTGATTTAATGGAGTTTATTATATGCCTTATATAAGTGATTATATTACACTATATAAAATGTTCATATCTATGGAAAAACATGTGTCCTCCATGATTCTAGTTTTGAGAGTTTATCTTCTATTTTCTTTGAATCAGAAAAAATAGTTTTGGAAATTAATCTTGCTACGTAAGATATTATCTTTTGAAGATAATAGATTAGTTACCATATGTTAAAATCAAGATAATTAAATTAGAGAGTTTCTATGAAAATTACTTATATTATGTAAAGGTTATACAAAAATATTATCTTAAGAGAAATTATAGAAGTTATGAATGTTATGTATCACGCATCAAAAACATAAGTTTCTTATTTAGAAAAACTATTCTATGTAAATTAGAATTCAGTTTTCCTTACACACTATAGAGGAAAAATATATTTTTTATCGTATAAAACCTCTTAGATGTTTGTTTTATGATCATAATACTTGTTAGGTCGACTAGGAAAGATACCTTGAGAGGGAGGGTTAAATTAGGGTATGAAAGATTAAAACAATTACACCTTTTGATATTGTTCTGTTGTTAAACCGAACTCTCTACTGTCTCCTTCCAATTTCAGAGTATGACCAAATATTAAAACATGAACAAGGTACAAAATTTTTACTTTTTCACCATCAATAGACTACATCCAAGGTGCATACACCAACAATGTGCGGATGTACCAAATCCACTATAAGTTCACTGTTGTTTACATATTCAAACTGGACTCACTGTCCCTCCTGGTTTACAACCATTCCCAAATTGAAAGCTCACTTCTCTCTTAACTAAAGTGTGCTCACTACTTCTTCAAAAGATCTGTACACAATTTATAAACTGGTAGGTCCCTTGATCATATCACATGAATTCATCTTCCACTGTATATAGATACTCTAATGATGTTACACTTTCATCCACTGATGAATAAAACATTACTGCAGTATTACCGGGCAACATGAAATCTTTCTCAAAACACGTATTGTGTCTTACATGCAAATTTAATGCCTTGCATGAAAGATTCAACCTTTTTCGCAAAACTCCCCTTATTTGTAACTTCAATCTTATGCATAACTCAAATTTTACGTGCTAATTTCATAGATTGTGTGCAACCCAAAATCATTCATGCAACTCCCTTTATAAAAATCTTACGAGACCTAGAGCTCAGATTCTCTCTAAGTGTTGAGATCATTCAAATGAGAGGGGGTCACATCTTATTTATAGGCATCATTGACCCCTATGTGGCTTATTTGGAATGTCGTGCAAGATCCTCCTTGAGTGCACAAATCCCCATTTTACATCTTATTGGGCACACAAGTGTCTTTTGTACAACCTCATATTTCACGCACATTTACAAATCCTTCACGCATATCATGACTTTGTATTTTTCCAGTATTTTGATCCCGAAACATGCCTTGCATGCAACTTCCATTTCAAAAAACATGTTTCCCCATTTTCTAATTTTGAGGCCCAAAAAGTTTGAAAACACTATAAATTGATGACCCCTGTATAATACCTTTTTTTACCACCTCCAGATAACCTATTCCTTTTTCTTGGTTCTTTTTCGGCAGAGCATGCAAACAATTTCTCTAGAATACCACAACTGACCAAGGAAACCCTCTTGGTCAACAGGAAATCCTACTTTGTCAACAAACACTATCACCTCAAAAATTCTTCAATGTTCCCTTAAGGTAATTTTTCCCAACACTCTCTCCCTTTGGGTTTGTTGACAACTCTTCTCATGGCGATACTCTGCACTTTGATACCCCACTAAAAATCATTCCATCTTCTTCCACAATTCATCTCTTACGATTTGGATAAAGATCAAGGATTTACATACCACATACTCTAATCCTAAATAAGTAATGCTCTGTATGAGAAACATAAGTAAAATGAAGATTTTATCAATGAATCACTTCATTCCTAACACCAATTCTAGAAACCACATAAATGCCAATTAATTTATTTTATTATGGACCTCAGTTATCATGATATATCTTCTTTGATCAATAACTTCTAGAATCATCAGATTTTAAAAATTCTCCTTCTTCACTTCTTAGGTTCTTCTGTATTCCAAGAAAATATCTAGCTGATCACTTCAAACACCAAGGAAACTCATACAATCATCCTATTTATCCCCCTATCATCTTCTCTAACTATTATGCTTAAATCCTCTATCTCATTGCTCCCCCTATATTGTCTCTTCACTTGTCAGCTTCTCCAAATGTAATTGACTATGACATTTTCCCCCATATTTAGCCATAGATTATCCCCCTACATGAATCACTCTTTCTCCTTTTTAGGAGACACTTGTTCTCCCCCTTTTTTACTGAACCCAAAGGTCACTCCTCTGTGGTTTTAAACAAATTAAGGAACATACATAAACACAGTAGGGAAACAAACATCATACCTCAGGGAGAGAGGGCTCACATCCATACTTTTTCAAGTGTGGGAATTCGACTAAACTCCCAGAGACAATCAATGCCTCACAAATGCTTCTTTGAGTAAATCCTTTGTCAGAATTTCCGCAACATGTAGCTCTATAAGCACATACTCCAGTTTCACAAGCCCGTGCTCAAAATTTTCCTTGGTAAAATGATATTTGATTTAAATGTGCTTTGTCCTTGAGTAATGGACTATATATTTTCTAATATTGATATCACTTTCATTATCGCAATAGATTCCAATCAGACACTACTCTTAAACTCCCATATCATCAAGCTGCTTCTTCATCCACAATAACTGGGTGCAAGATTGAGTGGCTATAATATAATTAGCCACAATGACACTCAATGAAATAAAATCTTGTTTTTTTATTAGCAAAGAAATATCCACTCCACCAAGATAAGAATAAACTCATATCGTTGAATTCTTGTCATATGCTAATCTGGCCCGATATGCATCTTTATATCCCAATAATTCTTTTTTAGATTTGTTATTATATATTAGAAAAAAATCCATAGTTCCCTTGATATAATAAAGTATTATTTTTACAGAAATCATGAGTCTTTCTTTGGGATTACTTTGATACCACGCTTCTTGAAATGTGTAAAGGACAATATCAGGCCTTATCACAATCAATTACAATAGGCTTCAAATTATTTTCTTATAATCTATGATATTAACCACCTTGGCTTCATCATCTTTCGACATATTCATCTCGGTGACAACTAGAGACTTCATTTCTTTAGAATTTTCCATCCCAAATCTACTTAGAACCTCCTTGGCATATTTGGGTTGTAAGCCAAAGAAAAATATCATCTCACCAATCATTGAAATTTTGAACTCAATATTCATGAATTTGGAAAATTTTCTACACTAGGCTTTATCTGATCCACAAAATATTATTTCATTAACATAAACTATCACCGTCGTCCTTTGCTTTCTATTTTGTTGAAATATATATTTTAATCAACTCCACCCTGCTGAAATATATGCTTCATCAAATAATGATCATGTTTTGAATTCCATGCTCTGGGTGCTTGTTTTAGCCAATATATTTCTTTCTTTAACCTACAAACTATGTTCTCATGTTCATGAAGGAGAAAACCATATGGATGCTCAATATACACTTCTTCCAGAACCCCATTCAAAAAATTAGAATTTGTATCCATCTGGAAAACATTGAATTTCCATTGCACTATGATGGCTAAGAATAGTCTGATTGTCTCTATCCTTACAACCGATAAAAATGTCTCATTGACATAGATACCCTCAATCTAGGTGTAAACGTTTCACACTAACTGTGCTCTGTTTTGAATCACTAATACATCTTCATTAAACTTGATATGAAAGACCCATATAATCCCAATGACAATCCAATCTATTGGCCTTCAAACAATCTCTCAGGTCTGATCTTCTCAATATAGCCTATCACTTCATTCATTGCCTGAATGCAGTTTTTATCTTCAGCTACATTAGTAAAACATTTAGGTTATACTTGAGATAAGATAGATGTATTATGTAGGGACATCACTCTTCTTGTCTGAACTAGCACTCTCTGATCACTAATGATATTCTTTCTATCAATTTCGGCTCGACTCTTTGTCTTCTTTGAAAATGAAGACTTGTCTTCCTCTTATTCATCATTACTGTCTTCTTCTAAGCTATAATCTTCAACTTTTATAACCCCTATGTTACATTCCTCTTCATCACTTTCATAAAGAAACTATTCACTGTGCTATTGAGTATTCACTTCATTTTCCACAACAGTGACATCGTTACTCTCAACTACATTTCCAAACCTCTTGTTAAAAAATTTGTATGCTTTTGTTTTTCCTTATTATCCAAGTAATATCCCCTCATCTCCATGTGACTCAAATTTCGTATGTTTTTTATTTTTCATAATGAAGCACATACTTCCAAATATTCGAAATTATTTTACTATTGTCTTTTTTCCATATCACATCTCTTACAAAGTATTTCCATCCTTCAGACACAACAGTGCCCTACTAGAAATGTAGATCGATGTCAATACTTCTTCCTTAAAAAATTTCTTTAGTAGGTATTTTTCTATAAACACTGTTCTTTCCATGTCATTGAAGATCTGATTTCTCCTTTCAACCACTCCATTCTATTGGGGAGTTCTTTCTAAATAAATTTTATGCCTTATCCCATGTTTCTTGAGATAGTCTTCCACCTGACTGTTTTTGACTTCTGTACCATTTTCATTGTGAAACATCAAAATGTTCTGTCCAAGCATCCATTCACACTCTCTCTAGTACTGCTTTAGGCAACTAAACACATTGAACATAGGGGAAATTAAAAATAACCATGCCATTATTCTATATTCAACAAATAATAACTCATTCCGACAATGTATTTTGGTGATATAAGTCCACAAACATCACCATGATCCAATTCAAGAAATCTTGTTGATTTATTTTCCTTTTCATTGTATGTCATTTTGATGATCTTACCTTATTGAAATGAATCACATGTATGAGTACGATCATGTGATAGTTTAGGGAGGTCTCTTGAGGAATCACATTTTACCAGATATTCTATGGATTGTTTCCAAAGATGACCAAGTCATTTATTCCACAACTTGTTTTATTCCTCTCGAGATTAAAAGCATAGAGCTTCATCACCACTAACAATGTAAATATTTAACCTTGTCTATTTTCCCTGCAATATCACAACACCATATCTTTATTTTATGATGCACATCTTCTTAGTAAACCTTATAGAATTCCATAAGTCACACAATTTACAGGCATTGAAAAAATTGTGACTGAGACCTTCTACTACTAAGACATCAACATATTTTATTTCATTATCCCCAAACCTATACTTTCTTGGGCCAATAATTTATAATCCTTTGTTATTTCCTAACATGAAAAATCCTTTTTCATATTTTATTTCTATAACAAGATCCTTATTACCTATCTTGTGAGATGTGAAACTACTGTCAAGGATCCATACACCAGAATAGTCTGATACTTTAAGTGAAATTTCTACAACCACCTCCTTCTTAGAGCTATTCTTTTTAATCTATGTGTTTCACTTAGTACTCATAAGGGTTTGGAAAACATGATATTACTTGGACTATGATGAACCAGCTTCATCTTATAGAGTTTCAAATCGATTTTTTTCCTTTCCAATCATGTTTTGATTCTTTTATTTGCTACTTGTGACTGCTAAGGTTCTATTTTGGAACATTACTCTACATTATTGATGTATAGTTTCTAGACATGTACCCAAATCCTCCACACCCAAAAACAATTTTCCTCAAAATATGATCTATAATATTTTTCTCTGTTTGGTTTCCACTGTTTCTCTTGTGCCCTTCGGTATCTCTTGGTTATGGACCATATATTCTGTGAATGTCCCAGCTTTCTACAGGAATAAAACCTGATGTAGGGTGCATTCCTTCATGTCACTTATTCACTTATAATTTCCCATTGGTTATATTAATCTTCATAATTTTCATCATACCCAAAATCAATCTTTAATTTTGTAGGGGGTTCTAGGTGTCTGACTTCAACCTTCATAGTTTTTTGTTCTTGGTCAAACCCCACATCAGCCTTAACATCTGAAAAAATTGTCTCTTCTTTTTGTCTTCGATACTATGCTCCACTTTAAACTTTTTGGTAATATGAATAATTTTCTTTTTTTGTATCGAACTAGGAGCCAATAGTTTTCCTTGATCCTTTACTTTTATTTATAGACTTTAAACTTTTTCTTCAATCTCTTCGATACGTTTGACTAGATCTTTCACTACATTATTCAAGCTATCGATATCCCTCTTTTATTATTCATCCTTGATTTTATACTCACTATCTGATTTTGGGTCCTCTACTGCTGATGACTTGAGTTTCTCAATTTCTTCCATTAACTCAGAATTCTCTTCATCTTGTTGCTTTATGTAGAGTTGGAATTATGAACCACATTATTGGCCTTCTTTGTTTTGGCTCTCCAATCATCTATCTCTTCAAGAGAGGATTCCAACTCAACTTTAATATCAATTATTTCTTCATCTTATTCTTCATCATCGATATCATTTTCTTCATTTTCCTGAGAATTATCGATAATATCCACCATATCATTATCTCCACGATCTTTGAAGTTTTCTATCTCTTTGACCTCTTCAAACTGATATTTTTCTGAACTATAAAATTCTGGTGGAAGAATATTCGTTTTCTTGAAGAAATTTCTTTTGTACTATATCTTCCCATTCACATAGACTGAGGACTTCTTGGGAATTTCATCTTCATCGACATCATTATCTACTTTGAACTTTTTGGGGAACCTTACCATAATATAACCAAGCCTTCCACATCTAAAGAAAGCATGTGGAAGTTTCACTTTAAATAGTCCTTTTCGAATTTTATGATTAGAGTAATGGAATGAAATCACCTCATATGTCTCTTCATCTTCTAGAGAATCTTCAATGGTTATCTTCTTTATGGCCTTGAATTCCACCTCTTTGTATTTCCCATTTTCTATAGAATCATTATCATCATCTCTCATTTCATATGCTTCAAGTGTATTATGAAAATTATCCAGCATTAGTTCTTTAGGGTCTTTGTATTCCAATACTAAAACCATCAGATTGAAGCAAGGTTGAAGTTTCCTTATGTTGTGCTTCTCAATATTTATATCATCAATGACTTCACCAATACCTCACATATCCTCTACTACAACATTTATCCCATCAATGAATTCATCTAAAGACTCGTTCAGGTTTATTCTAACATCTTCATACATGTTCCACAACACTTGAATCTTTTCCTCCCTGAACTTTGAATCTCTTTCACATATGTTCGATAGATTTTTCCACATATCATGTGATGTTTTTCATGACATCACCTACATATATATATAATTGTATATAGATCCTCCTAAATCAATGATTCCCTTGGTGTCTGCATCTAATTATATTCGCTTAGCTTATCATAATGAAAAATTATTAATATCGGCTATTATTCCATGCATTTCTACTATAAACACATCCATTCCCAAAGATCATAAGTATAGTTTCATCTAATCCTTTCATAACTAAAAATTGTTCCTATCGAAGATCAGAATCCCTTTTTGATTAATGGCCTCAATTTGAGAGAGAGATAATGATATCATCATTTCCCTATTATACCAATATTTAGGTCCACTAGGATTGATACCCTGATGGGGGGGGGGGTGAATCAATGTATGATAGATTAAAAACATTTCCCCTTATTATCTTGTTTCATTGTTTAAAAACTCTCTTATTGCTCCTTCCCATTATAGAGTATAAACAAATCTTAAATCATGCACAAGACGCATCAATTTTTCTTGGTTCACCCTTATTGGGATACATACAAGGAGAATACACCGGAAATGTGTCGATGTATGAAATCCAATATAAGCGCACTGCTGTTTAGAGGTTTTAAGCAGACTCACTATCCCTCCTGGTTTACAACCATTCACAAATTGAAAGCTCACTACTCTCTCAACAGAAGTGTTCTTACTACTTCTTCAGAAGATCCTAGGTCCCATCATTATATCAAATGAAGGTATCCTCCAATATATATAGATTCCCTATTTATGTTATACTTTTATCCACTAATGAATACACCTTTATCGCAATATTATTGGTTAACCTAAAATCTTTCACACAACACTTACTACACCTTTCACGCAACAATAATTCCTTACGTTCAAGATTCAAAAATTGTCCCAAAACAACCCTTGCATGTAACTTAACTCTTATTCACAACTCAAATATTATGCGCAGATATCTTAGCACGTGTGTAACTCAAAATCATTCATGCAACTCCCTTTGCATATAAATATTATGCAATCTGGAGCTCAAATTCTCCCTAATTGTTGATCTCCTTTGAATGGGTGGGGTCACCTCTTATTTATAGGCGTTTTTGATCCTTGCATGGAAGATTCGTCGTGTTGCACAAGATCCTCCTTGAGCATTCAAAACTGCATTTGATATCGCATTGGGTGTGCATGTCTCTTTCACGTAACCTCATATTTTGTACAGATTTCCAAATCTTTTGGGCATATGATGACTTTATTATTTTTCACCATTCTGATCCTCAAACATGCCTTGTGTGAAATTTTCCACACAAACATAGATATTTCATGCAACTTCAATTTCCAAAAACTTTTTTTCCTATTTTTTGTTTATGAGGCCAAAAAAATTGGAAAAAATGGAAAATAAAGCCACCTTGTATATGTTATTTTTGTACCACCTCTAGATCATCCATTTCATCATCATGGTTTTTTTTCAATTGATCATATCAACAATATCTCTAGAATACCACAACTGACCAAGGAAGCCCTCTTTATAAAAAAACCTAATTTTTTTACAAACACTATCACCTAAAAAATGATTCAATGTTCCCTTGAGGGATTTTTTCCCCAGAATACCCCCTTTGGGTTTGTTGATAACTCTTCTCGTATCGATTCTATGCACTTTGATACCTTACTAAAACTATTTCCATCTTCAGCCACTATTCTCCTCTTGCAATTCTGATAGCGATCAAGGATTTACTCAGTACATACTCTAATGCCACATAAGCAATGCTATGAGTGAGAAACAAGAGTATAATTAAGAGTACAAAAATGAGTCACATCATTCCTAACACTAATTCTAGAAATCACATAGATACCAGTTAACTGCTTTCATCATAGACCTCATCTTTTATGATATATCTTCTTTGATCGGTCACTTCAAGCTTAATCAAATTTTAAAACTCCCCCTTCTTTACTTCTTATGTAATTGTGTTGTCCAAGATAAAATCTTTTTGATCACATTGAATACTAAAGAAACACACACACTCATCATGTTTCTCCCCCTATCAGCTTCTACAACTACCATGCTTAACTCCACTATATCATTTGCTTCTAAAATTGTTATCTTATCCCTATGTCCTTGAATAAGACATTTTCTCCTATCTTTAGCCATAGTTCCCCCCCTCCAAGAGTCACTTTTCCTCCCCCTTTAGGATTCACTCGTTCTCCCCCTTTGTCAACAAACTAAAAGGACACATCTTAATATTTTGTAACAGAGTAAGTAACACATTTCAACACACTAGGGAAAAACAAATCATATCTCAGGGAGGGGGTGGGGGGGGGGATCCCCACTTTGTCAGGTGTAGGGAGTCGAATAAACTCATAAATCTAGTCAATGCCTCACAAATGCTTCTTTGGATAAAGCCTTTGTCAGAATGTCCACAACCTGTAACTCTGAAGGCACATACTCTAACTTCACAAGCCCGTGCATTACCTTTTCCTTAATAAAATGATATTTTATTTCAATGTTATTTTTCCTTGAGTGATGGAATGAATTTTTTTATATGATTGATAGCACTTGAATTATCTCAATAAATTATAATAGGAGACTTCACTTCAACTCCCATATCATCAAGCTGCTGCTTCATCCATAATAACTATGTACATTCCTGAGGGGCTGCAATATACTCATGTTTTGCGGTTCTTAATGAAATACAATCTTGTTTCTTGGTAAGACATGAAATACACACTCCACCAAGATAGACATCACCTCTTGATGTTGAGTTCCTGTTATATGCTGATCTAGACCAATCTCCATATGTATATCCCAATAACTCTTACTGAGATTTTTCATTATATATCATACCGACAACCACAGTGGCCTTGATATACCGAAGTATTATTTTTACTACAAGAATGTGTATTTATTTGGGATTACTTTGATACTACACTACTTGACATGTGGAAAGGAAAATATTAGGACTTCTCGTAGACAAGTACAATATTCTTCCAATTATTTTCTGGTACACTATGATATTAACTACCTTGCATTAATCATCTTTTGACAGCTTCATCCGGGTATCAACCAGAGTCTTCATTTCCATGGAATTTTCCATCCCAAATCTCCTCATAAAGTCTTTTGTATATTTGTATTAAGAGATAAATGTGTCATTCTTACCTTGGTTCACCTGTAAGCCAAGTAAAAATGCCATCTCACCAATCATTGACATTTCAAGTTCACTTTTCATTAATTTGGAAAACTGTCTGTACTGAGCATCATCTAAATCACCAAATATTATTTCATCAACATAAACCAGAATCATCATCCTTTTATTACTATTCTTTTCGAAATATAGATTGTAATCAACTCCACCACACTGAAAGCAAAGATTCATCAAATACTGATCAAGTCTTGAATACCATGATCATGGTGCTTGTTTCAGCCCATATAATGCCTTGTTCAACCTGAAAAAAATATTATCATATTCATGAATGATAAATCCATATAGCTACTCAATAAATACTTCTTCTTCCAGAACCCCATTCAAAAATGAAGACTTGACATCCATCTAGAAAACATTAAATTTCTGTTTCACTATAATGGACAAGAATAGTCTTATTGTATCTAGCCTTACAACAGGTGAACATTTATCATTGACATTGATACACTCAATCTGGGAGTAACCTTTTCACAATAATCATGATTTGTCTCAAATCACTACTCCATATTCATTTAGCGTGTTGTTGAAGAACCATTTAGTCCCAATGAAATTCGTATTTGTTGGACTCAAAACAATATCCCACGTATTATTCTTCTCAATATTATCTAGCTCTTCATTCTTCGCTTGAATCTAATTTTCATCTTCAACTGTATCAGAAAAAAATTTAGGTTAAACATGAGATAAGAGAGATGTTTGGTGTAGTGACATGATTATTATTGTCAGAATTGGCGCTTTCTGATCACCAATGATATTATTCCTATCAATTTCAGCTCAACTATTTGGATTCTTTGTAGATATAGACTTGACTTCTTCTTGTTAATCATTGGTATCTTCTTTTAAGTCATCATATACTACTTCTGTACCCCCTGTGTTACTTTCCTCTTCATCACTTTTATCTAGAAACCATTCAATACGATGTTGAGTATTATCTTCATTTTCCACAACACTGACCTCTTTTCTCAAAACAAATTTTTCCAGCATCTTGTTAAAGAATTTATATGCATTGATTTTGCCTTAGTATCCAAGGAATATCCCCTCATCTCCACATGACTCAAATTTCCAATGTTTATCTTTGTTGAGAATAAATCACTTACTTCAAAAGATTCAAAAGTAGTTCACTTTTGGATTCTTTCCAAACCACATATCATACAGAGTCTTTCCTTCCATCGGACACAACAGATCCCTACTAGAAATGTAGACTAATGTCAATACTGCTTCCTTCAAAATCACTTTGGTAGTTATTTTTCTATAAGCATCATTATATCTCTATTTTTAATGATATTATTTCTCCTTTTAACCACTACATTCTATAAGAGAGTTCTTACTAAATAATCTTGATGCCTTATCCCATGTTTCTCTGTATAGTCTTCCACCTAACTATTTGTGAATTCTATACCATTTTCAGTATGAAACATCAAAAGTTTCTGTCCAAGCATCATTTCACTATCCCTTTGGAACTGAATTAGGCAATGAACACATAAAAATTTTGTGAAATTAAAAATACTCATTGCATTATTATATATTAATCAATGAAAAGGATGTAATACCTTTTTCTGTCAATGGAACTGGGTGAGATAGGTCCTCAAACATGAGCATGCACCAATTCAAGCACTCTTGTGGATTTATTTTCTTTTTCCTTGTACTTATTTCTGACGATCTTCCCTTATTGACATGAATCGCATGTATGAGTTTGATCACAAGATAGTTTAGGGAGGTCTCTTGTAGCATCACACCTTACTAGATCTTCTAGGGATGGTCGGAATAGGTGAATAAGTCATTTATGCCAAAACATGTTTTCCTCCTCTCTAGATAAAAAGAAAAAATCTTTATCACCACTTACAAGGTAAAAATTTCCCTTTTTCTTTTTTCCCTAAGTAATAACTACACTATATATTCCTTTTATAATGCACATCTTCATACTAAACCTTATAGAATAACCTGAGTAACATAGTTGACTAAAGATGAGAAAATTGTAACTAAGACCTTCTATTACTAAGACATCAGCACATCTTATTTCTTTTCGCCTAAACATGGACTTTCTTGGGCCAATAATTTTTAGGCCCTCATAGTTTACAAACATGAAAACTCTTTCTTTTTCATATTTTATTCCTGTAACAAGATCTTTATAACCTATCATGTGAGATGTGAAACCACTGTCAAGGATCTATACAACCGAATAGTCTGATACTTTAAGGGATATTTCTAAAACCACTGCCTTTTTAGCTATATTCTTCTTGATCCATGAGATTGAATTCATACTCAGAATGGATTGGAAATTTTGTGCTTCCTTGGAGTATGATGGACCAGCTTCATCCTATAGAGCTACAAATTGATTTTGTGTTTACAACTTATTTTTTTGATTCTCTGATTTGTTGTTTGTGACTACTTGGGTTCTGTTTTGGCACATTCCTATGCATGATTTATGTAAAGTATCTATCCATGTGCCCAAATCCTATGCCCCAAAAACAATGTACTTCAAAATAAGATCTATAATATTGGTTTTCTTGGATACCACTATTTCTCTTGTGCCCTTCGGTATCTCTTGGATATGGAACATACATTCTGTGAACATCCAATCCTTCCACAACAATAACACCTGATGTATGGTTCATCCCTTCATGTCACTTCTACAACTAAAATTTCCCATTGGGTTATATTAATCTTCTAATTTTTCTTCATATCCAAATCAATCGTAAATTTTGGAGTGGCTGATTGTTTTCTGGAAAAAACTTTCATAGTTTCCTATTCTAGGTCAAGCCCTGTATCAACCTTAACATCTAAACACAATTGCAGCTTCTTTCCAACTTAAAATACTATTATCCACTTTCAAAATTTTGGTCTTCTTAATGATTTTTATTCCGGGTATAGTATTAAGAGTCAATAGTTTTCTTGATCCTTTACTTTTATTTATAGACTGACAACATCTTCTTCAATATCATTGGTACATTTGACTTGATCATTCACTGTGTTATTCAATCCATCGATCCCCCTCTTCTATTCTTCAACCTTGATTTTATATTCACTGACTAATTCTGAGTCCTCTGGTTTTGATGACTTGAGTTTCTCAATTTCTTCCAATAACATAGACCTCTCCTTTTCTTGTTACTGCATATAGAGTTTGGCATCATGAACCACTTTATTGGATTTCTTCATTTTAGAACTCAAAATATCAATCTCTTCAGGTGTAGCTTCTAAATCAACTTGCATATCAATTATTCCTTCAACTTCTTCTTCACCAATATCAGTTTCTTCCTTTTCTTGAGCACTATCGACAATAGCTGCCATAGCATTCTCTCAATGATCTTTGCAGTTTTCTATCACATTGACCTCTTCAACCTCAAATTCATCTGAACTATCACATTATTGTGAAAGAAAATTCTTCTTCTTGAAGAAAATTCTCTTGAACTGTTTCATCCCATTCTCACAAGTTGAAGTCTTGTTCTTGTGAATTTCAAATTCATCGACATCATCATCTTCATGGAACTTCTTGGGGCACATTACTGCATGATGACCAACCATTCCACATCTAACATAGGAAAGTAGAAGTTTTGCTTTAAAATTACCTTTTCTTATTTGAATATTTGAGGAAAGAAATGACATCACCTCATATATCTCTTCTTCTTCTTGTGAATCTTCAAGAGTGAGATTCTTCATGGCCCAGAATGCAACCTCTTTGGATTTCCATTTTTCCATAGCGTCATTATCAGCATTTCTCATTTCCTATACTACAAGGGTACTATGAAAACAATATAGAATTATCTCTTTCTGTTCATTGTATTCCAATACGAAATCCCTCATATAGAAGTGACGTGGAAGTTTCCTCAGGATGCGCTTCACAATCTTTATATCTTCAATGACTTCACCAAGACCTCTCATATCCTCTACTAAAAAAATTTACCCTATCAAAGAATGCATCAATGGACACATTCGGGTTCATTATCATATCTTAATACTTTTCCACAACACTCGAAGCTTTGCCTCTCTGACCATTGAATCTCCTTCATATATGTTCAATAGATTTTCCCACATAGCATGTGATGTTTCTTCATGACATCACCTTCTATATATATCATTGGATAGGGCTCCCCATAAATAACTGATTCCCATGGCATCCACATCAACTTATCTTCTCTTAGCTTTCAATAAAGCACCACTATTAATATTGGCTATTATGACATTCATTGTTGTTGTAAACACAACCATTAACAAAGATCGAAAGTAGTACTGAATCTGATTCTTCTATAGCTGAAAATTGTTCATGATGAAGATCAGAATCCCTTTATGATTGATGACCTCTATTTGAGAGAGAAACACTGATATCAACCTTTACCTATGATACCGATTGTCAGGTCCACTAGGCTAGAAACCCTGAGGGGTGGTGAATTAGGGTATGACAGATTAAAACAATTTCCCCTTTTAATCTTTTTTTGTTATTAAACAAAACACTCTTCTATCTCCTTCCCATTGCAGAGTATGAACATTTATTAAACCATGCATGTGACACTTCAATTTTACTTTGTTCACCCTCACTGGGCTACTTCCAAGGAGCATACACTAGAAATATGTTGATGTACCAAATCCACTATAAGTGCACTACTTTTTACATTTTCAAAGTGGAATCACTTTCCCTCCTTATTTAGAACCATTCAAAAATTGAAAGCTCGCTGCCCTCTCAACTAAAGTGTGCTCACTACTTTTCAAAAGATAAACTCACAATTTATAGACTTGTAGGTCCTTTAATTATATCACATGAATACATCCTCCACTGTATATAGATGCCCTATTGATTTTCAACTTTAATCCACTGATGAATACAACATTATCACAGTAATACTAGGAAACCTCAAATAATTTGTTAAACACTTACTGCATCCGGCACACTACTTAAATCTTATACACAAGATTACACATTTGTCAAGAAACACCCCTTAAACGTAACATCAATCTTACGTGCAACTCAAATCTTATGAACAACTTTCTTAACTTGTGTACAGCTCAAAATCTTTCGCACCAATCCCTTTTCTTATAAATCATATGCAGCCTGATGCTCGAATTCTCTCTAAGTTTTGAGCTCTTTCGATTGAGGCGGTCACCTTTTATTTTTAGGCATCATCAAACCCTACATAGAAGATTTGATGTGTCACACAATATCCTCCTAGAGCATGAAAAATCCCATTTGACATTGAATTGGGCACACAAGTTTCCTTGGAACAACCTCATATTTCACGCATATTTCCAAATCAATCACATGTATCATGCCTTTGAAAATTTTCAGCATTTTGATCCTAAAACATTCTGTTTCTGAAATTTTACAAACCACCATAGATCTTGTGTGCAACATCCTTGACATAAACATGTTTCCCCATTTTTTGATTTGGGGGGCAAAAAATTTTCCAAACAATGGAAAATGATGCAACCATGTATCTGTTATTTTTGTACCACCTACAGATCATCTGTTGTTTTTTCATTGTTCATTTTCAACAGATCATGTCAAAAGTATCTCTAGAATACCACAAATGACCAAGGAAACACTCTTTGTCAACAAGGAAACCTTCCTTTTCAACACACACAATCACTTCAAAAATGATTCAATGTTCCCTTGATGGAATTTTGCCCAAAAATTACCCCATTTGTGTTTATTAACAACTCTTATCATAGCAATTCTATACACTTTGATACCTCAGTAAAAATCTTTCCATATTCATCCACCATTCTCCTCTTGAGATTCTGATAGCATTCAAAGATATACTCACCATATACTCTAATCCCACATAATCAATACTTTCCATGATAAACAAGAGTATAATGAAGAGTTCATCAATGAATTAATTCATTCCTAACACTAATTTTTGAAACCACACATATACCAACTAACTACTTTCATCATGAACCTAATCTATCAGGATATATCTTATTTGATCGATCACTGCTAGCATCATTAGATTTTAAAACTCCTCCTTCTTCACATATTAGGTTCTTGTGTTGTCCAATCTTAGCTCTGGCTAATCACTTTACACACTGATGAAATTCATACACTCTTCATGTAGACCCCCTATAAGCCTCTCCAAATTTCATGCTTAACTACAATATCTCATTGCTCTCCCCCTATATTGCGGCTTCACCTGTCAGCTTCTCCCCCTGTCTTTGACAATGACATTGTAACGAATCCAGTGGGCCTAAATCCCAATCGAACTTGGCCATGCCCGAGCTCAGCCCTCTGGTAGATAGCATACCCCCACCCTTGGGCAGATAACATGCCCCCCAGATGACATGTGGTAGGAACTATCCACTTCCTAACGAGGATTTAAATTGCCTCCCCCTCAACTCGAACTGGAGACCACATACTTAATAGCCAACTGGGAGTGTTATGAGTTCCAACTGAGATACAACTTAGTTGGTACTCGTAATGCTCCTAGCTGGCTATTAAACTTGTGGTCTCCGTTTCTAGTTATGAGAGAGGCAATTTAAATCCTCCTCAGGAAGGGGGAAGTTCCTGCCACGTGTTATCTGGGATAGTCTGAGGTGGGCGTATCTTATCTGCATGAGGGTGGGGGTCTGCTATTTTCCAGAGGGTTGGGTTTGGGCATGGTCGAGTTCAATTGTTCTTTAGGTCCACCAGGCTCGTTACAGACATTTTTCCCCATATTTAGCCATAGTTAAGACCCTTCCGGAGTCACTCTTTCTCCGCCTTCGAGAGTCACTCATTCTCCCCCTTTGTCAAAGAACCCAAAGTTCACTCCTTTTTCGTATTCAACAGAGTAATAAACACAAATCAACACAATTGGGAAAGACACATCATACATTGTTGAGAGGGGGCACATCCACACTTTTTCAAGGGCAGGAGTTGAAAAAACATCTAGAGCTAGTCGATGCCTCACAAATTCTTCTTTGGGTAAAGCCTTTATCAGGATGTTCGCAACTTACAGCTCTCTAGGAACGTACTCAAACTTCTCAAGCCCATGATCTACCTTTTACTTCATAAAATGATATTTTATTTCAATGTTCTCCATCCCTGAATGATGGAATGGATTTTTCTTATGATCGATAACAATTCAATTATCACAATAGATTCTGATTGGATACTTCACTTAAATACCCATATCATCAAGCTACTACTTCATACAAAATAACTATGTGCAAGCTTGAGAAGCGTCAATATACTCGGCTTATGCAGTGATTAATAAAATAAAATCTTGTTTCTTACTCATCCAAGAAATACACACTCCACCAAGATAGAATTCACCTCCTAACATTGAATTCATGTCATCGGATGATCTAGCCCAATCGGAATATGAATATCCCAATAACACTTACGGATATTTTTTATAATACATCCAACTATAATACATAGTTCAATTGATATAACGATGTATTTTTTTACTAAACACATGTGGCTTTATTTGGGATTACTTTGATACCATGTTCCTTGACATTCGGAAAATACAATATCAGGCCTTGTCGCAATCGAGTACAATAGGATTCCAATTATTTTCCTATACTCTAGGATATTAACCACCTTGCCTTCATCATCTTTTGACAGCTTCATCTGGGTAGCAACCAGAGACTTCATTTACATGCTATTTTCCATCCCAAATCTCCTCAGAACCTCCTTGGTATATTTTTATTGAGAGATAAATGTTCCATTCCAACCTTGTGTCACCTATAAGCCAAGGAAAATGTTAGCTCAACAATCGTTGACATTTCGAACTTACTTTTCATGAATTCAGAAAAATTTATGCACTAAGCTTCATCTGATTCACTAAATATTATTTCATTGAAATAAACCAACACCATCGTCCTTTGATTACTATTTTTGTTTAAATAGAGATTTTAATCAACTCCACCACGTTGAAATCCAAGCTTATTCAAATATTGATCATGTCTTGAATACGATTCTCTTAGTGCTTGTTTAAACCCATATAGTGCCTTATTTGACCTAAAAACTTTGTTCTCATCTTCATGAATGAGAAAACCAACTGGATAATCAATATTCACTTTTTATTATAGAAACCCATTCAACATTTAAGACTTGACATCCATCAGGAAAACATTAAATTTCTGTTTCACAATAATGGCCAAGAATAGTCTGATTGTCTCCATCCTTGCAACGGGTGAAAATGCCTCATCAACATCGATACCGTTAATATGGGAGTAACATTTTCACACTAATCATCTTTTTTTTGAATAACAACTCCCTCTTATATCATATTTTTGTGAAATACCCATTTAATTCCAATTACATTCTAATCCATTGGCCTCAAAACACTCTACCACATATTATTATTCTCAATCTAGTATAGCCTTTCATTCATCGCCTAGATATGGTTTTCATCTTATGTTGCATCATCAAAAACATTTTTGTTCAACTTGAGATAAGAGATATATATGTTGTAGTGATGGAATTCTTCATGTCTGAACTAGTACTGTCTGATAAACAATGATATTCTACCTGTAAATTTTGTCTCAACCCTTTGGATTCATTGCATATGCAGACTTGACTTTTTCTTTTTCTTCATCATTATCTTCTTTGGAGTCATCATCTTCTACTTTTGTGCCCCTTGTGTTACTTTACTCTTCATCACTTTCATTAACAAACTGTTCACTGTGCTGTTGATTTTTCTTTTTATTTTCCTCAACAGTGACATTATTACTCTCAACTACATTTACAAGACACTTGTTAATGAATTTGTATTCTTTTCTTTTTCCTAAATATCCTAGGAATATCCCCTCATCACCATGTGACTCAAATTTCCTATGTTTCCCTTTGTTGATAATGAAGCACTTACATCCAAATATTTGAATGAATTTCACTATTGAATTCTTTCTATACCACATCTCATTGGGAGTCTTTCCTTTCTTTAGACGCAATAGAGCACTATTAGAAGTGTAGACCGATTTCAGTACTTGTTCCCTCTATTATTTCTATGGTAGGACTTTTTCTATAACCATCATTCTTTCAATGTTTTTAATGGTCTGATTTATACATTCAACCACTCCATTATATTAGGGATTTCTTAATGAATAATCTTGGTGACTTATCTTGTGTTTCTAGAGATATTATTCTACCTGACTGTTTGTGAATTGCATGCCATTATCAGTATGAAACATCAAAATTATTTATCCATGAATCCATTCACAGTCCCTCTAGTACTACATTAGAAAACTGAACACATCAAACTTATGGAAAATAAAAATACCCATTCCATTGTACTATATTCATCAATATAAAGGACTTAATACCTCTTTCTATCATTGTTCATGGTGATATATGTCCAAAAACATTTTCATACAGCAATTAAATCACTCATGTTTATTTGTTTTCCTTTTCCTTGAATATCTTTATGATGATCTTCCCTTGGTGACTTGAATCACATATATGAGTATGATAACATGATAGTTTAATGAGTTCTCTGACTATATAACACGTTAATAGATCTTCCATGGATGGTTGGAATAGATGACCAATTCATTTATGCCAAAACTTTTTTTCTTCCTCTCTAGATAAAAAAGCATACATCTTCATCACCACTTACAAGGTTATGATTTCCATTCCTCCTTTATCCCTAAAACATCATTGCACCATATATTCATTTGACAATTCATGTATTCTAAGTAAACCTTATTGACTGCCCTGAGTCACATAGTTGACTAACGGTGAGTAAATTGTAACTGATACCTTCTACTACTAAGACATCTTCATGTCTTATTTTTTCCCCCAAACCATGACTTTCCCAAGCTAATAATATACCATCCATCATCATTTAAAAACATGAAAACTACTTATTTGTCATATTTTATGCCTTCAACAAGATCCTTATTATCTATCTTGTGAGATATGCAACCGCTATCAAGGATCCATACACAAGAATCGTCTGATGATTTAATGAAAATTTATACATCCAAATACTTCTCAAATCTATTCTTCTTGATCCATGTGTTTCAATTGATACTCAGAATGTATTGGAAATCATGAGCTACCTCGGAGTATGATAGATCAGCTCCATCCTACTGAGCTACAAATTGATTTTGTGCTTTTAGATTATTCTTTGATTCTCTGTTTTGCTGCTTGCAACTGCTCGGGTTCTGTTTTGGCACATTCCTCTGAATGATTGATGTACAATATCTAGCCATGTTCCCAAATCCTTCACACCAAAAAAATGTCCCACAAAAGATGTTCTATAATAATGTTCTCTATTCGGCTTCCATTGTTTCTCTTGTTCACTTCAGTATCTCTTGGATATGGAACATACATTCTTTGAATGTTCCATCTTTCAACCGCAACAACACCTGATGCAGGGTGCATTCTTTCATGTCACTTATACACTTCTAATTTCCCCTTAGGTTATATGAATCTTATGATTTTTATTTGTACCCAATTCAATCATAAATTTCCGATTGGGTGCTTATTTCATGACTTCATCTTTCATAGTTATCTGTTCTTTTTCATGCCCCAAATCATCCTTAACTTCTGAAAACAATTGTTTATTATTTTCTACTTGGCTACTATGCTCCACTTTCAAATTTTCATTCTTATGAATGATTTTATTTGTTGGTATCATACTAGGTGTCAAGATTTTTTCTTGATCATTTGATTTTTGTCATAGACTGACAACTTATTTTCCATGCTCCTCGATATGTTTGAATTTATCTTTTGTTGTGTTATTCAATCCATTGATCGTCCTCTTCTGTTCTTCAACCTTGATTTTATACCCACTAACCAATTTTGAGTCCTCTGGTTCTGATGACTTGAGTTTCTCAATATCTTCTATTAACCCAAACATCTCGTATTCATGTTTCTACATGTAGAGTCTGGAATCATGAACCACTTTTTTGAAGTTCTTCATTTTTTTCTCTCAAATCATCTATCTCTTCAAGAATGGATTCTAAATTAGCTTTCATATCAATTCTTTCTTCAAATTATTCTTCTTCATCAATGTTGATTTCTTCCATTTTCTGAGCACTAAAAACAATAGCCACTATAGAATTCTCTCCATGATCTTTGTATTTTTCTACATCTTTAACCCATTAAACCTAATATTCATATGAACTATCACATTCTTGTTAAATAAGATACTTCTTCTTGAGAAAATTTCTCTTGAACTATTTCTTCCCATTCACATAGGTTGAAGACTTCTTTTTAGAAATTTTGGCTTCATCAACATCATCATCTTCTTCGAACTTTTTGGGGCACCTTCTCACAAGATGAACAACCTTTCCCTATCTATAGTAGGCATGTAAAAGTTTTTAATTAAACATTCCTTTTCCTATTTTAATATTTGAGTAAAGTAATGGAATCATCTCATTTGTCTATTATTCTTCTTGATAATCATCAATTGCAAGCTTCTTTATGGCCTTAAATTCCACCTCTTTGAATTTCCCCTTTTCCACATCATCATTATCATCATTTACCATTTCATATGAAACATGGGTAATATGAAAATTATCTTGTGTTAGCACTTTCGGGTCTTTCTCTTACAATACTATAACATTTGGATTGAAGAGAGGTGGTAGTTTCCACAGGATGTGCATCACAATCTTCATATCTTCAAATACATCACCATGACCTCACATAACCTCTACTATAACATTTACCCCATCAATTAATGCATCAATGAACTCATTCAGGTTTATTCTCATATCTTCATACTTGTTCCATAGCACTTGAATCTTTTCATCTCTGACCATTGAATCTTCCTCATATATGTTTAATAGCTTTTAACACATAGTATATGTTGTTTTTTCCTGAAATCACCTTCGAATATATAGCATTGGTTAGGGCTCCCCCAAAATCATTGATTCCCTGGGTGTCAACATCCAATTCTCTTCTCTCAGCTTCTGATAAAGAAGCACTATTAATATCAGCTTGTATACCATAAATTGTTGCAATAATCCCATCCATTCCCAAAAAATGGAATTAGTGTTTCACATGATTCTTCCATAGATGAAAATTTTTCCTGTCAAAGATAGGATAACCTTTATGATTAATGAATTCAATTTGAGAGAGAAACATTGATATCAAACTTTCCCTATGATACCAATTGTTAGTTCCATTAGGCTAGATAACCTAAGAAGGGTGGTGAATCAGGGTAATACTGATTAAAATAGTTTCCCCTTTTGATCTTATTTTTTATTTAAGAGAAATCACTTATCTCTCCTTCCCATTGCAGAGTATGAACAAATCCTAAAGCATGCATAGGAAAAATTAATTTTTCTTGGTTCACCCTCACTAGGCTATGTCCAGGGAGCATACATTCTAGTAATGTGCTGATGTACCAAATCCACTATAAGCACACTATTGTTTACATGTTTGAAGTGGACTCACTATCCCTCCTGGTTTACAAGCATTCACTAATTGAATGATCTCTTCTCTCTCAACTGAAGTGTGATCACTAATTCTTTATAAGATCCAATAATAGTTTATAGACTTGTAGTTTCATTCATTATATGACATGAATGAATCCTCCACATTATATAGTTGCTCTACTGATGTTCCACCTTCATCCACTGATGAATACAACTTTACCACAGTATTAATGGGAATCCTCAAATATTTCTCACAACACTTACTGCGTATTTCATGCAACATTAATTCCTTACGAACAAGATTTTACATTTTTCATGAAACACCCCATGCATGTAACTTCAATCTAATGCTCAACTCAAATTGTACACGCATATTTCTTAGCTTGCGTGTGACTCAAAATGTTTTGTAAAACTCCCTTTAAAAATCTTACGTGATCCAGAGCTTTGATTCTCTCTAAGTTTTGATCTCTTTCAAATGAGGGGGGTAACCTCTTATTTATAGTCTTCATGGACCCATTCGCGGAAGATTCGACATGTCGTGCAAGATCCTCCTCGAGCGCAAAAAACCCCATTTGACGTCACATTAGGTGCACAATTTTCTTTCGTGAAACCTCATATTTCACACACATTTACAAATCATTGATGAACATCATGCCTTTGATATTTTATGGCATTATGATCCCAAAACATGCCTTGCATGTAGCCTTCCAAACCACGTTAGATCTTGCATGCAACTTCTTTTTCCAAAAACATGTTTCCCCATTTTCTTATTTGGAGGCCCAAAATTTATAAAACCCTAGAAAATGATGACACCATGTTTCTGTACTTTTTATACTGCCTAAAGATTATCTATTCCTTTTTCATGGTTCTTTTTCAATATAGAATGTCAAAAATAGCTCTAGAATACCACAACTGACCAAGGAAAACCTCTTTTTCAACAAGAAAACCTACTTTGTCAATAAACACAATCACCTCAAAATTGATTCACTGTTCCATTAAGGTATTTTTTCCCAACAATACTATCATTTTTATCATAAAAATAGAAACTTGTTTAACAGATCATTGTGATTGAACATAAAATGAAATTATATTCTCTCGATAATTTGATTCATGATATTATGCTTATCTGAAAATAAGTTCTCTAATTATGGAAAGAAAGAGTTGAATAAAGATTCCTTTGTTCTGGAATGGAATGACTGGAAGAAGAATATTTACGACATCTCTATTGAGGAAGTATATTCTATATTTGGATGAAATTTATACATTATATTACGAGCCTCTACAATCAAATTTTCAATGGATAATTCAATCCACCCTTGTGATTATATCATATGATTAAGTTCAAAATAAAAGGGCATAAATAAATAGGGAGAGTTAGATTCTACCTGAAGATACAATGATAGAGATTCACATGTACATAAAAATACTATAATAATTATAATGAAGAACCTGTGTGTATATAAAAAATATCACCAAACACTTATGTTATAGGCATGGATGTTTATCAGTTGTGACCAAAGATCAACTGAAGCTATGATATTTAGATCCTCATATTCTTAGGATGTATTTGTATCTTCTGTCACTTGATGTATACAACTGTGTCATATAACAATTCTATAAATTCATTTCAACTCTATTTTATCTTCACTAGTTGTAGCTGAATGTGTTAAGACAGTGGATAGGTATTGTAAAGGGAGATCCTGGTTGAATGATATTTTAGCAATTTTATATGTAATAGATACTTGTACTCATCTAGGTGCCCCGAAAACGTTTTTTCTACGTGAAAATCACAAAATTCGTGGATTATAGTGTTAGTGGAGTATACTAGGTGGTTTTTGTTCCCCAAAAACACTATAAATATCTCTTTTTCAACCTCATTCCACTAAGATTTTATATTTTTTCCTTCCTTCTATTATTAAGGATAAGATTGGAACTTTCATACCTTAAATAGGGTGTTTTTATAGTAGAGAAATGTTTAGGAACTCAATTCACCTTCTCTTGAGTTTACAGTTATCCATTCTCTGGGAAAAAAAATTCGATTAGAGATTGCGAGTCTTGATTTCACAACTATAAAGGTTCAAGTCCAATGATATAATTTCAAATGGCTGTTATGGCTGAAAACATAGAATCTATGTCAACGGTTAGAGCTCCTTACTTTAAATATGAAAATTTTGGTTTCTTTAAGGAACAAATGACTATCTATTTAAATTACATTGTCTTAAAAGAATTATCACAAATCATTGAATCTTATGAAATTGAAAATATGTGACTAGAAAATTTTGATGTTTATAGAGAAGAAAGATACGATCTGAAATCTAATGATATGAATTCTATAATATGTGGACTAGTTCTAGATGAGTTTAATTTATATTTTCAATGTCAAACCTCGCTTGATTTTTTTTCTATAGAATTTTCTTATGAGGGTAAAAATAATCCGTAGGGACATTGATATGATACTGGAAAAATTATGTTTGAAACATTTAAAATGGATGAAGGGTAAACAATTACACAGTTGTATAGAAGACTTTTTATTCATTTTTATAAGGTTGTTACACTTAAAACATCAATTAATTATCTCGAGACAATATTGAATTTTCTAATAGTTTTACTACCTAAGTAGAGTGCAATCTTAGTAGCCTTCAAAAAATATTAAGCGGTAAATAATTCTAAATAAATATCTCATTGGGACTATAATGATCTATAAAGAAGAGATAGAAGCTAAATCCAAAGAATATAAACTATTTATGAAATAAAAATATATATACATTAAAATCTTCCACTTCTAAAGATGAAAAAAAAGAACAAGGACATACAGAATCTGAAACTCCCAAAGAAGGAGATCCCTTAATAAATTATAGATCAAAGATAAAATTACATAGTCTTACTGAATGTTAAAATAGTTCTATAATAATAGAATAGGTTTCAGAAGACCCTTTATCAAGTACATGAATCATGATGACAATTCAAAAGAAGTGAAACACTATGAATGCCATAATCTTGGAAATATCATGCCAGATTATCCATAATTTCAAGAAAATAACAAATTTAAAAAACATTTCGTTAAGAATAAAAAAAATTAGAAAAAATACATGAAATATATGATGTCTACATGGAGTGCTTGTGAATACTCTAGTGAATGTTCGTATTTAGAATCAGAATCTAAATCATTTAATCAACAAGATGACATATGTTTCACTAAATTTTTTTATTAGGTATAGTCTTATTATTCTTAAAACCATTTGTTTCAATCAAAGAATGAATTTATCAAATAAATAATTAAATAAACATTGTACCATTTTGGAGACTATGTATGAAATCTTAGAAAAGAAAAACAATGCTCTTAAGAATTCCTATAAAAAATAGCTAATGAATAAGTCACAAATGTACAAATTTTATATTTGAATTATTTTTTAAAATGTATATGGAATCATATACTGAATTGGTTAGCATAATTGAGAACCTGTAGAAGGATTTTAAAAACTCTAAATATGAGACAAGTGTTTTTAGTTAGGAAGAGGATTGCACAAAAACATCTAAATCAAAACCATCTTGAAAAGAGAAATTTAGAGTATGAAGTCATGGTGAAAGGCCCTAATTTTGTAAAAACAATATTGTACCTAGTTCTAAAAATAAAAAACTCTCTAAAGTGAATTTTTTGATAGTACAAAAACATGATAATATATTAATATCCATAATCTAAAAAATATATATTTTTGTGGAATTAAATATGATTTTATGATAAAAAATGTATTAAGATTTGATGTTGATTTTTCTGGAGAACCCAAATTGATATGTATCCCCATGAATTTTGTAGCCAACATTGTTGAACCCACGAGTATTTGTATGAGAAATATTATTCTCTAATTTTTTATTTTATTGAACTATCTACATCAATATAAATTAATAATGTTGTATGGATAGTGTATTTTCAATGAATATAGGTGGATATTTCTCAAAAGTTCACTCACTGTCTAATATTTATGGAGGTTATGTCACATTTGGTAAAAATAAAAAAAGAAAAATTATTTACATTAGATTAGTTGTAAATCCACAATATATACACATAAAAAAATTAATTTATATTAAAGGCTTAATGAACAACCTGATAAGTATTTTTAAACTATGTTTTGATGGTTATTAGATTTATTTTTATATAAATGCATGTTCAGTTCTCAATGATAAATCTCTCAAGTTTATATCACTAAGAACAGATAATGTCTATACATTATATCTTAATTATTTTTTTAGAAAAAATGTAAGTTGTTTCAATGTTGAAATTGATGAATCATAGATTTGGCATTGAAAACATGAAAATTATAATGTTTATACTTTAAAAACGTTATCTACAATATATTTTGTTTCTGATATTCCATATCATTAATTGGATAAAAATAAACTATGCGAACCTTGTAAAATGGAAAAGAAAACCAAGTCACATTTCAAATAAATTAATGAGGTTTCTACATCTAGACCTCTAGAGAATATCCAAATGAATATGTTCTTACCCACTAGAACCACAAGACTTAATGTGAAATCATTTGTTTGTGTTTTTGTTAATGATTTTTCATGATTTACTTAGGTTTACTTTTTAAGTCTTAAAAGGGAAGCATGTTATATTTTTATTAATATATATAAACTTCTTCAAAATGAAAATGATTTCAAAATTTTGACTTTGAGATGTGATCATGGAGTATAATTTTAGATTTATGAATTTAATTCATATTACTCAAAAATGGTATGAAACATAATTTTTCTTTCCTTAGGTGACATCAACAAAATGGTGATTCTGAAATTAGGAACATGACTTCGTAAGAACATTCAAGAATAATGCTATATGAGTTTAACATGCCCACATATTTTTCGGCTGTATCTGTTAACATATAATATTATTTAATTAATAGAGTTATAATAATCCATGTCTTAATGAAGACACCCTATGAGTTATGGACTAATAGAATACCAAAAGTGGTTTGCTATAAATTATTTGGATGCAAAGATTATATCATAAACCCCAAGGTAAATCTTGGTATGTTTGATCCAAAATACAATGAAGGTATTTTTATAGGTTATTCCACTACATCCAAAGCTTATAGATTTCTCAACAAAATTCTAAGTACTATTGAATAATCCACTCATGTGAATATTGATGAAGGTGATCCTTTTGATCAAAAAATGAGTAAAAAAGATGATATAAGGGATTCTATTAGGGATATTTGACCTAAAACCCTCTTTAACAACATTAAGGATGATTGATTGGAACATGATTATCTTGATCAAAATACTATAGAGGCTGATACTAGTGAACCCGAATGTGTGTCTCCTTAATAAACATGAATTCTTAAATACAATCCTCTATAAATAGTTATAGGATTACTATATGAATGTGTTTTAGCTATAAGAAATGTAAGAAATATAATATAATTAAATGTTATTTTATATAATTTATTGCCGAGAACTGTTAAAGAATATTTTGCTGATGAAAGTTAGTTTTTATCTATGAATGAAGAGTTAAAAATTTATATATGAACAAGATTTGGGAATTAGTTAATAAAAACTCTAAATATCCTATTTTTTGGAAATAAATGAATATTTAGGAATAAACATGATGATCAATGTGTGATCTCTATAAATAATTAAATAGTAATTACAGAAGTATACAATCAAGAAAAAGGATTAGATTATGAAGTGACCTTTTCCTATATAGCTAGGTTATAAGAAATTATAATCCTTCTAGAATAGGCATCTTATATGTATTTTAAATTATATCAAATGTATATTCAAATTTATTTTCAAAATTTATTTTTAATGGAGGAAGTTCATGTTGAAATAACTCCTGGTTTTGAAGACCCTCACTTTCAAAATTATTTTTTAAACATAACAATGCTTTCTATGGACTTCAAAAAGATATCAGATCGTGGTATGATATATTAAGTTCTTTTCCTTTAAAAAATGTTTTTTAGTAGGAAATGTATATCCATAATTATTTAGGAACATTTTATCCTCAAATATTTTATAGGTACAAATATATATTTATGATGTTATTTCTAAGTAAACATATCAAACATTTGGTAATTATTTTTCAATACATATGACAAATAATTTGAAATCATTATGAGGGGTGAGTTAAACTACTTTATAAGACTTAAAATTTATCAAAATGATTTTGTAAATTTATAAAATAGAGGGAAATACAACTTGGTTTACATAAATAAATTAATTGAAAATAGATGACTTATTCAAAACCTATGAGATATAATAATAAACATGATATGGATGAGGCTAGGAACCCAGTTGACATTAATTTTCATAGAGGAGTCATTATAGATTTACTTTTTCTTACTAAAAGTTGGCATGAAATTAGGTTTTTAGTATGTATTTGTGAAATATTTCAATCCAATCCAAAATAATCTCATTTAAATGATTCCAAATTAGTTATAAGATATTTAAAAGAAACTATGTTTATATCTCTTCTTTGTACAAGAAACTTTGATTTTAATTTACCTTTGATATTTGGATGTTCAATTTGGTTTATATATAATAGGTAGGAAAAGAAACTCCATAAATTTACATTTTTCAGTAAATATATTGTATCAGGGACTAGTAAGAAGAAACAGACTATAGTATTATTAATAGATAAAGATGAATATACTGTAGCATGATGTTGTTGTGAGCATGGGTTGTGTATGAAACACAAAATAATTTATTTTGGATTTATTTTTAATTTATTTCCAATCAAATGTGATAACATGAGTGCTATCAACTTTTAAAATAATCCAATAAACCATTATAGAACAGAGCACATTGATTTAAGACATCATTTTTTAAAAGATCTTTCACAAAAGAGTGATATATATCTAGAATTTGTTTTCCTATAAATTCAATTAGTATACATTTAAAAAAATATTTACTTGCTGAATGATTTGATTTTATAAAATACAAATTATTATTCTTTAGAATTGGTTAGTTTTATCATAATTTTACTTATTTAGTAGTATGAAGTTGTTATTAATTAATTTTTTTTAATTAATTTATTCAGGATTTTCCATTATAAATTTATGTTTTAGTCACATAAAAATAGGACACATCACCTATTATTGTTTTTATTACTCATCATCTCGCACAACATAACCCTTCGATTACCATAAGACAAAAGAAGGTAAATATTCTATATGCACAAAAACCATGCAGAATAATGAATCTTAAACTAATTTCAATTTTAAAATCTCAATACTAACCCACCTATATTTTAAACCCCTTTCACGAATTATATAATACATATAAATTAATGGAGCTACATCTAGAAAAATAAATCATCCAAGGACTTCCAAAATGTTTTGAGTGGAAGTGCTATAAATCTTAAATGGTTGGATGGTAATAATATTTTAACTTGAAATGTTATAAATCGTCATGTTTGGGAAATAATTTTTTATGATAAATTAACTAACTTTGTTTATGAAACTGAAGTTTGATAGTTTTATGATATAGATTTGTTTAATTTAATTGATAATGAAGATCTGATTATAGAGACTATGAACTAGAAATGTTTTTCGATAACATCATTGGAAATGGAAAAAACTGTCAAATGTCCCCCTAAATGTTATTATAAAAACTATAATAATCTAGTTACTATATAAAATGTAATTCCTCCATATATAATGAATTTTCCATTAATAATATCTTATGTTGAAAAGAATCTGGTGAAAGATTTAGATCATAAATGAAAGATTCATAAAAAATTCATCCAATCTGCTATTTCCCAATGGAATAGTGCGTTTGAAAAAGTTTTTTTCAATATGTTATGTTATTATATCAGTTTATGATTGAAAATCTTGTTAACTTGGAATGATGAATTGTGAGTTGTATGTTTAATTTTTAGAGCATGTTATTAAATGTTTACCCCTTTAGAAGGATGTTGTCCATAGTCTTCTTTAATGTTAGTGTCCATCTGGTCGACACTACTACAACACGTTGTCATCAACTAACAATGTTGAGTTACTATGTGTTAAAATGAATTGGTATTTACTAGATTTAATCATTGAATAATAATTTTCCAATCATTTTGGAAGATGAAATTGAGATAGGCCTCACTACTACTCAGGGGGAGTCGTCCTATATTATAATTACTAGTGAACTTTTTGCTCAAAATCGTTTATCTATTCTTTTTTTTATTAGAATTAGTACAAGGATTTGATGTAAGATATGTCCTAGATAATTAAATCGTCACTAAAAAGTGAAGAAGTGTGAGATTTTTTTTCAATACATGGAAATAACTACTCTTTAGGTTGGTTCATCTCTTACTCTCATAATTGGTAAGCCTGATATCATTCCTATTTATTTTGTAAGAGAGGAATTGTCCTTGGACATTAATATATTGGTTAGTGTTTGAAATATAAGGAATAAATTCATAGTATTTTTTTAACCATATTTTTTATGTATTTCCATATATAGTGACAATTTGAAATATCAAAATTGAATCAATTTTATTTTTAGTCAAAATGATGCTGGTTGAGAAGAAGAAGAAGAAGAAGAACTAGAATATATAACTCAACTTGTTAAAAAAATGGAATGCTAGATTAGAATCTGGAGAACCATAATGTGTGTAGTAAGCATATGATATTGGTTAAAATCAATTGGTTCATGATAATCAGAGTATATAAGTACATCAGGATAAGTTCTTTCTTATTTTTTTAGTGTATAAAAGTTATGAAATTTTCACAGTATAATTATTTTCTTCTGATGAAAGGTATAACACCCCGAGATTTTATGAAAAATATTCCTTTTAATTTAATTAATGTCTTGTGTTATACGCTACACCAAAAGGAGCTTTTATAACACGCATCTCTGACCTGGCTTGAATTACATGCAATCGTGACCTTCCACGATAGCGTGTGTTGTACGCAACACCAAGTTTCGCTAAACAACGATATGCTATTAAAATATTATTAAAACAAACCGTTATGAATAGTAATAACTACTTTTTGAAATTTTGAAAATTCTATTTTTCAAAATGGACTTCATTTTTGGATTCAGAATATCTAAATTAGCTTAGGGTGAAATTTTGGTAATTTTCGGATAACTTTCATATTTTGATGAATAGTGAAAATTACTAAATTTTAATTAAAAACAACTTTTTCAATCGATATAATTAATAGTGATAAATTATTAATTTGAGTGGTTTTAAAGTATATTTAGAATATATTTTTACAATTTAATACAATGTTGGTCATTGGATGTAATTTCACATTTAAACCAGTTATAAACAAGTGTCAATCTTTTGATAGTTATTATCTCTTAAAAACACGCCATTTGTTCTGACGACGGGAATTAATTTTTAAATTAGTTAATGAAACTGATATGTTTTGAATTTGGTAAAATAGACATCATTTTTGAGTTCATAATATCAAATATATCTTAGGCCTAATTTCTTGTATTTTTCTGGAAACTTTCATTTTTTGATGAATAGTGAAACCACTAAGTGGTAGTTAAAAAAACTGAATTTTTCATAAAACATAATTTTACCGCTTCTGTGAGTGGAATTTAAAAAATCCGAGAGACACGGTTGATGTCAGTAAGTAAAATGTGGTTCAATGAGATGAAAATAATTTTTGGTGAATAGTAACTTTTTACTTTTTTTTACCACGGTTAAAAGTAAATAGGGTAATTAGGTTAAAAATGATATTATTATTACCCTAAAACATGTCCTAATTCTATTGGATAAGTGTAATTCTACCAAAACAACCTTAGAAATAAAATAAGACCATTTAGGCCCACTTGGATTAGATTAGGACATTTATTATTAATTTATTTAAAGAAGGGTTAAAATAGTTAAAATCAAAGTTCAATAAGTAAACCATTTTTAATATGGGGTTATACATAAGATAAATTCGAATATAAATATTCATTATAAAGATAAAAAGATTTCCAACATAATGGTATTTTATTTATAATTTTTAGACATTAAATAATTTAATTTATTTATAACACAACGATGATGCAGTAATTATCTTATTAATGAAATATTGACATAATTGATGTTATAAATACCCAAATAAATGTAATTTGAGACTTTTTATGAATTACAATAATTTTCTAGGTTAATATGACATGTTAGTATTGATTTAAATAATTGTTTTTGAACTAATCATTCTTTTATGATTTTCAAAAAAATCAATTACTAAATAGTGTCAAAATTGACATAAAATAGTTTTTAAAAAAATATTATATTATTAATTATTATTTTATTCCTAAAAATCTACGATTCAGCCAAATGACTTTTATAAGGTTATATATATTAATAATAAACAACTTGGGGTTCTTTTGGCTTGATATGGTAAGTTAATTAACCTTATAGTGTAAGAAAACAAGAAGACACGGTAAAAGTTAAATTATCTAACTTAAAGATAAATCTAAATGATAAGGTTAAAATTGATGCCTAAACTTGTCTAAATTATATTGGATGAGAGTATTTCGACCCCTACCCACCTTATCTTCTAAATATTTCAATTTGGAGCTATTAAAAACTGAATTTTACTTTATAATAAAATAATATTTTTAGTTATTCCAAAGGTGTCCCTCTCCTCCCTTATAAAAGGGCACCTCCTCCCTCTCTTCCACACACCACTTTGAGCCTTCATGCTCGGCCAACCCCTGCCAATTTCTACTCTCCACTTCCCTAGAGACATCCTAGAGGTTATGGTCTTCTTAAAAGACCTATTTTAGTGCCCTAAAAGGAGGTCTCAAAAAAGCACTCCAAAGAAGAGGTAATGTCCGTTACCGATTCTTTCATATTTATTTCTTCTTCCACTTATTCTTCTTTAGTTGTTTAATTATGAATTAATAACATCAGTATCACTAATATACTGATATGTTATTATAAGTACGAAACAACCCTATTTCACCATCTATCCATCCTACGGAAAAAGAAATCACCGCGCGTGCGTACATACGGAATACCGTCTCCACGCCGTTGTGTAATCAATTTTCCACCACCACCTTAAATGGATGTGTATAATGGTGTAAATAATAAATATAAATAGTTATTAGAACATCATACGGATTCTGATATATTTTATCATCCACTCCAATTCAATTCAATAATTATGGAAACGATATCATCGCTCGTGCGTACGTACGGACTACCGTCTCCACGACGCGATGAGATTCATTCTCCTTGTTAACCATTTAAGAATGATTATAAAGCATATATAAGCAATAATAATGAAATATATGACATTATAAAGCTACTGGATTTATGTATATATTTATTTCATCTACTTAATTCCATTCAACTCAATAAGGAAACGAAAATAGCGTTCATGCGTACGTACGACCTACCGTCTCCATGAACGGTGTATTTTTTTCTATTTATCGATCTGTTATATATATGTATATTATGAATATATATTATATATAAATCATGTTTTATATTCTGTAATTAAGTAATCATGATCTAAGTAATCATATGAATAATAAAAAGTAAAACACGAACGACAAATGAGACGATTTTACCCAAAACGATCTTTAACATGGAATTTACAAAAGAACGGGTAATATAAAGTCATAAGTGAACCATATATGATATAATTACAATGATTATGATTCTAGAGTAAGTCAATGACATTATTTAAATCATTATACAGGAGGTTCGGACACATACGAAGCAAATCGGACCTAAGCTAATGGAAATATCACAATCTCATTTTTATCCGAGATTGTTTATACTTTGGTATTTACTGGGGTGTATTTTATCATCCACATCCATGTTTCCTCAATATGTAATATTATTTCCATCCACCTACACTTGTTTAAATCCATTTTTACCCTTTGGTGAGTTTATAATAAAAGATATTAAAGGATTCTTTTGTCTTTTTTCGTACGAGGTACTTTTTCACTTTTCCGACAAAAGTACGAAGAATGTTTTATTAACTTATACGACATGAATGGATTTTTAAAACATTGTTTCCAAGAAGCTTACTTTACAAGTTTTCAAGTTTATTTTTAATCAACTTCTTTTAGTTTAGAATTTTATGGCATGTTAAGAAAGGAAAAGTTTTTTTGAAGTAGAAGGGATATTTTCCTTCAGAATAGAGTTCAAGTGTTTAATCAAAATTATTTTTCATCTAAGATAATAAAGGGTTATGTTTTTATCCCTATTATTACATTGATTTGACTATGTTTTGATGTAATTACTTTTATGAATTCCTTTATATTATATGAATTGTTTTATGATGTCACGATGTTTAAGATTCCCGTTTTTATTACATGGGGTTATGCTATGATGTATGGTTTATGATTTTGTGACACATATAAGAATGGTATCATTATGAGATGGGTGGGACCTATATCTCCCTCCAATGCATTGGGTAAAGATTTTATATCTCATGAGATAGACATGGCTGGAACGGTAGGTTATACCGGTTCAGTGAAACCAGACTAAAACGAGGGTAACTCGGTTCAGAAAGGGACTTTGTCCACTAAGATAGTCTTGGAAATGAGTCTTGACTAATATGAAATTATTATCTATGATTATGTGTGTATGCCACAAAGTTTCATGTTTTAAGTTATGATTATTGGGATTTCATTTCACTACTATAATTTATCCCATGTTATGATATTATGATCTCTTTTGCAGGTTAAGATTTCCAAAATGTTATGTTCTTATGAATATGATGTGATTGATTTTTCTTTTGTTTACCCTTACTGAGCATTTGAGCTCACCATTTTATGTTTTCTTTTCCCCAGGATATAAATAAAGGTTTTAGGTAAGAAAAAGAAGGGAAGATCTTTATGGGAGATGTTGAAGATCTTTCACCATGATTAGAAGATTACGTTCCGAGTTTCCAAAGACACTAAACTATTACGGTCCTTGTGTGTGTGTTTTTGTTATGTAATAAGTATTCCGCAAAAGTAATGTAATGAGGTCTCTACAGTTGGTATCAGAGGAAAGGTTTAGTCAACCTTTGGAAACTAGGATGCGAAAACGTTAGTGAGATCCCTAGAGATATTTCTAAGGTATGTATAGGGATGTCCCTAAGGATAAGTATACGTATAGGATACCGTCCTAGAACTATGGTAACGATCATAGAATTTAACCTAATATGTTAGATATTGAGGATACTCTCCTTTTATTATGTTGTATTCCCTAGCATGATTTTTGCCTCTCACACTATTCTTTTTGGGTTTTAGACGATGGATGGAACCCGAAGGAACTGTGTTGATCACTGTAATGGACAATGCAATGATTTCCCTCCTGAAAAAACAAATGTTATGGGAGATGGAGTGCAAAATCTTATTGCTATACTTACACAAGCTATGAATCATTCTAGACTTCCAAATGAGCAGAGAAGGGAACAATATTCTATTGAGTCCTTCATGAGGCAACGTCCACCTTCTTTCAGTGGGTCATCCGATCCACTTGTTGCTGAACAATGGATCAGTACCACTGAAAAGATATTTTCAGTTCTTCAATGTTCTAAACATGATAAAGTCATCTTAGAAGTATATCGTTTGGAAGGTGAAGCTGATCAATTGTGGAATCTTATCAAGAATACGAGGCCAAGAGATGAAATTGAGTCCATGGAATGGGACGAGTTCAAGAACTTGTTTTTCAGTAAGTACTTCCCTCGTATTCTTCGAACAAAGATGGAAAACTAGTTTCTTGAGCTAAAGCAGAAGGATGATGAATCCGTTGGTATATACGAAGCGAATTTTACAGGACTTGCAAGGTGTGCATCTGGCATTATCATCCAACCTGCAAGTAAAGTTGATCGATTTTTCAGTGGGTTAAAACCAAGTCTTCAAAGGGCCTTAGCTATAAGAGACTTCAGTAGCTATGAAGAAATTGTGCGTTGTGCGATCAATGTATAAATGGAAGTTGGTTTTACATATCCATCTCATGGTTTTGACAAGAAACGAAAGATGGAGTTCAAGGAGAAATCTCATAATAATGGTGAAAAGAATATGAATGTTTCCTTATGATCAAAGTGTGGAAAGAAGCATGATGGAGATTGTCTTAAAGGGACTAGAAAATTTTTTAAGTGTGGAAAAGAAGGTCATCGAGCAGCTGAGTGTTGAAGTAATGGAAAAAGGGTTTCTAATGATGGGAATAAAGAAAACACTGCAGAGAACGCACCACCAACACTTCAATGCTTCAAGTGCAAGGAAATGGGGCATTATGCTAATAAATTCTCTAATCCAAGGGTTAGTGATGATCGAAATGAGCAACCACTTAAGGCAAAGGACAAAGGGAAGTCACATGTGATCACTATTGGCGATGTTGAATATGAAAACAATGTGGTGGAATGATTAAGTGTTTATGTAATGGGATTCCAAAATAATGTTGTATATAGTATCATGGAATATTGTAATATTTATGTATTGGTATATTGTGGTTTTCAATGGTACCGGTAACCATGGAATGTGATTGAGATATTTTTGGAAAAAAAGATGATATGCGCATAATGAAAGGAAAACAAGAAAATGAAATGTTTGACCATATTCATGAGCTCATGACTGATATAAGGAAAAGGTTATATCATGGTTTAAGTATATCGAATTTTTGGATTTTGGTATGTGGAAAGTGTTAACTTTTAACTGCATTCATGTTTTCACTAAGGTTTAATGGGTATTCAAGAGAATACATGATTAAGGACTTTGAATGTTTGGAATGTGACCGACAAAACATATCTTATGATATATGGGGATCAACGATGGTATTAAATATCTGGTAATCATTTTCACTATATTATGAGAGTGGACTGCAGTATTATGGATAATCCTAAAGATTGGAATGGGTTATGTTGGACATAACTTAGTATTGTTTAAGGATAGAATTTTTTTCGATATTATTGATGGGATGTTATAGTAATATAGTTTTAGAAAAAGGACAACCTGCAGGACGGGCGACAGCCCATCGCATCGGACATGGTTGTGGGAATCAAACCCAGAACCGAAATGTGACTGGCCTTTATCACCTACCACTGGCCTAGAGGATGTCCCTGGTTAGTAGAAACTAGTTTTATTTTATTAAGCGGTATGATATATGAAGTATAAGTTCATTTTTGGAACCATATACGATTAATCTAACCATAAGATGAACTTATAACTTTGGTATCCTTTTGTTTGAAAGAGATGGAATGACCCATCATTCTATCACATGATCTGCTAACACATCACGAATGACAAATTCAACTTCATTTCATTAAGAGATGATGTGGAAATTTTCCAAATAATGACCAACGGTGAGACTATACCGAAATCACGAAAGTATTTCTTCTAATTCCAATTTCATCAACTTTAGGGAAATGATCTTGAAAACCAAAAATGTTGCCCTAGTGCTCTTATATCTGATGAATCAGATGGTACCTTAGATCGTCACAAATTTATGGCTTTGTGATTGATGGATTTTCCATAGCCATGTTCTCTACCACTCTCCATCAGAACATGATGGTTAGATTTCTCTTCCATATCCATATTTTAACCTATGTGGAAACTCAGTGATTAGTTTATTTGGGTAACCGTTACGTTTCATACTTTTGTTTCTAAATATTGGTTTTGTTATTCCTTTTTACGATGTGGGTCTCTATCAAAGAAACTTTCGATTAGTAAACCATTTATAACCCCGACGAATTTCGAGGGAGAAATTCATTTTAAGGGGGGTAGAATGTAACACCCCAAGATTTTATGAAAAATAATCTTTTTAATTTAATTAATGTCTTGTGTTATATGCTACACCAAAAGGAGCTTTCACAACATGCATCTCTGACCTGGCTTGAATTACACAGAATCGCAACCTTCCACGATAGAGTGTGTTGTACGCAACACCATGTTTCGCTAAACAAAGACATGCTATTAAAATATTATTAAAACAAACCGTTATGAATAGTAATAACTACTTTTTGAATTTTTTTATTTTTATTTTTCAAAATAGACTTCATTTTTGGATTCGGAATATCGAAATTAGCTTAGGGTGAAATTTTGGTAATTTTCGGATAACTTTCATATTTTGATGAATAGTGAAAATTACTAAATTTTAATTAAAAAAAAATTTTCAATCAAAATAGTTAATAGTGATAAATTATTAATTTGAGTGGTTTTAAAGTATATTTAGAATATATTTTTACAATTTAATATAATGTTCGTCATTGGATGTAATTTCACATTTAAACCAGTTATAAACAAGTGTCAATCTTTTAATAGTTATTATCTCTTAAAAACACGCCATTTGTTTTGACGACGAGAATTAATATTTAAATTAGTTAATGCAACTGATATGTTTTTAATTTGGTAAAATAGACATCATTTTTGAGTTCATAATATCAAATATATCTTAGGCCTAATTTCTAGTATTTTTCTGGAAACTTTCATTTTTTGAGGAATAGTGAAACCACTAAGTGGTTGTTAAAAAAACTGAATCTTTCATAAAACATAATTTTACTGCTTCTGTGAGTGGAATTTCAAAAATCCTAGAGACACGGTTGATGCCAGTAAGTAAAATGTGGTTCAATGAGATGAAAATAATTTTTGGTGAATAGTAACCTTTTACTTTTTTACCACGGTTAAAAGTAAATAGGGTAATTAAGGGTAAAAATGATATTATTATTACCCTAACACATGTCCTAATTCTATTGGATAAGTGTAATTCGACCAAAAACAACCTTAGGAAGAAAATATGACTATTTAGGCCCACTTGGATTAGATTAGGACATTTGTTATTAATTTATTTAAAGAAGGGCTAAAATAGTTAAAATCAAAGTTCAATAAGTAAACCATTTTTAATATGGGGTTATACATAAGATAAATTAGACTATAAATATTCATTAGAAATATAAAAATATTTCCAACATAATGGTATTTTATTTATAATTTTTAGACATTATATAATCTAATTTTTTTATGACACAACGATGATGCAGTAATTATCTTATTAATGAAATATTGACATAATTGATGTTATAAATACCCTAATAAATGTAATTTGAGACTTTTTATGACTTACAATAATTTTATACGTTAATAAGACATGTTAGTATTGATTTAAATAATTGTTTTCGAACTAAGCATTCTGTTATGATTCATACAAAAATAAATTACTAAATATTGTCAAAATTGACATAAAATAGTTTTTAAAACAAATATTATATTATTAATTGTTATTTTATTCCTAAAAATCTAAGGTTCGGCCAAATGACTTAGATAAGGTTATATATATTAATAATAAACATCTTGGGGATCTTTTGGCTTGATATGGTAAGTTAATTAACTTTATAATGTAAGAAAACAAGACGACACGGGAAAAGGTAAATTATCTAACTTAAAGTTAAATCTAAATGATAAGGTTAAAATTGATGCCTAAACTTGTCTAAATTCTATTGGATGAGAGTATTTAGACCCCTACCCACCTTATATTCAAAATATATCAATTTGGAGCTATTAAAAACCGAATTTGACTTTATAATAAAATAATATTTTTAGTTATTCCAAAGGTGCCTCTCTCCTCCCTTATAAAAGGGCATCTCCTCCCTCTCTTCCACACACCACATTGAGCTTTCATGCTCGGCCAACCCCTGACTATTTCTCCTCTCCACTTCCCTAGAGACATTCTAGATGTTCTGGTCTTCTTCAAAGACCTATTTTAGTGCCTTAAAAGGAGGTCTCAAAGAAGCACTCCAAAGAAGAGGTAATGTCTGTTACCGATTCATTCATCTTTATTTCTTCTTCCACTTATTATTCTTTTGTTGTTTCATTATGAAGTAACAAAATCAATATCAATCATATAATGATATGTTATTATAAGTATGAAACAACCCTATTTCACCATCTATCCATCCTACGGAAAAAGAAATCAGCGTGCGTTCATACGTACGGAATACCGTCTCCACACTGTGGTGTAATCTATTTTCCACCACCACCTTACATGGATGGGTATAATGGTGTAAATAATAAATATACATAGTTATTATAACATCATACTGATTCTGATATATTTTATCATCCACTCCAATTCAATTCAATAATTATGGAAACGATATAATCGCTCGTGCGTACGTACGGACTACCGTCTCCACGACACGATGAGATTCATTCTCCATGTTAACCATTTAAGAATGATTATAAAGTATATTTAAGAAATAATAATGAAATATATGAAATTATAAAGATACTGTATTTATGTATATATGTATTTCATCTACTTAATTCCATTCAACTCAATAAGGAAACGAAAATAGCGTTCATGAGTACGTACGACCTACTGTCTCCATGAACGGTGTATTTCTTTCCATTTATCGATATATTATATATATGTATATTCTGAATATATATATTATATATAAATCATGTTTTATATTCTGGAATTATTTAATTATGATCTAAGTAATCATATGAATAATTACAAGTCAAAACACGAACAACAAATGAGACGATTTTACCCAAAACGCTCTTTAACATGGAATTTACAAAAGAACGTGTAATATAATGTCATAAGCGAACCATATATGATATCATAACAATGATTATGATTCTAGAATAATTAAATGAAATTATTTAAATCATTATACAAGAGGTTTGGACACATACGAATCAAATCGGACCTAAGGAAGGGAAATATCACAATCTCATTTTTATCCGAGATTGTTTATACTTTGGTATTTACTAGGGTGTATTTTATCATCCACATCCATGTTTCCTCAATATGTAATATTATTTCCATCCACCTACACTTTTTTAAATCCATTTTTACCCTTTGGTGAGTTTATAGTAAAAGATATGAAAGGAATCTTTCGTCATTTTTCGTACGAGGTACTTTTTGACTTTTTCGAAAAAAGTACGAAGAATGTTTTTTTTAACTTATACGGCATGAATGGATTTTTAAAACATTATTTCCAGGAAGATTACTTTAAAAGTTTTCAAGTTTATTTTTAATCAACTTCCTTTAGTTTATAATTGTATGACATGTTAAGAAAGGAAAAGTTTTTTTGAAGTAGAAAGGATATTTTCCTCAAGAATGGAGTTCAAGTGTTTAATCAAAATTATTTTTCATCTAAGATAATAAAGGTTTCTGTTTTTATCCCTATTATTACATTGATTTGATTATGTTGTGATGGAATTACTTTTATGAATTCCTTTATATTATATTAATTGTTTTATGATGTCACGATGATTAAGATTCCTTTTTTTATTACATGGGTTATGTTATGATGTATGGTTTATGATTTTGTGGCACACATAAGAATGGTATCATTATGAGATGGGTGGGACCTATATCTCCCTCCAATGCATTGGGTAAAGATTTTATATCTAATGAGATATACATGGCTGGAACGGTAGGTTATACCGGTTCAGTGAAACAGGACGGAAATGAGGGTAACTCGGTTCAGAAAAGGACTTTGTCCACTAAGATAGTCTTGGAAATGAGTCTTGACTAATAAGAAATGATTCTCTATGATTATGTGTGTATGCCACAACGTTTCATGTTTTATGTTATGATTATTGGGATTTCATTTCACTACTATGATTTATCCCATGTTATGATATTATGATCTCTTTTGCAGGTTAAGATTTCCAAAATGTTATGTTCTTATGAATATGATGTGATTGATTTTTATTTTGTTTACCCTTACTGAGCATTTGAGCTCACCCTTTTATGTTTTCATTTCCCCCGGATATAAAGAATGTTTTTAGGTAAGAAAAAAAAGGGAAGATCTTTATGGGAGATGTTGAATATCTTTCACCATGATTAGAAGATTACGTTCCGAGTTTCCAAAGACACTAAACTATTACGGTCCTTGTGTGTGTGTTTTTGTTATGTAATAAGTATTCCGCAAAAGTAATGTAATGTCCTTGTACGTCAGGCTTGAGGTCTCTAAAAAAGGTCATGAGAGAGATATTAAAATTTGATTAATGATGTGGAATCTTTGAAAAATAAATGATTTGATTTTAAATTTGAAATATGAATCTTTTTGAGAAATTTGCTTCAAAAGATGATGTTAGTAGATTGATGTTTTTAGTCCAATCATCTTCATAGAATTTTTTTATGGAACATACCAGAGAATGTTAAAATAAAATGGATATATAGAAGAAATAAAAAGACTTTTATCAGGCTATATACATGATTACATCCACCATTTATTCTATGGAATTTGATATTATTTATAGATAAATGTTATAATATCTTCAATGAGATATGATTTCTAAAGTTATAAGGATTCCTATATTTCCTCAATGAACATTCTTGTGTATTGATCCCTCTATGGAGGAAATAAATTACTTATTGAAGATAAAATTACTAAAAATTTATGACCCATTTGTTCATGTGAAATAGGAATGTAGATTTATTATCCAAAGTCTGAAAAAATGCATAGATCACTAGAAAATTATTTTTAACTGTTATAGTTGATGTTTGGGTAATAGCATCCGTTGGAATCAAACAATTGAAAATCATTTTCTTCTGAATAAAAATAAAAAAAATGTATGTTTGATTTAGTTAACCCAAGAAGAGTCATGTGTCTATAAAAGGAAAAGAGATAAATCATGTTTGTCTTCTGGTTATACTTTTGTAAAATGAGTTTTAAACTTTGAGGAAATTAGTTTTTAGATGTTTTTGGAAATGAGACTTGTAAAATTACTTGGGAAATTTTTATGATAGAGTTTTGGAATGGTTTTATACCTCTAATAGAGTTTTTTTAGGAATGATATTGAGAAGAGTATTGACACATTTTCTGAGGATCAATTTCATATTTGAAGTAGTTGTTTTCTTGGACCTCTTATTGATGACAACTATTCCCTTAAATCTTTGAGAACCCATGATATTTTTGATGAAACTAAAATATATTCTCAATGGAAAGTATCATGTTTTCAAAAATAATTTCATTAACACTAAAAAAACCATATTCTAAGCATTAATTTTATCTCATATATAACTTTTATCTAACAATATCACATCAAAATTATCTCAAATTTTAATACACCTGAGTATTTGTTGCTTGATCTAATAGATCGTAACTTAGAGTATTTTTCTAACTTTGGATGATGTAGTTAGAGAAAGTCCTGATTCTCCCAAATATTTGAATGGTGCTTCAAAAAAACATTTATATAGTTTCATGATTATATTTCATGTTTTTAATTTCATTATTTCTTTCTCAATTATTATTGATTATAGTGAAAGTATTTATCTATATTCTCAATATTTTCATATTCTGTTATTAGAATTTATTCACTAATCATGTCTTTTGATTATTATTTATTGATTTTATTTAATTGTTTAGTGAATTTTGCTGCTCAATACTCTCCTCAATACAACCTCATTGATTTTTTTTCACATTTGGTAGTGTTAAGTATTTATACTTATTAATAAACCATACTTATTATGTTATTTTTCATTATCCTACTTATTTTTTATATCATAAAAATGGGGAGAATAAAAATGAAAATACAAAAATTAAGATAAATTTTCATGATAGTTCTGTTAATTGTCTGTTCATTATTCAATAGGTTTTGTGATTATCCAGAATGGGGTGAATATTGGAAATACTTATGTTATTATAGTATATCTCACTTTTTCTATTTTTGGATGATTCACACAATCACAAATTTTTTATGATTAGTTTATCTTAATTGTTTTGGATTATATTCTTTTATAATATATGAGATAGTTTTTTCAATGGAGTTAGCTCTTCACTTAATATAAGTGATTTTCTTACACTTAATAAAATGTTTAAATCAATGGAAAAGTATTTTATCTAATTGAAATACGGTGATTAGAGTTTATCTTTTATTTTAACAGAGATAGAAAACTCATTATTTAAATTTTTTTTTACTACATAATATATTATCTAATGAAGAGAATTGATTAGGTACCTTACTTTCAAAGATAGTTATTTCATTCAAAGAGTTTTTATGAAAGTATTTATCTTATGAAAAGGATATTAAAAGGTATTATATTACGAGCACCAAGAGATGTTCTGAATGTTAAAAATAAATATTTAGTAACATAATTCTATTACACATAATAATTATTAAATGAGAAGTTGATTTTATTTTATCTTACATACTTTAGAAGTTAATGATCTATTTTATATTATGAATCCTCTTAGAAATTTATTTTATGAAAACAATACTATAGGGTTTTTATCTTATAAAGAACAAGATGCTATGTATATTTTCGTGATTTCTTTCATAATTTTATCATAATCTATCTATCTATCTATATTATTTTGTGTATCTTTTTTTTTAAACTTTTATGAATATTAGAAAAGAATTTGTCTAATTTAGGAAATATTGATTTTTGTAAACGGTCATTTTTACTAGAATGGAATGATCTGAAGAATAATATTTTTGAAATCATCATTACAAAAGTATATTCCATTTATGGATGGAATGGAAACATTCCATTAAGAGCCCATCTCGTTAAATTTTCAATTAATTAATCATTCGACTATTGTGATTATCTCTTATGCCTAAGTTCAAAATAAAAAAGTATATATAAATAGGGTGAGTTAGCCATTGCATGAAGATACGTAGAGATAAATGAACATATGAATACATAGATAATGCTATTGAAGAACACATGTTCATAGAAAATATCTCTTACGATGCTTGTGTTGTTTTCTTACATATTTATCAGTTGAAACCAAATATCATCTAAAGTTAGTTTTTATATATTATCATTTTATCAAGACATATCTTTATATATTATGAGTGGGTACTGGTAACTGGGTAATGAAATAGTATTTTAAAGCCCATTTATCTCCATTTAATCTTTTTTCTTTCTAAGTGATAATGTTAAGATCATATATAGGTCTTGTAATGGTAGATCCTATTTAAAATCTTTTGTACCTTTCTAATAAGTAATAACTGCTGGTACTTAGTTAGGAGCCCCCAGAAAGAGGTCTATCATAGAAAACTCACAAAACTCAGGGAGTAGAGTGTTGGTGGAGTGGACTAAGGGATTTCAGATCCCTAAAACATTATAAATATCTTATGTTGAATCTCCTTCCACAAAGCTATTAGATTTATACTGTATGTTTTTATTAAGTAACATTGGAACTCACATGCCATGAAGTGGGTGACTTTAAAGTAAATAAAATTTTAGGTACTTAATTTACCCCCACTAAAGTTTTAAATAATCCATACTCTATGAAAATACTAAGGTATTCCATTACACCATATACTACATATAAATCCATTACATCCCATATGATCTTACCAACCTCAAACCATTAAAACTAATAAACATAAATCATTTTAGTTCAATTAAATTACATAAAGTTCCAGCACTTCATCCACCATTTACACATTATTCTCTCATAATCATATCCACAATTTATTCTAGATAACACCGATACCTCACAATAAATTTAAACTTTCCCCAATAAAACATCACTCTTAATAGTTGAACGAAGTTATAAGAAAAATAGAAATTTCATAAGCAATAACTTCACATTTTCACGTCATTACCATTCCCAAAAATTACCATCTAACTATCACTTTAGATTTATTATTCCATTCATTCACACATTCCAATCCATTTATAAACTCACATCCGGTTGTACGTTATTGATTTATGTTTCATTAAATTTATTCCATCCATGTTCACAGATCTCAAAAATTGAAAGTTTATTAACATCTCAATACTTTTTCCATTCTATACAACCATTATAATCATAACAACCATACCCTCCTTCCACTTAATCATGTTCCTCTTACCATTAATCAATTTATTAATTATAGATTCATATAGTTTCCAACATTCCTATTTATCCTACCTTCTATATTCAGGATAATTTCTTTCTTTATCATCAGAATTAGTTTTATCAACATTCTAGGGAATATAAATCATAAAAAATCCATCATGTAAAAAAATCAAATATTAATTTTAATTCGCAAAATTTAATATTTCAACTATCCCATTTTTTTCATTACTAGGTTTAATTGATTATCCACTTATAGAGGTATCATTATTTCTCAATAATAACAGTGATAAGAAAAACACAATATAGAAGATTAGTTTTCAACTCCCCTAACTAGACCAATGCTTTGTGAACACTATATAAGAATGAAGAGAAATATATGATTTCACCATGTGGAATACCCAAAGGAAACCCTCAAAATACTATAAAATATAAAATCCCATTAACCATTTGGCCTTTCTTCACTTAAAATGAGCTAATCCCATTTAAATAAATTCCAATGAATAAGAGTAAGGAAAGACTCAAATATATGGGAATAAATACTCACATCAGAAAGATGGATCTAGATTTTACAAATCCAATTATCAATATCAATCATTGTGGGTTCAAAAGTTCTTTATGATGGTACCTCATATCCACTTGTGATTCATAGAAAATGAAACAATAGGAATAATTTTAATGGAAATCTATATTTATAAATATTCTAGGAATACAATGACCATGGTGCAATGGTATGGATCACACTGCAATGGGTATGATTTTCAAAAAACACTAATGAAACATGTGTAACATGCTATAATGGGGTCGATTCAACCGACTGACTTGAAATAATGAAGAATAAATCCTATATCTCTAATCTCATTAAATCTTAATCAAGCACCTACATGACATAGCTAAGGAAAGACCACGCCACAATGACATACTTTGTTTTATAGTATTAATACTCCTAAAATTATAATAGGGAAATAATCCAAAACAATGATGTGGGATCTGTTCCATTACATAATGAATATCAAAGATCCAAAACAAAAAAATTGAAGATATTAGTATCCACATCATAGCATTTTTAACTATAAAACAAATCTCAAAAATCCCTTAATCCCAATTTACATCAAACCCTACCCATGCAATAACTATGGAATAATGTATAGTGACCCCTAAAAAGAAATAACTAAGGAATACCAACATCAAAATCAACATGGTTTAATAGACACTCCATAATATAACTAGGAAATTGGAAAGGATAGAATATTGGATACTTACTAAAAATCACTAAAGGAATCCATTCCATAATGAAAATAAAAATAAAACAACCTGAATACAACTCATCCATCCATGGTGAAACACATACGCATGCTCTATAACACACCATATACTAGAAATAATTTTAAATATAACTCCATATCACATACTCCTTCCATCTCCTACTGTATCTACCACTTGATATAATCTATGTAATGGGTTTAGATAGTCTTGTTCATTATATTAGATACCTCTCACATGATTATCATCCCTATGAATAGAAATCATATTGAGTGGAAAATAAAAATATCTAACCCAAATACTCCTCTAGGATATAACTCTCAAATAAAATTCTTTCACTATCAAAACCCATTAGGTAAGGGCTGAACCAATCAATAATTCTCCCAAAACAATGATGAAACCAAGAAAACATCAATAACATGGAAGATAACACTCAACCTGAACTACGTCTTTTTTGATAAACTAGACATATCAACAACCACTCCAAATCACATGAAACTCTCTAAGAACTCTACTGTCCACCTAAATGTCCTTTCAAAATAGTTATTTTTATAAAAATCATCCTTCTAATTAAAATTTATGGAAAAACGACATGAAGGATTTATAAAAAAGAACATTAATTTTTAAATCTCAATAAAAACATATATAAAAATGATTCTTAAAATCACCATAATTATTTTAGTAAAATGATAAAAATGACTCTAAGACACCCCTATTGAAAACTCAACACTAAACTCTGATAACCATAATTAATATCAAGGAATTCATACTAATTATTTATTATAACACTACATCAAAATCAAAGTCATATCATAGGGAAAAAGACCCCCCAAGATACTCAACTAGGATGCTAACCCAAACTATATCACTAAATAATCACCTAAATAACTTCTTCTATGAGCATTGTGTCCCACGACATAGAGTATTCATCTCAAAATTCCTAACCAATATGGAGTATCATTAACTATTATAATCCATTATAGATAAATTTCACTCCATGATCTCCCAACTATTATTTAGTATTGATTTGAAATGTTATAACAAATAAATGGATCTTCAGTATCTTGGAAAATATGAATTGTTATTCTAATTCTCAATTATCATGAAGAAAACACTGAGAACAGCTAATCATATACATAAAATGGTTCCTAAATATTTTCAAACTCTCGTCCCCCAATAAAATATCTAGAATATCTACTATATGACCACATATATTGACTAAAGGAAAATAATCATTCTAGAATATTTTTAAAAATCCCTTTAACAACGCCTCTCTTAGGCTTTCACACCACATATTCAGCCATCATTGATCCACCTTAAGTAATAAAAAACTTTTAGTGTAACTAGAAATCAGTTCATATTCCTCACCAAACTAAATGAATCATCAAATTCTTCTAACCAATCCTATGTATTGGTGATAGAGGCTCCACTAAAGAACTTTGGTACCTACACCCACTAGAATTTCAAAAAATAGACAATAAAAAATTCCTCTTTCTCCATCCCACACCTAATGATGAAGAATTTAAAATGGAATAGATTTAAAAAAGAAATTATAATGTTATCATAAACCATGAAAATATAATCACCATCATAGTGACTAATAATATTACAAAAAAACAAATATCAAGTTACAAACTTCCCATCCCAACAAGCTCATATGTATAAGACTCCATGCAACCACATCAACACTCCTAATCAAGAACAGGGTCATATGAACTCTATTAAATCACACACAACACCTCACACCAAACATGGAAATAAACTACTATAGACAACACCCATTACTACATAGACCATCGCACAACAACTGAAAACCATCTCCCTTATGACACAACCATCTTGTAGTTCGAAGTATATTAAAATGGAAAAGGTGGGGAATTTCCTTATAAAAATAAAGAAATAATTTACTACCTAAATACTATATTATCTTTAAATAATTGTAACAATTAAATATTTCTCATGAATTTGAATTCTAAATATGATATAAGCAAATTAAATGAGTATGCATAATGAAAAATAAAAATAGAATATTAAATAATAAGAATATAACAATAAGTGATTTTTAAATTGAGTGATTGAATGTGTTGATGACATAAATTATAAGTGAAATGTTATTAAATAGATAAAGTTAGAAAGTATAAAATATGGAATAAAAATTTATAAAGGATTTTGGTTGAATTTATTTGATAAACTTCAACATCTTTTACCCCAATTTATTGAGGGTTTATTGTATTGTTCCCATGGTTTTAGTGGTATCCAAGATACAAAGCATCCCTTGAATTTTAATTATATATAATAAGAAAATGAAATAAAGTATTCCTTATTTTTAAATGGTTTTAGCAATAAACATAAAATAGAATCAATAAATTTCCATTTATCAGTTTCAACATAAAACCTAAGTTCCTCAATTTAAAATGTATTGAGAACTAAATATGAAAAAGATAGAATGAATAGAGGATTTCTATACGCAATATCATTTAATCATGGTACTGATTCTCTCAAATTAACAATAAGAATATCTATGAGACAATTATAAATATGTATATGGGGGATAGAAATAGTTACAATGTATCACAATATTCTAATTAATATCACCTTGGATAAAGAGATCAATTTAAAGATTAAAACACTAGGATGTTTTCAATTGGTCTAAAATCTATGTTTATAAGCCTCCAAAAGGGAATATTTTCAGCCTTTATAGGTGATGAAGAAGTCTTGGATCGATATAAAAAATTAATGATCCAAGATGAGACTTTTTCCCCCCACATAAATATCTATGGACAGTTCTAGATGACAAAAATTGACTAGATGGTTAATTCCATTAGGTATCTAGTGAGACACGTGAGATTTCATTGGATCTTCCAGCACCCACTAGCTGGAAAGTGCTCCTAAAATGGCTAGATGTTGGATGCCTATAGGATTAAAGGATACTATCCACACCACCGGATGGGTAGTTGATCCGCACTTGTAAGATCATGTTGCATACTACTATTTAAACATCACCCTAACCCTTTATCTCCCTTACATGTATTTGATATGATCTTTTGACAATTATCTTTCAATAATTTGACAAGAAGTCATTATGATCATCAACTAACATAGATTTATTCATTAAAATATTATCTAGTAAATATATAAAAGAATTCATTAGTAATTGGAAAGATATTTTGGGATCATTGAAACATAAGAAGGTGAGAAGAACAATAATCTCCCATAATTTAATGACCATGAAACAAATGAACATAAAGAAAATATAATCAGAATAAAATGATATGTTTTATATAGAGTCTTTCTATCTCATTAGTAATTTTTTTATAGAAAGTTTTTCTTCCCTATAATAAAATATCATCATTTATCCCCAAAACCAAACATCGTTACCCCCATATCATAAAAAAAATTACCAGAGTAAAAAATATCATTAGAGACTTATAAAAAACATAGATTCCAATAAATTACCTTTATGATATTTCTTCCCATATGACATTATTAAAAATAATTCATAAACTATTTTGCAGGAAACAAATGAAATAAAATATAAATTGATGTTTATCATTATTAATGATATATTGAGAGACAAATAATTAAAAATTCATCAAAAAAAATAATTTTTTTAAATATAAAAATGTGATTTTCATTAAAAATTAACATAATATGAATCATTAATGATTTAATATATTAAAATATACTGAATATATAAATAAAATTTTGAAAACATTTTTAAATAAATAATAATTAAGTAACCATTTTGAAAAATAATTTACAAAAAATGTGTGTCACTTCAAGGATCATTTTTGTATTAACAATATTATCTCCCCCTCAAATGAAGAGTTATAAATATGATGAACCAATAAATAGAACTAAATAAAAAAAAGTTAAAAAGGATATATTTACAAATAATAATATAGACATATATATATATCCAATAATTAAAGTAAACATAAAATTATTATCATAATTATGGGTTAGAATGATTTTGCTAATAAACAATATAAAATTCCCAAGGATTGTTAAACCAGGAGTGTAGTAAAGGATAGCTTCTTATGCCCAGGTTGAAGATCAGATTAAATACATAACAATGCATTTTTTAGGTAATAAAATCTTGGAAAATCTATTCCAAAACCCCTTCCAAATTTTTTTTATCCATACATGAATGTTTTTAGTATATTATTAGAGTCACTTGACTTTTTCAAAATTATGAAAAGTATAAAACCATTTTTTTTGTTTGAAATACAATTACAAAAATACTTATTTTCAAAATAAATTCTAAATTTGTAAATAATATTTATAAACAATTCTCAAAATTTCTAATGTTATTATATAAGTGTCTTAAGATAATCATATATAAACTAACTTTAATAAAGTTAGTGTGACAATTTGAAAGTGGTTCTGTGATTATATTGGAAACTTTAAGGTTCAAACAAAATCAATAAAAATATTAAATTTTTAGAACATTTATTGATGAAAATGGTTCCTTAGATCTATGTAAGTAGTGGGGGATTTAGGATAGGATTTTTATAGATACTAAAAGCCAAATATTTTTCACAATTGAGATGTATGTGATCAATTATAATCCCAAATTCTAAGGGAGTATGATTCATCCATAATATTTGGGTGAAACAATCTCTAATTTCTATGTATTATACTTCAATGTTAGAAGGGGTTACATAGTTCTTCTTCTTACTACTCCATGATAGAAGGTATTTTCCAAATTGACTTCATGTCCCACTTATACTTTTAATTATATTTGGAATCCTACAAATCCATCATCAGAAAAAAAAATTAAATTCAAAAGAAGTCACCTTTGGATAAAATAACCCAACATTTTTATCTCCTTTAAAATATATAAAAGTTATTTTAAGATAATTTTAATAATATTCATTTTTATTTGATTGAAAAGGATCAAAAATTCATACACAAAACATATTTCTTGATAGGGGCCCATTAAGGTAAGAAAGACTTCCAGTTATACTCCAATAAATATTTTTTTCTACATATCATTCGCCATAATCAATTGTTATCTTAGATTTTATACTCATGGGTGCCTTACATTACATATCCAAGACTATTACATACTTCTTTATACATTCATTACTATATCTATATTGGTTTGGAAAAAATCAATTGGAATTTAAAGAAATTTGAAAACCACATAATAATTTGAATTATCTTTTAAAACTCATATCAAACACTTTATTAATTTAAACATAAAATTCATTACAATTATTTTGTACATTTGATCTAAAAAAAACCATAGACATAGTATTGAGTAATTTATATATCATTTGATAACGTTTTTAGAAAAAGAGTGTAATTTTTTTCGACCTTTCAAAATAACTTTTTGAATATAATTTAGTGAAACGCATATATTAAGTCTGAGGGGAATTATTTAAAACATAATGATATTTTTTTAGCATGAAAATAAAATTTATAATATTAGTATTTTCACAACTATGTGGTTGAAACAGAAAAAAAATTAGAAATGAAAAAATTTATGGAATCACTTTTTTGATTCATTTGAAGAATTATATAATTAAAATGAGTAGTGAATTCCTATAAGATTCTAATGGATTATATATGTTAGATGGGTGAAATTTTTTCCCCATAACCAATACCATCATGTATATTATAGATTTTAGAAAATATTATATCCTTTTACAAGTGATATTATCTCCTTTTTCAAGTTTTATTTTTGAATAATACCCATGTTCTAATAATTAGATGACGACCGGGTCATTCCATGAGAATCCAAATGTTGTTCCTTTGAAATTAGTTCAACTCATCTTTCTTGAAAATTATATAATTTTCATAATTAGTAACATCGTTAAGGGAATTTGGTTTATGTTTATAGATAAATTCTTGGTGTTCAACCTTATTTAATTCTGACCTTCTGATCAAATATTCACGTTGTAATTAACTGAAAACATTCTCAAGGGGACGATATTTTTATTTAACCCAAGCCTTAGGTAAAGGTATATATGGAGTTTAATTAAAATATTCAATTTCATTAGATGAATGTGGTTTTGGTAAGGTCAAACTATATTGGCCAACATCATCATCAATTTAAAAAGGAGGTTCAGGAAGGTTCTCATTAAATTTATTGTGAATTGACCCTTCTGAGGTCTTAGTCCTTTTATTGAAGACTCACTTGGCTTTAATTGGGTTTGAGTTCCCAAAAAATATACCTTAATCATGATTGGGGTAAAAAATATCTATATTATCATTGGGTTTTATGATAAATAATTTAAAACTAGAAACATTAAGGAATAAATATTTATGAATTTTAGCTTTTTCAAAGTACATAAGGGGTTCTTCTAAAGGAGGTTCATATGAGAACACAGTAAAGGATATAGTAAGAATTATTGAATAAATCATCACAAAATTATTGTGGTATATTAAACCTATTCAACAGAGTATTATAACTTTATTGTAGGATATTATTTATTAATTCAAGAACCCCATTTTATTGAGGTGTTTTCTGAGTTGAGAAGGAATGATAATAACATTGAGAAGTAAAAAACTTATAAAATTATTTATTATAAAATTATCCAATATATTCACTTATATATTATTAGATTTGGAATCATTTTAATTTTAAAATTTAATAGAAAAATGATAAAGACTTTATAAGGATCATTTTTACAAGATATGAATTGAAACCATGTGAAACTAGTATAATCATCAATAATTACAAAGTTGTAATATTTACCTCCAATAATAGAAAATTTAGATGGTCCTAAATTGTTGATTTGGAATATTTCTAAGGATTTATAGGTATAAACTACATTTTTATATTTGAAGGAAATTGTTTCATTCTAAGTTGGAAAGTTTTACAAATTACGTTATCTTTGAAAAAAATTATGGTGAATATCGTACTAGTCAATTACGGTTGATATTGACAAGAGAGTGAATGTTATAATGACCTAATCAATAATTAAAAATCCATGATTCATTATCTTGTTCACTTATAAACTTATAATTTTTACTTACAATAGATTTTAAATAAATTATAGAAACATTTTGAAAATTTGATGCGTTAAATAAAATCATTCTTTAAAAAACATTACAAAAAATATTTTCAAAAATAATTATTAAAATACAATCTCATAATGGACTAAAAATTAGTAAACTGTGATTCAATCCATTAGAAAATAAAACATATTTAATAATTTACAGTTATATTAACCAATCATACCAATTCTAGTGATTAATGTTTTTTTATTTATCTCCAAATGTAACATTTCATCTATTGATTTTTTTGAGATGATTGAATTCAGTAGCATTTAAAAACATGTTCCTTTGAAAATATATACCTATATACATATTATTTTCAAGATTTTCTTTATAAGTACCCCTTTCATATAAAATATTTTGAGACTAATATTTATGGTACCCATATCTTAGGTCTATATAAGTTATCTAGTAACGACATTATAATTTAAAATTGTTTACAAAAGATTTTCCAGTAAAAATGTGAGTTTAAAGATGAATGATTTTTGGTGTACCATATTATTTTTTTTAAATTTTAACCATTGATAATATGCCAATTTTTTTAATAATAACTAATAAATTTATTTTTGGAATTGGCCTTAATAATATTGTCTCATTATAATTTTTTGGAAAACTCGTTTTTTTGGGAAAACCAATTCTAGACTTTTATGTAAAAAACCTTCAGTTCCCAAAATCATATTTAGATATTGATCACCATTGGATATTTGAGAAAAAATGTTTTAATTTATTTTATTTTAGATTCTAAATTCTCAACATTTGGTTATGTAATTAGGAGTAGGGTAAAAAACCTCGATGGGGGGGGTTTAATTTCTATTGAAGAACAAATAAATAAATAAATTCATAAATACTAAAAATATATTTTCCAATTTTTTTTGACCATTTAAAACTTTTTAATAATTTAAAAGGGTTAAAAACTGTATGTAAAAAAAATATAATGTTTAGTTTAACAACTATTTATATTTATAGAAGCAAGAGAAGACAAGAATTTGTTATTCATAAATTGAATAATTAAGTGTTTGAATATATGAAAGTATAATCGTGATTTTCATAAAATGATAAACAGAGGGATAAAAATTTAAATAACATTATTTGACAAAAAAAATTTGTTTAATGGTCGTCTATGAAACCCTATGTTTCCTACCCCATTTTCAAGAGGTTTTATTGTATTAGTATGATGGATTTAATGATTACCAATAAAAAACTTAATTTACATTTAATAGATTATAATATGAAACCAAAATAAAATCAACCCTATATTTTTAATTTTTATATCAAGAAACCCCAAAGAAAAGCAATCAATTTTCTTTTAGTGGGTTTTGAAAGAAACCCAAGTCCCTCACATGAAAAATTATTGTAACTAAAAATAGAATAAGGATAGAATGAAGAGAGGATTTTTAGAAGAAATATAATTTTAGAATTGTATCAGTTATCTCAAATGGATAATAATAATAACTAGTAGTTAATAAAAAATATGTAAGATGGAAATAATTTTTGACGGTATGTATGAGATTTTAATTAATATCAATTTTATGAATGAGATAATTTTGAATATCTTAGCACATCTACATTGTCAATTGATAGACAAGGTGATATTACAAAAAATCCAATGTGTCTATTTAAAGCCTTTATAAGTTCTAGTGAAGTATTGGGTCAATTCAATACTTTAATTATCTGATTTGAAGCTTTTTAACCATCATTTAATGCTTCTAAGAAGATGATGGAATACAACAACTGACTAGCCATACTCTCCCACTGTTTAGTTGGTAAGACACTAGAAGGTTCCTGTTCTTTTGTAGATTTAACTGGCCTGTCGATGGGCCTGAAAGACCTGATAGGGATACTACCATCTCTACTAGTGTTACAATGTTCTTATACTAACTATATAATTTAATTAGGTAGATAGATTATTGGAACAATACTTCCATTATTCTTGGGTTTCCTTCTCATAGTATGGTATTTCCATGTGATGATACCTAAACACTATACATAAAAAATAATCAAACACAAAGGTTTGGAATACTTTAGTTTTTATGATTATAAAATAACGTGAGAGTTTCAAAATTATCCCCCCTTTTAAGATCATGAAAACTCATATAAGAATAAAATAAAAGAAAAACAAATATATTAATAAATATATTTTTCTCCACAATGTAAAAAAAATCCCACAATATAATGCCAGATATTTTTATTAAATTACCAAAATAAAAAACAATAAATTCATCCCCAATTAATATTATAAAAAATCACAAATTGTTTTTAAGGAAATTAGATAAATATGAAAAAATTAGAAGCTTTGTTTATCACCATTAATGATATTTTGTTAGAGACAAGAAAAACAAAAAAAAATCAGAAAACTAAAATGTATTTTTTAATAAAATTTAGAAAATGTGGATTTTAATTAATGATAAATATATAATAAATTTTCATTATATTTTAAAATATACCACTGATATATATAACATTTTGGGTTTTCAATAAAGGAAAATTTGGAAAAAATAAAAATGATAAATAAACACTTTGAAAAACAAAATAATGGGTGTATATTCTAGGATCATTTTAGAAATTAAAATATTATATCTCCATGAAATAATTTATTGAAAATAATTAGGATCCACTAAATAAAAAAATATAAGGAAAAGAAATTAATTTCATTTAATCATTAAGTCTCAACAAATATTATGTTAATAATCCATAGAAAATCCCTGAGAGTGTGAAATTAGGTGTTTAGTAAAGGCCCACTTCATATGTTGAGAGTAAATATCATATTGAAAACACAAATGGACCTTTTATATGTAACAAACTCTAGGTGAATTATTTTTATAACCACATAAATATTTTTGTTTCTATATATGAATGATTTCTTTATATTATCACAATCACTTTACTTTACAACTATTATGAGAATTTTGAAAACAATTTTTACATTAAAATACAATTAAAAAATATATGAATCATGGAAAAATTAAAATTTTAAAACATAATGAAAATTTTATCTATGTTTTCCAAGATTAGATGTAATTATCACAAGATAGTCAAACCTAACTCATTGTTAATAATGTTAAAGTGGCCAAGAAAAAGTGGTTTGGTGAATATATCTTCATGTTGAATGTTGTTGTAAACAAATTCAAGCATCATTTAACCTTTTTAAAATTAATATTAAACAAAATGATATTTCAGGAAGATTTTAATGTTGTGAGAAATTCAGATGTAATTTTTAGACATACTAGTCACACCAGTGTTTTCAAAATTCATAGAAACATGATCATATTTAAGAATAAATTCTAAGATAGTATATTTCATATGACAAATCTGCATTTTATTACACAATTAACATAATTTATTACATAAAATCTTCACTTGATATAACATAGAATATCGAGAAGTCTAGTGTATTTAGCGATTAGGAACATTACATAACAAATTAAAACATACAACACAACATCTTATTGAAAACATCCTTTAAATGACCACTATATTACCTTATACTTAACATTGCATTGGATAACCTGAGGACATGCATACGAAAAGGGTGAGCTATAAATCCTTGTAAGGGAGTAAACAAAGCATAACATGAATATTACAATACATGTAAGTTAATATGAATATCAATAGAGTGAAAGTGAAACATAAACATAAATTCATGATAAAGCATGATATTCATAACATGGAGTTGTGGCTACAACATTTAACAGGATATTAGAATGAGCCAAGGCTCATTGAACATGGAGCCTGAGTAAACCCTCGTTACACATGAAGCATGAGTAAACCCCTGTTTCACTTGAATTAGCATGATTCAACACTCATTTCACATGAAATATCAGGATAATGTACTTTACCCAATGAATTAGAGTGTTATTAGGGTGCATCCTTTTTAAATATTTCATTTCATGTATAAGTGTGTCACATGGATCATATAACATAGAATCAATCAACATGATAAGTTATTCCATGGTTATATAATGTGGTATAAATACATGAAATTACAATTCAATTTTTATATGTGCATAAATGTGAATACCCTTGATAGAGACATGGGTATGGTATTCACTACACAATGATCTTGGCTTGGAAAACGCGGTGCAATTTCGGCAGCATAACGGCGTGACATAAGAATTCATAAAAATGGTTAATGAGAGAGAAATGAGTGTCTCACCATATTTACATGAAATGGATAGTAAATGGAGGTGGGGTTCATATAAATACATGTCCCAACAAATGTAATCTAATTTAGATACACAATACAAATGAATTACTTGAATGTAAATGAGGAGAGAGAAATTCTTTACGGAATCTCTTCATGGTAACGGGTGTACATGGGAGGCATTAATGAGGTACAAAGGGGATATCTCATTATTCAAACATTAATAGTGAAGTATGGGGGAGTTGTGAAATCATACCCCAACATTTATAATTGAAAATAAAAGAGCATAATAATATTAAAAAACTTGGATAAAATGAGAAAGTAAGGAATCCCTTAATTGGAAGTGTGATCCCAAAGGCTTGGGAGGGGCTTTAGAGAGACTTCATGGGAGCTTGGGGAACCTTGGGGGGATTATAGAGAGAGGAGGAAAGATTTTCCATGTACATTGAAGGCTTTGAGTGAAGATTAATTGAGAGTTTGGGTGGGTTTGTATAGGAAAAGGGAGGGAATTCTTTAAAATTTTGGTTTGGGACACCACACATTAAACTAATCAAAACCACAAACCAACCCTAGGTTTTTACTAAGGGTTTTTCCAAAGGGGATTTGAAAAAAAATATTTTAAAAGCCCAATAGCCAAAATTCTTAAAATAATAGGGTTTATTATGTGGATATGGGTCACACTCTAAAGGAAAACAATTTAAAAAGCTAAAATGTATTATAAGTCTTGAAGGGTCCACTAAAGCTTTTTAAAATAAATAAATCAAACCTAAAATCATATTATTTTAATTTAAAAACATATATTTGTAGAGAATAATGCTTATAGTATTTTCTTACATCAATATTTGGTCATTATGATGTCATAAACCACATTATATATTTAACTATTTAAACCCAAAAATTCGGCTGTCTCAGAAAATTAAGAAAAATTCAGCGTTAGATAATTTTGACATCCTAATTCCAAAAATAACATTAATTTTATTAAAATAATTTTTTAAATATTTGAATTTTCTCTTTTAAAGTACAAACGAATATTTATTGAAAAATCAAGGGTTTTGACAAAAATAACATTCCAACATTAATAAAAATTACAATTGTATTCATAAAAATTATACGATCATTTATACATAATAAAAATTAAGTTACTAATAAGAATATTTTATTAAAATATTATTTAATTCAAAAATCCATTAATTTATCAAAATAGATTCCTTAGTTGATCATTAAATAAAAATACTATTTGTGGTTTAAAAACTATTTACAAAGTAACAAAATTAAAGTATATTCCTTATTATCCACAAAAATAATATATGTAAACATAGTGCTAGAGTATTATTACACAACTCCTCAAAACACCTGCATAAGACCTTAGGGTAATGTGAAAGATGGTGACCGACTCTTGGGGTAGCTTGGATAATATTTCTCAAGTGGTAATATCTATCAACATCCACTTCTCCCGTAGGCAGTTCTGCTCAAGCTTAACATATTCATGCTCGGCATGGGCTTGGCCAAGAGTGAAGCCCAATGATTCCACCTCCTTCTTGAGCTCTGAAAAATGGGCTTCATATGGGGCAAGTCTACTGGATCAGGCCATATCATCTTTTTTTGAGTAAATTGGATTTGTTAAAGCCTTTTATTTATACTAATATTGTGATAATTGTTCAATGAATATATTAGCAATGGTCACAATTATTAACGGTATTTTAAAACCCAAAACATAAAACCAAATAAGTGAATTCAATTTACATAACTATAAGAAGACATTTAAATAGACCAAGATAATTTTCATTAATGAATTTTTTGGTTATTACAATCTTTCCCCCTTAAAAATTTCTTCCTTGAAATTTCCTTTTCCCGCACTAAAACAGATGCGGCTAACTCTACTTCGTCACTTCTTCTGATTCCCACGGCGCTTCTTCGAACTTGTGGGTTTATAAAAACACATTGATGTGGGGTATTATCTTATTTTTTAGAAAATTTTCTCTATGATATAATATCTTCACTGGTTTCTCCTCATTAGAAATATCATCCTCTAGCTATATTACCTCTGAAGAGAGTAAATGTGAAGGGTCTGGTATGCACTTAATTAAAAGTGATACATGCAAGACATCATGTACATTGGGCATGGAAGGTGGATGTGCTAGTTGATAGGCCATATCACCGACACAACCAAGAATCGTGAAGGGGACTATGTACTTAGGACTTAACTTACCCTTCATTCCAAACCTCATGACCTTCTTCCACATAGATATGTGTAGAAACACCATGTCTCTAACTCTGAACTCAAGGTCTCGTCGATGGTTATCCACATAACTCTTCTGCCGACTTTGGGATTCCTTGATATACTACTGAATGGATTTCACCTTATCCACCATTTCATTGACCATTTTGGGTCCTAGAAGATTACACTCACTGATTTCATCCCAACACACCGGTGTTCTGCACCTTTTCCCATAAAGGGCTACATATGGTGCCATTCAGATGCTCAAGTGGAAACTATTATTTTAGGAGAATTCAACTAGTGGAAGATCTTTTTACCACCCTTCATTGAAGTCCATAGGACATGATATTAACATATCTTCCGGTTTCTGAATATTTTACTCAAATTGGCCATCAGTTTGAGGATGATAGGTCATACTGCAGTTTAGTTCACTACATAGAGCATGTTGGAGACTTTTCCAGAACTTCGAGGTGAATATCAGATCAAGATCAGATACAATAGATAGTGTTACTCCATGTAGGCTTACCACATCTTTGATGTAAATCCGTGGAAGTTTATCCAATGATATGCCCTCTCCAATCGTGATAAAGTGATTTGTCTTCATAAGACGATCCACAACAACCCATATATCATTGTTTCCTCTAGATTTCCTTGGAAGTCCAATGACAAAGCCCATGGAAATGTTGTCCCACTTCCATGTTGGTATGGGTAGTGGTTTCATCATCCCCTTATACATTTTTTCCTCTTAGCCTTCACTTGCTAACATTCCAGGAACTTTGACATATATTCAGAAATCACCCTTTTCATATTTTCCCACCAAAACATTTTTTAGAAATCTTGATACATCTCTATGCTCCCTAGGTTAATAGAGAAGGTTGAGCTATGTGCATCATTCAGAAGACCCTTCATTATCTCTAGATTAGATGGTACATATAATCATGACCCAAATCTCACAATTCCATCCTTGTCAACCATGAACTCTGTGGATTTCCCATTTCGGATAGATTCCACCCTTTTCAGAATTTCCTCATCCATTCTTTGAGCATCCTTTATTTTCACTAAGACGGATGGTTGAGAAATCATTTGAGAAAGGATTTATGATGTTACTCCCTTAAAAATTCCCATGCCTATCCTCTGAAAAAATAATCATAATAGATCCTTCTCAATTCTCATCAATGAGAGAATCGCTGGATCTTTTCTACTTAGAGCATCTTCCACATTGTTCGCTTTCCTAGGCTGGTAATGGTTTGAGAAGTCATGATCCTTGATGATCTCTATCCATCTACATTGGCTCATATTAATCTTTTTCTATGTGAATATATATTTTATGATCTTGTGATTAGTATATATCTCACACTTCTCCCCATAGAGATAATGCCGCCAGATTTTCAACATCAAGATCACAACTGCCAACTCCAGATCATCTGTGCGATAGTTTTTCTCCTAGATTTTTATCTGCCATGAGGCGTATTCTATCACTTTATCATTACGCATCAACACACAACCAATTACATTCTTCAAAGCATCATTAAATACCACAAAACGTTCTCCACTTGTGGGTAATGTGATCACGGGCACAGTGATGAACCTCCATTTCAACTCCTTGAATCTTTCTTCACATTCATCACTCCAAGAAATCTTCACTCCCTTCGAGTTATCCTGGTAATAGGGTCAGACAATCGTGAGAAATTTCTCACAAATTGGTGATGATATCCAGCTAACCCCAAGAGGCTACGGATATCGGTTACCGATGTTGGCCTCGTCCATCCCTCAATTGTAGTTGTCTTGGATGGATCCATAGATATCCCATTGATTGTGATGGTATGACTCAAGAATGAGACATACTTCACCTGGAACTCACACTTTCTATATGTTTTATAAATAATCTCATTTGACAAGGTCTCTAGTACAGTTCATATATGCTCCTCATGATCCTCCTTGGTTCTAGATTATATTATAATATCATCTACAAAGACTACCACAAATTTGTCGAGGTAATATCTAAAGACTCTATTCATCAAATCCATGAATAATGATGAAGCATTAGTGAGTCTAAAAGGAATTACTATGAATTCATAGTACCCATATCTTTTATGAAATGCAGTCTTGGGGATATCTTACTTCTTCACCCTTAATTGATAATATCCTGACCACAAATCTACCTTGGAGATGTATTGTGCTCCACACAGCTGATCGAACAAGTCATCAATTTGTGGAGGAGGATAATTTTTCTTTCTCGTTATTTTTGACCTCACGATAATCAATTCAAATGCGGATTGACCCATCCTTCTTCTTGACAAAGAGGATTGATGCACCCCTTGGTGAAGCACTTGGGCGTATAAAACCCTTACCCCGATTCTCCTTTAGGTATTTCTTCAGCTCCTCAATCTCCAAAAAATCCATTCAATATGGTGTCTTAGATATTGGAAATGACCCAGTTATAAGATCAATTGAAAATTCAACATCTCTTCTAGGAGGGAGACCAGGTAATTCCTTAGGAAACACTTCAGTGAATTCCCTCACAATAGGCATGTCTTCAAGAATGGTTGCCTCTTTAGACACAATCATCTTATCTAGATATTCATGCTCATAGGTCAATAATATCAATGATTGAGATGATGGATCTAAAGAAGATTCAACCTCCTCCTTTCACTAGTACATAATCAGGGGTCGATTCTCTACATGGAGAGTAATTTCCTTCTCACGGAAATTTATGTTGGATCTATATAGGGAAAGCCAATCCATGACAATAATTTCATGAAATTCCACCATAGGGAGTATGAAGAGGTTTTTTAGGAAGTTTAAACCAAAAATTATGATAGGGGAGGAGTTATATTCATGGGATGCAATGATTTACCCATTTTTCATACTCACCGACATATTTACTTCCATGATTTGTGGTGGTGTTGGGATTATTCTACTAGAATTTTGGGATATAAAAGAAAGTGTATAACCAGGATAAAAAAATGTTCACTATTCTTGAATGAATAACTAGCGTACCAGTCACCACTTCATTGTCGGGGTTCACATCGGCGGTATTGATGTAAAAAGCTTGCCCTTTCTGCATTGGAGATTGTTGGTTGCCTCCGAAAACCCTTGGCTTTGGGCACTGATTTTCAAGGTTACCTAGTTCTTTGTTTTTGAAGCAATGACCAACATATTGAGAGTCGAATGAAGCATTCCTCTCCTCTGTCGCAACCATTGGTTTTTTTAGCAGGTAACAGCTAGTTTTCCTTATCTTCCACACCTAAATAATTTCCTCATCCCCATTTAAGATATTTCTAGGGTATTTTTTTCCGCACCTTTGGAAAGTGGGGTGCTATATCTTTTTAAAACCATTGGATATATCCATCGGATTTCCTGAATTGAAGTCCACCTTATGAATCTTATCCCCATGATACCCTAGAGATTCGTCGATCTTTATTTCGACCTTAATGGCGCATCATAAAATTTCCGCATAGCCATCGAAGTCACAGATCACCAAGGATTTCCGTAGGCTTGGTTTCAGACCAGCAAAGAAGCAGACAACCTTGCATTCAGGGGAAATGACAATGCTAGAGGTGTTTCATGCAAGATTTTTGATGTTTTCCTCATACGCTCCAACAAATGTTTCAACTTTTTTCATAAGGGTAAGGAAGTACCTTTCTATCATAATCCAAAGGGTGCACTGAAAATATTTCTCAAAAAACATATTCTGGAAATCCATACATTACAACGCCTCGATATCCTCCTCAAGCTTCGTATTTTTTGATCCATTTCTACCATTGATCAGCTTCACCCTCCATACAATAAACATCCAGGAGAACATTCTCTTGTTCAGAACATTGAATTATGGAGAAGATCTATTCCATGGAGTTTATTTATTATGTGGCGATTGAGGGATCAAATGATTCATTAAAAGTAGGATGTTGCGCTCCCATGAAGCTCTTGATAGTGACTTGTTATTTTTAGGGGGGTGAACGTTTCTCTTGACCAATGTTTCTATTCAAATCTTGAGTTAACTGAGAGAGTATCATGACAAAGTTCGTGATTCCTGCTCCCATCGGATTGAAGATCTGACTAGAATAGTCATCACATTGATCTTCACATAAGTTGTTAGCTAGAGTCCTCCTATTACCATCCATGGGCTGGAATAAAAGGAAAGTTAGAGGTAATACGTAAAGGGTAATCCAAGGACAAAATAGATGACTTATAAATTACATTTAATTCGTTAACTTATGAAACTACAAGCTTTAATCTATGTTATCCAGGATCAATTTTCTAACAAGTATTCTTAGGGTTATTTTTTTATTCCCTTAATAATGGTTCATACTAATCTTGTGAATTTACCAAAGAATATCCCCCGGGAGTGTCATAATGAAGATTGCAGCAAGTCCCATTTTCATGTACCAGGATACCACGGGTCAAGATCAAAACACCTTGTCAGAGTTCTCACTCCTAGGTACATCTATTCCAAAGCTGACTCTACCAGTTCATATCTAGATAGTGATGTATTCTCTTGATAAACAACTTAATCAATACTCACAAAAACTTAGGTATGTTTTTTATAATACTTATTTTATTCTTTGAGGCTTCACTAGGGTTTTCAAATCCTATTCCCAAAAATAACTAAACCTATCCTCTGATACAAACTATGAAAACCCTATATTTTATTACACACTTAACATAATGTATTACATAAAACCTTCACTTGATAAGACATAGAGTATTGGGAGGTCTAGTGTCTTTTGGGATTAGAAACATTACATGATAACATAAAACATAAAATTCAACATCTTATTGAAAACTTCCTTTACATGACCACTATATTCCCTCGTACATAGCATTGCATGGGATACCGATGGCATGTATAAGAAGAGGGTGATCTATAAAGACCAATATGGGAGAAAACAAAGCATAACATTACGATTATAATACATGTTAGTTAATAGTCATATAAATGGAGTGCATGTGGAACATAAACCTAAAGGCATGATAAATAATGATAATCATAACTTGGAGATGTGACAATAACATTTAACATGATATTAGCATGAGCCAAGGATCATTGCACTTGAAGCATGAGTAAACACTCATTACACATTAAGCATGGTTAAAACCTTGTTTCACTTGAATTATGATTATTCAACACTCATTGGCCATGATGTGTCATGATACTATAATTTACCCAATGCATTGGATCACTATTAGGGCACACCCTTCTTAAACATTTCATTTCATGCATAAGTGTGCCCCATGGATCATATAACATGGAATCAATCAACATCAAAAGGTATTCCATGATTAAGGAATGTGGAATAAATACTTTAAATTACCATTCAATAATAATATGTTCATAAAGTTGAATACCCTTGATAGAGACATGGGTATGGTATTCACTACACAATGATCTTGGTTTGGAAAAACGCATTACAATTTCGGCAGCATAACGATGTGACATAAGAATTAATAAAAATGGTTGATGAAAGAGAAATGGGTGTCTCACCATATTTACATGAAATGGAAAGTATGGGGGGCATATAGATACATTTTCCAACAAATGTACTGTAATTTAGATATGTAATACAAAAGAATTTCTTGAATGTAATTGAGGAAAGAGAAATTTCTTTACGGAATTTCTGCAAGGTAACGGGTGTACATGGGTGGAATTAATGAGAGATAAATGGGATCTCTCATTATTCAAACATGAAGAGGGTAGTATGGTGGAGGTGAAAAATCATACCCCAACATTTATAATTGAAAATAAAATGGCATAACAATATTAAGAAACTTGGATAAAATGAAAAAGGGATGAATCCCTTACTTGGAAGTGTGATCCCAAAGGCTTGAGAGGGGCTTGAGAGAGAATTATTTGGAGCTTGGGGAACCTTTGAAGGATTCTAGAGAGTGGAGGGAAGATGTTTTACAAACTCCAAAGGCTTTGAGTGATGAGGAAGTTGGATCTTGGGTGGGTTTATATAAGAAAGGAGAGGGAATTATTTTTTATTTAGGTTTGGGACACCACACATTAAACTAATAAAAACCACAAACCAGCCCATGGTTTTTGCACATGTTTTTTTCAAAATGGGAGTGGAAAAAATACTTTATAAGGAAAATGGCATATATTTTCAAAATAATAGGGTTTATTATGTAGAGGTGAGCCACACACTCGAGAAAAACAATTTAAAAATCTAAAATATTTTATAAGTCTTGAAGGGTCCACTAAAGCATTTTAAAATAAATCAAAAAAACCTAAAATAAAATTAATATAATGTAAAAACATATTTTGGACGAGAATAATGTTTATATTATTCTATTACATCGCTATTGGGTCATTACGATGTCATAAAACACATTATATATTTAAACTGTAATTAATTTTTGCCCAAAAGTTCAACTGTCTCAGAAAATTATGAAAAATTCTCTATTGGATAATTTTAACATCTGGATTCCAAAAATAATATTCAGTTTATCCAAATAATTTTCTAAATATGTGAATTTTCACATTTAGAATAAAAACCAACATTTATAACAAAATCATGGGGTTTGAAAAAAAAATAGATATCAAACCTTGATAAAAATTACAATTGTATTCATAAAAATTATACAATAATTTACACTTAATAAAAATTAATTTATTAATAATAATATTTTATTGAAATATTATTTAAATAAAAAATCCATTAATTTATCGGAATAAATTCCTTAGTTGAACATTATCTAAAAATAGTATTTGGGCTTTAAAAACTATTTACAAAGTAACAAAATCAATGTATATTCATTATTATATAAAAAAATAATGTACATAATCATAGTGATAGGGTATTGTTACATAACCCCTTAAAACACAGGAATACGACCTTAGGGTAAGCTGCACGATGGTGACAGACTCTTGGGGTGGCTCGTATAACATCGCTCGAGTGGTAATCTCTATCAACATCCACTTCTCCTGTAGGTGGTTCCGCTTAAGCTTAACATATTCAAGCTCAGCTTGGGCTTGTTCAAGAGTGACTCTGAATGACACCACCTATTTTCTGAGCACTGACAAATGGTCTTCATAAGGGGCAAGTCTACTGGATGAGGCCATAGATTCCTTTATCAAAGTAAAATGGATTTGTTAGAGCCTTATATTTATACAAATAATGTGATCACTATTCAACGACTATATTAGCAACAATCACAATTCTTAATAGTATTTTAAAATTCAAACATAAAACCAAATATGTGCATATGTTTTACATAACCATAAAAAGACATTTAAATAGACAATGTATAATTTTCATTAATGAATTTTTGGGTCGTTACATTTCATCAAAATAATTTGATCACAAAAACTATTGAGGGATATGTATTCCACTTTGTTATTATAATTATTAAAAAATATATTCTTCTTACAAAAATATTAAATTAGTGATTTTCGTTATAGGTAGAAAGTTTTTCTAGAACTTTGTATATTTAATTTACATCTTCTTAAATCAACATCATAAAAACAAGTATGTTTGAAATAATTTCCTTGGGGTAAAATAATATAATATTTTTAGTAACATTAAAATACATATTGATTATTTTGAGATTTTTCAAATGGGATTCCTATATATTTTACTAAAAATGAGCACAACTTCATACACTAAACATAATGATTGGACATGTCTTTATAAGGTAACGTAGAATTCCAATAATACTTATGTAAAACTTTTTGTCAACAATGTATCATATTTATCCAATATTAACTTACAATATCTACTGATGCGTTTACTAATTTCCTTATCTTGATGCATGTCAAACATATTCAAAATTTCATTAGAATATCTACATTGTTTTAATGAAATTGTATCGGAGTTTTTGGAAATTTGAAATCTATGGTAGGATTTGAGTTCTCCCATTAAAATTATTTCAATTATTTATTAATTCAATTGTAAAATTAGTTAAAAATAGCTTATTTAGTGGATAAAGAAAAAAAATCCTCAATATGAATTCTAATAACTAATAAATTTGTTTATTTTTTTTAGAAAAGTAAATATTTGTGAAAAACTGGTTAATGATTTTTTTAAAAATATTATTCTTTGAAAGATATGAATATAAAGAAAAAACTTTTTAAAATAATTCATGATCACTATGTTACTAAATATACCTCAAACTTTGGTAAATTGGAAAGAGGGGTGGGGTGAATTTACCTTTAAAAACAATGAAATAATTAAATTCCTAATGTCTAAAACCACATTTTAATGGATTGATGATAATTAAAAACTTTTTAAGGAATTAAAAATAAAAATTTATACAAGTACAACAATAAAGAAAGCACAATAGAATAATTTTATATGATTCTAAAATTTGATGCATACAAGAATGAGTGATTCATAATTGAACTTTTAATTATATGAACATATAAAATTAAATTTGTGACAATAATAAAAAGATAAAGTGAGAATGTATAAAATAAATAAAAATATTTAATAAAAAAGTTAAGAGAAACAACTTTTATTAACACCAATATGTCTTACCCCCATTGCTTGAGAGTTTATGATATTAGTCCCATAACATTAACGGTATCCAATATACTAAAACTCCTATAATTTTTAACATGTGATCGTAAGAAATTGCAATAAACTCAACCCTAAATTTTTGAAGGTTGGGGATAGAAACCTTAATAATAAGTAACCCCTTACATTTTAGTGATATTGGTAATAAATCAAATTCCCTCAATTTGAAATATGCTGACAATGAAAATAGAATAAGGTTAGAATGAAGAGAGGATTCCTTGAAGAAATAAAGTTTAAACATATTGTCAAATATCGCAAATAGATAATAAGAAGAACTAGGATATAATGAGAAATATTTAGGATTGAAAAGAAATTAAAAAGGGAAGAATAAGACTAGAATTGAGAGAAATTTGGATAATGATACAAATTTGATGATTGTATCACTTGTTGGTTGTTGATTGGTTGTGAAGGTGAGATGATATTCCTCGAAAAGGGTCTATATATGGCCATAATAGTTTTTAGAGGAGTATTAGGCAACTCTAGAACTTTAATGACCCAGGATGATTTATTTTTACCATCATTTAATGTTTCTTGGAATGTTCTATATCATATATAATGACTAGTTTAATGATCCCACTGGCTAGTTGGTGATGCACTGAGTTTCTAGGGCTTCTGTAGATTCCAAAAGATAGTCCATGAACTACACAATATAAAATGTGGGATTGACATAGCTGCAACATATACTACCAAATCTATTGGTTGGTTGGTGCTATTAAGAAGAGATATCCTTGGAATTAACATGTTTTGATCCTTTAGATGCAACGGCTTGGTTCTGTTGTTTCTTATGATGATTAATATACACTATACATAAGAAATACTGAAACATAATGTTTATAAACACTATAATGATTGTGATCATTAATAATCATAGTGGTTCAACATGTCATTATTTTAATTTTAAAGTGAAATAATCTTTTTCTTTTAAAAGTTGTTCTTTTTCAAAAACAACTATATTGTATTTTTTTCATATCCTGAAATTTTGAAGGGATTTCACATAATCAATTATGAATTTTATCTCTAGAATATATAATAACTTCAAAATATAGCGAATAGGTTGAAGAAGTTGAATATAATTAAGTACATAGATAATTTAGGTTGTTATATACCTTGATTTCATCCGTGAGGCACTTATCACTTTCATCACTTGATTCAGATGAATATAATGAATCCTCTATACCACTCCATGTTTAAACATTTATACCAATTTACTTTTATTGAGGATTTAAATGTTTTCTTATTAAATGGAAACTCTACCTTGATAGGGCCCTTTTATTATAATAGAAACAAGGAAATTCCATTTCTTGATTTTATTTTTTATTGCACCAAAATGATCTTTTATTTTTATGTACTTGTTCCAATTTTTTTCATGATGATCAATATTATTTTATCTTCTAGATGTGTCATCATTGATTTCCATGAATGAAGGTTTCTTTTTATTTTTTTACCTCCTTTTCCCTCTTTTTCGGTTTTGTTTTCATACCTATCTCATATTTCATGAGAGATCGAATGAGATCCTCAATTTACATGTTTGTAATGCCTATATCTTATAGGATCAAAGTTACATTATATTACCATTTTTTACATAAATTCCAAAGGATTTTTTGTCTAATGTTTCTATAGAAATATTATAACCCAAATCCATTTTTCCATTTCACATGTTAGTGAATTGAATAAACATTTATATAATATATTCCCTATGATGCATATAAAAAATCTCAATGTCTAGTATAAACATATCTATTCAAGTATCACTAACTTTGTATATTTCATCATAAGTTACTTTTAACAGTTTCTATATTTCATGGGCAGTTTTGCATAGTGAAAATGGATAAAATTAATTTTTTCACAAACTGAAATACAAGTAATTTATTCCACTACCATATAATTGAAAATTAGAAATATCATTCGGTTTCCATTTTTATCTTTTTGTAGGAGGATTCTAAGGGCCTAGATCTATCAAGTCTGACCCTTTATGTGTTTCTATTGTTTGATGTACTTAAATGAGGTTTTGATTAGGTCTCGAAGTACTTGGATGTTAAAATTTATAACTAGGGATAAATCATGACTTGTAAGTGTTTAATATCATGAATACACGATTTAGGACTTGTGTGTGGTTGGTATACAGGTTTCCTTAGGATGTGAATTAATTCAAGGCCAAATTGTTTGATGAGATTTATTTTTTGGTGATACGTAAAACCTTATACATATACGATGTGAAAGGGTTTTACGCTATGAAAAATCATTGTGACACATGTCTTTATATGTGGTAGTGCATCGAGTTTTCTAAAACCAAATGAACATTCTCTATAATAACATTATTTTAGTGGTTCTCTCTTCATAAATTTTTGGATCATTTCAATAGGGATTGATTATCATATTTCCATGTTCGATCTTTGGTGTTTTATGTTATGTTCTACCTTTTACTATAATGGTTATTATATTTGTATACACCCTCTTCTTCATCCCATGTGATGGTGGTTTCCCTCCATCATTCTAATAGAGTTTTCTTTTATGTTTTTTTGGTGCTGTTGTAGCGTGACATCCTTGGAGGGATGCGGATCTTGTGGGAGGTATAACTGGGATCTATGATGTGTATGTGTTCTCGTTCAAAAAAATTTGTTTCCTTTGAGGTATGGTATTCTTTTCATCTACTATTTATTTATGTGAAATCATAATGTTTTCATGGTTTATACAAATTTATTGAAAAATAATTAAGCTAACAAATGATTTAACCACATTAATAATGAATTTTATTATAATCACAAGTCAATGTTCGATACCATAATATCAATTTTCCTCTTTATTTACTAAATATATTGTTTTCTATGTTAGGATTGTTAGCATGTCTTGTGATTCTCGAGATTATCATGTTGATATTGATGGAAAATGTTATCGAACGTAATGTTAGTAATTATTAATTAGTTTCCTAAAAAATTAATGAATATTCATGTCTAATGAATATTATATTTCTTTTAATTAGACTGTAATTGAAACTAATGTTATGAGGATTCTTAGTGAACTGTGTTCTTCTATGATAATGGAATTTATAATGAATTTGAATCATGATAATTCTTAGGGAAATTTTTGAAATGAAAGATCTTATTAATTTGAAAGGGAATTTTCTATGTTTGTTGAAACTGGTTTCAATTCTATGATCATATTTAGATTTTGATAGTGTTTTATAGCTTCATTCCATTGGATTCATATAGTTTGAACTAGTGAATAATGAATTTTTTTATTCAAGATGGTAAAAAAAAACTAGTTGTCTGATAAATTTAATTACAAGTTCATGAGTTTCACATTATCCTGAGAAGGATGAGTGCCTTGAGTTTATAGATGTGAGAGATCATCTATGTATGAAGGATTGATGCCTTATTTTATGGCCACAATTTCCCAATTGGTTGTGATTATTTTTTTGCTGATTTTGTAATGTGTTATGGATGTGAGCTACACTTCGTGCTGTGATTTGAACCTTGGATGTCTAAGACATGGATGGATGATGTGATGTGGGAAGGGAGACCTAGATGATGTGGAAACAATTTATTCCGGTTATGGAAATATGCATCTGGATATCTATGTGAGTGTTGGGGGTGGAACTGGAGATGATGGAATGAGTTGAATCTGGGATTACCCATTCATGTGATAAGGATGAATGTTTTCTTGAAATAATTTTTTTATGGTCGGTGGTTACATTTTTTGTTTTATCAACATTCCATTCCACATTACTGGAGAACTCTTTGTCTTCTCGGTTTCATGTTTCCTCTTGGTGGTAGCTTCATATAGAAGTACATGCATTATTTAATATTTTAAATAATAAATAGATAATTCTTCACCTATGTGGTTTTTTTTGCTGGAATTTAAATTCTAAATAAATGTTAATCTTGAGAAATTTTGGACTTGGTTTGAATTATTCCTGGAGGTATTGGACATCAAGATGGTGGTTAGTGAATGTATCATTAAATATTGTTAATGGTTTAATGGATAATAAAATAATTAATGAAATTTAACAGTTAAAATATGATAAGTAATTAATGTAACTCTTAAAATTTTTAGGTTCTTATAGGATATTTATGCCTGAGCATTATAAGCTAGGTTTCCAAGAAATGATAGCTGTAGTTGCGATTGGTACTAGGTTATTCCCATAGTTTGGTGGTGAGATATATTATATCATGTATATAATATGATTTCATATTCTACCCCTACCATTTTGGTTAGGTTTAATAACATATAGTGGAATTTTGGAGGGTGTTTTCCCAAACATTTTGGTGGGAGGATGGATTGTCGACAACACCCTCTGGCCCTGCTCTCTTCTCTTGGAAGAAACCTTTTCAAGTATAGAAAAAGGTTAGTTTCACCATATATGTGTGTAGAAATATTTAACATGTTTTTTATTTCACACACATGAATCCCCATATATAGTATCTAAAGGATTATTATAGGTTTTATGTGTATGGGTTTTCATGGCCTGATGTACTTACTCAGTGCATGGACTTTGGTGGATTGAGGTGTAATACATGATGTGTGATACCCATCATATGGGATATTTTGGATTCTAAAAATACTTAGTTATTATATAAAGATATGTTAATTGGAATATTTGATGATTTTATGCATGATGATTATGTTTTGATTCCTTCCCTAGGTGGCTTCTTGGTTGTTTTTTTGGAGAGACATGACTTACGACATGAGATGTTGGGGTAGAGTGACGAACCAGTGGGGAAGTGAGAGCGGGGTACCCATGATGTTTCATTATTATAATATATTCTATCTTTTATTCAATTCATGGTGAGATTTATCCATGGTGAGATTAAAAACATAATATACCAGTTTAGGTGATGAGTTAGTTTCACTTTTGTTCATTGTACTTCAACATTATTTCTTTTTCTTTTTCACAATTGGCTCTATGGTGGATCCTACTAAGAATGCTTTTATGGTAACCCTATGTATATATAAACTCTTTTGATGTCAAATAAATCGGGATGGAGATAGAACTAGATTTTACTATCTCTTGGTTTTGTAGTAGTTGTTTGGGCTTCGTGGTCACTAACATCATAACCTTTTGGCACTTTTATATTTCCTTTTATATGTTACATTAATATTTGATATTGTATGTTTTAACATTGGATTTACAAAAAATATATTTCCAATCAGTTGTTAATTGGTCGGTCATCCTTATATATCTCTTCTAAATTTTTTCTTAGAGGTTAATTCCTCTCATTGAATGATTATTATACCCATGGTTCTAGAATCAAACATAGGGCCTACTAGAAGTAAGAATTGGGCAGTCACCATCTCCCATCAATCATTATCAGCCCAGGAGAGATATAAATTGGGTGGAGGGGTCATGATAGAGTGGTATCAAAGGTTTAGGCTTGAGGGATATGATGAAGTTTGGAGTTATGAACATTTTATATTTCATGGGTTGGTGGGGAAATAATGCCAGCTATGTTTTGTAAGAATTTTAAACACATGATATCAATTTCGACATAGGTATTTATGTCCCACTTGGAATTGATGCACATACATTTAAGATTACTTAGCATACTAAATGAAGTGATATTAGTTTAAATATAGGGACCCATGAAAATATCATGTATCATTCTTCATTACACATGTATTTGAAATGGATAGACATTTGGAGAGGTTAAAACCTTAACATGATAAAAATTAATTAATTTAATGATGTTAAATATTCCATATTCCATGTTTATAAGATATAATGGTTTTTTATTTTTGTAGTCATTAATCTAGGTCAATTTCATCATCAAGTTCACACTGAGAATATTTATCAGGATGTGGTCATAGATTGCCACATAGTAGAGGTTATTGATGATGATACTTGGAGGAGGAAGCCTCGGGAGTTTTAGCACCATCGTATATAGGGTAATGATGGTTTTGTTTCATATTCAGTCATAGAAGTCTAGTCAGAGGATATTGACATAGATTTTATTTTGTCTTGTCCCCAGAATGAGTACTAAGGTTCATGGGATGTGATGATGCTATGTGGAGCAGTGATTTTATGGTGGTTCATGTTCGCTAAGTATCATTAGGTTTCAGTAGTCTTTTGGTAGAAGTTCCAAGACCATTTCATAGTAGATTTCATTTATCTGCCCATGAAGGTAGCTAGTCACCAAGAGATACTAACCCTTCGATATTGTAGTTCATTTGTGAGAGAGTTTGAAATCCATTTCAGGACTCTTCCAAGACATTATTCATACCTATTAATAGATGAGGTTCTTGGTGTGAGGCATTTTGAGGTGTATTTTCATCTATAGATCTAGCATTATGTCACATATTTTTTTCGGAAGACATATCTGTTGGTGATAGAAAGATTACAAGTTATTTAAAGGAGGATCCAGAATAATATCATCATGGGAGGGGAGTCGTTAGGATTCCGCATGAAGAAGAACTATGGTATGAGGTTCCTAGTTACCCTGAAAGAATAGTTTTCAATCATTTTGGGGTCAGTCTCAATCCTCATCATCTCATTTATCAAGGGGAAGTGTCTCTTATACCTATGCCAAGTGATAATATGTGTGATTTTATTGTGGTGGCTGAATTTTTCATTGTAAAGAGTGACCAACCTTTCTATATATTTATGATACTCCTGGTGTTCTTCTTTGGGTTCCTTCATTGAGGTGGTTTAATTCGAAGCAGTAGTTATATAGTGTTCTAGTTCGGGATCTGTAGCTAATATATGGGATTATTAGAGTATTTCTATAACACCCCAGGTAAATAAAGAATATGACATTTTTATATTTTTACCTATTTTTGAATAAAATGTTAGTATTAATTTAAATGGAACCCTTTCTCGATGGATTACCCAATACGAAACAATGAGTTCTTTTGAAATCTTACGTTGCACTCTAATAATAAAATAATTTTATTTTCAACGGTAGTTAACACCAAGCCATTGTAATGACGGGAATGAACATAACTAACTAAAAAATGATTATATATGTTTGTCAAATATTTTTACTTTTTTCAATAAATGTTAGAGGATTAAAAATGCGAATGAATCCAATTTTAAGCGTAAACATTCTAATATTCTTTAAAAGGTCGATTAACTACCTTTTGATGGCGAACCTCTTTCAAATACACTTTTTGACAGTTATATGTGTTATATTTGACAAAATAAAATTCTTCTTTAGAATCGGGACATCAAAATTTACTTTCTGTAAATTTTTGGTATTTTTCCGATAAAGTTCATTTTTAATGAATAAGTGAAAAATGTTGTATTTTTATTCAAAACCTATTTTTAATATAATTTATTTATATGATTAGATCATATTTTGAATTAGTTTTAAAGTGACATTAGAATATTTGTTTACCATTTAATCCAATGGTGGTCATTGGAATTAATTTCAATTTCAAATTGGACTTAAACTAGTGTTAATATTTTAATAGATATTCTATCATAAAAACACGCTATTTGTTATGACAGTGGGAATTAATTTTTAAATTAATTAATTAAACTTATATGTTTTTAATTTTGTAAAATAGACATCATTTTTGAATTCGGAATATCAAATATATCTTAGGGTGAATTTTTGGTATTTTTCTGAAAAACTTCAATTTTTTATGAATAGTGAAACCACTAAGTTGAAGTTAAAGAAACTGATTTTTCATTTAAATGAAACATTACCACTTCTATGACTTGATTTTCAAAAATCCTACATAAATGGTTGTCATTAGGAAGTAAAATTTGGTTCAATGAGATTAAAATAATTTTTTGTGAATAGAAACTTTTAAGTTTTATTAATCGCAATTAAAGGTAATTAGTGTGATTTAAGGTAAAAATGATATTATAATAAAATTAAAATATATTTAAACTTGTCCTAACCCTATTGTATGAGTCATGGATGACCAAGAAAACCCATGGGTCTATTTTTTCGACCCCAAGGAGCCACTTGGGTAAGATAATGACATTAATGCCTTTTATTTAAAGTAAAAGTAAAAATGACACAAACATGTATTTTTTTTCTAAAAGAATTTTTACATGGGGTTATACAAGTCATATTTTTTACTATAAATAGTCATTGGAAATATAAAAACATTTACTACATAATATTATTATTTTTATAATTTTTAGACATTAGATAAATTAAATTATTTATGACATCTTGATGATGCAGCGATTACCTCATTATTTAATGATTTAAATAAAATGAAAAGATAGTGTAAAATCTAAGACCTACACAAGTAAAAAACCTGTTTTATGGGTGGATTTCGAACCCTTATCACCTTGTCCTTGAAATATATCAATTTGGGACCTTTAAAATCTGAAACACATTTGAAAATAATGTAACCTTTTTTGACTTTCCAAGAGTGCCCCTCCTCTCCTCTTATAAAAGGCCCCCATCTCTACCACCTTACCCACACCTCTCAAGCCTTTGGATCGGCCAACCCCTGCCAATTTAATCTCTCCACATCCCTCACTTCATCATTGAATCCTCGCCTTTGGGCAGAAACATTTCCATGGAATCCTTTGAGCTCAAATCAAGAAAAGTTACCCGCTTTTAAGGTTATGTCTTCACTTGGGTTCTTTTTTTTTATTTTGCTTCTACAACCCTCTAAACTATTTTATTCCTTTATTTGGTAACAACAACAGTATCTTAAATATACTAGGATGTTTTTTTGTGAAGTATTCGTGCTACACTTACACACACCTTCATCTAATGGTTAAGGAACAAACTGTTTCAGTGGATGGCGAATTTCTGCCTCACGAAACGATGATTGTTCAATCTTCTCTTAACACCTTTCATGGTGGAAATTATGATGTCATTATATTTTATATATGATTATATATGGTATTTATGTTTTCAATATGATTCTGAATTTTATATTTAAAACACGCCTTTATACTTTTCATGTTGTGCAAATTCGATAATTTCATATGAGGAAGTGTGGACTACCGCCCCCTCAAGTGATGTGACTCGTTCATGCAATTTATGAAATGTATAAAGAATGAAATTAATGAACTTATGTGACCTATAAAACATATATATTATAATAGAATTATAATATATATATATATATATCTCAATTATTTTTAATTCCATTAATATGACAAAAAATGAAAGTAGCGTTCATGTGTACGTACAGCCTACCGTCTCCATGAACAGTGCATCTCATTTCATTTTATCTCCAAATGGTATGGGGTAGTATAAAATGAATATGTACTGTATATATATGATATTTAAATCATTATTACTATTCTTGATTTTATTTAATTATAACTACATGGACAATCATTTTCAAACAAGTTCATTTTTGACTCATGTACCAAACATCGACAAAAACGTCTGATATGAACTAACATTATTAAACAATTATTATAACCATATAATATGTGATATGAACTGAATAATAATATTTATATAAGGTACTTAATCAATTATAAATTGACCAAAGTTTATTATTCAGGAATATAAAGAAATGAACAAGACAAGTCAGACTTGAGGTAAGGGATCCTACCCCTCTCTTTCTTTTTAAGTACACTCTTTTATGTCATTTCTTTTAAGCTCATCTTTCTTATGATTGGGATGTTCTTTTATAGTAATCTTACTGTAATTTTTATGTTTATATTATGAGAGACCCTATTTTCTCCCATAAATCCATTTTGGAAGTTTTGATTGGCGCCATTAGGCTGCCGAATTTTCGTATGAGATCCAACCTCTCTCTTTATTTTTAAGTACTCTCATTTATGTCACTTCTTTTTACGCTACTCATTGTTATGTTGGGATATGTTATTTTATATTCCTATTTCTTTACATTTTATGTTAATATGATTAGAGACCCTATTTGATCTCATCAATCCATTTTTTGAAGTTTTAAGTGGCGCCGTTAGGCTGCCGAGTTTTCGTAAGGGATTTTTCATCTCACTTTTATTCCTGTGAGATTTATGCTACATTTTCCACCATTTCCTTTTAGTGGTATATGTAATTCCCATTATTATACTCTTTTTTTAATATACTTTCGTTTATGCGTATTTACATCAATGGTGTATTGTCCTTCTTTCATGGGGTGTATGTTTCGAAAGATACCCAAGTCGGTAAGGGAACCTTTCACCCACCGCTTTTTAAAAGACTTCTTTTCGTTCAGTCCTTTAATTTACATATTGTTATGTTGGGATATGTTCTTCTATAACCTTATTGATGTAAAATTTATGTCCAAGTTAAGATATACCCTTTTTATTTCTCATCAACTCATCTTTTGAATTTTGAAGTGATGCCGTTAGGCTGTCAAATTTTTTCAAGGGAACTTCTTAACCCTATTTTGATTCTTTGGGACAAACTTGTACTCCTTGAATATGTCATTCTATGAATATGTGTGAATATCTTCTGATTGTTTTACACTTAATATCCACTTATATATTGTGTATTCGTTTGTCACACATAATTATGTAATTGTTTTATTCTTAATCCAAGGATACTGTCTTTGTAAAGGACTTCGTCTCGATCTCCCTTAATATTTTTGTTCTAAAATAAGGCTTTCTTTTATAAGGTGTATAAACCCCTTTGACTTAAACTTTTATTCGAAAGGAATCTTTTCTATACAAAGCGTTTTACTAAACAACAAAAAGTATGTTTCTTTTTCACATACGCGGTGATAATGACCTTTTCGCCGCTGCGAGTATTACTTGATCTTTGGTTTCCTCAACAAGACGTTATATTTTTTAAATGTAAATAAATACCATATACTCTTTTTTGGTATTGAAAATGGTTTTGATAATGTATTTTTTATGTCAGTATATTTAAGTGATATATTACGCTTGAAATGTGGAAATGTTTTCATTCCTTTATAATTGTTTTATGTGTTATGATTTTATAATGGTACATGGAAATTTGATGGGTGGTTACGTGATAAACCATATGACGGGTGGTGCCGTGAATACCAGGATGGGTGGTTAAGTTATAACCTCCAATGCATTGGGTATGGAAGTCGGCCGTATGGCTATTCCATTAAGTGATATGTGTGGATGTCGACCGTATGTTTATTCCATTTAAGTATGTTTATGTCCCAAGTTACCTTTATAGGTTATGTATATGGGTTTTATGGTAATCGTTTGGTTAAAAAAGGTTATTTAATGATATTTTATTCATTGAAGTGTTTATACTACTTTATAAAGGTGAAAATTATTACATTGATAAAGTAGTCATGGTTTACTTGTTGTTTTGAAAAACTAACAGTTTTACTTCTTTTTTTATCCCTTGCTAGGCTTTTTATGCTCATCCCAAGTATTTTTTTGAAATGTTTTTCATAGGACATAAAGTTGAATAGGGTCAAGGATAGGATCAAGGAAATTTCAGGCTGTCTAAAACATGGAACTAGACATGTTTCTTTTTAAGAGTTTCTATTTTATGAAAACTTAGTAGAAGTGTCAACTTTGTAATGTTTTGAGATGTAATAGTTATGTCTTAATTCTCTAAAACTCTAAACATGAAAATATCCTCAATGTGAATTATTAATTTAATTCAATATTAAGTAAGGTTTAAGGTTGTGGGTTTATAGTTGGTATCAAAGGTCGGTTTAGACAACTTTAGGGATTAAGAGTATTTGTTAGAGACATGGTTAGTCCCTATATATATTATTTTAGTTAAACCCTTGTTTTATAACTTTTTTTAGGTCAAGTAACATCAGTTATGAATGGAAGGAGGGGGATCTCAAACGAAATTCCTATCTCTTCCTGATGACATGCTTGCAATAATTATTGGAAAGTCATGTTTGGATGATTGTGAAACTTTTTCTAGCATACAACTCACTTGAAAGCAGTTGTTTGAGATATCAAACACCTCCACTATACCTCGTTATCATCGTGGATCGTGGGTTGTATTTAGACAAATACTATTTTCACAATATTATCATATTTTCATGAAAGGTAAATATTATCAAGGTATTTTCAAATATTTTACCTTATCACAAGAATTTAAAGCATATTATGATTTTAAAAATGGTGTTGAGGAAGGAGACCCTTGCGCAACCTATTTATATTTTCTTTTAAAATATAGTCTTTTAGCACATACTTATGGTATTTTAAAAGGACCAATAATAGAACGTTTCAACTCAAATTCTATCCAACTTTTTTATAGAAATCATGTTTTATCAGATGTTTTGGAATTATATGTCATAGATGATTATTTTCCAAAACTGCTTTTCTGTGAACACCCATATGATCAATGTTGTACAAGGTGTATTTGGATGGAGGAAGAAAATGATTTTTAAGGGTCTCAAAATCATTGTTGTAATGCATGGGACTTCTACCTACGTGAACAAGATGACGATGAAACCGAGTAGATGCCATGATCAAGGTATGTTGTTATTCATTTTGGGAATCATTTTATTTTATCTTATGGTGGTGAAATAAGACTTCAAGAATTAAGATGTTGAGATCGTAATGAATTTGGATGAAAATGTGAGGTATAAGGAAACTATTGAGATTAAAACATGTTAGGGTTATTTTTGGAGTTTTATAAAAAGGACAACACGCAGACCATGTGACAACCCGTCGCATCGGACAAAGTTGTGAGAATCGAACCAAAAACCAAAGTGCACCTTATATTTATCGCCTACCACTGGACAACGTGATGTCCCTGGTTATTATGACTTATGCTTTTTAGTTATATGATTTTATAAATTAATATTAAGTTTATTTTGGTTTATCTATGGAAATTATTAACCTATCATGGAGGATATGTGACTAGGTTAATTACTTTTCAATATGAGACTTTTAGAGAAACTGATGTTATTTGGAGATAAGTGTTAATTTGTACCTTGGAAGACTACGTGACTAAATAATCCAAATATTTGGGTTTAAATCTAAGTATAGTTTACTTTGAAGAATTTTATGGAAAAATTGTTTATCGAATGGTCCTCGTTGAACTTTGGGTTTTGTTGGAAAAATTTTGGAGATTAAGAATAGATTTTCTTTTTATAAATGGTTATCCTTTTCTAGATTATCTGATCTTGTTCTAGCAATTTTGGTTTTGGTAAGGGTCTAAAGACAAGGGAAATATATAGTTCTCTTTTGTGGATTAGGTGATTCTCTAGAAGTTTATTATAGTACTCTTAATGTGAACAAGTCTTCCTAAATACTCATCATTTGGGGAAAGTATGATTTTGTATAAGAAATCTAGTAAAAGTTGAAAGTCAACATGACAAGTAAGTATGTTTCCTTATGTTTTAGTTAAGATCAAAAATAAATTCCTCAATGAAAAGAAACTAAGAAAATGTTGTCCACTAACATTTCATACTGTGGAATCCAATACCATTTAACCCATCACAATTTTGTGATTTTCTCGCGGTTAACTTTCTCCTAAACATGTTTTCTATCACACTCCCTCAGAACATGACCCTTTTTTTCTTCCATATCCATGTTTTCATACATGGAATCCTAGTATGGGTTAACTCGGGTGACCGTTTTTACTTCCCTTTCTTTCTTTTAAAGTGATAGTTTAATTTACTCTTTTTCTGATGTGGGTCTTTCAATGAAGTTTCTGAGCCCAATTTGAAAATTGCGAGGACGCAGTTCCCAAAAGGGGGAAGGATGTAACACCCCAGGTAAATAAATAATATGAAATTTTTATATTTATCCATATTTTTGAATGAAATGTTAGTATTAATTTAAAGGCAACGCTATGCTCGATGGCTTACCCAATACGCAACAATGAGTTCCTTTGAAATCTTACGTTGCACTCTAATAATAAAATAATTTTATTTTAAATGGTAGTTAACACCAAGTAGTTGTAATGACGTGAATGAAAAGAACTAACTACAAAATTATTATATAATTTTGTCAAATATTTTTACATTTAGAATAAATTTTAGAGGATTAAAAATGAAAATGAATCCAATTTTAAGCGTAAACATTCTAATAATCTTTAAAAGGTCGATTAACTACCTTTTAAGGGCGAACATCTTTTAAATCCACTTTTTGACAATTTTATGTGTTATACTTGACAAAATAAAATTCTTCTTTAGAATTGGGACATCAAAATTTACTGTGTGAAAATTTTTGGTATTTTTCCGATAAAGTTCATTTTTAATGAATATGTGAAAAATGTTTTATTTTTAATCAAAACCACTTTTTAATCTAATTTATTTATATGATTAGATCATATTTTTAATTGGTTTTAAAGTGAACTTAGAATATATTTTTACCATTTAATGCAATGGTGGTCATTGGAATTAATTTCAACTTGAAATTGGACTTATACTAGTGTCAATCTTTTGATAGATATTATTTCTCAAAAACTCGCTATTTGTTTTGACAATGGGAATTAATTATTAAATTCATTAATGCAACTTATATGTTTTGAATTTTATAAAATAGAAATCATTTTTTAATTCGGAAAATCAAATATAGCTTAGGGTGAATTTTTGGTATTTTTTTGAAAAACTTCAATTTTTGATGAATAGTGAAACCACTAAATGGAAGTTAAAGAAACTGATTTTTCGTTTAAATGAAACTTTACCACTTATGTGATTTTATTTTCAAAAATACAACATACATGGTTGTCATTAGGAATTAAAATGTGGTTCAATGAGATTTAAATAATTTTTGGTAAATAGTAACTGTTAAGTTTTATTAATCGCGATTAAAGGTAATTAGTGTGATTTTAGGTAAAAATGTTATTACAATAAAATGAAAATATCTTGACACTTGTCCTAACCCGATTGGATTAGTCATGGCCGACCAAGACAACCCATGGGTCGATTTTTGGGACCCCATGGAGAAACTTGGGTAAGATAATTACATTAATGCCTTTTATTTAAAGTAAAAGTAAAAATGACACAAACATGTATTGTTTTACTTAAACAATTTTTACATGGGGTTATACAAGTCATATTTTTGACTATAAATTGTCACTTGAAAGCTAAAACGATATCCTAAATCATAGTATTTTTTTATAGTTTTTAGACATTAAATAAATTAAATTATTTATGAAATAATGATGATGCAGCGATTACCTCATTATTTAACGATTTAAATAAAATGAAAAGATAAAGTAAACTATAAGACCTACACATGTCAAAAAAATATTGTATGGGTGGATTTATAACCCTTATCACCTAATCCTCGAAATATATCAATGTGGGACCTTTAAAATCCGAAACACATTTGAAAATAATGTAACCTTTTTTGACTTTCCAAGAGTGCCCATCCTCTCCTCTTATAAAAGGCCCCCCACCTCTACCACCTTACCCACACCTCTCAAGCCATTGTCTCGGACAACCCCTTCCCATTTAATCTCTCCATATCCCTCTCTTAATAATTGAAGCCTAACCTTTGGGCATAATCCTTTCCAAGGAAGCCTTTGATCACAAATCAAGAAGAGTTGCCCAATTTTAAGGTAATGTATTCACTTGTGTTCTTTTGTTTTATTTTGATTCTCCAACCCTATACACACTTTTATTCCTATATTTTGAAACCAAAACAGTATATTAAATATACTAGGATGTTTTTATGTCAATTATTCGAGCTTCACTTACACACACCATCGTCTAATGGTTAAAAAACATATTGTTTCTGTGGATTGTGAATTTCTGCCTCACGAAAGGATGATTGTTCAATATTCTCTTAACTCCTTTCATGGTAGCCATTATGATGTCAATATATTTTATATATGATATATATGGTATTTATTTTTTCTATATGCTTCTGAATTTTATATTTAAAACATTCCTTTATGCTTTTCATGTTGTGCAAATGTGATAATTTCATACGAGGAAGTGTGGACTACCGCCCCCTTAAGTGATGTGACTTGTTCATGAAATACATGGAATGTATAAACAATGAAATTAATGAACATATGTGACCTATATAAAATATTTATTATACTGTAATTATAATATATATCTCTCTCAATTATTTTTAATTCCATTATTATGACAAAAAATGAAAGTAGCGTTCATGCGTACGTACGGCCTACCGTCTCCATGAACGGTGCATTTCATTTCTGATTATCTCCAAATGTTATGGGGTAGTATAAAATGAATATTTACTGGATATATATGATATTTAAATCATTAATACTATTCTGAAGATGATTTAATTATAACTACATGGACACTCATTTTCAAACAAATTCATTTTTGACTCATGTACCAAACATCAACCAAAACGTCTGATATGAACTAACATTGTTAAACAATTATTATAACGTTATAATATGTGATATGAAATAAATAATAATCTTTAAAGAAGTTAATTAAGCAATTATAAATTGACAAAAGTTTATTATTCAGGAATATAAAGAAATTAACAAGACAAGTCGGACTTGAGGTAAGGGATCTTACCCCTCTCTTTCTTTTTAAGTACACTCTTTTATGTCATTCCTTTTAAGCTCATATTTCTTATGATTGGGATGTTATTTTATAATAATCTACCTTTAATTTTTATTTTCATATGATTAGAGACCCTATTTTCTCTCATCAATCCATTTTGGATGTTTTTATTTCCGCCGTTAGGCTTCCTAATTTTCGTAAGAGATCCAACCTCTCTCTTTATTTTTAAGTACTCTCCTTTATGTCACTTCTTTTTAAGCTCCTATTTGTTATTTTGGGGGATATTATTTTATATTAATCTTTATTTACATTTTATTTTAATATGACGAGAGACCCTATTTGATCACATCAATCCATTTTTGGAAGTTTTAAGTGGCGTTGTTAGGCTGCCGAGTTTTCGTAAGGGATTTTTCATCTCACTTTTATTCCTGTGAGATTTATGCTACATTTTACACCATTTCTTTTGAGTTGTATATGTACTTCCCATTATTATAATATTTGTGTAATATACTTTCATTTATGAGTATTTAGATGAATGTTGTATTGTCCTTCTTTCATGGGGTGTATGTTTCGAAAGATACCCAAGTCGGTAAGGGAACTTTTCACCCACCTCTTTTTAAAAGACTTGTTTTTGTTGGGTCTCTTAATTTACATATTGTTATGTTTGGATATGTTCTTATATATCCTTATTGATGTAAATTTTATGTCGAAGAGATTAGATACCCTTTTTATCTCTCATCAACTCATTTTCTGAATTTTGAAGTGACGTCGTTATGCTGTCAAATTTTTGCAAGGGAACTTCTTAACCCAGTTTGGATTCTTTGGGATAAAATTGTACTCCTTGAATATGTCGTTCTATGAATATGTGTGAATAACCTCTGATTGTTTTACACTTAATATGCACTTATATTTGGTGTATTCGTTTGTCACACATAATTATGTAATTGATTTATCCTTAATCCAAGGTTATCGTCTTTGTAAGGGACTTCATCTCAATCTCCTTTCATTAAGGCATATTTTTTTTCTAAAACAAGGATTTCTTTTATATGGTGTATAAACCCCTTTGAATTATACTTTTATTCGAAAGGAATATTTTCTATACGAAGATTTTTACTGAATGACAAAATGTATGTTTCTTTTTAACATACGCGGTGACAGTGACCTTTCCACCGCCGCGAGTATTTTTTGATCTTTGGCTTCTTCAACAAGACGTTATATTTTTTAAAATTAAATAAATACCATATACTCTTTTTTGGTATTGAAAATGGTTTTGATAATGTATTTTTTATGTCAATATATTTAAGTGATATATTGTGCATTAAATGTGGAAATGTTATCTTTCCTTTATAATTGTTTTATGTGTTATGATTTTATAATGATACTTAGACATTTGACGGGTGGTTACATGATAAACCATATGACGGGTAGTTCCGTGAATACCAGGATGGCTGGTTATGTTATAACCTCCAATGCATTGGGTATGGAAGTTGGTCGTATGGCTATTCCATTAAGTGATATGTGTGGAAGTCAACCATATGGGTGTTCCATTTAAATATGTTTATGTCCCAAGTTACCTTTATATGATATGTATATGGGTTTTATGGTAATATTTTGGTTAAAAAAGGGTATGTCATGATCTTTTATTCATTGAAGAGTTTATACTACTTCATAATGGTGAAAATTATTACTTTGATAAAGTACTCATGGTTTACTTGTTGTTTTGAAAAACTAATAGTTTTCCTTCTTTCTATATCCCTTACTCAGCTTTTTATGCTCATCCCAAGTTTTTTTTTGAAATGTTTTTCACAGGACATAAAGTTGACTAGGGTCTAGGATGGGATCAAGGAAATTACAGGCTGTCTAAAACATGGAACTAGACATGTTTCTTTCTAAGAGTTTTTATTTTATGGAAACTTAGTAGAAGTGTCTACTTTGTAATCTTTTGAGATGTAATAGTTATGTCCTAATTCTCTAAAACTCTAAACCTGAAAAGATCCTCAATGTGAATTATTCATTTAATTCAATATTAAGTAAGGTTTAAGGTCGGGGCCTTATAATTTCCATGAGATGCTCCTCATCCTTAGAGTGTATATTATGGCCATGGATTTGTTCATTGGTAGGTTTAAGGTGGTTGTAGAGAAGGTTGTGGTCAGATTCATTCTTCAGAATTTCCATCTTTGGGCAATTGAAATGTCATTTGGGGTACCCTTTTCTAGTTTTCTACACGGTTTCATTCTTTTCATCAATTAGGATAGATGCGCTACTTTATATCACCTAAAATAATCCATGAATTAGGAATTTAGGTACAAATGATTCTGGTTCCCTTAGTGTTTACTACTATAGGCAGATGATGAGTAGACTTGTTTTAAGTATGTAGAGAATATGAGCTAGTTATGGGGTAGCACCACTATTGGGGAGATTTCATATGTTTACCGATATATCCATTTGAAAATCATCCTTATCATGGATTGGTGGAATTCGGTGCAGGCTATCATGGTTTTACTTAGGTGTAAGGGTGTGTTCAGTGATGATGATGGAGATCCATTAGTTACTTTTAGTGAGCTAGGCCCTCAGATGGGTTTTAGGAATGTTTTTTTCCTTATCATATTATATCATTGAGTTGATTATGAGTTAGTCGGAAGTCCATCATCCAGTTTTCCCATGGTTTTAAATGATTAATATGATATATTTTCAATGGATATTTTAGAATTACCCCCAAGTTGGGAGACTGAGTTTGGGATCAAGCTATATCTATGAAGGTCTCTTATATCATTGTATATGTATAGGATCTAAACTTATAAGTTTAAAGAGTGATGAGTAAATATCGATGATCTATTGTATTATTGTTTTGTTCATTCATGTGTGTCAACATGGGGTTCACCCATTTTTTTGGTAAAAAAGGTCAATGGTAGTTTTTGGATATAAATCGATTATCATCTATTTAACTAAGTGATGACGAAGAACCACTATCATCTTCCATGAATAGATGATTTATTCGTTCAGATGAAGGGATAAATTTGGTTTATGAAGATTGATCTATAGTAAGGATATCATTAAATGAAAGGGAATGATAAGGATATTCAGAATACTAACTTTAACTGATGTCATGGGAATGATGAGTGCATTGTAATGTCATTCAGATTGATTAATGCTCTAGTTGTGTTTATTAGGTTAGTGAATGTAGTGTTCAAAAATTTCCATGACAAGTTTATAAAGGTTTTCATTTATTACAACCCTATGTTATCCACATATAAGGAGGAGTATTCAAAGTATATGTGTTCCATTTTGGGAGTTTATCATCATGGGAATCTAATTTGGATGTAATTAAAGTGTTTGTTATGGGGTCCTGATATCTGTTTCTTAGGGAATGTCTTATCCCAGAAGGGATTTGTTTGGAATCCTTAAAAGATAGAGGAGTTTTCTTCTTGGGAATCCCCTAAAACAATGGAAGAGGTGTAGATTTTCCTTAGTATTATAGTCCCTTTCAAGAGTTTCATAACTAATTTCACTCAGGTAATGGTTTTTATTAAAAACCTGACTAGATAGGATCTAGGGTTCAAATGGACCGACCAATTTCATACAGATTTTGAGTACATGGAGGAGAATATGGTCAATGATTTAGTCATTTTACTTCCAAAGTTGGGAGTTTAGTTTTAGGTTTTTTATGATTCTTCTCATATTATCATGTGATGTGTTGTAATGCATCATATATTGGTAGTTTCTTATGGTAATACGATGTTACATCCCCATGGGTGTAACCATGCCACCCATGATCTTGAGTTGGTAGATGTTGTGTTTTCCTTAATGTTGTGGTGACATTGCCTCGTCTGAAAGTGTTTTATTGTTCTTACTGACCATATGAGATTGAGGTTTGTATTTTTATTGAATTAATTGAACTTACGTCTTTATCACCTGATATAATTCTTACCATAATACAACATAAATATTTTTTTTATGCTAGTAAAAGGAAATGTTATAGATAATGCGCTAAGGAAGAAGTCATATTGTGATACGACTTGTGAATTTGGAGATCCTTATAGAGTGATGGAAGAACTCAAAGAAATTTATATAGATATGGGAGATTTTGGATGAATTCGTTATATTTTTTAGATTATGGTGTAGTCTTCTTTGGTGAAGTATGTGGAGGATTCCATTCTAAGGGATTTTGTGGTGGATTTATGGAGTGACTGAGTTGTTTTTGGTGATTCCCCTAATGATCGGTCTTATAATATACAACCCTAGTTTTGTATTAAAAGGCCTTTTATAGAATTTATATATGAATTATATAGTTATTTTTGAGTTCTATAGATCACCCTTAGTGGTACAACCTAGTGTGATGAATATGTATTGAGCCTTGGGAGGTTATTTTTTGGGCCTCAGATGATGTGTTTAGTTACAGTATTTGTTTCTTGAGGTTTGGTCTTCCAAAAGGTGAACTATGAGCACCATATTACCATTGGTTTGATCCAATAATTTGATATTCCATGATGAAAGTGGGTGGATATCTAGATCAGGTTCATTAAAGGTTTACCTTAAGCTTAGGGTGGCTCTAATTTTATATGAGTGATAGTGGTTGTTTGAAAAAAATCATCCACTTTAATAGACATCAAACATTCAAGATCAGTGGATTTTCCTTTGAGGAAATATCTATAAGAGGTTGTGTGAATCCAAAGATCCTTATGGGAAGTCATCTCTAATTGGGATCCTTGTTTTACGTCTATCGTATAGAGAGGTATCAATCATTCTTTTGGCTACCAGTTATGCCTTAAAAATTCATTCCATCCATAGATAAATGGTTATATATAGAAAACTATATAGAATATTAAAGATAGGTTGCACTCTTGTGTCTTATATTTTGGAGGTTCAAGGATGAGTCACCTTCCCTTGTTTTAGTTTTCTTACAACAACAGATTCCACTTCACCATTGGCATGGCACCGTTTGAAGAATTGTATGCATAAACTTTCTGTTATCTATTGTGATGGATGTTTGGTGAAGTAGAAATTCTAAAGATTTAACTAATAGAGAATATGAAATATATTTTTTAGGTAATTATCAAGAGGATGAAGGTATCACAAGATCATTAGAAATCCTATAATGGTTATAGGAGGAGTCCTCTATAGATCGACATTGGAGATCATGTGTTCATAAAGGTGACTCCACATCTTGGGTAGTGAAGGTTTAGTCATGGGAGTATGATTTCTCCAAGATTTGTTAGACCATCCAAGATTATTGGTTATGTTGGAGTTGTGGTGTATAAGATTTATCGTCCCCCATAGATGATTTGGATACATGATGGTTTTTACACATCTTATATCCATCTTTATCTTTATGACAACTCTCATTTCATCTATTGGGTTAACATCAATGTTAATGATGATTCAACCTTCAAGGATCATTATGTGGTAACATAGGATCACCATGAGAAGATGTTTTCTTGAAATATTATTCCACTGGTTCATTTCTTTTGGTGGCATAGTGGTGTGGAGGAGAGTACCCAGGAACATGAGTCGCCTATGCGCACTCATTACCCCGATCTATTTTATTTTTATCTCTTCACTGGTTACACTATTCATTTTATGGATGTTGAGATTTCATTTTTATTACATGGTTCGTAGTTATTTATTGTTTGTAACTTTGATCCTTTTTGAGAGGTATCTCCCCTATGAGAGTGGTTAGGAGTGGGTTTCATTTTTGTATAGTTTTTTTGATGTTCCATTGATATTGTGTTTGAGCTCCTATAATGCCAAGATCATTGAGAGGTAACTTAAGGGGTGGTTGTTCGGACAACCCCATTTCATTTAATCTTTATGTTTGGGTCTTTATTCTCTATGATGATAAATTTTTAGTCAATATCTAATGTAAGGGATCAGGTCCTCATACTTCTACTCGTTGTTTATTTCTAATGTATTAGGTACTCAAAGGAGTCCTAGATGATTTAAATAGGTGTTTGGATACTAGAACCTAAGAGGAGGGAGAATTCCTATCATGTAAGTTTTTCACATCCTGAAAATGTGGTTGACGGCCTGTGTGTGCCTAGTACATAGGGTGCCTCATGATGTGAATTAATTTGAGGCCAAATGGTCTGAGGTGATATGTTTCTTGGTGGGATGTAAAACATGATACTTAGTGTTCATTTATATGTTTCATCACCATAGTTTTTCTCAAACCCTCTGACCATTTATTAAAACTCTCTATGTTTAATGGCTATATATTTAGAAATTTTTAGAATCCCTTTGACAAGGATTTGTTCGTAGCATCTCGTGTTTGATCTGTGGTGATCTGAGGTAAGTTGTATCTTTTGCTCTCATTTCTATTTGATCTAGCACATCCTGATTCTTTTTTCCATGTAATGATATTTCTCTCCATAATTATAATGGAGTTTTAATGGTTGTTGGTCATTGAGATTATGACATGGAATCCTTGGAGGGATTCGTCTCTTGCAAGAGGGGTAATCCGGATCTTCGATGTGGGTTCATTCTCATGTGAATAAGGTTGATGAATTTTATGTAGGGGATTCCTTGATTATATTATTTATTAACATGATATTATAATTTTGGCATGGTTTATCCCTTTAGATAAAAATTTAATGAACCAAAAAAAATTATTTAACCATATTAAAAATGAATTATATTGAGAATGTGAGTCATTGTTTAATAATGTGATAACGGTTTTCCTCGTGATTTTCTAGATAGTGTTCAATATTTTTTATGCTTGTTATAAATTTATGTGATTATATGTATTACCATGTTGATCATGAAAAAAATGGTAAGGAACTTATATTTATTAATTGTTAATTATATGGGTAAATGATTAAAGATGTTGCATGTAAAATGAATATGGCGTTTCCTATAATTTGATGATAATTCAAATTGATGTATTGAGCATTCATAATTAAATGTGTTTTTTCCTAAAAATGGAATAGATAAATAATGTGAATCATGATAATTCTTATGCATAATGTTGAAATGAAAATTAATTTTTATGAGAATGGCACTTCTCTAATTTTTTTAAAACTAGTTTTAATGATAAGTTCATTTTTAAATTATGATAACTTATTGTAACTTAATGTCACATGTTTCTTGTATTTGGTACCTTGTAATAATGAAATATTTTTTAAATAACGAAAAAAAATATCTATTTGATAGAGATAATTTCAATGGCCTACATTTCCCTATCTAGGCTGAGTTCCTTGAGTTTGGAGCTATGAGAGCTTGTTTATGTGTAATGGTTGGATGCATTGTTTTAGGGAGTATATTTCCCTATTGGATATGATTTTTTTCTTATGTTTCTTCTCTTCTTTTCTATGGATGGGATATTTTATTCCTGATGTGATATGATCGTGGGATGGTTGATTCTAGGATAAATGTAGTGATTTGGGAAGGGAGACCTAGATGATTAGGTAGAATCTTATGTATTTGATGGTGATATGGATGGAGATATGAATGTGGATGTTGAGGAACAAACTATGCATGATAAAACTAGTTAAAGCTAGGCTTAGCCACTGATATGAAAAATATTGACTCTTTCTTGAAATGATTCTATTAAATGGATGATGTATTGGTTTCTTATTTTATCTCAATTCATTTTACCACTACAGGAGGAAACTAAGTGTGCTTGGTTTCATGGTTTTTCTTGGTGGTAGTTTCATATAGTTTTCTTAGATTTCCTAGGTTATGGAATGATTCTGAAAAGGAATAAATAATTCTGAACCAATTATTTGTTTGTTTTTGGATAAAAAATGTTGAAAAGATGTTAATATTATGAAACCATGGACTCAATTTGGATTATGCATGGAGGTCATGGAATTGAAACTAGTGGTAGTTGAATATGTCTTGAAATAATGATAATGATTAATTTAATTGATAATAAATTTATTAATTAAAGGGATTGATGAAAATAAAATAATTAATTAATATAGTTCTAAAAATTCTTGTGTTCATATAGGATATATTGTCCCTAGTAGTAGCAATAGGGTATCTGAGAGATGATGGATACAGTTAATCTTAGGGCTAGGTTATTCTCATAGCGTGGTTTTGAGATACATTATATCTTTTATATTCTGTTATTTCATACACAACCCCAAACATTTTATTTAGGGTGAATGATACCAATTTAACTATGGGAGGGTATTTTCCCCCAACATCTTAGTGAGAGGATGTATGGATAACTACCCCTGACAGCCTCTCTCTCTTATCTTGGTAGTTACTTGTGTTGGTATGAATAGTTGTTAGTATCCACATATATTTGTGTAGAGGGATCTAATGGATTGTGTTTATTTCAAATACATGTATTATTAGAGTTATTATGTGTATGAGTTATGATGGCTTGAGGTACTTACATAGTGTATGAGTTTTGATGGTTTGATGTATAATACCTAATGTATGATATACATCATATGATATTTGTTGGCTCTTAGAACTAATTGGTTTCTATATATATGTGTGTGGGAGAGATGTTGTGATGATATCATGTAAATTTTTATGTTGTGATTCCATGTCAAGGTGACTTCTAGATGACTTATTTTGGAGGGAGATGTCTCTGGTTTTGCGATGTTTAGGCAGAGTGAGAAAATAATGGGGAAGCAGGAGCGAGGTACCCTTGATGTTTCATTATTATATTATATTCTCTATTGTTTGTTATTATTGGAGAGTGTTATAAAATTGAGTATTGTAACAGAGTATACCTATTTAGGTAATGAGTTGTTTTCATTTTTTTCAGTATTACTTATATTTTTTTCATTGAAATTTTCATAAGAGGCTCTGGGGAGGATCCTACTTAGTATACTATTATGCTCACCCTGTATATATAAGCTATTTTATTGGTCATCTAGATCATCTTAGAGAATAGGATAGATATTACTATCTTGTGGTTTTTCAGGAGCAATTTGTGATTTTTGGACACTATTGTCTTTAACTTTTGTTACTTGTTGTTTCACTTTTAGTTGTTATAATATTTCATTAAAGTTCATTTTTTCACTTGGGATTTAATTATATATACTTATGATAATATATTAATTGGGTTATATATATTATCTCTTATTTATGAATGAATCATTATAGGTTAATTCCTACCATTGTGTGATTATTATACCCTCTATGATATTCTCCAACATGAGGCCTACTACAGGGAGGACTCATGTAGTCATCATCTCCCTTCTCTCATTGATATCCTAGAAGGGGTAAACTTTAGGGGAGGGGTCATCACAAGGAGTATAACCATGAATAAATATTTTATTTATAGGAAATATAATTGATCTATGAAAGGTATACATGTGTGTATTCCAATAATATAAATTCGAACCACCAAAAAAGGGATAATGGCCCATATAGTGTCCTTCAAGAGCAACATGGGTGTGATTATCCTTTTATAAAAATAATAATTCATGAAAAAATAGTAAAATACTTTTTTCTTAAAAATAATATTTGAAATATTAGAAATAATTAAATAAATCATAAAAATTTAATGATCATTATGGTCTTAAATGTAGGCTGTTGTAGGATAAAATTTAAAGAGGGGGATGCGGTAAGTTTCCCATAAAAACAAAAAATTTAATTCTTTTAAACTAAAAAACAATTTATAATTTTTATTATTATAATTAAAACCTTTTGAATAATTTAATATTAAAAAATGATTCAAGTAAACTAAATGAATAACTATAATGAAAAGTTATAAAAGCTTACCAAAAGGGATACATATAAGAATAAGAGATTCTAAAATTGAATAATTGACCCTATTAGTATGTGAAAGTATAAGTGAAATGTTATTAATGAGATAAAATGAGAAATAGAAAAATAAAGAAGACAGTTTGATAAAGGGTTTTTTATTAACTTAATTGATGAATCCTTATGTCTCCTACCCAATTTTTTAGGGTTTATTATATTAGTCCCTTGGATTTTATGGTACCCAATATACCAAAACTGCCTTTTTTAAATATGTTATAAAAATAATCAAAATAAATCTGATCGAAAATTTTTAATGGTTGTATCCAAAAAACTCAAAGATTATATAAACCATTAACATTATTGTTTTTTTAAATAAACCAAAGTTCCTCACATTAAATTTGTTGAGAAATAAAATATAAAAAATATTAAAAAATATAGGATTTATAGAAGTAATATCCTTTAAGAATAGTTATGATTCTATCAAATAAACAATAATATTCACTTCGAGAGAAAGAGAAAGATGTATAAGTGTGAATAAATAATTTACGAATCATTCAAAAGATTGTAATTGTGTTCACATTGGATAATAAAAGAAATTTTAAGATCATAGCACTTGGACATCGTCAATTGGTTGATATGATAAGTTTTCATGCCTCCAAAAGGGTCTATTTATGGCCTTTATAAGTGATAGAGAAGTTTTGTATTAAACCATGACCTTAATGGGCCATGATGTGTCTTTTTTACCATTATTTAAATATCTTTTATAAGTTCTGGATCATAGCCATTAGTTTTCTGGATGATCCCACAAGCTAGCCGATGATAAACATGGGACTTCACTTATAATTCCACTTGATTTAAACATCCCAAAATTACATCATTTATGACAAGGGTTTCACTTTATTCCATTTAGAGTATAAATAACATATAGGTTTTTATGGAATTTAGAGAAACACTTATATCTCAAACCCATATAACAAAAAGTGGGCCCTTCAACTTAATATCAATTTTTTCTACAAAAAATGTAAACTTAAATATAAACACTTGTTTCATTAAAACACATTTTCTTTTTTATATTTTAATTTCCAAAGTATAGTTTTCGACCATTATATTGTTCATACTCATACTTGGTCTACATGAAAAACATTTGAAATCTTTAGATGAGTACTGAAATCATATAAATGGATAGAAAAACAATTATACTCAATAATCCATTTTTAAAATCATATAATCCCATAATATTTTTTACTTTTTAAAAAATTATCATTGATCTAAAAGAATAATTTTCTTGCACATGAAATAAGATTAATTTCCAAAATATTTTCATAAAAATGATCATAATAAATATTATTGTCAAAATATTAATCATTCATGATTCTTAAAAAACATGGGTACTGATGAAATAATTTTCTTGAAAAACATTTTTTTCACCCTTAAAAGGGTCAAAAACTTAATTCTTAACATAAAATCATTTTATTACCTTATTAAAAAAAATTCATACATAAAAACACATTTTTAAGAATATAAAATTCATGTTTCCAACTTGGAACATCATCTTTATATCTCTCTTACAATCACTATTACAATCAATCTAACAAATTGAGCAACCTATATAGATAATTTTAAAATAAATTCCTGAAGAACTTAATCATTAACCAGTGAATTGTAGAGATATATCTATGTCACTGTCATCATGATAAAATAAAATGGACCATAATGCACATGAAAGACATATAATCTTTAATTTCCATCATGAAATATCACAAAATATAGTTTTTTATACATATGATGAAACACTTTGAGGCTTCATCGAAAAATAGGGATAAAAATTATTTTTCTTTGAGAACCCTTTATACAAAATTCCCAAAAGAATGAGAAATAGGGTATTATTTTAAAAAACCAAGAAAGAATTAATAGAAATGTTATAAAATAATAATGTTCATGATGATGTGAAATTTTTCTCATTCCATATTCATTAAAAAATATTACATTAACACAATTGAAAAAATGTCAAAAATAACCCATTTGGAAAACGTTAAAAAGGATTATTTGAAAACCTTCATAAAGAGAGAAAATCATGGATTAAAATAACATTAAACATATATGTCAGTATTATAATAAAATCATTGAAACGTTTTAGTGAAAATAAATATGTATGAATAAATAGAAGAAAATCCTTTAAATATTTTTAAGGTGGATTTAAGGAAAAACCCCTTACCATGAGTCTGACCCACCATGTATTTACTTTAAGTCTTGTATAATAAATTTATGTTAATTTTAAAATTAATTAATTAATAGTTTATGTTGTATTAACTAATTATTAACCCATTAATTTCATTTATTACCATTTTTATATAGTTATTAAATTAGTTAAGTTTGTGTCAGATGTTTAGAGGTTTTTCAGTTCATAATCAGAAACCAACTTTGGTTGGTTGACCATGTTTAAAGGGTTAATTATTCAATAAGATCTATAATATTAGTAATTAAATAATTAACATTTTTATACAATAAATAAAATTTTATAACCAACCATGAAATGAATACTTGAAAATAAATGACATCGCTTAGTAGAGGTGGTAATCCACATGTTCACAAAAATGATGTTATCATTATCTGACAGATGGAAGTGTAAGAAAATAGATGATATTTTTTATTTAAATAATTAAAATTATGTCATGAATATCATATATTTAAACTAAATCAGTCATTATAAACATCCATGAGAGGTGGTGATGGAAAGTGAAACACATTGCTTGATGGTGGTGGTAGTCCACAAATACGTATGAACGATGTTTTTGTTCCTCATAGGATGGAAAAAGAGATAGATAAGGGTTGTACTATAAAAATAATAAAAAGTTGGTATATTTTGGACTCTTATGTTATTATATAATCAAAGCATATTAATATGGAGGTATAATAATAAATAAAATGAAAATGCTTGGCAAAGAGTTATACCTATTCTTTGGAAAATGAAATTTGGCATACACATTAAGCCTTATAGGTTGGTATATTGATGATAAAAGATCTTATAGGTATTTGGGAGGAATTTTGAGATCAGATTTTTTTAATGGATAAGTTAGGTTAATTAGACCAATAGGTGTGATAAGAAGAGAATAATTTGTTCACTTTTATAAGTGAGGGGAGTGGAACTCTTGTAACTAGTCAATGTTTAAAATTAATATAAGGTCTTGTTCATGGTCAAGTGGAACCAAGTTAGCCAAAGTTCATAGAACATATATGATAGGGATGAGTAAAACACATCCAAAAACCTTTATAAAAGTTTTTTAGTCATTATTTCCTTATATCACAGTTAAACCCCCATTAAACCAAATTCAGCCTTAATCGTTATAGCTTCAATTTTTACATTGATAATATAGTTAGATGCATCAAATTAAAATTGGACTCAAAACACTGGATATAATAATTAAAAATTAATCCATTGTATATGAGAATAATCTATAGGATATAAAAATTACACTTAATATAAGTACCCAAAATGTATGAAAATTTTATTTGAGAAAAATACCAGATTTAATCATAAAAAAATCTCACCTTGAAATCAAGAAATAAGTAGACATAAAATATTTTTTTGTCTAAATAATAAAAATATATAAGGATTTTAGACTTTTTTTATCAAGCCATAACTAAATGGAACCTTCCATCCATACAATTTAATGTTAAGACCCAAATAAATTTTTTATTTTTAATAAAGTAAATGTTATGTTCATACAAGTAAATAATGGGTTCAAAAATTCAAAATAATGTTTTAAAATAAATTACATAACTCCTATGACAACTCTTTATTTGATAAAAATGTTTAAAAATTTATCAATCCATTCTTACATAAAAATAATGTCATAAAGGTGATAATATTTGAAAAAACCAGCATTTCACTATTCACCCAAAAATCAATCATTTCATGAAAATATCAAAAAAACACCATAAGATAAATTTGGAATAATAATATAAAAAATGAGTTCCATTTTTAAAAAAAATAATTTTTTTGAAATTATTTATAATATTCATTCACAAAATGTAATAGAATCCATTATTGAAGAAAATGTAGTTTTGAGGGATAAGGTGACATTATTATGATTTCTCCCCTAATAACCATAATTGATTGAATATTAATTCATTAAATTTAATATATAATCTACTTATTGAATTTTAATTATTTATAAATTATGATTAATTTTAACGTATTAGGATAAAAATACATTGCACCCCTAAATGTTTTGACGAAAAATAAATCTTTTACATTCTAAATATTTTATCTTTATTTAAGAACAATTGATAATAAATTTATTATTTATAATTCAGTTTTTAGGGAAAAATTAGATATATTTATATATATTCCATAAAATTGTTATTCATATTGATACTCTCTAAAACAATAGCTTTGTTATAACCATCATATTTAAATAATAATTTATTGAGGTTCATTTAATATTGGTTTTTATTACCTCACATGTTATCAAATATATTTTTTAAATAAAAAAAATTATAAAATCTTGGGGTGGTACATCCCCAGATCTGCCTACTTACTCCAACTGGATGGTGGACTCCTAGAGGAGGAGATACTATTTTCCAAGGCATTGGCTAGTAGGAGACCTTGAACCAATGAGCCAATGCTTTATGCTATTGTTCAATCATCACCATGGACCTCTAGATCCCTTTCATGTCTTCAAAGTGATCTTATAACAATTCTCTTTCAAAAATATAACATGGTTTCTTCATGATCTTCCAATAACCAAGAATACTTCATTACAAATATAACTTCCAGCCACTTAAAAGAAACCATTAGAACTTTTAAAGAGTTTATGTGATCATTAAATATTAATATATTTAGAATAAATACATATTAATATGATATTAATATTCCCCACACATATTCGCATACATCGTTCCATATGTAATCCCACCTTTTAATTACATAACTTTTCATTACATTTTACAAACAGAGGATCGTTTAAGTCTAGTGTCTTAGAAATTAGGAACATAATACATGAAAACAAGAAAATTTTTTAATCGCCTTTAAAATATTCTTTAAAAGTTCATCCTAAGAAAAATTTCTACCTCTCATAACCTGGAGACATACGTCGAAGGAAATGGGGAGAAGAAGGTCCAGTAAAAAAACAAGTCAAACAGTTTACATGTGAACTTGAGCGATATCAATAATAACATGGGAAATATCATAAGGGATTGGTAAATAGGAGTATCATAATAAAAATTACATTAATCATACCATTAATATGTGTCTAAAAAATTTAATTTATACATTCATAATCATATCACCAAGGTCCATCCTCAACGTGTCACAAAAACTACCAAGGTTATTCACCAAGGTATCATAAAACTTTTCGACTATAGAGATTAATTTCTTTACACAGTGCATTGCAGAACTATCAAGTCAGACCCTTAATATTTCTTTATTTTCATGTGATCCACATATATCATAATAAAGAATTTCATAAATGACTCAAAGAGAATAAAACAAATTGGTTTCAAATCAAAATCATTGTGTTTTAAAAAGTGCTTAAAAACAATATCATTATGTCATTTATAACCCATGGAAATGGAATAAGGATTTTCTGTATGTCAATTATAGAATAAAATAAATCATTTTTATTTCTTAATTAATACCCTTAGAAATGAAATAGGTCTATGTATTCACATAAATAAAATGAGAGAATTTCTTGGGAAAGAGAGAGATATTTTGAGACTAACATTTTACAACCTAACATCTATATAGCAGGTTTTTAGATAACATTAAAAAAGAGGGGACATTGGTATCCCATCCATAAATGATTCATTTTATATTAGAGGTATATAATAATATGGATATAAGAAAATGGTATGGAAACATGAATGATATACCACAAAAAAAGCAAACTTGAAAGGAAAAAAGAGAAGTTGTGGATTCTCTTACGGAAATTTGGCAGCCTAACAGCGCCTCATAAAAATTAAGAAAATCATTTGATGAGAGGGAAAAGGGTCTATAATATTTTTTTACATATAATTTATAGAAATAATGATATATAATAACATACCCCAACATAAGAAAATGTAAACAAAAAGACCTATCATAAAAGAAGTGTCGATTAAAAGAGGATGGTGAAAGGTTCCCTTACCTTGAAGATTAACTTCAAAAACTAGAATTATGGTACCTTGGGGGGATTGAGGGAACCATGGGAGGAATACTTGGGAGGTAAAAAGGCCTTAGTTTCATTGAGGAGGAATTTTTAATTAAATTAGCGAAGTAATGGGTTGGTATTTATAGTAAAATTGACGAAATATTTTATAAATTTCCAAGGGACACCTCATTAGTGGTATTTTGAAAAACCTTGGGCTTTCCCATAGTATATAGACATGGTATTGGAAAATTGGGCCACCTAATAACATATCATACTATATAAAAGTCTAGAGGAATTATTACATAATTATTACATCATTAATGATGTCATTAAACACATCAAAACTTAAAACTGTAAAATTACTATTCACCGAAAAAAAACCTTTTATAAAAATCTCATAAATTCACCCTAACCTAACATCAATGATCTGAATTCAAAAATTAACTCGATTTTATGAAAATAGTTTTATAATTAGGAGATATTTAATTTCAATGTAAAAACACTATTTACCGAAAACAATTCTAATACTTAACTAATAATTTCTGAATGAGTTATTTACTTATGCTATTAGATCACATTATTAATAAATATTCCTAAAGTATATATGTACTATATTAAGTGATGTTACTATTACATTGGTCCCATTACTATTCATAAGGGTAATATTACAATTTTAGAAGGCCATTTTTGAAAATCATTTCACATTATTATGTATTTAATGTTTAAAAATATATTTTAAATTACCTTTTTTCCTATATTCATCAATAATATGGAACATCTATAAATTCATCCTATATTTATTTTGGCATTTGAAATCCAAAAAATTTACCATAATAAGAAATAGAAATTATATTTATACAAAATTATTTCACAAATTAAATAAGCCCTTATTACATAGCCCCTTCTAACTACTTCATAGAACCTAAGAGTTAGGTGCGAAATTGTTATAGATTATTATAGTGGCTTGGACAACATTTCCTGATTGGTTATTTCTTTCTACATTAACTAATCCCATAATAAATTCCACTCAATATTAACATATTGGAGCCCAACTTGTGCTTGGTCAACAAAAAAGCCCAATGATTCTACCTCCTTCCCTAGCTATGACAGATGGGATTCATACAACCCATGTCTACTGGATGAGTCCATCAACTATTATATCTTTATTAATTAAGCTTGATCATCTTAATTTATAAACAATAATCATAAAATTAATAGTATAGTTTCAAATGGTCATATTGACCAATGGTCATATAATATTTGAAACCCAATAATATCATTTTAATTATACACGCTTTTTTTATAAAAGGATATAATATTTTTTAGTACAAAATAAAATAACACACACATTTTTGAAACAAATATTATTCATAATTTTGGGGCATTACATTTCCCCCATATAAAATTGAATCCCCAAAATTTCAACTCATACCCTCAGAAGAGAGAATATGTTGGTAGATCTTCCTCAAAGACTCTTCTAGTTCCCATGTGTCTTCTTTACATTTGTGGTTCCTCTACAAAACCTTAACAAATTGGTTAGTCTTATTCTGTAGAACCTTGCCCCTACAATCCAAGATCTCCATCGACTACTCCATATAAGAGAGGCCATTTTCTAGTTGTAACACTTTTGTATTTAGTACACATGAAAGGTCGGTTATGTACTTTCTCAAGAGGGATATGTGGAAGACATCATGAACTTGTGCTAGATTTGGAGGAAGTTCAAACAGATAGGCCAATGTTCTTACGCGATCAAAGATTTCATAGGGGCCAATGTACCTATGGATGAGATTTCCATTCTTCCCAAACCTCATGAGACTCTTACAATGTGAAATTCGATGAAATAATTTGTCACCGACATCCAACTCGAAGTCCTTTCGATGGTTGTCGACGTAGCTATTTTGCCGACTATGTGCAGCCTTATAGTGTTGCTATATAGAATGGAGATTTTCTCTCATCTCTTTCACAAACTCATGCCCAATAATCTTTCAATCACTAGATTCACCCCAATAAGTAGGAGTTCTAAATCACTTCCCATATAGAGATTCATAGGGTGCCATTTGAATGCTTGAGTGGAAGCTGTTGTTGTAAGATAAATCAACTAATGTGAGATGTTGATCCCATCCAGCTTTAAATTCCATTGAGCATGTTCTCAACATGTCCTTGAGTGTTTTAATTGTCCATTCAGGTTTTCCATTAGTTTTGGGGTGATAGGCCATACTGAAATTCGATTTGGTACTCAGAGCATGCTGAAGGCTTCTCCAGAATTCTGATGTGAACCTTGGGTCACAATCAGTTATGATAGAAAGTGGAACTCCATGAAACCTTACCACTTCCTTCACATAAATCATTGTAAGTTTATAAAGGGTGAAATATTTTGAGATAGATATAAAATGGTCATTCTTGGTGACATGTCCCACTATAACCCATGTTTCATTGTTTCCCTTGGAATTTATTAGGATACTAGTGAAAACGTCTATAGTGATATTATCCCACTTCCTTGCTGGTATGGGCAGTGGTTGTAATACCCCTTTAAGAAGTTTTCTCTCTACCTTCACTTGCGGACATACCAGGCACCTTGTAGTGTAGTTATCAATCTCTCTTTTCATATTATCCCACAAAAATGATCATGAAGGTCTCTATACATTTTTCTACATCTAGGATGTATATGTAACATAGTGCTATGAGATTAATCCATCAACTCCTTCTTTATTTACAAAATATTTGGAAGACATAGTCTTGTATGAAATTTTAGCACGCCTTTTTGATCAATATTGAACTCAGGAAACTTCCCATCCTTCACAGCCTCAAACTTATTTTGTAACAAAGGATATTCATTCTGATATTTTTTTTATCTTCTTCAATAATGTCGGTTGAGAAATACTTTAGAATAGGGTTGATGATTTCCCTTCCCTTATAATTCCTATTTCTAACTCTACTAGATCATTGATCAAAGGTTCTCTTTGAATCCTCATCATGGACAGAACAACTAAGTCATTCCATCTTAATGAAACAACGACTATGTTTTCTCTTCTGGGATGATATTGAATTGAACATTAATAGTCTTTTGGAAGTTCCAAACATATTTTTTGTCACATGTTCAATTCATTTTGTGTGAAATTATACTTCAAACTTTGATGGTCTGTATATATATCACATTTCGTCCCATAAATATTGCTCCCCCGTATCTTCATAACAAAAATGACCACAACTAGTTCAAAATCAAGCTTAGGATAGTTCTTCTCATGATTCTTCTACTGTTGACAGGCATAAGCAAAGACTTTTTTATTTTTTAATGAGGGTGCACCCAATCCCTTTTATAGATTCATAACTGAAAATAATAAATCCTTCTCTACCTGAGGGTAGATTTAACATGGGTTTTGTAACCGATCTCTGCTTGTGCTATTAGAAACTTTCCTCACACTCCTTTTTTCAGATAAACTTGACCCCTTTTAGAGTTAAATTGGTTAATGGATTAGAATGTTGTGAAATGTTTTTCATAAACCTCCTAAAATATCCCAATAATACATGGAAACATGAATCTCAATTGTTATTGTAGGCTAAGGCCACTCCTCAACAAATTTTTTATTTTTAGGGTCAACTGTGATTCCTTAGTTGGTTACAATGTTCTCCAAGAAAGAAACTTGGTGTAACCAAAATTCACATTTTTTTAACTTTCCAAATATCCTCTCATTCTGTAGAGTCTACAAAATAACCCTCAGATTATCCTCATGTTCCTCGAAACTTTTTAAATATATCAGAATATCATCAATAAAAACTACCACAAAGTTATCTAGGTAGTCCTAAAATACTCTATTCATCATATCCATAAAAATAGATGGTTTATTAGTCAGTCTGAAGGGCATAACAACAAACACATAATGCCCATATCTTGATCGGAAGGCAGTTTTTTTGAATATCATCTTTCTTCGCCCCCAATTGATGATAACCAGATAAAAGATCAATCTTGGAGGACAATTAAGAAACATGAAGTTGGTCAAATAAGTCATCAATTCATGGAATATGGTATTTATTCTTCACTGTGATCACATTCAGTTATTTATAATCTATTCATAGCCTCGTTAATCCATCCTTCTTCCTCACAAAAAGAATAGGTGGTTTCCAAGGATATACACTGGTTCAGATAAACCACTTATCCAAAAGATATGGGAGTTTTTTCTTTAATTCCTCTAGCTCCACATTTTCCTTTCTATATGGGGTCATTGATATCAGATGACATTGATGTATGAGTTTAATGGAAAACTCTACCACTTTTTATAGGGGAGGTCTGGGTAACTCTTCAGGAAATATGTCAATGTATTCCTGGAAAATGGGGACATTTTCAATCCTTATAGTCATATTTACATCTTCTTATTCACCAATAAACTCCACAAAGAATGATATAAGAGGTTCTTCAAGACATAGATCAGGTTGTGATATCTCTCCATGGAAGATAACTATAGGTTTTACATTCAAAACTACTGATATTTTCTTACTTTTGTATTAGATTATAGCACTATACATTGGGAGCTAGTTTATCCCTAGTATAATGTCAAATTCCACTAGGGGGATGAATAATATATTTTGATAAGATTGTGCTCACTAAAGTAAATACTAGAGTTTCTAAACACTAACGATGCATGTATAATCCCACCAGGAGTTTTGACATATAACTCTATTTTTTCCAATTCAAGGGTTGATTCGAAATTCTTTGAAAACTTGGATGAAATAGAGGAATGTGTAGAATCATAATTAAACAAATGACTTTCTAGCTTTGAGAGAACAACAAGAGTACCTACCAACACCTCATTTAGAGATTCAACATTAACTATCATGACAAAAAAAGCACACCCATTCTCACTTGGCATTTGCTCAGGATGATGGTGGTTCCCCTCCACTGCCCTCAGCTTTGGACAGTGATTGGAAAGGTGCCCAAATTTTCCACACTTATAGCATTGGACATCAGGTAGGGCCTACATCATTTGTGCCTTGTCATTGGTGTTGGTAAGTTGAGGCTTCACCTCACTATAAAAATTCCACTCAATATGGACATATGTTCAACACTTTTAGCACATCCCACTCCCAAGTAGACAGTTCCCCAAATTATTCTACCCACATTTATTATATGTGGGACATTGCACTTTATTTCATCCTCTTCCCTAATCAAAGTTCTTCCCTAAGTTGTGCTCTATTGATCCTTTCTTGTCATTGGATTTATGAGACCACTACATCTCACCAAACTCAAGATCAACTTTCATCACACTCCTCACGATCTCTTCATAGCTATCATAGTCTCAGTTTGCTAGATTATTCCACCGATGAGGTCATAGTCCACAAAATAATCTATCAACCATCCTATTTGGATCCATGACAAAGCTTGAGGTGTAACAGGAATGTCTTGTGAAACTCATCTCATAGCTTCCAACGGATTCATTCTCCTTCTACTTCAGCTTGAGAAACTCATTCTATATTTTTGTTCTCATTGAATGAGGGAAATACTTATTGGATAAGTTCCCTCTACACTCTTCCCACTCTATATATTCAACCTCCACTCTTGGCCTCATGTTTTTAATCAGTTCTCACCGCTGATCAACTTCCCCATCTAACAAGTAAACATCAAAGGTGACCTTCTCTTATTATGAATAGCGAAGCACAAAAAATATCTTCTCGATAGAGCTGATCCACTATTCAGAAATCAATGGATCAGTAGATCCACTAATGTTTTGTGATCATTGACACATAAAGGACTAAAAACATTTTGTTCCCTTCATGATGATATTGGTCTCTCAACTTGATTCATGTTAATTCCTATAACTTGAGTCTGTTGGTTCATCATTCTCATGAATGTTTCCATTCGGGCTTCCATCAGAAGGTCGTCAGTGCATGGTCCATTATGATCACTATTTGCATGGTTCCTTATATTTCCCACCATTTACTAAAAGAATAAAACCATAGGTAGAATCTTATTTCATTTATTAATATTTTTACTATAAAGGATTTTTATGTCTTAAAACTTGATGCTTAAACATATCATTCTTTAACAATGATTTCATTTCTCTATAAATCCTTCATAATGATTCATATAAATCTTCTGATTAACCAAACATATCCCCCTGGAGTTTCAAACTAGGAGTGAAGCAAGGACCATTCCCATGTACTATGATACCCTAGTTCAAACTTGAAACTCGTTTCCAGGGTTTTCACTCCGTGTTACATCAGTTCCAGAGCCACAATAACATGTTCGTGTCGAGATTGATATTTATTTGTTCCGAAACAACTTACTTAATATTTCACCAAAATACCCTAAGTTTTACTATATTTAAACTTATATATAGGTTTATTTATGAGTTTTAAATATCCTAATTTCCAAAAAAATAACTTAACTATCCTTTGATACCAACTTTGGAATCCCGCCTTTTAACTACATGACTTTTCATTACATTTTACAAATAGAGGATCTTTAAAGTTTAGTGCCTTGGAAATCAGGAACATAATAAACGAAAACATAAAAAAATATTTTAATCCCCTTGAAAAGATTCTTGAAAATCTTATCCTATGTAAAATTAATACTTCCCACAACCTGGAGACATATATCAAAAGAATGGGTGAGCAGGAGACCCAGTATGGAAAACAAGTGAAACAATTTACATGTGAACTTGAGCGATATCAATAAGAACATGGGAAATATCATAAGGGAATGATAAAGAGAAATATCATAATAAAAATAACAAGAATAATAACTTTAATCTTTGGATACAACATTTAATTTAGTCATTCATAATTATATCACCCAGTTCCATCCTCAAGGTATCATAAAAATTACCAAGGATATTCACCAAGGTATCGTAAAACTTGTCATCTATAGAGAATAATTTTTTTACCCCATGCATTACAGTGCTATCTGGGACCACATTTAATATGACTTTATTTTGGGATGATACAAATATATAATAATAAAACATTTCATAAATAACCCTAAGAGAATAAAATCAATGGGTTTTATATCAAAATCATGATGTTATAAAAAGGGCTTAAAAACAAGGGCATTGTGTCATTTATAACCTATGGAAAAAGAATAAGTGTTTTATATTTGTCAATTCTAGAATCAAATATATCATTTTTATTTCTTGATTAATACCCATATAAATTAATTTTCTTGTGTATTCACATAAATAAAATGAGATAATTTCATTATAAAGAGAGAGAAATTTTGAGATGAAAATTCTAGAGCATACCAACTATATAATATGGTTTTAGAAAACATTATAAAGAGAGGTGGAAAGGGTAACCCATCCATAAATGAATCACTTTATAGTATAGTGACTGAATAAAATGAATATAAGAACATGTTATGGAATCTTTTTGGATATAAGGCATAAAATAGAAGTTGTAATAGAAAAATAAGTTTTGGATTATCTTATAAAAATTTGGCAGCATAAAGACGTCACTTAAAAATTAAGAAAATCATTTCATGAGGGGGAAAAGGGTCTCTAATAATATTTTCATAAAGTGGATAGCAATAATTATATAGAATAACATACCCCAATATAATAAAATTGAAACTAAAATACATAACATAAAAGAAGTCTCGATTAGAAGAGGTGGGTGAAAGGTTCCCTTACATTGAAAAGTAACTTCAAAAAATCAAAGGTTAAGACCTTGGGGGGATTTAGGGTACCTTGTGAGGACACCTTGGGAGGTAAAAAAGACCATATATCCATTAATAATAAATTTCGAGGGAATGAAATGAAGGAATGGGTTGGTATTTATATTAAAAGCGAGGGAATATTTTTTTCATTTCCATGGGACACCACATTGGTGGTATTTAAAAAACCATGGTCTATACCATGGTATTTTCCCATGGTATTTTCCACATGGTAAACCTCATAACATATCTTACTATAAACAAGTCTACTAGAATTATTACATCATTATTACATCATTAATGATGTCATTAAAAACCGAAACTCAAAACTATACTTTTACTATTCACCGAAAAACAAATCATTATATAAAAATCTCATAAAGTCACCCTAAACTAATATAGATTATATAAATTAAAATGTAAACACCATTTTATGAAAATAATTTTCTAATTATGAGATACTTAATTTTTATGTAAAAACACTATTTACCAGAAAAAATACTAATACTTAACTAATTATTTCTGAAACAGTTTTTAACTTATGCTATTATGTCCCACTATCAATAAAGATTCCTAAATTATATTTATAATTTCGTAAGTGAGGTTACTATTCCATTGGTCGCAATAGTATTCATAATTTAATATTCACCAAAAAATAATTTGATATTTTTAGAATCTAAATTTATTTATGATCTCACCTATAGAAGACCATTTTTTTAAATCATTTCACATTGTTAAGTATTTAATGTGTAAAAAATATTAAAATACCTTTCTTCCAATATTCATCAATAATATGGTACTTCTATAAATTCAACATATATTTATTTTGAAATTTTAAATCCACAAATTTTACCATAATAAGAAATAAGAATCTTATTTATACAAAAGGATTACACAAAGTAACTAAGGCCTCGTTACATATCCCCTTATAACACCTGTATAAGAAATTAGAGTAAGGTGTGCAATGGTGATAGAATCTTGGGGTGGCTCAACAAAAATTGGCTGAGTGGCGATTTATATCAGCTTAAAATTCTCCTGTAAGCAATTTTTTTCATGATTAATATGTTGGATCTGGGATTGGGATTGTTCCAGAGAAAAACCTAGTGATTCTACCTCCTTCCCAAACTCTAACAGATGGGCTTCATTCGGCCCGAGTCTACTAGATGAGGCCATAAAATCATCATTCTGTATTAATTAACCATGATCATTTGTATTTATAAACAATAATCATAACAATAAGAGTATATTTTCCAATGATCTTATAATAGTCAAAACTCAACGGTCTCATTTTAATTATACCCATGTCATTAGTAAAAGGATATAATTTTGTTGAGTACAAAATAAAATAACACACAAATTTAGGAAAAATTATTATAAAAATGTTTGGGTCTTTACATTCCATCCACACAAAAAAGAACACAAACCCCTTTCACATCGCATAACAATACCCAAACAAGACAAAACAACTCACCAACCACTTCGATATTGCTCAAAACATATTTAACACCACTAATAATAGAAATATGAAAATTATAATATAATAATCGATTACATTTATCCATGATTTTCATATGAATTAAGTGTGTCCATCAATAACATCATTAAAAAATTCATATATTCAAAAAAATACTTTCCATTAACAACTATTATTTTTGTAACCTTTTATGGGTAGTGGATTTAGTAAATCATTCATACCAATAAAACATAATCATAGAAATAGGAAACATAATCAAAATTAATCATTTCATACATATTTTAACCAAATAACCAAAAATATTTAAGGGATAAGTTTCATTATGGGGATAAATCATGTCAAACAACCTTTAGAATTACAGTTAATAGTTCAAGAAGCATATTTTCATCAAACATTTCAACCCCTAAAGGAAATAAACCATCAAATAACATATCATAAAAAATATTTAAATTTATATAGGTTTCATTTCTAGGAAAAATCTATGTAATACACATAAATAATATCACTTTAATATACATTCAGGTTACTATCAGAAATCTACAATATATTTATCCTTATACATCATGCATGATAAGACCTTCCCAATATTCCTTAAACATAATACTACCGTAAAAACATGAATTGAGTGTACATTAAGGGTTTGATACTTTTAGTTACATATTTAAGTCCAAAAATCTCAACACACAAATTATTTGAGAAAATACGTACCAGTGTTTCTTGCCAAATCATACAAACAGTCTTGAAATTTAGATGTTCTCCTCATAATAAATAACAAACTTCATACCATTACACATTCTCATATATATTTAAAAAACTATACATTGAATGATATAAATTATTCAATTCATAACACACAAATAATTTAGCATCATAAAACATCAATCATTTTTACAAAATCATGGATTGATTTATTCATATAAAGGTTTTCCAATATCTAATTCATTAGCACTAATCTTGATTTTCATCTCACTAGAACTACAAAAGTAAATGAAAATTTTAAAATCTTTTAGTAAACTTCTTTCATGTGGTTATAATATAACTTGAGTGGATGGTAACACATGGAATAAAAAATTGTATTGAAATAAAATTTCTTCTATGAATGACACTAAAATAATGTAGTTTTTTTTCTTAACATGTAATGTGATAATGAAAACATGTTTTCTATCCTCAAAAATCAACAATTACACACAATAAGAATAATATATTCATTCATTTATAATAATTATAAACATCAAGGAAATATATTAAAATGTCACACAATTAAACATTAAAAATAAAAAAAATATTACGAATAATAAAATTATAGTATATATTAGGATAACCCATATAAATTTCAATGGGTTTTTAGTTAAACAATATATTCGATATACTAATTATTTTAATCTTCCATTTATTGTTATGTAATAGCTCCTATAAGTTAATGAGAAATCATTAACAACTATAATATATGAGTATTATCATATAAAAAATTGTTTGATATAGGATTTAAATGATAATGAATCTAATGAAAAGGATGCATGTTCCTATATATTATTTTTACCCTACAAAGGTTTCAATTTACCAAAACATCTCAGCATATTCTTATAGTCATTACAACAGATCAGAGGGGCCCCAAATTTCTATCTCATAGCTAGTATCTTCGATATACATCACAATATAGTCTGCGTTTCTATGATACCTTTCCAATACAGTGCAATCCTTACATGTGCATAACTGTAAAATCTACCCTAAATATCAAGAAAAACCTATGATACAACTTTATCATGACTTTCCCACACTAGAACCCCTCCCGAAAAATTGATAAAGGTAAGTGTGACCTTGAGAACCACCTTTGATTGGAATTATGTTGGTGAATAACACAATATCTATAAAATAGGACTATGGGACACATTTATATTATAAAATCCTTGTAATAAAAAAACTACCACCAATCATCACTGAATAATTTACATTAAAAAAATTCCCTAAAATCTGAATGATACATACATGTTAAATTTACAATAATAAAAAAATAAATTAATGAATGATATCTAAAACAATAAATTCATCTGCCAACTCTATCCAGGCTACCGAGACAACAACTTCAATGCTTGTAGGTTGATGCTGTGAACACTTTTAAAATTTTGGTTTGGGTGAACACATTGGAGTACTCTATATGATCATCCCCCAAAAAAATCAACAAACATGTGAAATATATATGTATGAATAAAAAAGGGTGATATCAAAAAAAAACATAATCATAAACCTAAGTAAAAGTAATCATGAGAAATATAATCTCTAAAATTGTTTCCCTACATTATTTACACAACCATTATTTGAAAACCACAACCACATCACCACATATCCACAACTATATCATAACCCACCCACCCTCTTAAATACACATTGATAGTGTAGAATAAAAATGAAGTAAATCAACATCATACTCTATACATTTTTTTATTTCCTCAATACATAAAATCATATATGCAATATACATATAGAATTTAAAATATAGTAGGGTATCATAAACATGAAGGACTTCAAATTTATTCCAATAGCATACCATTCAGAGCCACCACCATATACCATCACTTCAATACATCACAATGTATTCCAATACACTGAAAACTACACATTAATTAATTACATCCCATATGATTATACCTATCCCAACCCATCACAACCTATAAACATAAACCAACAAAGAGGAATTATGGAATGTAAATTTCCACCACATCACCATCTATCTCCACTCATTTCACTCATAACAATGTCTAAAATTTCATCAACAATACATAGAAGTTTCACACCAGATATCCAATTTTTAATCCAAAACAACAGTATCAATATAAGAGAAAATATTTAGAATAAAAATGAAACGACATAAGAAATAAATTCATTTTTCACATGATTCACATTCTATAGAATAAAAATTTACCAACCATATTATATTTACTGTGCCATTCATTCACCCATACTAAACTTTTTAACAAATCACATCCCATTTAAATACATTATATCATCTTTCATTACATTTTTTCCTTCCATGTTTATATATCTCGATCATTAATAGTTTATCAACAAGTCACTACATTTTTTATTCTATCCCATCATCATAATGATAACAGTCACCTCTTCACTTTATTGTTATTTTGTTTCCACATCCCTTCAATCAATTTATTAATAATAGATTTTTTCAATTTTTGTCTTACCTATTTGAACATTTCCTTTATCATTTTATCCATGTTATTGTTACCTTATTTAACCCATGAACTTGTTTTATCAACAATACAAGTGGGGATAGATTATATCACCACACATCAATCATAAATAGTCAAAAATAATTAATGCACATCAAATTTATATTTCAACCATTCCCTTTTTCATTATTGGGTTTAAGTAATTATCCACATATAAAGGTCCAATGGTGCCTCAATAATAATATAAAATAGTGAGAATTAAAATAAGTACCAGACATAAATAATTTTGGATATATAAATTAGTATGAAAACTTATAGAACCCATGTAACTCTCCTCCCCGTCTAATTTGTTCTTAATTTTTTTTTATCAAAATTTAATTAATTATTATTTAACTAGAGTTCCCCCACATGGTATTACCTCTACCAAAAACCACATAACACCAACAAAACCACTTAATCAATGTAGTAGAAGAATACTATAACATGTTTTAAAGCTGCTGTTTCAAGCTATATAGACATTTTATTCCAGAAGATAAAATATGAAAATTAAAATCCCTTCACTAAATCAATGATTCATTACCACTATGGATGACTAAAGATAAAGAGATGACCGCTCATCTAAGAACAGAAAAGGAAAAAAATTAAAAAACAAAAAAACATTGCATTTCATAAACCATTCAACCCATAATTTCCCAAAATGAGTAAATAATGTAATACCCCAACCCTAGAAGCCTGAAGCCAGTGCATTATTTTAATACATTGGAATGACTACAAAGAATCAATTCCTGAAAGACCAATCAGTTTATTAGTCTTAGAAAAAATATTACATACTGTTGACGCTCCTTTCGTCACAGAATCTAAAGATCGGAAAAGGGAATATCTGATCTCAAAGTGATTCATCCTTTGAAGAAACATCAAAAATCGACAAAGGGATGAACAAGGAGAACATTTCCCATAGGTCGCGCAAGTTCCCTCATGGTCGCGCAAGTACACTTGCGCGCCGACTAGTGGTCGTGCAAGTACTTGCGCGACACCTTATGGTCGTGCAAGTGACTTGCGCGACCTAAGTGGTAACCGCCCGGTAACCGCCCGGTAACCACCCAGGGTCTTCTTTTGCCTATAAATAGACCCTGTGGGCCCCCCATTAAAGAGGATCTTTTCCTAGAAACTCGAATTGAAGCTCCCGACGCCCAAGTCTCTTCTCAAAGCTTCCAGAACACTTCTAAGGTAATTTCTTACCTAGAATGGAAGATCTAAAGGGAAGAAGGAAGGCCTAAGTGTTGAAACTTATCAAACACTTGCGCGCCGACTTAATTCCTTCAATATAACTTGCGTGTCCCTCTTCTGGAAGAACCTCAAGAGGATGGTAAAGGGTTTAATAAAGAGTCGCTCAAGTTTCTCAACTCTGGTTGAAAATCGCGCAAGTATCCCTCATGTCGCGCAAGTGTACTTGCGCGACCAATACTTGCGCGCCGCCGCAGGACTTGCGCGACTTTTAATACTTGTGCGCCCCTATCTTTTTGGGTGCCCATCTTGCCCATTTTACCCCTCTTAAGCCATTTCACCTTTCCTATTCAAGATTCAGTCTTCAAGATACTCTTCAAAGCCATTTATGGCATGATTTCTTGATTTGACATCCTTGTCTGAAAGGAATTCTGTGAAATATCTCTCAAAACATATTGATTTAAACATCTTTATGTCACCAAAGATTGAGAGTTCATTCATTCAACCTCATCCTTTAAGATGAGAGAATCCTAACCTGGGTCTCCTTTTCAGGAATAATCCCCAGTTACAAAACCTCTAACTTGGGCATCTTCCTCAGGAGTAAGCCCCAATCAAGTCCTCTAAATCTTGAGCATCTTTCTTAAGAATAAGCCTCAACCTCAAATATGGGCATCCTCCTCAGGAGTAAGCCCCAAACCTTAATCCCTAACCTGGGTCTCCTTTTCAGGAATAAGACTCAGTCATAACCTTGGGCTTCCTTTTTAGGAGTAAGCCCCAAGTCCCCTAACCTGGGTCTCCTTTTCAGGAATAAGACTCAGTCATAACCTTGGGCTTCCTTTTCAGGAGTAAGCCCCAAGTCCCTTAAAATTTCTCTTAACCAGTCCCAATTTACCTTTGATTTGGGTTTCCTTTTCAGGATTAAAACCTAATCATAAGTCCCCTCCTAACTTAGGCATCCTCCTTAGGAGTAAGCCCCAAGATTAGAGTATTCAAATCTCCATGAAGCACATATAACTTTATGGACCCTGTTCATGGATTTTCTCCCTAAAAGTAAATCCTAAACCTTCATCTATCTGGGCAGTCATCCATACATAAGCCCCAAACAAATTCTTATGATTGCATCCTTCATGGCACAATTGTCTAATTTTTACCAATACCTCTTGTTTCTCACACCGAGCATGACTCACGTGAGCTTAGAGTGTAAAAGTAATTATGAAATTCATCTTTGAGCCATCAATCATAAACATCATCTAATTCTCGAACTACGTGGGTTCTGATTCCTTTTCCAAAACAAAGGATACGTAGGTAGCCCATTTATGGGTTCGATCCCAACTTTGAAATAATCTCAGTCCTTCTGAATGACTATAAACTTCAAGTGCCCCACTGAGTGGCTTTAAAACCAGCCTGGTCATCATAAATGACCAAGAGACTTTTATATAAATGTTTTGAAGGATACCATTGACCAAGAATCTCTAAACAAATATAGATGATTCTCTATTGATGAAGAACCTCGAATACATATAAAAGATTCTCTAAATTTCTTGCATACTTGATCATTGATTGTTAAAATTAAAGGAAAACTCATTTTATACTTGGTAATGTAATAAGGATTCACGAACATAACTTAAATCTATAAAGAGAGTCCCGGAGTAGACAATAATTCCCCTCAAAAAGGTGTGATGAGTCCGACCTCCCATCCTCTCGACCAATGCAAATTCCTAAGCCTCATTAGCCCACAAGCTAATGAGCGCCTGCCTTTGGAAAGTAGGTCCAAACGGATGTGGAATCATTGGATGTTTCCGGTTCTACGAACAAACCCGTTAGAAACCGATCGGAACGTTTGAATCTCCCGTCCGGGAGGTCATCCCCGGATTCCGTGCGAAACAAAAATGGTGAACCCGACGTGAATCCTTAACCAAGTTAAAGTGATGTTCTTCTTATCTGTTAGGCCCCTTGGTCCAACAAGGCAATCATTGACATATGATCATCCAAAAGATGCAGTAGCCGGATTCATCTTGATTATGTCTGTTACATGGAACAGGCACTCTTTTTTTTCAAGATCTTCTACAAAAATGGCTTTCCTTAAGTTCACCCCTGTGAATACTGCTGCTGGGAACACCTCTACTGTGAGGTCTACTGCTGTGAAAACCAATGCTGCTACTCCTACTGGAACATCATCCTCTCTGAGGATGACATCACCAACTCAGCGTCTTCAACGCTGTGTTTCAAATGCACTGGTTAAGGAGTACCGTCGCAACGGTACTATCCCAACTTTGGAGGCCGCTCGTCAAGCCCTCCAAGTTAACAATTCTACCTGGTCGTCCGGACAACGACGACCAACAATCAAGAAGCAGGCGGTGCTGACTACCGTCTCTAACCGTTTCGGGTCGTTATCCCCGGAACGCAGTTTCCACTCACTCCCTTACTCCGAGTAAGTGAATGAGCAGGTCCCGCAGGACCTTAATTCAAAAAGACAGGAGTCCTTCTCAAGGGCTCCCATCAACAATCGCCGCCAGACTCGTGCGGTAGTGCGCCCTCAACATGATGAGGGTACCGGCTCCAGGCATTCATCTCAGGTTCCTCGAACCCGAGCAGGCAAGATGAATCACCAGATACGGAATCCAGTTAACAATAGGCAGGTTGTCATCCCTGCCATCTCCGGAGAAGTCCACCAACCTAACTTGGTGGCAAATAACGAGCAGGCATACACACCTGTCCGTTTTAATCCCGCTGTCCAGCAGACTCGTCTGGCAGCATCAAGCCGATCCCGCCAGGCAATTCCGGCGGAGTACCATAGGCAGGAACATACACCTGCTTATACATCAGCAGTTAGTCAGCAGGCTCGTCTGACTACATATGATGGATCTCGTCAACCGCGTTTGACGAAGTGTAATCAGCAGGCACATACACCTGCTAATACTAATCAGGCCTACCAACAGTCTCGCTTGGTAGCACCCGGAGAAGTCAGTCGGAAAGTCCCGACGACAAACAGGAGGCAGACTAAACTCTCTACCTCCACACTTGAGTACTGTCAGAATTCACTGACAGGAAAAGGAGGACAGGAGCAGGCACATACACCTACTCCAAGCCCGGAATGGACGTATATCCCTGTTCCGGCGGCTGAAGTCACCAAGCATATTTTATCAATGGTGAAAGAGCAGAAGCAAATTCCTGCTCATATTCTGGATGCTTGCCAGGATATCATAACATCTTCAGCATCATCTCAGGGACAGACACATAAATCTATCCCTAGCAGTGGAGTGACACATCAACTATTCACTCCATAACAGACACACACATCTGTTCCAGTCCAAGAGGGTTATGGGGCATACTCCCCCATATCATACGGACAACCAAGTCAGGCACATACACCTGATTTGAGCGATGATTGTCAGCCTAACCTGACCATCTTTCCTGATCAGGCACATACACCTGCTCAGAGCAATCACTTTCGTCATCAAGTGGTTTCTAAAGCGAGTAAGAAGGCATCTAAGAAAAAGATCCGCCCAGCACAGTCAGGAGATCAAAGGACAATTTGTAACCAAGCCTTGCTCGATGCTGGAGTTCTTGAAGCCCTCAGACATTTATCTGTTGGTATTCAAGATTCTACTCCCTCAGTTCCCAATAACAGGAACATTAATCCCGAAGGTCTTCAACAGACACTTCCTCATGAAGACTTGCTTCATGAAAATTCGGTCAATCTTGAAGTTTCTTCTTCAGATGAGAGCCACATGAACCCTCTGTGTGGTCAGAAGACCAAGGAGCAAGAGATTTCGTCTTTTGCTGTAACCCATCATGAAGGTCCTCCTCATGGTGATGAACTTCGCTGCGAAAGTCCTCTCCGCAGTAGTGATTCACATTGTCTCGAAAATTCTTCAGAAGGCAATGTAGTGCCGAGAAAGCCCTCTTATCTTGAGGCACTTGCAAACGTAAAACCAGTCATGTCTGAGGCTTTACTATCGGCAGGTGAAACTCTTTATCCATCAGAAGATAGCTTGGGGTTCAGGTTATTCTCCGAACCTTCCCTGGGTCATTCATCTTCCAGCATGAATAGTGATTCCTCTACCAATCTTGTTGAATCCGATGAAGCAACAAGGAAACACCAACTCTGGTCCAAACAGGTAGAAGAATCTTCATTTAATGATAAAGAGGAAATGCTGAACATGAGGAAAAAACTGGCAAAAGGTGAAGTACCAGTCATGTTTTGGCCTTTGGCTGATTCCCAGTATGACATTCCAAAGATGTTGACGGATGATGGAATCCATGACATTCGTCTCAACATATGGAAGACTCTTTGTCAATTGAAGAAGAAGGTATTATCTTACGATGAATATGAAAATCATCTTAAGATAATAGAAGGGTTACAACGCCAGATTGATTTGGCATCTCTATCAGTCTCTCGGTATCTGAAGGCTGAAAAGCAACAGAGAACCCTTCAACGTTCATGCCTTGGCGCGCTGAGAAAATTGCGTCAGTTGATTTCCAATGCTCCATCTAATGTTCATATCAGAGGATGGGGTGTTCACGGAGCACTACATTTCACAGTGCTTTCCGGTCAGCAAAGCCCGCCGAAAATGGTCTCATGCAATGTTATTGCCCATGGCCGGCCACAGTCAATGGGCTTTGTTCGTAATCAAAATCTTGCTCGAGATCAAGCTTCAACTATTTCCTCTCAAAATCAAGTATATAGAGAACAGGTTGTTGAATTGCTCCTACATCAAGCAGGCGAGAATATTGCACAAGCCTCTCGTCTAGAGCAAACACGTCATCAAATGACAGAAGTTTCGGAAATCATCCAACGGTTTGTTGAACCAGGTGATAAAAGTGGATACAGGTTAATGCATCCAGCTAATTTCCGAACTAAGATTCGCAAGATCAAGAGAGATTTCAAGAAGATCTCAGACATAGCATGTCAAGAGACACCCCAGCTTGCCAGACTGGGGACTTCTCTAACCCAACCCTCAGAGTCAACAAATGGGATTTGAGGAGTTGAGCGGAAGCAGCAGGAACATCCCCAGTCCACCGGACTGGGGACCTTTTCAAATCCTCAATCCCTCCCTTAGAGAAAGTCAGTATTCTCTCGATTAGGGAAGAAGCCTCAAGAGGAACGAAGAGCCAAGCTATCAGGAGATTCTCTCCAAGTGACGGTTCACAAAGAAATTCCTGAGGGATCAAATCAACGGAATTCCATGTTTCATCATGGACATGGAAGAAGACAATATCACAGAAATGTTGATAGAAAGGATTCTATGCAATATGCATCCATTAATGTCATCAATGCCGTTGCTGCTGATTCACCAGATGAGGCTCAATCAGAGGGATCAGACGAAGAGGTTCCTGCTCAAGAAGTTGCGCACACGGACCTAAATGAAGAAGGTGTGCGCACACGTAATCAAAGGCTTACCCAAAATCTGGGTATTCCTTCAAGTAACCCACTTCCCCCTCTCCGAAAAGGATCCAATAAGGGGAAAGGAAAGAATCAGGTTACTTCTCACCCTTCCTCTGAAGGAGGTCAATCGCTCTCATTAGAGCAAAGGTTTGTACAACAGGAGGAAGAAATGAAAGAATTAAGAAGGTTGAATGCAGAGCTACTTCAGAATAGTCTTCTTCTTAAGAATGCTGAAGTCCGACAGCCGAAAGAATTCGTTGTAACTACTGAGATAGATCAGGAATATCCTCCTTTATCAGTACACCCACAGAGGTCTAATCCTACGGGTCAAACACAACAACGGTTGGCAGCACTACCATTAGTTGCAGCACCAACCTCCACGGCTGTCCAAGCTCCATTCATTGCACCTACCCAAAACCAAGTTCAACCTGACATTTCTCAAAAGTTAATAACTACTATTGAGTCATTAACAGCTCGGTTAGAAACTATGGAAGGGAAACGGGCGCAAGTTCAACCTGAAAAGAAAGTTTACCCTGAATGGGTAGATTCAATTTCTCCTCCATCCAATTTTGGAAACCCTGTTTTCCCTACTTTCAATGGATCAGGCGACCCTGAACAACATTTGACGCATTACGTGTCTTGTTGTGATCCTATGATGGGAACTCCAGAGCAGCAAGAAGCAGTGACACTCAGATGCTTCGTGCGAACCTTGCAAGGACCTGCCTTTGTCTGGTATACAAGCTTGCAATCCCGGTCAATCATCGGATGGGAGGATCTTCGTCAAAAATTCCTTCTTCAGTTTAGCTCAACTTTGCCAAAAACGACAGTTTTCGATCTTACAAACTGTAAGCAAAGAGAGAATGAAAGAGTCTCTGATTTCATTGCTCGTTGGAAGGGGATAACATATTCCTTGAGTTTAGCACTCCCTCAGGAGGAATTGTTGCCAATCTGTGTGGCAAATTTGCGTGACGAATTACGCACGCCATTGATCCCTGTGAAATACACAGGAGGGTTTCGAGACCTTACTTCAATCGCTCAACAGATTGAAGATTCCCTTATACAGGCTAAGGCTAAATCTCGTGTAATTCCATCAGCTCCAAGAAGAAGAATGGGTAAAGCAGAAACTGCTACAGTTATGCTTAAACGGGCACCGCCCCATCAAACGGCACAGCCTAAACAGGCTAATCAGGCAGAGTCTTTATCAGACGAAGAGTTAATCTTTGGTTCTGTTTGATCTCAATGGATGGAGAACACATCACGACTCCAACTAATGCCAGATTTCTGAAGAAGTATTTTGTATAAACACAAAATATTGTTCCCAGAACCAAGACTTACAATTGGTTCATACAACAATGGTCCAGTATGACCTTAAACTGCACAATGGTCCAGTATGACCTTAAACTGCACAATGGTCCAGCATGACCTTAAACTGCACAACGGTCCAGTATGACCTTAAACTGCACAAAGGTCCGGTATGACCTTAAACTACACCATGGTCCAGTATGACCTTAAACTACAACTTCGTCCAACATGACGTTAAACTGTGTCACCTTCAATGTCCGAGATGACATTAAACTAAATTTTGTCCCTGCAACATGACATTAAACTGTGCAGCACCAATAGTCCTAACTACAAGACTTTAAACTGCATAGTCCCTGATTTTGTCCTACATGACAATAAACTGTATGGAAGTTCCTATATTTTGTCCGAGATGACATTAAACTATATTTTGTCCTAGCGACATGACATTAAACTGTGTGGCACTTTCATCGTCCAGCATGACGTTAAACTGTGTTAAGTCCCTTATTGTCCTACATGACACTAAACTGTATTCTGTCCGAGATGACATTAAACTATATTGTGTCCTAGCAACATGACATTAAACTGTGTGGCACTTCCAACGTCCAGCATGACGATAAACTGTAAAAAGATCAGAACTGATATCCTCATATTGATTCACTTTAGTCTTAGCTACATGACTTTAAACTGTACAGCACCAGATCGTCCTTGCTATATGACGTTAAACTATACAGCAATGGTCCAGTATGACTTTAAAACTGCAACTTCGTCCAGCAAGACGTTAAACTGTGACGTCCTAACTACATGACGCTAAACTGTATAAAAGTCCCTCACGTCCGGAAAGACGTTAAACTATATAATCTCAAAAGTCCAGTACGACATTAAACGGCACCATTCACGGTCCATTCATATGACCTTAAACTATTCGCACTTTCGTCCAACATGATGTTAAAATGGTACACTCTTTTGTCCTTACTGCATGACATTAAACTGCACAGTCCCCCTTTTTCGTCCAATATGACGTTAAACTATTTTATCCCCATCGTCCTAACTACATGACGCTAAACTGTATAGAAAATCTTTGGTATGTCCTACATGACATTAAACTGTACATCGTTAAGGTTGTTATTACCTCTTGTTTCTCACACCGAGTATGACTCACGTGAGCTTAGAGCGAACATCAACCATAACACTCCCTTTGGGCCACTAACCATGTGTAAGTCCCAACAACATTTTTTTTTTATTATTAGATCATTGTCCCCAAAAACAATTTGATCATTAATTCATTCTTTAATTGAACTACACAGACTTTGATCCTTGCCCTCCAGGCTGGGTATGTAGGCAACCTCCCAAGGTTCAAGCCCAAAAACAATCTCTTCACATCGGTTCACCACCATCTCATATGATGTTGATTTGTGAAACCACCCCTGAAATCAATATCTTTACATTGATTCATTTTCGTCCTTGTTATACGACGTTAAACTATACAACACTTTTGTCTGGTACAACAATAAACTACAATATTCTTTGATTTCCTCATTTGAGAGAGAACTATTATTGACATTGATTTTTCAATCATAGTTTTTCGTTTTCAAAAGACTACGCGCATACATGGTAATGCCTGAACTTTTTATCTTAGGTTAAACCATCATTGCACTAAAGTCCCCTTTCACCCTTCACATGTACGAACCAAATTTGTACAAAGGGTAATTCTAGAACTACGTGGACTTGATTCCCATCCTTATGGGATACGTAGGAACATTCGAGTGTCCCTCGAATCCAGTCCCAAGTCTTTTGGGCCTAACCCCAAATTTCACTTTCAGTCCCTTGGCTGAAAAGTCCTCATGAAAACACACACTGTGTATTCATTATTATGGTCCAAATTCTATGACCCTAAACTAAGATCACTCATCCTTTCGTCCTGCACGACGTTAAACTGCATTTCAAGAACTACGTATGGCTTGATTCTCATTCTTATGAGATACGTAGTGAAGTCCAAAATTTCAAATCAGGACCCAGCCACAACATGATTATGGTTTTCATTGACCTATGTATCTCTACATACATTGGACAACACCCATATTTATGTGTTATAATCCTAACTTGAAAATATTTTCAGATCTTCATAACCCTTTTCATGACTTCTAGTCACAAAAATGTCAAACTTCTGAGAATTCTTTTGCCTGACTATGCAGCACGTGCCCATAGGTGGCCTTGCATAAACAGTCCACATAAAAGACTTGTCAGCCAAAAGATGCTATTTTATTTGACCATGCAGCCAATGCCCATAGGTGGCCCTGCATGGTTTTAACCCCCTAACGGGTTTGTTAAATAATAGTAACTTCATTCTTGGGAAGAATGCCTCTTTTGTTCTTATTTTTCTTAAACGACAGTATGTAGGGATCCGCAAAAATAGCCATCCTTAACATATTTGTCCCATATCCTTTTTCATGATCTGAAAGTATTCAAGTCTATGGTTTATTCTTCTTCCCTACGTTTGGGGCAGACCTTCGTAGGAGTGATATTCATCCAGTTCTTCGATATTCTTGTTTGGAAATATCTTCTCCATATTCAAGTACCTCTTTCCATACAACAAACTCTATGCTTTAGAAAATTTGAATCTCCATAAACTTTCACTGGCTTTTAGCACTAGGAAAGTAAATTTCTGAGAGTTCTTTTGCCTGACTATGCAGCACGTGCCCATAGGTGGCCTTGCATAAACAATCCACATAACAGACTTGTCAGCCAAAAGATGCTATTTTATTTGACAATGCAGCCAATGCCCATAGGTGGCCCTGCATATTTCAACCCCCTAACGGGTTTTGTTAAATAATAGTAACTTCATTCTTGGAAACTACTTTTTCTAATGCCTTTTAGCTCTTTTTCATATTATTCCTCAGATTCAAATATTCTTAAACCATAGTTTACATATTTTCTCTCATACTTGAGTATGGTAATTTGTTTTCAGATAAAGTATCAAGGAATTGAATCCATTTTAATCCATTTTCGGTCAAAGCTATTTCGACCTTAAACATTAGCCCCTTTATGTCCGACATGCATGACTTTAAACTGCCCACACAAAAGACAAAGGAACTCTGAATAAAAGTCAAGTTCCAGCACACTTGCGTGCTCCCCTCTGTGCCCTGAAGATTTGCGCCCCCCTTTTCCTTTGAAGGTATTCAATTTCCTTAGAGTCAAATCCTCATTTCTTTCCGGATCCAACTCTAAGGGGGGACTTTTGTTGACGCTCCTTTCGTCACAGAATCTAAAGATCGGAAAAGGGAATATCTGATCTCAAAGTGATTCATCCTTTGAAGAAACATCAAAAATCGACAAAGGGATGAACAAGGAGAACATTTCCCATAGGTCGCGCAAGTTCCCTCATGGTCGCGCAAGTACACTTGCGCGCCGACTAGTGGTCGTGCAAGTACTTGCGCGACACCTTATGGTCGTGCAAGTGACTTGCGCGACCTAAGTGGTAACCGCCCGGTAACCGCCCGGTAACCACCCAGGGTCTTCTTTTGCCTATAAATAGACCCTGTGGGCCCCCCATTCAAGAGGATCTTTTCCTAGAAACTCGAATTGAAGCTCCCGACGCCCAAGTCTCTTCTCAAAGCTTCCAGAACACTTCTAAGGTAATTTCTTACCTAGAATAGAAGATCTAAAGGGAAGAAGGAAGGCCTAAGTGTTGAAACTTATCAAACACTTGCGCGCCGAATTAATTCCTTCAATATAACTTGCGCGTCCCTCTTCTGGAAGAACCTCAAGAGGATGGTAAAGGGTTTAATAAAGAGTCGCTCAAGTTTCTCAACTCTGGTTGAAAATCGCGCAAGTATCCCTCATGTCGCGCAAGTGTACTTGCGCGACCAATACTTGCGCGCCGCCGCAGGACTTGCGCGACTTTTAATACTTGCGCGCCCCTATCTTTTTGGGTGCCCATCTTGCCCATTTTACCCCTCTTAAGCCATTTCACCTTTCCTATTCAAGATTCAGTCTTCAAGATACTCTTCAAAGCCATTTATGGCATGATTTCTTGATTTGACATCCTTGTCTGAAAGGAATTCTGTGAAATATCTCTCAAAACATATTGATTTAAACATCTTTATGTCACCAAAGATTGAGAGTTCATTCATTCAACCTCATCCTTTAAGATGAGAGAATCCTAACCTGGGTCTCCTTTTCAGGAATAATCCCCAGTTACAAAACCTCTAACTTGGGCATCTTCCTCAGGAGTAAGCCCCAATCAAGTCCTCTAAATCTTGAGCATCTTTCTTAAGAATAAGCCTCAACCTCAAATATGGGCATCCTCCTCAGGAGTAAGCCCCAAACCTTAATCCCTAACCTGGGTCTCCTTTTCAGGAATAAGACTCAGTCATAACCTTGGGCTTCCTTTTTAGGAGTAAGCCCCAAGTCCCCTAACCTGGGTCTCCTTTTCAGGAATAAGACTCAGTCATAACCTTGGGCTTCCTTTTCAGGAGTAAGCCCCAAGTCCCTTAAAATTTCTCTTAACCAGTCCCAATTTACCTTTGATTTGGGTTTCCTTTTCAGGATTAAAACCTAATCATAAGTCCCCTCCTAACTTAGGCATCCTCCTTAGGAGTAAGCCCCAAGATTAGAGTATTCAAATCTCCATGAAGCACATATAACTTTATGGACCCTGTTCATGGATTTTCTCCCTAAAAGTAAATCCTAAACCTTCATCTATCTGGGCAGTCATCCATACATAAGCCCCAAACAAATTCTTATGATTGCATCCTTCATGGCACAATTGTCTAATTTTTACCAATACCTCTTGTTTCTCACACCGAGCATGACTCACGTGAGCTTAGAGTGTAAAAGTAATTATGAAATTCATCTTTGAGCCATCAATCATAAACATCATCTAATTCTCGAACTACGTGGGTTCTGATTCCTTTTCCAAAACAAAGGATACGTAGGTAGCCCATTTATGGGTTCGATCCCAACTTTGAAATAATCTCAGTCCTTCTGAATGACTATAAACTTCAAGTGCCCCACTGAGTGGCTTTAAAACCAGCCTGGTCATCATAAATGACCAAGAGACTTTTATATAAATGTTTTGAAGGATACCATTGACCAAGAATCTCTAAACAAATATAGATGATTCTCTATTGATGAAGAACCTCTAATACATATAAAAGATTCTCTAAATTTCTTGCATACTTGATCATTGATTGTTAAAATTAAAGGAAAACTCATTTTATACTTGGTAATGTAATAAGGATTCACGAACATAACTTAAATCTATAAAGAGAGTCCCGGAGTAGACAATAATTCCCCTCAAAAAGGTGTGATGAGTCCGACCTCCCATCCTCTCGACCAATGCAAATTCCTAAGCCTCATTAGCCCACAAGCTAATGAGCGCCTGCCTTTGGAAAGTAGGTCCAAACGGATGTGGAATCATTGGATGTTTCCGGTTCTACGAACAAACCCGTTAGAAACCGATCGGAACGTTTGAATCTCCCGTCCGGGAGGTCATCCCCGGATTCCGTGCGAAACACATACCTAAACATCACATTACAATTTCAAGCATAAAATATAACATAGATTTCCTTTGATAATTCCATTATTATCCTAGCTAATGACTGCTTTTAAATCATAATACTCTTCTTAGAATCCTATGAAAATAAAACATAAAAAAGGGGTGATCTCAGATGCTTAGTAAGGGTAAATAATATAGTGGAAGCTATCATAAATAATCACAAACATTTATGGAAATGTATATAATTGAAACACAAGACATTTAAATATAAACTTCAGCATAATATGGAAAAGATAAATCAAATAATTCCATTTAATTATTCACATGGATATTATAGTATTCCAATAATCACATGTAACATGAATAACTAAACTCATAATGATGAAATTCATAATTTCGATCGTCTTAACCATAAATTAAAGGCCTCTTGCCAAGACCCTAAATATAAATTTTGTCAATGCCTTATGCCAGGATACTAGTTTTTCTCATGAGACCTACCGATGCATCGAAGAGCTATAGTGGGCCCAACACATCACTTACTTGGTCCAAAGCATTCCTCAAATGAAAATAGTGAAACATAACATAATAATTCGTATTAAAACTAGCATTACGAAATGTCAATACTTTATCCATAAACCATGAATGGTATAGAAATAGCACATCCATAGTCAAACATATCATAACTCATTCAATACAATATGGAAGATTGTAAAACAATAAATCAACCTCAATCAAGAATAATATCCAATAAAGGATGTTGACATTGATGCTAATAATTAGTAAAACTCATTGAGAGAAATATCCCTTTTCATGAAATCATTTAAAAGTCATACAGTTTATAAAATAATTCATTTAAAAGATGTTTTTGAATCAAATTGTCCAATAAAAATTTGAGAGTTTTGAAGTTAATTAACATTTTAAAACAATTATGTCCATATAAATAAACCCTTATAATAATTTTTAAAGCATGGACATTAATTTAAACTATTTAGAAAAAACTAAATCTTTAAAACATTTAAGATGATGTTCTAGTTAAAGAGTGCATTCCATAAAACCATAAATGAATCATATTTTAAATTTTGTTGAATGAACAATAAAGTAGACATAAAATTCACTTTATAATCCTTTTATATTCAAATAAATAGTTATATTAAATAATATCATTTATGTTGAAATAGAGAAAGGATTAATTATTCAAACATTCAAAGCGTCCCATACCACTTTGAACATTTAAGTCATAGGTCTGATATATTCAAATGAATCTATAAATACAAGAAAGATAAATCTATTCCTGATATTAAATACAATAGAATAATTAAATAAACCACACATAAGAAATAAGTGGTTAACATGGCTTATATCTCATGAATATTAAAACTGAGATAGAATTCTCGTACCTTATACTTTCTTTTAGTATAGGGTATGTTTAACCTCCTGTATCATGACCATAATATGTTTTTAAATTATACCAGAACTATATTCCTATTTATGATATCATACATGATTCATTTTTGACATTATACTACCCATTTAATAATAATTTTCATTTTAATGTAACATTTCAGATAATAATCGCTTTCTTTATCATAAATGTTTTAACATGTTTTTCTTAATCGAAACACTTATATCACGATTTACTTACTTCCAGGATATAAAACAATGTTTATATATCAAATATATTCAGAATATAAATATGTATAATATATAGATATATGAAATTCAATACACCGTTTATGGAGACGGTAGGCCATACATATGCATAAACGATGTTTCTGTTTTCATATCGTATTGAATGGAAGTGAGTGAATGAGATATATGTAAATACATATGTATATATATACATGTACATATATATTTCCAATAGAATTATTATCTCATATAGTAAATACTTATTAATAATATATATATTTATAATCATCATTGAATGGTGAACGTGGAAATGAATCTCATCGCGTCGTGGAGACGGTAAGCCGTACATACACACGAACAACGATATCATTTCATTATTAATAAAATGGTATAGAATTGTATGGTATAATAATTATACTTAAAAATTATCATGTTATTTTCATTATTTATATACATAATACTCATCATTATATCCTTCAAAAAAACCATAATTTGAATAAGAAATTACACCATAGCGTGGAGACGGTAAGACGTACATACACACGCATTGTGATATTTTTATACATAAGATAGATAGAATAATAAATATGGTTTTCTATAATTATAATAACATATAATATTGTATAAGGAACTGGATTTATTAATTTATTAAGGAAAAAACAAATAAAGATGAATTATAAGAAGAAAATAACATTCAAAGAGGTGATAAAATAATTACCTCTTCTTAGGGTCCTTCCTTTTGATTTGAACAAAACTGATCCTTATGTTGGATTTATGATCAATGTAAGGCCATTAGGTTGAATTTATGGTAGTTTGGTGGATATTTGAGAAGTGTTTGGTTGAACCAAATGGCTTTGGAGGTGTGAATTAAAAAAAATGGAGGTCCCCTTTTATAAGAGGGGTGAGGGGCACTTTAGGAAAAGCGTAAAATATTAATTTATTATAAAATGATTTTCGGTTTATAATAGCTATAAATTGATTTATTTAGAGGATAATATGGTGATGGTACTAAATCCTCTCAACCAATAGGTTTTATACGTCTTTAGTTCACCATATTAACCTTATCTTTTAGATTTAACCCTTAGTTAGATAATTTAACTTTTACCATGGATTCTTATATTTTTATACTACGTGGTTAATATAGTTACTATAAAATGCCAAAATAACCTCATGTGATTCATTAATGACCTATGTAACATTATCTAAGTCATTTGGATGAAAATTATATTTTTAGGACTGTTATATAATTTAATAAATTAGTAGTTTTTTAAATATATTTATGTCATTTTTGAAACAATTTAGTAATTGGTTTTCTGTTAAAGTCATAAAAACTTGATTCCTTCATGGAAAATACATGTATTAAACCCTAATATGTAATATTAACCTAGGAAATTTCTTTTATGGAAAAAATAGTTTCAATTTATATTAATTTTAACATTTATATTATCATTTATTTTAATATTTCATTAATAAGGTAATTACCGCCTCTTTATTGTGTCATAAATAAATTTAATTATTTAATGTCTAAAAATTATAAATAAAATACCAAGATGTTTGGAAACTTTTTATATTTTTAATGAATATTTATAGTTGAATTTATCTTATGTATAACCCTACAAAAAATGGTATAGTTATTAAAATTTTAATTTAACACTTTTAACTTTTCTTTAAATAAAATATAATAAATGTCCTAATCTGACCCACATGGATCAAAAAGGATCCTATTTTAGTCCAAACGATAATTTTGGTCTAAACACACCTATCCAATAGAATTAGGACATGTTTTGGGTTAATTTTATATTGTTATAATATTATTTTTACCATCAACTACCCTATTTACTATTAACCACGGTAAATAAAATTCAAAAGTTACTATTCAAAAAAATGCATCCTATTGAACCAAATTTTACTTACTAATGAAAATTTTTTCTATTTTATTTTATAAATTCATTTCATAGAAGCAGTAAAATTATGTTTTATACAAATTTGCAAATGTGCCAAGAAGATGGGTAAAAGAGGTTAAAAAGTTCAATAAAATTATATATATATGTATAATCCTATTATAAAATGAATCAAATGAATTAAAATAGAATACTATAGGTATAATATATCTATTTTTACTATAAAATAAATTTTAATTTGAAATAATTACTTAAATAAAAATTCAGTTTTAAACAATTACGCAGAGTTTTTCACTATTCATCAAAAATGAAAATTTTCAGAAAAATACCAAGAATTCACTATAAACTAATATTGATATTCTAAATTCAAAAAATAAGTCAAGTTCGCCAAATTAAATTTATAATCATGTTTAAAATTAATTTTATTCTTGTTCACAAAGGACAAAAGAATTAGTTCCTTTATCAAAATAATACTTATATTTTAATGAAACATATACATTTCCTTATAAATATGGTTTATTTATGTGAAAAAATTATAAATAACTATTAAAATTTATTTTTTACAATTTGTATTAATATATTTAATTTTTATTTTATAAATATATCATTTAAATAAATATAATACAAATGTGTTGTTTCACAGAAACTCAATCTTGCAAATAATACAAGCCAAGTAAGTGTTGCGTGCAGTATAAGCTATTGAATTACTTTAAAGATATAACTTACTATTAAATATTAGGGTGTTTCATATACCACTTCTAAAAATTTCCCAAAATAATAGTAGGGTGAGATTCCAAAATTTGATAATAGTAAATCACCTCATATAAAGGGATCTAGATCTCACAAAGACAAGGAAAAATATCCATTAAATAGTCTTAAAAATATCTGTAAGAGGTGCCTTTGAATGGATATTATTTGAGAGAAAGTGAATGAATAATAATAATAATTAAGAGGAACATTTGAATTTATGTAGGTTTTATAAAAACTATAACCATGATAAAAATATATGTGTTATACATAAATAATTTATATTTTCACAAAAACCATCTAATAATAGGGGATTAAACACTATAATGGGATAAAATTATCCAAATTTCAAAAACTCACACAATATATCTCTCATATCTATCAACTAATAAAACCCCTATCAACCACCCACCCTATATAACTGAATAAAGACAATTAAAATATGTTTGGAACCATGATGTTGTATTACAAATCCTAAAATTCATAAAGAAATATGATCTAAACCCATGGAATGATAAATAATGACACCAATAAATGTTGATCCACAAAATCGGCCACCTCATGATCCATGCTAAAAAATTGATAACCACAACTCAAATCCATGTCCTTCCTTTCATCCTGACCGACCCCAAACCAAAATCACAAAACAACCAAAGTATTACAACACACGAACCACTAAAAAGGAATAATTAAGGAATCCAAACCTATAATCCTTTGGTATAGTGAACACACCACACTATAACGTGGAAAATAAAATGAAAATATGTAAGGTCTTACAATTTACCAAATGAAATCCACTCAAGAACACCACATCATTTCCAAACCAACCAAGTTGTATCTAGACTCCAATTTTACAATACATGGTAAAAATCATTCCCCAAACCATAACACAACCTCTCCCAACTATAATTCCAAATATAATTCCATTTATGTCCCCTATACATATCTTAATGCTTTCATCCCATGAAACAAAAAATGTAATAGGTCAGAAAATTATCATATGTTATAGTGGGCATGACTTCTGAAATGGAAAAACCCTTCTTAATGTGGCTATTTTAGTTCTTAAGTAGCCAAAAGTTTATGTTTTTCTCTCTGAATCCCTCCATACCTCCTCTAGACGCTTCTAGACGCCTCTATCACGAGATAAATACATTGTAAAGGTCCATGAAGGTCCATTTCCATAATATATCACATTAATAAACTATTTACACTATTTTTATTAATTTAATGGTGTACATGGCCATCTGATTTACTCATGAACCCATTTCATATGGTCATGCGCAATTTTCCTGGATATTTTGAATTGATAAATACTTAAATACATAGAAATTACATGGGCTCTAAATAGATCATCCATAAGATTCAATTGATAAGTGATATTTGATTAATGAATATAATAATTTCTAAATTTAATATCTTAATATTACTGAAAGGAAATATGACAAACCCTACAAATTTAACCATGACCTAATAAGGAAGGGACAATGTTGCATATGGAAAATAATGAGTGGATTAGAGATCATTGATATACATTGTTTAATATCACATAAGTTATTCCATAAATATAGTAATTTATAGAGCCATTATGTGTTGTGTTTATATTTTTTTTCCACCCATCTCTTATTTTTTAAAAATTTAATTCATTAGATATTTATTGAAATGTATCTTAGGGTCATTTTCATACCCCTCCTAATATTAACATACATGAAATATATTGGTTCACAAGATACATGAATCGGGTACACATATAATAACTGATAAATTTAATCAACTAGATGGTAGTCCATTATTATGAATCATCATTACAAGTATTTTCACACTAAAAAATTTCAATTCCACATAAATGGTGTTGATGTGAATAAATCTATACAAAATAGTGGTATTGGTTGTCCATTTGTCGATGAAGGAAATTATTATAAATCATTGAGGGGTATCATTGAATATAACTACCATGATGGATTCAAATATATATTAATAAAGTATGATTGGGTTGATCTCATAGATGTAATGAATGTTTGTGTTTAAAAAATTTAATAATATATCATATAAAGATGATAAAACAAGAAAACGATCCTTTATATTGGCATCCCATGATAATATGTTTTACTTTATTTGAAATGATTCGGTGAGAAAAGTGGTGATGAAATGTTTAGAAGCGATGTTTTTATCATTGAATCTGAGGAGCCTAATATTATTTATTTTCCTCTGAAAATTCTTGACCTAATCACTATATTTTTTGAGATAATTATATTCAAGGGTGTATGGAGATAGTTTAAGGTGATATAGTTGATATACATGATTAGGGAATGGTTTTTCATAAATATTTTTGGGTTATATATATATATTGAGTTTATTAAAATTATTTTTTAATATTTATCATAAAATAACTAAATATAAATTTATTTTACTTCCCTAAGAACATATATTTTATATAACAATTAGAGTGATCCTTCTATAATTACAGGTGTATTTTATTTCAATTTTATCTTAATTTAATTAAAATATAGGTACATAAAATCTCTTATTAGTGTCAATTTTTCTAAATAAAATCATTGTTATTGTTTACTGTATTATGATTTTGTAGTAGGATGTGGTGTATCTTTTCGTAGATATGACAGGCCCAATAAAGAGGTTTGATATTGGAATGTAGGAGCATTACTGAATGAATTATTTGATGAAACCATTCATCTAGTTTGAGTGGGTGTGACTAAATTGATTCACTATTCCGGATATATGAAATAATACCCCCATATATTCCCACTAAAGATTCATGGTTGGGAATATTTTCCCTATGATACAATTAATAAATTATATATGGTGGTTAGAATAAGATGAAAATTTAGATTTTCATGATATTCTTTATATTATTATTATTGTGGCTAAGGATAATGTTTTTGGAATAGGATAATTTGATGACTTATTATAATAATTATTTACTTGTATATATTTATAAATACCAAATTTTTGGGAAAATATCTAATGAAATGGTGAAATGGGATCACTTGAAACCATTTTCGGGTGTTCCAAGCATCTTATAGTGAGTCTGACCAAGAATTGTTTCCAACAAGTGACATGATATGCTTTTCTACTAGTCAATTGAGGCAGAAATGATTAAGTTTATTTTCCTAGAATATGTGAATGATTTTAATATTTCATATGTTTAATAACTGAATATATTGAATTTAAACTGATTCTGGTCATTATTTAAATAATTGGTTACTAACTACAATGCTTTCTATCATTTTCATTCATCACATGCCACATCTTATGAATGGTGTAATTTTATAATTTTTTCCGTCAAATATTTAAAATTTTATAGTTTAACGTAAATATAGATTTATAATTATTGTTATGCATATGTAATTATATTAGGGAGGTTAGACCACTAATCAGATGTCTATGTGGATGAAATTTGCTCCTGATGATGTTAAAGTTATATTAATAATTTTGTTTTATTTTTTAGAAATTTATTTTATTTAAAATATTCATATTTTACATTAAATCAATATTTATATTTGAGGGGCATTTTTTTACATTGAGATACTACAACTGTTAAGGGATCGATGATATATTATTATGTCTGGAGATGAGATATTTAAGTGTTTCATAGGGTGTGATGGACATGGTTATTCTCTAACATGTGGAGTAAGTGTAATATATAATTTTGTTGTTAGAGAGGAGGTGACAGGTGCATGTATAGATGCATGGGTTCATATATTTGATGAAGAAGATACAATAATGTAGACTATGAATTGAAACATAGGTCATCAATTAGAGAAGGAACATAAATAGTATCTAGATGGATTATCATATATTTCATCATTAAAATATAAGGTGGTGATGCAATTCCCAGTTGATAATTAACAAGTTCAATCACACAATTAAACTAGAAAATAAATTATACTTACACAAAATTTCATTAATATCATTGTAATATATAATATTTATATTTTTTAGTCTCTCGATAGAGATATCGAGCAGTTTCATTAGTCTATAGTTTATCTGAATAATTTTCTTTTAGATTAATTTGGAATGTTCAATTATGTATTTCATATTAAATGATTCATTTTTAAGTATTTTTTTAGTTCAGAAATTGATTTAAATTTAAAATTCTTTATTTCCACATAGTAATGTTGGAGAAAAAACAAAATATTTGATCCTAAATTTTCATGAAAAAATAGCGACATTGATCATGGATTTATTTATAAAATGAATAAATGATAATTATGTTAATGTGACATGTAGATTGGTTAAAATGATTTAAAAAGTTTATTTAAATTAAAAAATAATTACAAACTACTGATTGGGTAAAAACCTAACATACTATCTTATATTTCCATGAAATCATAAGAAACATATTGTATATAATTTAATGGAATATGGGAATAGATAACACATAAACCCAACATGATAAGTGCATATAATAAATAGAAATTTTTTATAGATTTTTAAGTATTTAAAAACATTATTCAAAGGGTTAAATATTATAAAATGACCTCTTAATTTCATGAAACCATAGATTAATGACTCTATGATATTTTGTATCTAATTAGAATAAGTGATACATCAATATTATGTACGGTGTGCTCATAATGACTCAATGTGAATTTTATAGATTTTAATGTATTGGAAAACATGTTGAAATGGGTCAAAGACAAAAAACTACCTAAATTTCTTGTGAAATCATTTATTAATGAAGTCATTTTAATTTTTATCATATAAGAATAAAATTAATGTCATTCATATGTGATTTCTAGTTTTAATGACTGGAAAAACATTTTTAAAGTAAAATAATGATTAAAAAAAGTGATATTTACCATAAATATGGAAACAATATTTCACTGATTAAAATTATTTAAAATTTCCACCATTTAATTATTGACATGTAGGAATAGACATCCTATAAATCTAATTTTTTGTGTTCCTAAAATGATACAAAGTGAATCTTCATATATTTAAATGTCTAAAGATATGCATCAAATAATAAAAATATATTAATTGACAATAGAATTTCATAAAATAATTGTAAAATTTCCATTTAATAATTTGATACATGCATGAATAGATAAAATTTCAATATTATATTATATGTCCTTAGAATGATCAAAAGTGTGTTTTTAATGATGTAAAGGTACTAAAAATCTTTGTTGAAGTATGAAAACATAGAAAAAAACCTCATGTTATCATTATATCCTCGGAAAACACCCACTATTTTATTGGTGACATTTAGGAGTAGATTATTTTTCATTTTGGTATGCATAATGATCTAAATGATTGAAAAATAAGTGTTAAAGTAAAAAATTATTTAAAAAGAGTTATACTATCAAAACCTAGAAATTGATATCGGATTATCATGAATTCATGGGATAGTGAATTCCCACTTATTTTTTACATTTTGTAATATATGATTTTTCAATCTAACTCGTGGTTTGTTTTGATGCACTGAGTAAGTATTTTTACATATTTAAAAATATAAAAATATTTTTCCAATAGTTAAAACCTAATGAATAACCCAATATAGTTTTGAAACCATGGTAAAATGATTTTCAAATATTTTTTGGTATTTTATAATATAAAAAGAAATATTCTATAGTGTAATGGGTGGATAATGACTAAAAGTGTGTTTTTTATATTTAAAAGACTGTTAAACATTCGTCAAACGTATAAAACATAGAAAATGGATCTAGATTATAATAAAATTGTATAAAAATGGGAAATAATGGATTTTTTATATTTAGGAATTGATGGATGAAATTTATGAATTGTGGTATAGTTAGAATGACTGGATGTATACCTTTTGAGTAAAAATGATTAAAAAATTTTATGGTCAGAAAATATTGACCAAACATAGATAGATATGAAGCTATTGAAAAATTGGAAATAATTAATTAATGTTGTGAGATAAAGAGAAAATATGAATATAACATTGTATTTTTTTCAGAATTACTAAAATCTCATTTTAATAGATTCAAAAGTGTAAAAATGTGTGTCGAACTATCAAAATTTATAAATTATCATGAATTTTCATGAAATAAGAGGAAAATGATCATCAAAAAAAATTGGCACATATGAATAGACGATAATTCAATACAGTATATGGTGTTCTTGGTATGACTGATAATCTATTTTTAATTATTTAATAGTCTATGAAAAAATACTTCAAAGGATTAAAACATGGAAACATAATAAAAATTATTGTAATACTATTTTACAACTACATCCATTATATTTTTAGAATGCTGAAATATGATGAATGAAATTATAATCTGTTGTGTGGTCAAAATGGATGAAAAATAATTTAACAGTTAAAAATAACTAAAAATAAGTTATATAGTTACAACTAAGAAAAAGAAAGTTAATTTTCCTGAAATCATTATAAAATGAATAAATCAAATATTTTAGATATAGGAATATATAACACATCAATCCAGCATGTTATTTTCCTTGAATGGAAGAAATGGTGTTTTTAATTATTTAATATAAAAAAAACATGTTTCAAATTGTAAAATCCTAAAAAATAATAATATATTTTCATTAAATAATTGGATAATAAGTGTAAAATAATTATTGACATGTGGTAATATACAACATTTCAATCAAACATGATGTGTTCTCATAATAACGAAAATTAAATTTTAAAGATTTAAAAGTCTTCAAAAATGTGAATTAAATGGTAAAAACATAACACATGACCTATGAAAATTTTGAAATTATATTATAATATCTTTCTTTTAATTTTAATAATGTATAAACAAATGGTTTATCATTACATTGCATGGTGTAGTTGAAATAATTGAAAAAATCAATTTTATAACACAAAAGGATTAAAAGAAGTTATATAGTCAAAACCTAGAAAAGGACGTTAGATTTTCATGTCATCATAATAAAATTACCTCTGATTAATATTTTACACATAGGAATAGATTTAATATTGATCAAACTGTATATTTTTAGAGGAATCATTGATAGTGTGTCGTTATAGATTTAAAAATCAAAAAACATGTTTCAAACTGTAAAAACTTTCAAAATTATCCTGCATTATGACAAAAACATAGGATATTAAATATTGAATAATTTGGGACACGCATTCATAAAATTCATTTCAAATATATGATTGATGTGTTCTGAATGAAAAAAATATATTTTTAAAAACTTTAATGTCTTTAAGACATAAATAATTTGGTCAAAACATAGTGAAAACCTCTTACATTCATGAAATAATAAAAAACTTGCAACCATTTGATTTTTCAGATATAATAAGATATATAAATTCATTCTATTTTATAGTGTGGTTGAGATGATCAAACAAGTGGTTTTAAGGGAAAATAATTAAAAAAAGTTATACATTCAATGCTAATAAAATGACCTTATCATAACATGAAATCATTTTATAATGGTCACCAATTTGTAGCATGTAATTTTGGATTTACTTTTAGTGTGACTTGGAATTTTCTATGAATGATAGAAAGTTACTTAATATTGATTTTAATGTCTAGTAATCCATGTGAATTCATTAAAACATTGAAATTGGTCACAAATTTTCCTGAAATCATAAGTGAAATATCATCAATTGATTCATGATGTGTAGAAATAGATGACATGTCTATTCAGAATCCAGTGTTATTATAATGATTATAAGTGTATTTATAATGATTTAATATTCTTTAAATCCATGCTTCCAAGGTTCCAAACATAGTTAATGATCTTTAATTTTCATTAATCATAAAAAACAGTAGTTGTTTTATTTTTCATATCTACTAATGGATATAAATATTAGTTTTATAGGTATAGAAGTCTTAAAAAATGTGAATCAATCGTTAAAAACATAGTACATTGCCTTAAAATATCATGAAATCATAGAATAATAACTGCTAGTTAATTTTTGAATGTTCAGAGTAGAATTAATTTAATTCTAATTTGTGGAGTGGTAATACTGATCAAAAAAGGTTTTATTGTATTTAAAGGTCTCTAAAAATGTGTTTCAAAGGGTTAAAACCTAGAAAATGAAATCCAATTTTAAGGAAATGATAAAAAATGAATTCAAATTATGGTGTGTTATATTAGAGTATATAACAAGTTATTTCAATTTATGGGGTGGTCAGAGTATTAGAATAAAAAATTATATTGAAAAATGATAAAAAACAAGTGAGGTGATTAAAACATAGAAAATAACAATGAATTTTAAAAAAATCATAGTATAATGAATAATGATTAATTTTAAACATATAAAAATAGATCACATGTCAATAAATTATGGTCTTATAATCAAAATATTTAATTTAATAATTACTATTTAATGTTAATATTTTTTTGTAAAATATAATTGTTTATATTTTAATAATCAATTGGGTTTTATTTTTTAATTTTATATTATTATTCTCTAAAAAAAATTCCATTAAATTTAATGGGATTTTAGTTTTGAGATGGACGGAATATTTTAGATAATTAATTTATCATTGTTAGTTGTTATATGATTTTATAAATTTTTAAATGTTTTTTTATAAATTATAAATATAATGAAATTATGAAATTATTGATAATATTTGTATCATTTTTAAAATAGTAGATAAGGATGCTGATTAAAGTGGTTATTTTATAATAATTACTTTTTTTGTCTCCCAAATCAGTCTTTAAAGGCTTCCTCATTCACTTATAGTAACCACTTCTCATGGTCACTAAAGGATCTGGGTTAATATATAAAGGCCACCAAAAAAGGTTTTAATAGGCTTCTGGTAGTTGAATGTGAAATGAGTTTAGTGAACAAGATAAAATGATGAATAAAAGTGGTCATAATGTCGCCACTAATTGCAATTTATGAAGTAGTTTTGTCAATAAACACCTGGAATCAACTTTTTTTCTCATGTAAAGGATGATCTTACATACCCGCTGATAAAGTATTAGTAGGGCTTATACATATCAATTGATAACCCCTTCTAATGGGTGTAATTTTTATACAGATTCGTCAGTAACTCGTCTCCCCTATATTACTCAAATAACATCATTCTTGGTAGAAAATCAGAAATTTAAACTTAACCATACACTACATGTTTATTTTTTTCATGTAATTACACCAAAACAAAAAAAACATTTTCAGAAATAACAACCATTTTTTTCCTGAAATCCTTACATATGTGTAGGTGGAGAGGCCTAACATTTGAGGGGTATGTAAAAGGTATAAATTTTAGGTTAACCCAAAGTACCTTACATTAGAGTCTTTTGATACACAATTAATTCAATTAACGGTGAATATCTTCATTTACAATAATTAAATTATTTTGGTAGTAATAAAATATAATTGGAATTAAAATGAATCAAATAAATAATTGATAATTTTAGTATATAAATTTAATAATAAATATTTTAACATTACAATGATTTTTTTAGTGTGTTATGAACCACTAATTTTATTACTCAATTATTTGGTATCAAATGGTTTAAGAATGGTTTGAAAAAGTGTAAAACTTAGATAGTAGGCGATCACATGGTTGGCACATACTTTGAGAAACTGTGAAGCAAAACTGTGCAACCCATCCAGTGGATTTGTTCTAGGAGCACAATTTGGTCATGGTTAGCACTAACTGCGTGACTTATCCCATGAAACCATGTGAATAGTGATTAATTTTATAAAAATTGTAATTGAAATCCCCAACCCCTCTTAATTAACCCTAAAAACCTCCCACTTGAACCTAAATCGATTCTCTAAATTTTAGGATCCCTCTAGAGTAATTTTTTCACTCCCTAACCTCATCTCTTGGCATATTGAAGCACCAATTGAAGTGAAGATCTTCGCTTTCACTGAGTTCTTCTCTTCTTTTCTTGGATTTTTATTATCCTTTTAATTCCTTCTTCTGAATGGTTATGATGGATTTTAGTTTTTTTGGATCTTGATTGATTGATATGGAATTTTATATCTAGTATCTCATCTCTCTTCTTTTAAGATCTATTTTCTTAGATCTGATGACCACCATCAAAGGTGACACATCTCAGATTGTTGTGATTGGATTAGTTAATTTTTGAGAGGGTGTTTCTATGATTTTACTTTATTTTGTAATTCATATTTTATAGATAAATTCTTAGATACATGTTTCTTAACTTCTAACACATATTATACAAATTTCATCCACTAAATTTTTTTATAATAGAATCGATGGACCTATTCTCTTTGAAATGATTAATGAATTAATTGAATGTCTACAATCTTGGTCTTTCTAACCTTTTTGTGAATTGTTTAATTTCCATTTTTTTCTATTTAATTTCAATGATGTTTTAAAGGTTGTTTTTGTAAAATTGGTGGATTTACCTAGGGTTTGGATTAATTATAATAAGTTCCATGATTTGAAATAAATTTATTGAAATATTTACTATTTTATAAATACATTGAAATTATTGGATTTATTAAATGACAAAGCACAATCATTGATTGATTTTAAACTTATTTTGGAAATAGTGTTCATAGGTTATCTGAAATAGATGATTTATCTCATGGAAAGAGGGTGGAAACCCATTCTTTGAAATTTATTCAATTATTTTTAAATTGTAACACATCCTTTAAATTATTTATGGATGCTTTAAAATAAATGATTTATTTAAAAAGCTGTTTTTCATTTTTAATTATGAATTATAAAAGGAATCAGGTATTGTTACCCTTTTTTAATGATCAAATTATTTAAAAGGATTTAAATTTAAATGATCATTTATAGATTAGTTGGAACATTATGATAGTTTTCCCATGTGATAATCCCTTGATTGATACTTATTGATTCTTATACTTCGATTTTTTTGGGTATTGAAAAGGGATTATTTACATTGAGATAGTGTTGGGGTGAGAGTGAGATGTTGATGATAAGGATATAGTTATCCTCACAACTTGTTTATATCACCCCTTATTTTGACTTTTCATCGGAACCTAGATAGTTAGATGGGAAGACCAAGATAAACGCTTCACTAGTAGGCTCACCCACATCTAGTGGCTCCATAAATAATTTTAAGGGTTTAAGCTATGGACTTGCGGCTTGGAAAGAGGTTGTGAGTGGAAATAGTTTTCTTTAGTGTAACGCCCTAACTCCAGTTACCCAGTGTCAGTGCATTATTTTAATACATTGGCATGATTATAGGGAATCAAGTCCAGAAAGACCGATCAGTTTAGTAGTCTTGGAAAATAGATTGCATACAGGAACATTACATTACACTCTCTAACATACAATACAAAAAAACTTTCTTGGAGAATTTCATTATTCTCTTTATCTTAACCCTGTATATCAATCATAATACACTTCTTGGAATCTTGGGAAAATAGAACATAAGAAAGGGGTGTGCTCAGATGCCCGGTAATGGTAAATAATTTAGCGAAATCTATAAACATTTAAGGAAAGATGTGTGATGATAGAAAATCATTTTTAAACATAAAAATGAACATAAAATAAAAAAAATAAATCCAACATTACCATATAAACATGGACATGGATATTTTACTAGTCGAATAATCACATGTAATAACTAATTTCATAATAAGGGAATGCCTAACGCCGGACATCGTTACCACATAGTCGAGGGATTATGCTAAGACTACAAATAAAATTTTTGTCAAGGATTGTTTCAAGACACTAGTTTGTCTTACGAGACCTACCGATTCATTGAAGAGCTATAGCGGGCTCCACTTGTCACTTACTAAGTCAATTGCATTTCTCATATGAAAAAGTTGAAACATAACAGAAACATTCCTATTAAAAATAGAATACGAAATGTCATTACATTAACTATAAATCATGAATGGTATTAAAATAGAACATCTACAGTCAAACATATCATAACTCATTCAATACAACATAGAATATTGTATTATAATAAATGGACCTCAATCAAAAATAATATCCAGTAATGGATGCTGACATAGTTGAAAATGATGATTAAAACTTTTTGAGAGAAATATCCTTTTTGTAAAATCATTTAAAAGTCACACAATTATAAAGGAATTAATTAAAAAGGGATTCTTGTATCAAAGTGTCCCATGCCACTTTGAAACTTTTGAAAAGAATTATCATTTCAAAACACTCATGTCCATATAAATAAATCCTTAAAATCAATTTGGAAACATGGACATTAATTAAAAAGATTTATAAAGATAAATCATTAAAACATTTAAAATTCAGTTCTTGGTAGAGAGTTCCTTTCAAAAATCCTTAAAATATTCATTTTGAAATCATTTTTATGAAAAATGGACATGGATGATAAAAATGTCCTAGTAAATACTTACACATAATCAACTTCGGATAATGAAGAGATTGTAGAATTAACCCTTACCCCATTGTAATAAATCGAGTTATATGAAAAATAGTCAATAACAAGCAAATGAATCATATAATATCCAGAATATAAATATAATCAAGTTAATATATATAAAATTGTAGTACACAATACACCACTTGAAATAAATAAGTGGTGAACAATGGAAATCTCACGGAATAAAAAATGAGATAAGAAACCCCTTACCTCATGTCTGACATGACCCGTTCGTCCTTTAATATCCTAAATAATAAAATAAAGAGAATTTATACTTGATTAAGAACTTTTTATGGTTTAGTATTCCTTTTATATCAATTATTACCATGTTATAAACATTATGTAATCATTTATGTTAATAACGTTTGTTTCATCAATATTTGGCACTTGAGTCAAAAATGAACACCATATAGTTACAAGTTGTTCACATGGTCAAAAGTTCATTACATCCAGAATGATTTTAATGATTTAGATATCATATATATCATATATATCCAGTATATACATGTATTTATAATAGTACATATCATTTTGGGGTATGAAATGAAATGCACTGTTCATGGAGATAGTAAGTCGTACGTACGCATGGTTGCTACTTTCATTACTATTTATTATTTTAATGGAATTAAAACATAATGATACATAGGTATATTATAATTCCAGTATAATATCATATATAATATCATTAACTCCATCCTTTATGCATCCCACATATGGTATTAACAAGTCATATCACTTTGAGGGGGCGGTAGTCCGCACTTCCTCCAATGAAATTATCGTTTTTACCCATAATAGAGACCATTAAGATATTCTATAAAATAAAAATATAGAATAATGAAGAAAACATAAACATAATATATATCAGATATAAATACAGTTCCATCATAATGGCCAGTATGAGAGGCGGTATGAGGTAATTGAACAATCATCATTTCATGAGGTGTTAGTTTTCCATCCATCGAAACATTATGTTCTTCACCCATTAGATGGAGGTGTGTGTAAGTGTAGTTAGAATACTTCCCATAACAACATACTAGTATATTGAGTATACTGGTGTTTTTATAAAATAGAGGAATAAAAAGAGTTTACGAGTTGGAGAAGTAAAATAAAATAAATTAAGTTAAGTGAAATTGTTACCTTTAATTTGGGTAACTTCTTTTAGTTTGAACCGAAAGGACTTCTTAAAGTGCATTCTGCCTAAGTTAAGGATTCTAGGAGGAGTAAAGGGATGTAGGGAGCTTAATTCGGCAGAGTTTGGATGAGCGTAAAAGCATTAGAGGTGTGAGTAATTGGATAGAAGTGGTCTCCTTTTATAAGGTGGAGGAGGGGCTCTTTAGGAAAGTGTGAAAATATTGTTTTATTATATAATGATATTTGGTTTCAAAAGGTCCAAAAATAACTAGGATCAAAGATAAGATAAATCATGGTCGAAAAAAAATTATCCAATAATAATTTAACATGTTTTGGATATTATTTTAATATTTATAATCTAATTTATTTAAATCATTTATTAATGAAGTAAATACTGTTTCATTATTGTGTCATAAATAATTTCATTTATTCGATGTCTACAAATTATAAAAAAACACGATGTAGAAAATCATTTTATCTTTCCAATTAATATTTATAGTCGAAACGATTACTTATATAACACTATATAAAAATTAATTAATAAAGGATATTTGTTTATGTCAGTTTTGCCTTTACTTTAAATTAATAAATCTAAAGTGTCATTATCAGTCATAAGTGGCTCCATGGGGTCCCAAAATCTACCCAAGGATACCCATGGTCAACCATTACTCATCAAATAATGTTAGGACATCTATTATGGTAATTTTTAATTATTAAAATATTCTTTTTACCTTGAACTACCCAATTTACCTTTAATCGCGGTAAATAAAAGTCAAAAGTTACTATTCACGAAAAATTATTTTTATCTTATTGAAACACATTTAACTCCTTGATATTAATTGTGTCTCTCGTATTTTCGAAATCAAACTCACAGAAGTGGTAAAATTATGTTTTATGAGAATTTTCAAATTCTCATATGAGGTGGGTAAAAGACGGTGAAAAGTTCAATAAAGTTTTTATATATCTAAAATTATTATAAACTTAAACCGATGAATTACATTGAACTTATATAGGTATTATGTATCTATTTTTACATAAATTAATTTAAATAAAATAAATAATTATTTAAATAAAAAATCAGTTTTAAAGTATAACTGAGTGTTTTTCACTATTCATCAAAAATTGAATGTTTTCAACAAAATACAGAAAATTCACCCTAAGCTAATTTCAATATTCTAAATTCAAAAATGGAGTATATTTTACCAAATTAAAAACATAGAAGTTGTATTTATTAGTCTAAAATTAATTCTCATTGTCAAAAACCAAAAGGAGTGTTTTTAAAAAATAATAACTATCAAAAGATTGACACTTATTTATGTTCAATTTCAAAGTGAAATTACATACAATGACCTGAATTGGATAAAATAGGAAAAATATAAGCTATTTATACTTCCAAACCATTTAAATTTATAATTTAACACTATAAATTATTTTTATTAAAAATGTTTTTTCAGTTAAAATATAGTATTTTTTACTATTCACCCTAATATGAAAGTTATTAGAAAAACACCAAATATTTATTGAAACTAAATTCTTATCTATTGATTCTAAAAAAGAAGTTTATTTGGTCAAATTGAATATATAAAAGTTTCAAATATTGTATTTAAAAAGGGTTCACCATTAAAAGGCGGTAAAAGTATATTTTTTGAAAAATACTTCTTTTATCTATAAAATGAATTAGTTCTTACATTATGTATGAGAAACTCATAATATGGATTCTAAAATTAAATGGATTATATATGGTTCAAAATTCAGTTAATACTATTCATAACTGCTTTTGAATGGCTATTTTGGTAAGTCGTGGTGCGCTTGAACTCAGTGTTACGTATAGTGAATGTTATTGAATTACTTTGAAGAAATAATGTTCTATAAAATCTTGGGGTGTTACATTTAGTCTCCTGATACTATATGTAAGCTCAAAAATTGTTATTATTGTATTTGATTAGCTATTCTAATTTAGATTCACTATCAAACCTAGGTTTTACCCATGACATTCATATAATTAGTCTCGATACATGACAGCATTGGTTGTAACTATTTGGCACTGGAGTTTCCTTTCATGTTGTTATTATTCACCATGAATCTATTATATTTATTCTTATTCATCTTAATATATCATGTGCATATTATCATATTTCTTTAATTATCTAAATTTACATTCAGAAATTGTTTTCATATATTTTAAATAAATGTTTAGTTTTTAAATGGTGAAATGGAATGTTTTCTAGGTTTAATTTTATAAATTATTTTAAAATGTTTAAAAATATATTTTTAAACAAATCATATTTCCCTATCCTTTATAATCCTATTTTAGATTATTTTAATTACCTTCTTAAGTAACTACATATAATCTTTGGTGGAATCCTACTTGGTCCTTTAGATCACACCCTTCTTTTACCTTTTGGTGTTTACTACCTTTATTGTCTTATAGAAGATGTTTTTGCCCTTGCCTTCATTTATGGGTTCATTTTTGGGTGACCAAGGTTGGTGACTTGGGAAATGGTGGGTGGTCGAGGACCGCTAGGAGATGTTTATTTTGGTTATGTCCCACTTTCATTTTTCATAATGCCTTCCTATACATGATATATTTGGTTAGGTTGATATATATATGATGATGTTTACACATTGTACTTTTCTTCTTGTATTTTGTGTGAGAAATAACTCCCAACAGGTAATTGTTAATACCCATGTTATTTTCACCATCCCATCGACATCAGGAATTCCCTTTAGGTTGGTGGAAAATCGGACCGAATATCAATTTAGATGGTATTCTTGATAGGTTCATTACAAATGGTATCTAAGGAGGTCTTTCTGTAAATGGAAACACTTGACTTCGAAATCCTTATGTTATTTTGGGTGAGTCATGTAATAAAAAAGATTAATATGGTTTCGAGACTTAATTGGTAGTCCATGAGCAAGTGTTTAATCACTACCACTTCATGGTTATACTTGGGTTACCATGGATATTGGTACTTTAGTCTTTATTTTGAGTTATTGGTTTTCCAGTGATAAATTATATATATATTCCCAACAATACTATCTTTTATTTGGGTAATCTTTGAAGATTTTTTGATCCATTATAAAAGGATGACTATAGTGGCACTATGTTTTTACGTTCTGGTAAACTATGAGGAATTGGTGCCACTAATCTTGAAATCCTACCATGAATAGTTGTGATGTTGGTTTGTGGTTAATAGGTCTGTATGTCCAATCCTTTTACAGTTATAACATGGTTTTAAACATTAAACCTTGTCTATTTTCTTACAATTGACTTCACTTATGTGAGTTTGGTTATGTGGATTATGGATGTGGGTTTCTTTGTGATCACATTTGTCTGTTTCAAATTTAATCCCTTGTCAATAATTTTAAATCCCTCAAAAAAACTAAATTGTGTCTTAAAACAAGTTTTGTTAAGATCTTGAGAAATATTCCACATTACCAAATTTTTTTTATGAAATGTTGGTTTGAAATCCTAATTATAAAAGACTATTATGTGATGTTCTAAAACAATGTTTTATGAAATAATGTTGGTTTTAATGGATTTAAAACAATAATGGTTTTGTTAATTGGAAAAATGGGTTATTCTTTTTTAATCCATGAAAAAATTTAAAACTGTTGGTAAAGGGTTTTTAAAACTAAAATTGATTTATAAAAAGATTTATCTTTTCAAAAGGAAATAGTAATGTTTTATAAATGGTGAAATATTTTGTGTTATGAAATCACAGATTTTTTAATTATGTGGGTAGTGATTTTTTAAAAATATTGTGTGCTATGTTTGAGTGTTCAATGATGTTTGAGTTGATGTTCTTATGTTTCGTGATGTTCAGAATTGTCTCCCAAAAATTCCTTCAAAAAGATAGATTGTTGATCCTACAATCCAGTCCTCAGTGTAGTTCTTCACATTTTCCAAAAGTAGAATCCCTTGTCGATGACCCTACCAAAACATTATATTAAGTGGTGGAGCAAATTTATCTACAGCCTTTGAACCCCATCCTTAAATTATTGAATTATCACCCCTTATTATAAAGGTGAATGAGCTTATCCTAGGGTATTTCAGTTTCTCGAAGAAGTTGATGTAATCTTTGATACTCTCAAGACTGTTGAATATTTGAAGGTCAATTATATCGAATCCTTATTTTAGGGACCTAGCTGGGATTTTTTGGGAACTTTTTATTACCTTTGGTATGTATGACATAATGTCATATTAATTCTACAAGCCACTCTTTATTCAATGGTAGTATCTTGAGTAAGTGATGGAGGAGAATGCTTCTAAGTCATAGAGTTTCATTCAACACAATCTATCAACTGTAAATTATTCCATGAATTTCTCACATTTGGTATGTTTTAGACCTTATCTGTTTGGTAATGAATTCAGTAAGGATGACTCTTTTGGAAGAAGTCTTTACTAAGACATTATAATCACCATGCCTGCAAAATGTTGGATATCTTATCTGGAGAGGCTTAAAATTTACCTTGTAGATGATGTGGATCTATAAAAACAACAATAATGGATGAATTTCACATTCCTAGTTGATAAGTTTTAGTCTCCTCAGGAAAATAATAGGACTACTATGAGTTTCTAGGGGAAGAACCATGTCATTCTAAGAAGTTGTGTTCAAAAGATCTGAGAGTTTGTAAATGGTGTGTCCACATTGGTCACATTAGGAGGTTTTATATTTGGGAAATCAGAAATGGAAAATTTTATTAGGTATGTAAGCTCCATACTATTGGACAACAAAAGATTCAAGGTAATAGAGTTCCATCCATTGGCCTCAGAGTGAATCTTTTCACAAAGTTGGGGAGCTTCTGGATGCCAAATTTGTTTCTGACATTGGAGTGTAAACTATTTGAGTTTTACTTCTTGGGGGAATTCTGTTTTGGAACCCTTTTTGTTTTTTCATCATTGTGTATGATATATTTTGGAACATCGTTTGTGTTATTTATGTATTTGTGTTGTAATAATGGTTTCCTTATCTTCATATGTTCTTTAACATAATTTTCGGAGCTAAATTTGTTTATGTTGAATGGTCTCTATGGTGAGAGTGTAGTTCATTATTGCACACTGACCTCGTTTTTTGAGATCTTTCAAGTTGTACATGGATATACCATCGAAATGTAATTGGTTAAGTTTTATGATGTGGAATTTTTATTGACCAGACAGTCAGTGGTGTGGACATTTGATTTGATGAGCTTAACATGGTATGTGGTTGGGTTTGAAATCCTAGGATACAATAAAGTACATACCTAGGGATAAAATCATTTACATTTCTTTACCTTTATTATGGATTCTTGATCTTATATGATTCTTGTTAGTGATTTGTTTAAGACTCTCCTTGGGGTTTAAGGGATGTGTTATTCTTATGCTACACCATTTTGGTGAATCTTTAAATAGTGGGGAGACCTATGATGGGTCTCCAATAATTCTCTTATTTGGAGACATGTGATGATGTTGGTGTTTTTATCTTAGAGATTTGTATGAGTTTGTACCCATTGGGTGAGTCTCTATTCTGGACCATAGACCTTCCACCTCACAATATAAGTGAGGGATTTCTTCTTATGTAATCATGGTCTACCTTTTGGACTGAATTCTTTCTAGGGATAGAAAGTCATGTGGTTGGGAGGTTGAAACATCTCATTACTTTTTTGTATGTTTTGTTAAACTTGTTTTATTACTTGATGATTCGATATAATATTGGGTCTTCCCTAGAGTTTTTACCACCATTTTTGAAGTTTTATGGGATTATACAAGGTTTGTGCATAGTTTTAACATAGTTTGACTAAGTGTGAAACCTAGTAAGTAGGGGGTTGCATGGTTGGAAAATGGTTTGGAAAAGTGTTCATCCAAACCATGCAACACCTCTAGTGTATATTTTCTAGGAACATGGTTTGCGTGTGTTTAACACTAACCATGTGACTTAGCCTAGGAATCCGGGTGGACAATGACTAGACTTACTGAAATTATAATTAAAATCCCCCCCCCCAAATTAACCATAAAAACCTCCCAAATGAATCTAAATATATTATATAACTTTTAGGATCTCTCTAAGACTATTTTGGGAATCCATAAACACATCTATTAGCAGAACAATGTGCCAATCAAACTATAGATCTTCTCTTTCAGTGTGATCTTCTCTCCTTTTCCTTGATCCCTCGTATCCTCTTGATTCCTTCTTCCTAAATGTTATAATGGCCTTTAGTTTTTTTGTATCATGATTGATTCACTTGTAATTGTAGATCCAGGATATACTCTCCCTTATTTCAATATCTCTTTTATTAGATCTGGTGATCACCATCAAAGGAGGAAGATCTATCATTGTGGTGGTTGGATTCCTTATTTTTCAAGTTGTAATTTCTATGATTTCCTTCATTTTGTAATTCATTTTTTCTTGATAAATTCTAAGATACATTTTCCTTAATTTCGAACTCATGTTCTGTGAAATTGATCCATTAACATCCTTAAAAATGCTTCTTTGACCCTATTTTAATTTAATAGATTATGGAATTAATTGAATGGGTATAATCTTGATCTTTGAATTTTTTAAATTCCATATATTTTTTGATATATATTCAAAGAACTTTTAAAGGTTTTTTTCGTGAAATTGAGGGATTTAGACTAGGTTTTGATTTATTAAATGAACTTACATGATTTGATTAAAATAAATTGAACTATTTGGTGTTTTCTAATAGTTTGAAATTACTGGATTTATTAAATTACCAGGAACCATATTTGAATGATTTCACCCTTTTATGGAAATGGGGTTCTTGTGTTTTTTGAACTAAATGATTTGTCTCATGGAAAGAGGGTGTAAACCCATGTTTTGAAATTTATTCAATACCTTTTAAATTTTATTAATTCCTTTAAATGATTTAGTGATTATTTAAAATAAATTATTATCTTAAAGGCCCATTTGGAATTTCTAATGATGAATTATAAAAGGAAGAGGTTATGGTCATACTTTTTGAATGTTCAAATTATTTAAATGGATTGGAATTGAAATGATTTTTGACGGCCGAGTTAGCACTTTATGATAATTCTCCCATGTGATAATCCCAAGATTATAAATTTTTAGTTCTTATACATCCCTTTATTGTTGGGTTTTGAAGAAGGATTATTTACTTTGAGAGAGTTTGGGGTGAGACTGCAATGTTTATGATAAGGATCTAGTGATCCCTGTAACATATTTTTATCGCCCCTTATTTTGAATAATCATGGGAACCTAGACAATTAGATTGGATAAACTAGATATATACATCACTATTGGGCTCACACCCTTATAGTAGATCCATAGGGAACATGAATGGTTCAGGATATGGACTTATAGACAAGAAAGTGAGTGTTCATGAAACTAGTTTTATTTAGACCCGTGAGACTATCGGTAAGCCCAAAAATTGATCATACTATATTTTTTTAGCTATTCTGAGGTGGGTTGACTATCATACATAGGTTCTACCCATGATATCCATATACATGTTCTCAATACATGACAGCATTTCTTGTCACCATTTGGAAGCAGAGTTGCCTTTCTTATTGTTATTTTTCATCGTGACACTATTGTATTGATTCTTATTTGTTGTTACATATCATGTGAATATTCTTCTATTTTCTTGATTATATAACTATAGATTATGAAATGTTTTTCAAAGCTTTTCAAGAAAATTATTAGTTTTGAAATGGTGAAATGATATGTTTTATAGGTTTAGTTTTATAAAAAATTAAATTTTTATAACTCTATCTTAAAGATAATCCACATGCTCTCTCTTTTGTACTCCTTTTTAAAATATTTGAATTGACTTATGAAGTAACTATAAAGAATACATGGGGGAATCCTACTGGTCTCTTTTTCTCACACCTATCTTGTACCTTTTTGTGTTTCAAACCATTACTATCTTATAATATGTTTTCTTGCTCTCACCTTCCTTTGGGGTTCATGCTTGGGTGACCAGGGGTGAGTGAATTGGGACATGGTGGGTGGTCAAGAACCACCAGGATATGGGTTTTAGTGGTTATGTTCTTCTTTTAGTTTTCGTATTGTCTTCTTGTACTTGATATTTATATATTGGTTGATACATATCTGACAATATTTCCACATAGTACTATGTTTTTATGTCTTTTGTGGGAAATAATGGTCCCAATGGGTAATTTTTAATGCCTAGGTGCTTGTCTCCATCCTTTGGACATCGGAAATACACATTGAGTTAGTGGTGAATCACCTAAGATATCAGTTTAGAATGTATTCTAGGTTGGTTCATTATAAATAGTGTTCTATTTATAAAATAAATTTATTACCAATACATCTAAAAAAAGAATATTTTATAATTGATCGACCAATCAAGGACTTAGCATTTAATATGAGATACCAGATTTATTTAATGTTGTATAATAAAAATAAATTATTCAATTCATAAAATAAGTTATAGAAATAACAAACTAATTTTATTTTTTCTAGTTGAATATGAGTTAATAAAAAATATCAATGCATAAAAATCATAAATTAATAAATAATACTATGAAATATGAGATTAGTTGATAGTCACTATTGGAACGGGTTTCCATGAAACAACTAATATTTGTACTTTAAAGTACCACTTTGTGTATGTAGTTTGATATATATTCTTATCATATATTTTTTATTTTTCTATGTAACAATATTGTTATATTTTTGTTAGAATAATTGTTCTATCAGTAGGTTAAAATAGCTCCCACTATAATCAGAACCTGGATATTCCATGCTAACATTCTTAAATAAATATATCCAATGGTCTAGATACATAATCAGATATGACACAAATGATTTATTACTATCAAGTACTGGGATCTCATAATAATTAATACTTCTTCTAATGAGATTCATAAATATAGGTCTATAAGAAAGTTGTTCATTATGATATATATGATGATAGTAATTCCAATGTTTTATGTCCCATTTTATCTACTTGAAGAACCTAGTATTGTGTAGAACCCTAAGAAGGGGGTTGAATCTATGATGACCTTTTACAATTTCCTTTATCCTAAAATTAACCTTTGTAAATTATTAATGTTTCGTTCATCTAAAATTTAAAATTAGACTACAATCATATGAAAATATAAGTGAATAATAAAATACTCATAGGTTTTTGGAAGGTTCGTCCCCAATAAGGGTACCTATTCCATTCAAGGTAAAATTATATCAATCAACATATAACCACTACATAATGTATGTGAATACAAAAAAAACTCTCATCTAGATCATTCTACATTATGATAAGAAATTATAAAAGTTCCCACCGTTTCTAAAGTTTTATTGTTCTTTAAAAACAATGAAATAATAAAACATTGAAGTATGGACCCTTTAAACAATTTCTATAAATTCTCTTCCCATTATATATCTATCCATTACACCTAATTCAGATACACCTTGGTCTAGTTTGAATCTTTCTTGTACACTTTTGTTTGATGTAGCTATGTCTAATACACCTTTTTCTGATTATACTTCATCAAATTAACATATGACCAATATTCCTTTTTCTAGTATGTTGTGTATGGTACTCTTATAAAATAATAATAATTCTTAATCAATTACTAATAATGTACTCTATCAAAAACATCATCAATTTCACTCCATCATAATAATGAAAATAACATCACTGCATAATGATCTTTCCCCCATTATATTCTCATAGATCCTTCAAAAAACATGGAAGAATCCTAGGCTATGATTTTGAATTTTATTCTTAACTAAATTTTCATTAAACCATTTCAATGCCACTGAAGAAAATAGAATCAAAATTCTTTTTCAAAGTTTCCTCAAATCTCTAAATCAATGGAATCATAAAATATTACACTAATATAATTTTAATTTTTGACTTCTAAAAGAACATGTCAACATTATACCATTGATTAGAGAATATAAATGTGAAGGAAACTTCATATGGTAATTTTTACCTTTCTCTATACTGTGATGTTCGTATGATGTCCTTAGTTTGGTAACAATTTTTGGATAAAATTATGCATGGATATTATAAATAATAGGTTTATTCTTTCTGATGAAATAATTTTTCTCTATCTAATAGAATCAAAAATCTTTTATATTCTAATACATATTTATCAAGATTAATGCTATTAGGAAACCTATATCTGATGGAATCAAGATTGTCTGTCTTTTAATCTTCATATTTTTCTCCATTCGATGATTCAAGACTATTTTTCTAGTAAACTAATAATATTTACTTAATCTAGATTTCTCTCTTCAATGGATTCCAGAATCTCTCTAATATTCTCTGTATAATAATCATTTAATATTTTTTCCATCCATCTATGTCCAATGATATTTCAGGATTCAATGAGATGGAATTTTTTTGGAGATTATTATTTCTCTACATATGATTGATTCCATACTTCTAGTGGTAGTGAGAGACTAACTGGTGGGAATGGTCCCTCACTCATAAGGTCTACCACTTCCTCTTGTTCTAGAGTTCCTTCCAAGTGCCACCACTCTCCCTTATGGTGAGTGGTGTTTTATCCTGTGAACTTCTCCTTCTCCCATCCCATCCCCTTGTCTTCCTACAATATCATTTTCATCACATTCCTAAGTTTCTTATTTTTTGTATTGTTTTGTGATGATGGGTTTCATTTCTTCTCAATATCCATCATCCAAAATTTCTACTACACTTGTTTATATAATCATCATGAACAAACCTCACATGGTTGAACATGATGGAACATAGGAAATTTGGGTTTTGTGGTGGTATCTAGTGATCCCATCATATTCCCCTTTCCACTTACTATTCTCATTAGTACTCCTCCTCTACCCTTAAAGCCTTACCATCATGTAAGACCCCATATTTGGTTAAGAAAAATAGTGTTTAGAGATGTTTGGAATGGTGTTGGTGGAATGTATTTTGGCATTACCTCTTTATTTTTCCTCATTATCTCCCTCTCTTCATTTCTTTGTGGTTCATTTCGGTTTTTTCTTTATATTATAGTTCCTTTATGTGGTTATCAGTTTTTCTTATGATCTATGTGGATGGATTTGATTAATGATTCTTCCAAAATATGTTTATGGTTTCCTATCATTCTTTTCTTGATGGGGGTTCCGATAGAAGCAGATGTTGGTCATGATGATGTTTGTGGCTTGTTTTCGATTATTTTACTCTCCTTTGGCATTATGATACAAAATATATTATCATAATCAAATTTCACCAATGGATTTCATGGTTTATTTGGATTTGTAGTTTGAGTGATCATTTATGTCCCTATATGTTTTGTTCGTGATTTCTTAATTTTTTCCTTTGGGTCCCAAGTGGGATTTATCTGTATTATTTTTTGGATCTTTTTCTACTTCTAGAAGGTATTTGTGTTCTTTCATGGTGTATTTTTATGGTGATTATGGATTCTAGTGGGTTCTTTCTCATTGGAAAACTGGTGTTCTGGTGGGCTGCAGTCCCTGGTGTTGAATGTGATGATAAAAAAATATAGGGGTTAGTTGTTTGGTATACAACAGATCTCACAGCTCAATCTATGACATGAGGATTTGAATGTCATCATTCTCCTGTTTTTTTAAATCTCATATTTGGATATAATGTTTTCCTTTCTTATGGTGTAGTGGTGATTTAATGATGTGTGTCTGAATTTTTGAATTTTTTTGTGAGGCTGGTTCTAGTTTCTGATAGATGGTTTTTAGTTGGCCTCTTGATATTTGGTCCATATTTCTATATTCTTGTCAATAATTCCCACTTAACCTCAATGTGGTTTTTTAATACAAAAAAGTTATTTAGAGGATAGATTATATGCTTTGTAGTCTGGTAGATTGAAAATATACCAAGGAAATCAGGAAGCAGGTGAACCTGCTCCTTTGAAATTTATTAAAAAATGTTAAAAAGTACAAACAGAGTCAGAAAGGAACTTTACAATGACGCATATAAACATCACAAAACGAATGATTTTGAACAAAGATATTAAAAAATTCAGGTGCAACAAAGGACCAACTAGAACTTTCCTCTATAATTGCCCACATAGAGAGAACATCTGCAACTTGATTCTTCTCGTGATAAACATGAAGCACTTCAACTTCACCATTTTATAACTTCAAATTTTTACAGACTACCTCTATATGAAAACATCATGAGTGAAATTATCTTGAATAATGGGATATTCTAGTAATGATGATTTCAGAATCATTTAGGATTCATAAAGCATCATCAAAATTGGTAAGATAAGTAACTCCACCATCTTTTGATAAGAAGAAACTCATTTTAACCTGAAACAGAAAAACATTCATATAAAAAGTATTGAAAATAAATTCAAAAATATTTCGAAAACAAAACAAAAGGATCCTAAATTCTTATTAGTGAGAATTTTTGTTAATCATTTTAACTGAAATCATTATTAATGTGTACTATGAATCACATACTATGATGTATGTATCGGAACTATGATTGTAACAACACTAGGTTTTGTGAAATAATTTTTTTTCAGAATAGTTTAATATTTTTTATATTTTTCATTTCATGTAACACTGAGAATTTTTTTATATGTTAAATAACTATGTTTGGATTGTGTTCACTAAAATAAAGAATTATATTAGATGGTACTACACGCAACATTGACTTGGCTTTCATCACACAAAACACCGAGTTTCTATGATACTTCATTTTATTTTTATAATTATTTAAATAAGATAGTTAAAACCAAACCATTAAACAAAGTAAGATGAATATAAATAAATAAATTAAATATTATTTATAATTGTTTTATATAAATCAAAAATTATAATAATAAATCAATTAATATTGGTATAGTCTTTATATGTTTAAAAATAAAATTTTCTCAAATGAAATCCTTTTTATGTCATTTTATTAATGATAATAAAATTTATTTTAGACACTCATATAGATTTAATTTGATAAAATAAAATTAATTTTTGAATTCATAATGTGAAAATTATCTTAGGGTGAATTTTTTGGATTTTTCTAAGAAACATCATTTCTCAGTGAATAGTAAAGAAAATTCTGCATTTTAATTACCAACTCATTTTTTGTATAATTAATTTATATAATTAAATTATATTTTAGGTTTTTTTAAATTTCACAATAGATAAATTATAAATTTATTAATCCAATTTAGTTCATTGGAATCATTTTCATGTTGAATGTAGATATAAAATCTTAATGAAATTTTGAACATTCCCACTTTAAAAACTCATTTTCTCATCACATCTATAGTATAAGCATTAAACTTAATTTTTCCGATTCAATGATCCAAATTTTAAAAAATTCACATAAATTATTTTAATTAGTATTAAAAATATTCAAATAATATCAACTTATTTGTTGACCAAAAAAAATTAATCAAAGTGAATAAAGTTAATTACTGCGATTAAGTTAAAATTAATCCTACCAAAGAACTAAACATTAAAATTAATTCCAAAATAACCTAGAAAAAAAACCTATTTTATGGAGATATTTTATCCTTAAATATTCCATTACTTAGTTCAGTTATGTTTTTAACACTTTTTTATGTAAAAACATTGGTACACCTAACTTGTTTCAAAAAATGCCAAGTGTGTCCCAACACTCACTTCAATAAGGAGACCAGATATCCCCCTTATTCACATCTATCAAGGAATATAATTTCATCCAAGGTCTTCCCAATTCTTTTCCCAAAATTCCTCCCCTCCTCGTTGAATCCTCCCATAGAAAGTAAATCTTTCCATGGAATCCCTTTAGTTGTTTTTCTCCACCACCTCAATTATTCTTATTTAATGATAATATAATAACAATACTATCCTCAATATACATATATCTTCTTATTCTAATAGTTCAAACTGAACTAACACACATTTCAATCTAATGGGTAACAACCTTACCATTCTTTTGTACAGCGAACTACCACCTCATGAAATGATATTTTTTGTTTTAATTTTACCACCTATAATTGTTGGGAATTATGATGGACAATATATTTTTATATGTAGTATATTATATTTATCATTTATTTATACATATTTAGTTTTTATATAAATATTACCTTTATTCTATCCATTTTCTATAAATATGATAACCTCGATTGTGGAAGTGTGGACTATTGCCTCCTCAAAGTGATGTGATTCATTCACACATTACATGGAATGTATTAAGAATGGGTCTAGTAAAAATATATGATATATATGAAATAATAATTATAATGGAATGATTTTATATATTTATATAAATATATTTCATTTTCAATATTTATTTCAAAATGATAATAAAACAAAAGTAGCATTCATGCGGACGTACGACCTACCGTATCCATAAAAGGTGAATTTAATTTAATATTTTTTGTATTTTATATATTACTATTAATTTTTATATAATGAATATATGTGATATATGATTCATGTTTTACTTTATATAAATAAGTAAATCATTCTCTAAGTAAGAGGATCAAAAATAACAAGTGAAAACATGTATGATAAACAAAGGGGTTATTACCCAGAACATCACATTAACATGTAATTGTTATTAAATGGGTAATATAAAGTTATAAGTGAATTATATATGTAATTAGATATAATATTATGTTGTTTTTATATTTATAATAAAATTATACTAATTATACAGGAGGTATGAACATATAAAAAGAAATTCAAGACTTATGGTAAGGGAATTTCATCTCACTTTTTATTTCTATGAGATACATGCCTGATTCATCACTAATTTAATTTATGTAGTGTGTATAATGACCATGAATACATTATATTATTCTTATAAATAAATTTATGGTTATTTATATATCTATTTTATGATATTTTTTTCATGGGGTTTTTGTTCAAATAGATAACTAATTGGTAAAGTAATTTTTTCTCAATTTTCCTTATTTTAGAAACATGCCATGTTATGCTCCTATATTTTTATACAAGGTTTATATAATACATTTGACATGTTATATCATGAATATTATTACTTTCATGATATTTAAAGCTTCATATAATTTTATTATTTACATTTTATTATGATTCAAAGTTACCGAAGTGGTAATAGTTTATAGCTACAATCTCACCATTTCTTGATATTGATTATGAATGTGATTGTATTGATGAAAAATTATGATCCATATCTCAATAACTCTTATAAAGTTTATATTATTTGTTTATTACAATTATATCTAATTAATAGTACCATTTTCCCACTCTATGGTACATAAGGTAATTAAGAAATTTTTTACGAAAACCAAACCTTATTTTTCAATTCAATCAAGAATATGTATTATTTAAAAACCAATTTATCTAAATTTATTTTAATAAATCATTTGCTATTATCCTATTACGTCTAAATGAAGTTTTTACCTTTTAAAAAAATAAACTTCTATTCATTTTTTAATCCATGATCTTTTCTAGGCTTTTATGGTGTAAAAGGAATGTTCATCATGTACAGACATACCCGTCATCATGACAGTCAATTACTTGATGATTCCTTTATAAGTTTAAAAGTTTATTCCTTTTAAAGAAAATTGTTTCCTAATATTTAATGAATTATTTTATTTTAACATTTTTTTCATAGAAAAAATATTTACAAAAAATATTTTTAAAAAGTGTTTCAAATGTACTCAAACTTATTTTATAAGTTTTAAATGAAAAATAGTTTTAAAAATTTTTTTAAGCTTATTTTTTAATTTTTATAGGATAATGTTTTTCTAATTTTTCCAAGATTAATTTATAATTTTTCAATGAAATGGTTTTCAGAAATATTTCATTTTTCTTTTTTAAGTTTTGAATGAAATAATTTTTCCAAATGATTTCCTGACTTATTGTTAATTTTTTCAACGTATTTTAAATGAAAAATGTATTAAAAAAAATTTATGTTTTAAAATTATTTATCAAATAAGAAAATATTTTTTCCTAAAAATGTTTTAAATGAAATTGTAAAGAATTATTTATAATAAATTTATTTTCTAAATTGTGTTAGGAGATGGATTTTTAGATAAAGGATTTCCTACTTGGGAAATATTCCATGTTATCTTTCAAAATCCACCCCTATCTAAGTGGTCATCCTCTATTATAATTTAATCTTTATTGGTTGAATGATACAACAATACCATTTATATTCATTCTTGAATGGTTTATGTTTTAATAGCATGATGTTAATGACACTTGTTTCTATTCCATGGGTTATATTATTTTGAAATAGTCTTATTTTTACAGGTTATGCTTTCATGAAATGCTTATGAAACCTATATTTTTCCATAGGTTATGATAGGATTAAATTATTAGGATACTCATTTCATTTCATGGGTTATTATATGATATTTATGAAACCCATATATTTTTAGGGGTCATGATACGTTAAATGTTTTATTGTCTTGTGGTACATTTATGAATGGTTTTATTATGTTATGGGTGGGACAATATATATCTCCAATGAATTGGGTTATGATTTATATATCATGATATAATTATGGGGATAAATTTGATGGGAAATATCTACTATGGGAAGATAAAGAAGTTTATCCCTTATAGTAAAAAGATTGTCACTGGGGATGGTGGTGTGCCATGCTCTGTACGTATAGTCACCATGAAGATGGAAGATGAAGAAACTTTATCCACTATGCGAAGATGTGGAAACCTGATCCACTATGGGATGTCGAGGAAACATGACCCCTTATATGGAAAGTATTGTGACTAGGGATGGTGGTGTATCCATCTCAGTAGGTGTACACCTCGTGAAGTTCCCTAATAAGTTCTAGTGATTCCTATTTACTTATAAGGAATTATATTACATGTTTATCTATATTCAAGAATTATATGTCGTATTCTTATGTTTTGTTTTCATGGCTTATTCTCATGATTTCCTTATGGTTTATGTCATACGAACTATATATATGTATTACATGATTTAAGTTATGATCACTAATATATATTGTATGATCTCCTAATGTTATAATCACGTCCTAATACCCTTATGATCATGTTTATTCTTATATATATCCCTTATTTACCATTATTGAGCATCTGATATCACAACTTTTTATGTTTCCATCCCCAGGTTATATGTATTATGTGTCTATGAGGGGTTATTGTCATGAAGAACCAAGTAAGAGATAATGTATCTCACTCATGTATCTGTATTTATGTTTCTATGTTTCCAAAGGAACATTACCTATACATTGTTTGGGAATCTATTTGTGTAATGCTTTAATTATTTCAAAAAAATTATGTGATGTCCATGTAAGTTAAGAATGTGTTGTTATAGTTGGTATCATCATAAAGGTTTAGTCAACCATTGAAAACTAGGATGAGAAAACATTAGTGACATATCAAGGTGTATTTATATAGATATGTCTATTGATGTATCTAAGGATAAGTATAATGGTGAATTAATTTTTAGGAAAATGTATAATAATTATATTAAAGAATGCAACAAGCATTTTCCTAGAAATAAATCCATGTCTGGATAATAAATGTGGGAATTGTTGTAGAACATATACACCTAGGAGTAACAACACGAACAAGGTGCATCAAACTTTACTCAATCATAACCCGGTATACAACAACGGGACATACATTACCCCTAGTTTGATACTCCTGGGGGATATGATTTGAGAATTCAAAAACACTTTATGAACTTTCATGATCAATTTAAATAGAATATTAATATGAAAACCCTAGGATAAACCAAAAGAAGTTTGTCTCATTATTTAGACATTTCATAAGTAATTTTTCATGATTATGTGATTTTCTTCTTTGATTAGTGTTTCTCACCCTAGGATTTATGGTGTTAATCAATAATATTAACTAGAAGGAACTAGGTCAACATTGAATATTTTAGATGTGGAAAATATGGGCACGAGGTAAATCGATTTAATAAGTGGAAATATCATGAAGAGAATAAGAATTATCCATGAGTATTGGTTATAAAACTAAAGATATAGATACTAAAAGTGACATGTGAAAGGTGTGGGATATTATTCCAGTATTATTTACATTAAATGTATGAAATATGATCAGATTGAGTTTTAGGAACCATAAGGCATGATTCATATTTCATATTCATGGAAAGGGGTATTTATGGATAATATGATGACACCTGAGTAATGGTTTAAGAATAAATTTGGATAATTGAAGTGTATATGTTTTATAATTCAATGATTATTTTATATGAATCCTGAAATATATAAGTATTTTTAGTAAAAATACTGCATTAAAGATTTTAGCGGATACATTGATTTTTTTTGTGATGTAGAATGGTGATATCATGGAATGGTGATATTTTAATTAAGGTAAGGTAACCCTTAATTTATTCCTATTGTTGATATTATGATACTTGGATAAAGTTATGTTGGATATGAATAAGTAAATTGGACAATAATTATTTCCATATAAGAGATAAAAGATTTATTGGGAATGTAGTCAATATTATCATGCATAAAGTTTACAACTTCTTCGATTTAAGTAATATATCTTGTTTTCATTGGAAAAAGGAAGCAAGCATGACTTCCAAAATTATTTATGGTAATTCAAGTTATTACCATGTTTTAATGGAATATACAATGAGGGTATTTACTTTATTGGAATGTGAAAAATGATACCTACTTTGTGATATATGGGTGATCAATGTTAAGTTTTTTTCATGACTTTCATTTTATTATTTAGGATTTTCTATGTTTATAAGGGTAATAAATTAACCAATTATGAAATGTTTAAGGAAAAATTCAGAGGAAGTATTTTTGTATTAATGTTTTCTTGAAAACCATAGTTAAAAGTATATTTAGTTATTCACCTAATTTCAATGATATCCATCATATTTATTTTTGAAATTATATGAATCTGTGTTTATAAAAGGAAATCCTTTATGTCAATGGAAAACCGATCAAGTCTAGTAAGGCCATAGGTCTTAAACCCATGACTGAAGAATGATAAGGATTTCATTCCTACAACTGGCCAATGTGGTATCCTGGTTAATGTGTAATATTTATTTTTTTATTTAAACAATTTGATGGATAAATATTAATGATGAACTTACAGTGTTACATTTTAGTTTTACAGATTCATGTCTTAACCATATTGATTTTGGATAATATTTAGAGACAAATAGTTAGACATTTCATTCATTTATAGGCCTTAAGATCAATTAAAAGTGTATTTTAATGCTTTAGGCATTAATGTTAATTTCTGGATATCCATTTTATGATGTAATGGATGAATTTGTAATTTATCAAAGAGCAACCAAAGAATAAAAAAATTCATAGAAAGATATCAAGTGAGTGTATTTTCTTATATTCTTGCTCAATAAAATAATTACTCAATATTAGGAAAATGATCAAAAAAATTTGTCTAAATACCTTAATTTTTATTGAACCGGGGTACTTTTTAATCATCATATATTTATCAGTCTAAGGCCTTAAAAATTTCATCAATCAATATCTCTTTATAATTCATTACCTCAGTCAGTCCTTATAAATAATTATACTTTTCTTCTAAGTCCATATTTTCACATGCCACCAATATTCACCCACGTGGAATCCTTGTTTTGAGTAGCTTTGGATAACTGACATGTTTCCATATTTCCCCTTTTTAAAATATGTTTTAGTATTAATTTTTATGATTTGGGTTTATATTAATGTAACATTAAATTATTAAACCATTGATAACACATATGAATTTATAAGTATAAATTAATTTAAATAAGGGTATAATGTGACACCCCTAGATTTTGGAAAATAATTTTGTTTCAAATTAATTTAATCGTTTCAATATTTTTCAATGCACGCAACAGTGAATATATATATTTTATACATTAAAGAACAATTTTTGAATTTTTTAACTAATCACATGACATATATTATCTTGTGTTACATGCAACACTGACTTGTATTGTGTTACACGCAACATCGAGTTTCAACGAAACATAATTTTATAGTTATAATTATTTAAACAAGATAATTATAACCTACCTGTTAAAATAATTAATATGAATATAAATAACAACTTTAAAATATTTTTAATAGTGGTTTTTTATAAGTAAAACATATTTATAATAAAACATGTAATATTGGTAAAGTCTTTATCTGTTTGAAAATACTATTTTCTCAAATTAATTACTTGTTATATACATCTGTGAATGATATAAAAATTAATCTTAGAAACACTTGGAGATTTAATTTGATAAATATAACTTAATTTTTTAATTTATAATGTCCAAATTATCTTAGGGTGAATTTTTTGTATTTTTCTAAGAGACACATTTTTTAGTGAATAATAAAAAAATACTAAATTTTGATTCCAAATTGTTTTTTCATAAAATCTATTTATATATGAAAATTATATTTTAATTTGGTTTCAATTATAAATTCATTAATCCAAATTTGGTTATTGGAATCATTTTTATATAGAATATATTTATAAAGGTTTAATAAATTTTTGAACAATCTCACTCTAAGAACTCGCTTTCTTGCCACATCTACGAGATTAGTATATAATTTAATTTTGACTCTTCTATGAAATGAGTTTTGAAAATGGAAAAAACCGTAGAAATTGTTATAATATTTATAGTCTTATAATATCAACTAAATTTTTGACCAAAAATATTAGTGAAAGTGATTAAAATTAAATACAATGATTAAGATAAAATGTAGCTTATCAGGGGACTAAACTTTATTCTGGAGGACCAAAATAACCTATATTATTATCAAAAACCCATATGATGCCCATATTTCATTCATAAAACTTACTTTATTGAGTTTTTCTATTTTTTTTGATAAATTTTGTTAGCTAAAAATGTGGTTACACCAAACTTGTTTTCAAAATTGCCAAGTGTTCCCCCTCACTCCCTTATAAAAGGCCACCACCACTCCCCCTTATTCACACCTCTAAATCCACTTATGTTTAACCATGATTTGACCTACTCAATTACCAAGAACCCTACCTTACTCATGTAATCTCCCATTTGTTCATAAATCCAACTAAGGAAGCCCTTTGGTGGGAACCAAAAGCATTTATATAAAGAAGAGGTAACATTCTTCCTCAAGATCCTTTACTTTATTTTCTTTCTCCACCACTTCAATTATTCTGATTCTATTCTTATATAATTAAACTAGTATCTTTAATATTCTGAGAATTTATATTATATGGTCTTATCCTTAACTTACACACACTTTCATTTAAAGGGTAATGAACTTACTTTTCCTTTATTCGGTGAACTTCTGACACACAAAATGATGTTGTTCATTTCATGTTTACAACCTCTCATGGTTGGGAATTTTGATTGAAACGTTATTTTTAAATGATATATTTTATTTTTATGATGTATTTATAATTTATATTGTTTTTATATAAATATTACCTCCATTATTTTCATTTTGGGTAAATACGATAATGTTGTTTTTTGAAGTGTGGACTACTACCTCCTCAAAATGATGTGATTCGTTCACAATATACATAGATTTTATTGAGGCTAGGTTAATAAATTTATATGATATATATGAAAAATTAATGATACTGGAATTATATTATATATTTATATACATGTATTTCATTTAATTTCTTTCTTTCAATACGATAATAAAACAGAGGCAACATTCTTGTGCTTGTGTGGCCTTCCATCTCCATGAAGGATGTATTTCATTTAATATTTAAACATTTAATAGATTAATATAAATAATTATATACTAAATATATATGAAATATAGAATGCATTCAATAAATATGTAAATAATGAACTATGTAAGAGGACCAAGAATAACAAGTCAAAATCTGTATGATAAACAAATAGATTTTTACACAAAACATTAATTTAACATGGAATTGTTTTTAAAATGGTAATATAAATACATAAGTGAATAATATTTGGTATTAGATATAATAATATGGTTTTATGGTAGATCTATAATAGAAATATATTTATTACACAATAGGGTAGAATGTGTACAAAGAAATTCAATACTTGAGGTAAAGGAATTTCATCTAACTTTCTATTTACATGAGATACAAGCCTTACTTAACACACATTTCTTTTGTGTGGTATATATACTGCCTATAGATTTATTCAAAGATTCTTATAATTAAATTTATTGGAATTTACATATCCATTTTATGATATTTCATTCATTGGTTTATGAATTAAAAGTTTCCAAATTGGTAAAGTAATTTTTTCTCAATTTTTCTTCATTGAGTCACATACCATGTTATAAACCTATTTTTCTCTATGAGGTGTATATATTGAATTTTTAATGTTATATCATTAGTCTCATCATCTAAATTATATTTAATGCATCATGTAATGTTATTTTTTCCACTGTATTATGATTCAAAGTTACCAAAGTGGTAATGGTTTATTCCTACAATCTCATCATTTATCTAGATTATTTATGATTATGATTCCATTGATGAAATATTAAAATAAATACCTCAATAACTCTCATGAATTTTATTAAACACTTTTTATTCAGGTTATATCCAATTAATTGTATAATTTTTTCACTCTTTGGTAGTTAGGATAATTAAGAAAATCATTATATAAAAACATGAAGTTATTATCCCTTTCATTATGAAATCTGTCTTCTTTCAAAACCATGCTTTCTAAAAATGTTTTCAATATTTTTCCTATTATCATATTATTTTTTAAATAAAATTTTACCCTTGTTTTACCTTTTTAAAAAAATAAAAGGAATATTCTTTTTTTTTCGATCAATGCACTTTTCTAAAAGTTTAAGGTGAAAAAGGAAAGCTTAACATGTACAAAATGAGCCACTATTATGAACATCATTTCATTGATGATTCCTTTCAATGTTTACAATTTTATTTTTTTAAATAAATTTTTTTTCCAAATATTCCACAAATTTTTTGATTTTAAATTTTATTTCAAAGAAAAGGTGTTCTAATGTTTTTTTTATATTAAAAAAGTGTTTCAAATGTATTAAATATTATTTTATAAGTTTTCAAGAAAAAAATATTTTATTTTCTTGTGGCACATGTATGAATGGTTTTATTATGTGAGGGGTGGGACCTATATACCTTACAGTGAATTGGGTGAAGATTTATATCTCGGGATATAATGATGGGAATCATGTAAAGAAGCTTAATCCACTATGGGAATATTGGGAAGCCTAATCCCTTACAAATAAAGGATTATGATAGGTGATGGTGGTGTTTTTACCTAGTAGGTGTAGTCACCATGAAGATGGAATATGGGGAAACCTGATCCACTTTGTGAAGTTAACGAAACCTAATCCACACTAGGTATACTGGGAAACCTAATCTACTATGGTAATATGGGGAAACATGATCCCTTACAAGGAAAGGATTATAAATGGAGAAGGTGTTTAGTCCCACCATGTAGGAGTAATCTTTATGAAGTTTTATGATAAGTTATAATAATGAACCATGACTTATAGGGAATGATATTACATATTTATGCATCTGCAACAATTCTTGGTCCTTTTACTATTCTATTCATTCATGTATTATTCTTATGTTTCCATTATTATTCATGTTTTATGAATTGTTAATATTTTTTCCCTAATTCATGTTTATGATCTTTGATATGAAGGGTATGGTCTTCTAATGCTATGATCATGTTTTTATACCCTTGTGATCATGTTGATGCTTAAAAATATCCCTTATTTACCCTTACTGGGAATCTTATCTCACCCCTTTTTATGTTTCCCTCCCCAGGTTATATGTATAATGTGTCTAAGAGGGGTGATATTCTTAGAGAAACTAATGGGAGATAATATAGCTCACTCATGTACCAGTATTTACATTTCCAAGATTCCAAAGTCACTAAACTAATACAATATTAGGGTATCAATTTGTGTAATGTTTTAAGTATCATTAAAAAATGATTTAATGTCCATGTATATTAATACTAGGTTGTTATAGTGACAACATATGCTCACTATGAGGAATCATTTTTTGGGTGTGTTAGGAGTAAAATAATATTAATTGAATTGAAAAGAAATAATGTATCCCTTATTACTTAATTAAAGTATATATCTATATCCATTTGATATATTTAATGTTTGGAATAAATTATATATACATGGTAATATCAAACTACTCATTTATTAATATAAATGAAATATAAATCAAGAACATAGGTTTATCACATAGGTATAAATCTATATTGATGGGATATAAAAAGAAAAAAGGATTTTGTTACATTATAGAATTCATTGTAAATTTGTTGTAGTTTCTATACTAACTTCTTTCTCTAGGAGTTTCATAAAAATTTTATAGACACCAGTCATGGAATTTAGTTATGTGTTTATGCCCGCCAAATAAGCATAAAAAAATAATAAAAGAGGAAATACCTAAATATGGGTATTATTTTCCCCATGAGTGTAGGGAAGAAGAGGGTAGTCGAAGATTCATGAAGCCTCTAAGACACTCATGATCCCATGACTATTTAGAGGTCACATGAAGGCTCTATGCATGGTGCATCGCCTGTGACTAGTCCTATAGAGCCCCATTCAATAACCCTTATCGATTTTGTGAAGGCTCCCTAGACAGTCGAATGAGCACCCCCAGGCCACATGGATTGTCATTGGAATGTTCCTGAGAAACAACCCAGAATCCTTCGAAAATAAAGATGTATGAAATTATAAAGGAAGATACCCCCATTGGTCATCAATCTCATGCACCAAATAATCATTGGAAAGAATAAGACCCCTTGGTGATATCTAGGAAATCTCACATGAACTTAGAGCCTTCACTAGAAAGAATGAAGGAGATAAAGTAGTGGAGGTGATAAGTGCTCGCTAAAAGGAATGTGACACGCACCCTGAGTGATCTGTGAGACACCAAGAAACCTCAGGGAATCCCTCTGGCTTATCATCCTCACTGCATAGAAGTCCTCGGGAGTGTCCAGAAAACTCTATGAAATTCTAAGGATGATCATATAGACGTGTCCACTATATTCTTGCACACTCTCTATATGAACCATATTGTTCAAGAAACAAATCAACCAAAAATTGAGTAAAAATCATAGATACTACTCATGAAAACTCACATGATCATTGATTTTTGTTAAATAACATAAACAAGATAAAAATGTAGGATTTGAGAGGGGTTCACGATCGCTGAAAGACAAGAGACACACCCTTGATGACCTGAAAGGAAACACGATCCCTCAGTGACATTCCCACCTTGTCTCGTAGAATCCCTTCGGCTTTTCATCCTTGTATTCAGTACATGGAATGAATTCTCACCATTTATGACCCATATTGGTCCTGTGACGCATCTCCAAAAATAATAGAAGAAATACCCTCAACAACATACATGAAATATTGCATAACTCCCAACCATTATTACATCAAACAAGGGGGATTAAAAGGGGGTAATCATAGTCTCTCAAAGGCATGTGACATTCCCAACTCACCTGCAACACTATCCCGTGAGACCCCAAGACAAGTCACCCATGGTCTCATGAGTGTATTCTCACTGGCACCTAGATCTTGTGAATTCCTGAAAAAATGTCAACATGAAAACATTAAATTCATTCACATGTCCACATTAACAAACAAATCTCTAATAATTGGAAGAAATATGATAAAGTAAGAGTCTTCTGATTTCTAAAAATCAGGTGACGTTCCTAAAATAGTCCAAAATAGAGACTTGAAAAACCACGTGGGGCCAGGCCCTTCCACCAGCTCCAGCCTGGACTCATGCTATATACACCACACAAACCGATGAGTATGAGGAGCAGAAAGGCCAATAAATTCCCCACCCAATCATGAAAAATACATGAAAACTATGCAGGTTGGATTCATCATGCCCAGACTTTTTAGGATTCTACTCTCAACTGCTATGGACTTCTCAGAGTGGCCACACAACTGACCAGAGTTCTATTAGGTAATACACTGACAGACAGTTATAGTAGTCATGTGTTTGGCATAAATCACTTCACGTGATCATTTATAGATCACATGATGGATCTCTTTTAGTTTATATGAAGACCTTCCCACAAGCCTACTAGATCACATGATACTCAAGACAAGATGACACTGAATGGAACTAAGGCATTCACAATTCAATCATTAAAACCATGTTCAAAGGTAGAATTCTTATGTGAAAGAATGGATGGATGCCCCTCATGCACTTCATGTGTGTCATCTGAAGACATGTGAAAAAACTAGGACACATTACCCAGATTTTGAAACACCCCATTGACATGCCATTTGGGACACGTGGAGTCCCCCAGACACGTCAAGTCACAGAATACAGTGCCCCTATGGGTGCTTCTTCGATCTCTTGAACCCTATGGGTCCATCAACCAAGACTTTCGATGTCCCTCAGACACACCACCAGACTCATACAGTGGTGTTCTTTTATGTCATCCATGTTTCACAAAAGCACCTAGACATGATAACCAAGCTATCAGGATGTCCTTTGAGAAATTCAGTTAAGACTCACGGTGCCCTCTAGACAAGTCTTCTAGGTCTTGTAATGACTGCTAGAGGTTTCGACCAAGATATAAAACACCTATCAGACTATGTCACATTGACTCTCCTAACACCTTACATATATGTGTTAAGACCGATCATGTGATGTCTCTCATGACATGTCGACTGGGTCATGCGACACCCTCTAAACAATAATTCCATGTAAATAGGGTGTCCTAGGATTTGAAAATGCTATTTGTTCTTGGTGTGTAAGCACTGATCAATAGGGAAATTGTTGTGTGTAAGCCTCGACAAAAACGGAACTAGAAGAATATGACTCCTACAATATTAAAAATACGTAGAACACCTCCCTTCAAGGTCCATGATCATCCATGTAGGGAGCATCATATGAGTCCATTGTCCAAAGAAATGACAATGATTACTTTTTACCCCTTGTTTCTCACAAAAAATCATGGATCACATGGGATTAGGGAGTTGCAATAGTCATATCAACTTTCTTATAAACCCTTAAAATTGTATAGGGAACACTCAGTGTATACGCCCCGACATCATATGAACTATGATCACCCAGATTCCTACAATAATTGGGAAACATAGGACACCATCCCAAGGCCCATTCTCCATGCCAAACATCCTCCAGGATTATCCCAATACAAAAGTCCCATATCCATACATCGTGAGGCTGATCATCCACTCCCCATTGTTTCTCACAGTAAGCATAGCTCATGTGGGCTTAGGGAGATGAAACAAACAACTCCTTAGGAATCATAAATCTCTATGGTATAGGGAAGACTTATTATGTAATCCCCATACATAAACCGAACTACAATGAATCTGGTTCCTAACATATTCAAGATATGTAGAATGCCTTCTCAGGGGGGGCGAGCTTTATACAAAACACCCCCATGGACTATCCCAATATGAAAATATCATACATACACTCCATGAGGATAATCATATATGCCCATTATTTATCACACCAAGAACATCTCATGAGGGCTTAGGTATGTATTAATGAACATATCATTAGGCTTCATGAATGAATACCCTCATATAAGGGCATATACCTTGGGTCCAGTCCAAAGAACCTCAACGAACTATGTGGGTTTCTATACATGCAACATTCATGAAACATAGGTGTTGAGAATGTGTTTTAAAAAATACATAATTTTATTATTAAAAAGTGGGAGATTGTTGAGAAAAATAATCGATCTCTTTATGATGATTTCAATGCTCACAAATACCCATATTTTTTATTCTAATTATTTTAACTTAAGTGTATTTTATGAATTTAATATTCATTATATTCTTATTTCTAGATGAAATATTTAAGTATTTCAATAGTGATAATTAATTACTGAAGTATTCAGAAATCATTTTTAGCGTGTTCTGGAAACATTTTTCATACCATACGTTGAGAAGCGTAGCGTAAGGATGAAATGTGGTGTTCACAATATGAGATATCAGAAAAGTATCATAAAATAACCATACTTTTTCAGAAAAGTATGAAGGAAGGAACCCTACATTTGGAAGGAACCCTACGTTAGGAAGGAACCTTACAATTGGATGGAACCTTAAATTTGGAAGGATACCTACGTTTGGAAGGAACCTTACATTTGGAAGGAACCCTACATCTGGAAGGAAATATATGTTTGGGAAATCATAAAAGTATGGAAGAAGATCGTTATGTATGTATGGAATGATAAGTTTGTTTTTTAAAAGTATGGTTCATCAACATTACTTTTGTGAACAACCATACGTTTGAAAGATAAATATATAAGTATGGTTCATCAACCTTAATTTTATGAACAACTATATGTTTGATTGTAAAGTATGGATTATATATTGTATGTTTGAGAGTTGAAGAGAAAATTTTGAGATCAACCTTATGTTTGGGATCAACTATATATTGTGATACTTACGTTCAGAGAATGTAAGCTAGGTAGTTCAACCCTACGTTTGACGTTGGATGTTTAAATTACAACTTTATTAAAGAAACAATATTTTTGAGGTTTTTCACACTGATTTCAAGCTAGATTAAAATCCCGAATTTAAAGGAAGTCTTTGACTGATTCAAAGCTATTTTTTTGATTCAAAGGATAAATTTAAGATGATCTTTTCATGCCCAATTTTTAGGGGAGTTACAACTGCTCTGCAATTCAAACTACTGAATATTGTGATTCTAAAGGTGAATTTTATGGATATAAATTGAAACGCAGAACGCTCTTCTTTATTCTATATATATATACCTACATTATTTTGTTTTATAAGGGGAAAAATTAGTGAAAAGAATATATTATGTTATGAAGAGAAAAAAAGCTCTCTTTTCTGAAGAAGAAGAAACTCAACTGAAGATTAACTGATCTACATCGAATATATTTTTTTGAATCAACTTATATTTAAAATACGAATGACATTTCAAGATCACCTACAACTGGATCAGCTCAAAACTACTTTTACTCAAAAATCATCATTTCTGAAGATGATGCTCTGTCTACTGTTAATTGCGTGTCGTTGCAATTGTGAAGAACAACTAGGAATGTATTTTCAATAAACCAAATAATATTTTAACTTGGTTGATCATCTTCTCATTCAAAGCTATGTATTTGGTTATTTGTATGAACCAAAAGGCTCTGTTTAGCCTTAAGATTGTAAAGATGTAAACTGCCCATACTCAGTTGTGGAAAGGTCTATTGATAAGAGGACCAGATAGTGAAAATCACCAAGATCATGAAGTAGAGAATTGGTAGAGTTGACTAGGGGATTTATTTTTTCTGAACCACTATACATTGTGCGTCCTGTGATATTTATTTTTTGCTGAAAAATCATTGATATAAAGATAAATGGACATGTCAAGGTCATTTGAAGAAATTGAAAAGGGCACAATTCACCCCCCACTTTTGTGCGTATCTAGTATAAACCCGATCCAACAATTGGTATCAAAGGTGGATCTTTTGTTAAAGCTATTACAAGCTAAAAGAATTAAAGGATGTTACTCAGATCAAGATGGATGATACAAGAGAATTAATGTCTATGGTCAGAGCTACATACTTCAATGGTGATAATTATGGATGCTGGAAATCAAGAATGATAATCTACTTGAAAAACCTCGGATACAGAGTCTACTCAAAAATACTGACTCCTTATGAAATGATAGAGAATCCTAAAACATGGAGTGCATATGTAGAAGCTGAGTATGACATGAATTAGAAGTATATGAATGCAATCATATGTGGTCTAGGAAAAGAGGATTTTAACAGAGTATCTCAGTTCCCAACAACATTTGAAATGTGGAAGACAATTGTAGTTTCTTATGAAGGAACTGACAATATTAGACAGATGAGGGATGCTACTGCCAAACTAAAATTTGATACATTATGGTTGTTTGAAAGAGAAATAATTACCCAAATAAATGGAATATTGATAGAGATTTTCAACAATATAACTTCTTTGGGAGACCCAATAAAACTAGATGATCATGATTTGAAAGTACTGTGAGTACTGCAAACTCAATGGAATGGAATTTATGCTTCTATCGGACAATCAACACCTATCAAAGATTTAACAATGAGAGAGTTAATTGGAAATATCCTGATGTATGAATATGAGATGCGGGGTGAAGAAAATGAGAATAATGTTCTGATCAAGAGAGAAGACACTGCCTTAAAGGTTCCATCTCAATTCGAAAGTAGAAAGATGAAGAAAAAAGAAATAAAGGTGAAATCAGAATGTCCTGATTCATGCAATTCTGATGTTGAACTGGCTCAGCTGGCTAGAAAATTTAGTAAGTTTTATAGAAAGAAGAAATATTTTATAAAGTCTTTTAAAAAGTATGAAAAGGAAGTCAGATGCTATGAGTGCAAGAAGATGGGTTATAGCAGACTTGAATGTCCACAATTAAAGGAAGACCAGAAGAATAAATTCCTCAAGAGAAATGGTTATGAGAAAAAATACAAGAAAGAAATTATGGCTACTTGGAGTGTATCTGAAGACTCTAACAACTCTTCAGAGTCTGATTCAGAAAAAGAGAAATCAGATATGAAATCCAATATATGCTTTATGGAAGTAACTGATGAGAAACAATCCTATTATTCTTCTAACTCTAATTCTGAATCAAGCTATACAAATGATAAAATTGTAGCTTACTGTAACATGCCTGAAGAAAAATATGATTCTTTATTTAGGAAACAAAAATCTTTAAACAGTATTTATAATGTTGTTTTGGGAGAGAGAGATAGTCTTCTAAAACAACATCAAGAATTACTAGAAAAATATAACTCAATAAATACAAACAATAAAAATCATGAAGATAAAATAAAAACACTAAAAACTGAAGTAGAAACATATAAAAGTGCGGATCTTATTTTTACAAAAGGATAAAATACACTAAATGAAATTCTTGGAAAGAATATGATTAAAAAGGAAAGATATGGAATTGGCAGTAAAGGTGAAAACCTAAACTGTACAAGAATTACTTTGTGCCAAGTACTAGAAAAGAATCTGTAACTATTGTGGTGAAAAAGGACATCTATCTAAGAATCGTCATTCTAGGAAACCCCATATATTTTGAATAAATAAATTCTTTGTTTAAAACAATTTATATGATTCTACTGATTTTAGAAAAACAAAGCCAGTATGGATTCCCAGATCTTTGCTGGATAACACAACTGGACCTAATAGAATATGGGTACCAAAACAATCTGTTTAAATGGCTTTGTAAGAAGAAGGTCATAGGAGAAAAAAGACCATATGGTATATGGATAGTGGATACTCCAAGAATATGACTGGAAATTCATCTAATTTCAAAACAATAACATAAAAGGATGGTGGTTTAGTCACATTCAGTGACAATTCCAATGGCAACATTATTGGCATTGGAACAGTTGGATATCCAGAAACTATCTCAATCAAAAAATTAATCTATGTACAAAGATTGAAACACAATCTAATAAGTATCTCTCAACTCTGTGATGATGTTTATATTGTTGATTTTTCTAAAAAATATTGTTCTATTTTCAAAGAAAAAATTCTTAAATTTAGATCACCTAGAACTGATAATGTCTATACCCTTGATTTAAAATCCTTTTTTAAACAACAAGTAATCTTTTTAACCACTAAGATAAATGAATCTTGGATCTGGCATAGGAGACTTCGACATTGCAATGTATATGCTTTACATAATTTATCTAAGAAACAATTAGTTTCTGATTTTCCTAGTCTTTGGAAAGCAGTACAAATCATCCTTCAAATCAGTTAGCAAAATTGCTACATCTAAACCTCTAGAACTCATCCATATAAAATTGTTTGGACCATCAAGGGTAGAAATACTGGATGTTAAATTATATGTATACGTTTTATCTTATGAATATTCTAGATTTACATTTATTTTATTTCTAAAATATAAAAATTAAGATTCTACAATATTTGAATGTTTTTGCAAAGCTGTTCTAAATTAAAAAGGTTTTTAAATAACTTTATTAAGAAGTGATCATAGTAGAGAATTTGAGAGTCTGGAATTCAATTCATTTTTCTCAAATATGGATATTAAACAAAGCTTCTCTACACCAAGAACACCTCAACAAAATGGAATTGTTGAACGGAGAAATAGGATTATTAAAGAAATGTCTAGAACTATGTTAATTGAATATAGTTTACCTACCTATTTATGGGTTGAATCTGTAAGTACAGCCTGCTATATAATGAATAGAGTTTTTATGTGACCAATTTTCAAAAAGAAACCCTATGAACTCTAGAAGAACAAAAAACTTAAAGTAAATTACTTTATAGTTTATGGATGCAAGGTTTACACCTTAAACACCAAAAACAATCTAGTATGTCTGGTCTAAAATTTCATGAAAGCATTTTCATAGGATATTCTGCTACTTTCAAATCTTATAAGGTTTTTAATAAAAAGTCTAGGATTGTTGAAGAATCATTTCATGTGAAATTTGATGAATCTGATCCCTTTGAGAAAAGGAAAGGCCAAATTGATGAATCTGACTCTAATGATAACATGAGACTTGATAACTTGAAAAATTATTTTGAAAAATATATAAATGAAATTTAGACCAGTCCAGAAGAACATACCACTGAAGAACCTATAAGTGTACATCCTAGACAATCAACAATATTAAATAATAACCCTTTAGAAACTGTAATAGGAGACTGAGACACAGGAATAAAAACTAGAAGGAACATAGGAAATTTTGTGGAGTTTTCGGCCATTCAATCCCAATAAGAACCCAAAACTATAGAAGAAGGTATAGATTATGATGAGACCTTTTCACTTGTAGCTACATTAAAATCCATTAGAATACTATTAGCCTATGCATATCATATGAACATTAAATTATTTCATAGGAATGTTATGTCTTCCTTTTTTAATGGTTATTTATTGGAAGAAGTTTATGTTAAGCAACCTCTTGGTTTGGAAAATTCACAAAAACCAGATTGTATTTTTAAACGTACTAAAGATCTTTATGATCTTAAACAAGCACCTAGAGCTTGGTATGAAAGATTAAGTTCTTTTATTTGGAAAAATGATTTTACTGTTGGTATGGCAGATCCAACACTATTTAAGAAATCTATAAATTCTAATATTTTATTAGTTCAAATTTATGTTGATGATGTAATTTTTGGTTCAACAAATAAAATTCTTTGTCAATAGTTTTAAAACTTAATGAAAAATGAATTTGAAATGAGTACGATGGGAGAATTATTTTTCTTTTTAGGACTTCAAATTTTTGAAAATGATTTTGGAAATGTTATGAATCAAATAAAATACATTAATGATTTACTAATGAAATTTGTAATTGAAAACAATAAGACATATAAAACTCCAATGTCTAATAATATAAAACATGATTTGGATGAAACTGGAAAATCGGTTGACAAAAAGTTACATAGATTTATGATTGGTAGTTTATTATATCTTGCTGTTAGCTGGTCAGATATAATGTATTCAGTATGACTTTGTTCAAGATTTCAATCAAATCCTAAGGAATACCATTTAAATGTTGTTAGATGAATTTTTTTCTATTTAAAAGGAATTGTTTTTCAATATCTACATTATCCTAAAATATCTAATTTTAATTTAATTTTATATTTAGATGTAGACTTTGGGATTTGTAGATTAGATAAAAAATCACCTCAGAAACTTGTCACTTTTTAAGAAAATCCTTAGTATCATGGTCTAGTAAGAAACAACACTCAGTTTCCCTATCAATAGCCAGGGCAGAATATGTATCTGCTGGCAATTGTTGTGCACACGTTTTGTGGATGAAAAACACTCTTATGTATTTTGGAAAAAAATTGAATAATACACCTATTTTATGTGATAATACAAATGCTATAAATATTTCAAAAAATATTATTAATCAATTTAGGACTAATCATATTGATATTATACATCACTTTTTAAGAGACCATGTTCAAAAGAAGGATTTATTTTTAGAATTTGTGTGTAGAAAAATTCAATTAGCTGATATTTTTTCTAAACCACTTCCCACTGCATGGTTTTATTTTATTAAGGGGAGTTAGGTTTATTTAATTTTAAGTAATTTTTTTTACATTTGATTATAATTTTTTAAATAGTTTAGTTTATTTTTTTCTAATAGTACAATTTTATTTATTTATGTTTTTTTTCATATGTGATTTTAATTCATTTTAAAATTTATTCATTGATTAGTCTGTATGTAACGACACAGGAATCAAGGATTTCAAAAAACGTTACAAATTTTAAACCTCTTAATTTTTTTTCTCTGAACCCTTCAAAACCTCAAAAACATTTACTGCTCTTCTCTCCCAAACCTGAACCTTCGAAAGCCTAGTTTTTTTCAAAACTTCAAAAATTTATGATAAAATGGAGAAGACTAAGAGAACTAATGAGCCAAAGACCAACATTGTGAAGGGGTAGTGCTCTGAAGGGAGAAAGATTTTACAAGGAAAATTCATAGATCTGGAATGGCTATGTAAAATGAACCTAATACTAAACCAAGCTCTAGATTTTCAGATATTAGAACAGATGTTTAATGGAGATTTCAAAAAGTTTATCTATGAGGTAGAACTTTGTCATTTCTTTATGTCAGTATAGTTTATTCTAGGAAATAGTGAGGATTTGATAATCGCTAATATTGATGATCGATATTTCTCAATCTCATCTGTGGAAATTGAAAAAATTGTAAACTGCCCTCATGAGGGAGTTTATCATTTTAATTTGAGAAATATTGGCAATAGTGTACATAAATCTGAAGATATTATGTTGTTTCTATTTGGATCAAATAATATCAAGAAGATGTTTGTAAAGGATTTAGAACTGAACCAGAAGATATTGGTTAAGTTTGTGCAAACTGGTATTGCCCCTAGAATGTCTGAAATGGAAAAGATTCTTTATCCAGATATTTATTTAATGTTTTTACAGATAAGTGATATCAAATTGAACTTTTTGAGATACATGGTGTGGTATCTCAGTTATTGTTTCCAACTAGAGGTAAGAATGAATTTTTATCCTTTTGGAATATTCATCTCAATGATTCTTTTTAAGAAAGATATGATAAGATTGGTAGATGCTCAGTTGAGATGCCACCATGGTAACATCTTCAATTCTAGTACATTGAGAAAAATTGGGTATTTATAGAGCACAATCAAAGGAAAGATGCTGCATGTTTGAGCTGAAGAGGACGAAGAAAGCGCCCAGGACCAACCAGAAAAACCAAAGAAAAGACAAGCCGAATCAAGAGTTAGTGTTGCATCAAGAAGACTCAAATTTGAGTTAGTGGATGTATCTAAAGAAATAAGTCAGGAAGGATTCAGTTCAAAAGGACTAGGGATCCTAATCATGTTGAAGATCCTGTTGTAACATTGAATGTTTTAATATCTGGTGATCTCTTAAGCTATAAGCTTGTAAGAGAAGTTGTAGTTAAAGAAGAACTAGTAATAGAAAAAGATTCTGAGACATTTTCTGGCGAAGGAGAAGTAGTGGCCCGAACTCAATTTGATCATGTAGAGGTTGATCCAGAACAAATTATTTTTGAGAATCCAGTGATGGAGGAAGAACATGAAGATGATTCTCATGAGGAGAAACCTCAAGAACTTGAAAACTAGGAAGAGAATGTATTTGAGATTTACACTAAGGTATTGAATGAGAATTTCTTTGTGGATGAGTCTGAGAAAGTCTTGGAGGAAAAATCTGTTCATAAACCAGTACTGGGAGGGTATGATGAAAAATCAGATGTTGAATCCTTTCCATTAGTTTTGTTGCATCAAGTTGAATCTGAAAATGAGAATCAAGAACCGGGTGCCTGTGATTTAGTAAATACAGATATGGGGGAACTGAACAGAAAGTTGACTGAAGCTAGAAAGAAGAATGCTGATCTACGAAGAGCATTTGAAAAGGAACATTTAAATTTTAAAAGGCTGAAAGAAAGTACTGTTTCTAAACAAGAAGTTGAAAGTTTTAAGAAGGAAATGTTAAATGATGTTTCAAAGTTGAAATCAGATATGGTTATGATGAAATATTTAATGGAATTTAGATCTTTCATGGAGCAACAATTTTCATCTGTCAGAACCAGTGAGGCCAGTACATTAGGTACTTCACCAAATTTAATCAGAAGATTTCAGGCTTTTACAGTGGTCGTGGAGAATATGAATGCAATACTACAAGACTTATAGTGCAACAGTACTCCTTTGTTAGTAATGTTAGATAATAAAAAGTTTCTAGTTTACCAGTTGAATTCTAGTGAACCAGGAATTAGAACTGTACTAAATCAGTTCACAAAAAAGTTGAATCCTTTTATGGAGAAGGAAGAAATACATCATGAATTTTTCAGAGTAAATCTGATTGAAGAAATTAATTTGTCTCAGGAAAGAAAAAATCTAATTATCTTTTTTGGAGATGTATTGATGATATGATTGAGATAAAAATTGACAGAGATCAAGGAAATAGTTCAGAGGAGATGAACCCTATCTCACACTCTTACCCAACCTTGATTCATGTTGTTTTCATTATTTTATTTTTAATTCTATGAAATATCTTTACATCTCATTTTTGGGTGTTTTAAATTGTTTTACTGTACTATCTATGCTCAAAAAGCCAGTAATCCATATTCACATATTTATAAACAGTATATAATTACATTTAATTAAGTTTGGTGCTACATTAAAATGTGTTATATTCCTTCTTCTACCCTTCTTTTTGATATCACAAAAGGGGGAGAAATTAGGATAAAAAAACATTTTATTTTTATATATTTTAATTTATGTAAAGTTTTACATTAATCTTTTTAATCAAAAGGGTATTATCTTAATCCATTAAGGGGATAAATTAAGTTAAACCTATCATTTTTTTATGTTTTTTTAAACCATAATCTTTTATTTGGGGAGAAATTTTTCTCTCTATTCCTTTTTATGACTTTGGATAAAACAATGTTTATTATTTTGTTAAAATAATTCTTTTCAAATTAAATATTGTATTTATCTTTGAAAAATTCAAAACTATATGTAATTAATTATGTAAGTTAATTTCATTGGTTATTTTATAGGTTTTTTGATCATCGAAAAGGGGGATATTGTTGACCAAGTATTATTTTCAGTAATACATAAATTTATTATTAAAAATGGGGATATTGTTGAGAACAATACTCTATCTCTTTATGATGATTTTGATGCTCACAAAAACCCTTATTTTTTATTCAAATGATTTTACTTTAAGTGTATTTCAAGAATTTAATATTCATTATATTCTTATTTCTGGAAGAAATATTTAAGTATTTGGATAGTGAGAATTAATTGGTAAAGTATTCAGAAATCATTTTTAACATGTTCTAGAAACACTGTTCATACCCTATGTTGAGAAGTGTAGAGTAAGGATGAAATTCAGTGTTTACTCTCTGAGGTATCAGAAAATTTTTCTTAAAACCCATACATTAATGGAAAAGTATAATGGAAGGAACCCTACGTTTGGAAGGAACCCTATGTTTGGAAGGAACCTTATGTTTAGAAGGAACCTTGCATTTGGAAGGAACTTTACATTTTTGAAATCAGAAAAGTATTGAAGAAGAGCATTAAGTAACTATGGAATGATATGTTTGTTTCTTAAATGTATGGTTCATCAACCTTTCTTTTGTGAAAAACCACGCATTTGAAAGCTAAAGATAAAAGTAAGGTTCATCAACCTGAATTGTATGAACAACTGTACATTTGATTGAAAATTATGGATTATATATTGTATGTTTGAGGGTTAATGAGAAACATTTGAGATCAACCTTACATTTTGAACCTTACATTCAGAGAATATATGTTATGCAGTTCAACCCTATGTTTGAGGTCGGATGTTTAACTTATGAATTTATTAAAGAAACGGTATTTATATAGATTTTCATGATGATTTCAAGCTAGATCAAAAGCCCAAATTTGAATTGAGTCTTTGACTGATTCAAATAAGTTTATTTGTGAATCAAAGGATCAATTTAAGAGGATCTTTTCATTTTGAATTTTTAGGGGAGTTACGACTACTCTTCTATTCAAACATTTGAATATCGCGATTCTCAAGGAGATTTTTTTGGATCTAAATTTAAAAGGATAATGCTCATCATTATTCTATATATATATACCTATATTATTTTGTTTCATAATGGGATGAGTTATTTAAAATAATATCTACTGTTATAAAGAGGGAAAAAGCTTTGTTTCCTGAAGAAGAAGAAACTCAACTGAAGATTTACTTATCTACATCAATTATCTTTGTGTGAATCAAATTTTGTTAAAGTTGTGAATGAAATTTCAAGATCTACTGCAACAGGATCAACTTAGAACTAATTTTACCCATAGATCATCATTTATAATGATGATGATCTATCTATTGTCAATTGTGTGTTGTTGCAATTGTGAAGAACAACTGGGAAAGTATTTTCAATGAACCAAATACTCTTTTATCATGAGTGATCGGATTCTCATTATAATCTATGTATTTGGTTCTATGTATGAACCATAAGGATCTGTTTAGCCATAATATTGTAAAGGTGTTAATTTCCAGTACTCATTTGTGGAACAGTCTATTGATAAGAGGACCACAAATTGAAAACCACCATGCTCGTGGAGTAGAGCATTGGTGGAGTGGACTAGGGGATTTCTGTTCCCCAAACAACTATAAATCATACATCCTGTGCTATTTATTATCCACTACTAAATAATTGATATAAAGATAAAAGGACAATTCACGATCATTCAAAGAAATTGAAAAAGGAACAATTCACCCCCCCCCCCCTCTTGTGTCTATCTAGTATAAACACGATCCAACAATAGGATTCCTCATAATATCTCAATCAACTACTTGAAATATCAACCGCCTTATCATATGGCAGTAAATTTTGATGCACTTGTTTATATGGTTACAACACATAAAGAAGTTATTCCCCATTAGGGAAACGAATGAATAACCTCATATAAATATAGATGGAACCCTCAAAAAGACCTCCTTTATTCCTCTAAAGAGATAATTAAATGATAAACCATTTTTCTAGGGTAACTGGTCCCATATTGGGATTAGGAAGAGATTCAAGAAGAAATATTAAATATATAAGGGAGCCCTAGAGTAGGTGATAATTCACCCCAGTGGGTGTGATGTGCCTGACCTCCCATCCCTTAGACTAATATAAGTACCGAAGAGCCACTGGTCCTGAAAACCCAGAAAAACTCCATCTTTTTATGGTATGTATGTACCCAGCTATGGATATTGGAACCATTAGAATTTTCTAGGGAATATGAAATAAATGGTGGTCCCAATATATGCGACTGAGAGAGGTCATATAATAACCCTCAATAAGGCCTTCATGTGAATTCCCACTCCATGTTCCACACTCTAAAAACCTAACAAAAAATGATGAACTCGATGTGAATCTATTGAATGGAAAAGCGATCTGTTACTACCCAAAAATCCATATTTTGTTCTCCCCTGTTGGAAAAAGAAATGATAAAACTGACATAAATATTTGTAATGACTGAATGATTGTGTTATAATGCATCAGACCACTTTTTTTGCAAATACTATACAAACAAATCTATAATACTGGCATAATCAAACAAATGATCCCCTATAACCAGGGTTCTCATAATTCCATCCTCATTTTGATATGTCCAAACAAGTGGAATGGCCAAATCGAGAATAAAAGAACAAATGAGTTAACTAAGAATATATGATTGATAATATTATGACTATGATACATTACTAATCGGTAACCTTGTTCTTTATCATCTACATAATTATAAATACTACTTCATCAACCAAATTTGAGATGATGTCATCATCATCTAGCATTCGTTCTAGAAAATACTCTGCAACTACAAATTCCAAAGATCGTAAAATAGTCTCACCTACATGACGACTCCAACAGAAAATAGTGATTATGATGGTTTGGGAGTACCACCAATATGGTACCACCCAACCATGGAGGTTGATTGTTAATTCCTCTGGACACGATAGTTTGTGAGCCCACATCACTAAGGGAAGGGTACTGCTTAACTTGTGGCTCTCATTTCTACAACCAATAGAATCAGTAGCTTATCCCCAGAGCATGATAACAGACACCTTCTATATATGAGGATGGTGGACCTGAAATCTGGATACAACTCCCTTTATGTTCAGGAGATTCCTAGGAGGGCTCATGTTAACCGTTGCCGCAAAAACCATTTCATCGGTACCCCTTAGTCACATGCTGAGGGTACCATCTGATACTCAGTTCCCTATGATGCCTAGGCATGGGATACAAGGGAAACTCATTGAATTTTAAAGGTTTCGGTTATCCCAGATTGGGCACATATCCCCACTCTTACCAATGATGATTTCCATCATACTTAGGCAGGGACCAGCCAGCAGGCTCATATCCATACATGTTTCAAAAAATTCATCACGCATATTCCTAAAGCAATCATCGGGGAGGCTCATATTCCTACACGTGTATATAAATTCCATTAGTATACTCTAATGGAATAGGGAGGACATAAGTGGGTTCATATCCTCGCTTCAATAGAAGACATATTCTAGTTCACCATGGAGACAGAAAATATATAGTCTCACATACTTGTCCACACTTTGCTAAAATTCCAATAAATTTTAGCAGTATTTGAAGAACTCCGTTAATATATTTCTTCTCTGTTGTAGATGAAGGGATATGTGCATACACCTATCCCAACAAATAGAACAATAGAACAATCCGATCATTTTGAACTAGTTGTTGTATAGGAGAAAGTGAATACTCCTACTCCCACCGAGGAGGATTATAGATATATTTTGATGAAGAGTGAGGCATCATATCAGTCTCATATCCCCACTCCAAATGGGGTCAACGAAGTGAGAGAGGCCAATGCCTTGGGGTAGGGGAGCATGCCTTCCAAAAAAGTCAAGTGGCATACTCTGAAAGCCCATGATCATGAGTACATCCCCATTCTGGCCGAGTTTGACCAGGTGGGAATAGAAAATAACTTAGGATCAGATCGTATTCATGTCAATGGATTTTTTCGGCATATTCTGGTAGATATTCGAAGTCAGATGCATATCCCTACTTCCACTGATGAATGAATGTGCAAGCATCATTCCAAGGCAACATTCGGGAAGGTCCATATCCATTCTCCTATTCTAGAGTTCTATAAGTATATTTTGATGGCGAATGAATATTCAGACCAGACTAATATTCCTGGTCAAATTGATGCTTTCCAAATGAGAGTAGCACATTCCTTAGGGCAGGGTCATATTCCGACTAAGAAAGACCAGTGGCATACCCCAAAATCTTAATATCAGGCTCATAATATTATCCTAACTAAGCCTCACCAAGTGAGAGAGGAATATACCTCGGGAAAAACTCACATTCCTTTAAATAATGAGACTGCTCATTGGAATATTCTAGTAGCTTCTCAGAAGGAGGGTCATATCCATGCCACATTAGATGTTTATATACAACTTTTGAGAATCATCATACAACATGCATGTATCCCTACACAACTCTAAAAGGCATGTTGGCATATTCCGACCACCACGTAGAACATGGCCCATACCCCTAATCTACATAATTCTAATTTCTTTGAGGTTGTTTAATAGGAATTCTCAACCCCAAGAGTGTATGTCATATTTTCCATCAAAGAGGAACTATATGGCATTCATTACCATGATATTCATCCTCGTGGTAGTGTGGAGATGGATAGTATGGACTCTACACCTGACATCCACCATGGTCATCCTACCCATGACATTATCTCCCATGAACAAGTTCATCCTCACATTTCCCAGACACCTTTATATGGGTATGTTTTCCAAAATCCACGACAATAGTACAAAGAGGTGATCAAATCATGAGGTTAAACTATATATGGTTCCCCCTCAACTTCTAGAATCACCCCATTCCCATCAACAGGTGACTATCAAATTCATCCTCTATGGTCAGATTATATGAAATCATGCAAGTCTGATGAAGAGGAGGCCAACATGGACATATGGATAGAGTTAACTGGAAACAACATCCCTATCATGTTCAAGCCCCTAGACATCACTGACTATGAGATCCTAGAGGAAACAGAGAAGGAGTTCATGACTTTTTTACACTAAAATATATGGTCCACTCATCAGTGATTGAAGGCTCAAGATCACTCTTATCCATGATACGAGTTTCCCCTATAGATAATCAATATACATTTTTTTAGATAGACCTATCTACTATCTCTATGGTTTGGGTTCCAAAATAACAAAAGTGAAGCACAAATATGAAGCACACATTCCAAAATTACATCATGACTCTTCAACATGTGATTTCTAAAGCTATGTCATGAATCCATATTAACGGATGGGTACATTATGGAGCGTTAAATTTTCTCACTCCTGTGGAATAAAATATCCCTTTCAGATATGGAATCATGTAATGTTATACCATCTGGTGAGATCTAGGGATAGGGAAACACTCTGGCTAGTTGGCCATTGTAACATAATGCCTCTATTTCAATAGTGACATAACATTATAGACAGAGTGGGAGGATAGCCCATGGGACATCAAACTGTGCCCCTTAAAACAATAAGTTGAAATTTCAAACACGTAGACCAAAGTTGTGATCACTCGGAAAATATCCTATGAGAAATGATTCTCATCACATATCATCATCATACCTAACTCCTACACGAGAACAATTGCACCACATCAAGCAGGCCACTATTGAAGCTACAATATCATCCATCCAGGAGAAGTCCCATCTTGTTGGTTTTGGGGAATATCTACCAGCATCTCCACCTCTTAGATCATTAATTCCTGAAAGAATTTCGGACACATAGGCAGTTGCAGAAAGCAATACCAATCCCACTAGGCTAGGGGCATTTATATCTCAATCACCATCCCTGGGTTAATCATCCCTTGAGAGGATGCTAGATAAATCATCAGTGATCCTAGAACAACCCAACCCTATTAGGATGGAGGAATTTATATCCTCTTCTTCATCCCATGGGTCGTCAAATCACGAACCAGATCCATTGTATCCTAAACAGTTGGACCGATCAGTACCAATTGTGGCCCAAAAAGACCCCCATGCCACAATGGATGGGGTATTTTTATATTCATCTCCACTAAAGAGGGAATTAATATTCTATATATTGGGATAAATGAATCAATAGTCAGCATCCCACCTACCGTGAGATACACCTTTTTTAGTAAGGTCCCATTTGGAATCCCTTACCAGAAACTCCCTTAGGATCACTATTCTTAGAGCAATGTGAAATGAACGTATGGTAAGGATGGTTTTGCCCTGCTGGGGTCAAAGCCAAAATGATCCAATAAGGCCAAGGGTCTGAATACCGACCCTAATGGAAGAAGTATAGAATCATCCTTTCGCGTCGAAAGTAATGGAACAACCACCATTTCATGATATACCTCTGTGAATGTTGTCACTTTCAACATGGAAAATATTGACTGATACACAAATATAGAGGGTCATGAATAGAAAACATACCTCTGGAGGAGGGTTACTTGAATTCACTTAATGAGGTTGTGTGCACCAAGAACCAGAGATGCTACCAAAACATGGAAATTCTGAATATCAAGTTTTCACCTCCACAAAGAAATTATTCTAAGGTGAAGGGTACAACCACATCTTGATAACATACTTGGAGGAGTGTGGTTCCTTCCATAGAGGACTGATTTTCACAATATGAGAGTAAAATACAAGATCTTTGGTAACTTAATGAGGAGTTAATTAGGAAAAATATTCATGTAGGGTATCATCTCCAGTTAGAGAAAAATGTTCTCCATCCTACAGTTGATCCATCATCAAGGGAAACTTCTAAATATTCGATTGGATTTGATTCTAAGTAGCCATCCCACATACATGTGGATGTTTACAAAGATTGTCACATCCCTTTGTTGTGGTAAGAGCCTATCGACTCCTAGGATAACCATTAAGTTCTTAGATGAATAGAAAATAAGAAGGTGATGAAAATGAGGCCACATCATCAACACCCACAAGTTCCCCATGGGTGGGAGATGGTCTCAGTAGATGTTCCCTCAAATATCCTTAGCATCATCGAGTCCTCAGTTACTCGAATGGAAGCCATGGAAGGGCGGCGTACACCTATGTAGCCTAAAAGGAATTGTTATCTCAGATGGGTTGATGATACTCCACCCCCTACGAACTTTGAAAATACTACCTTCTCAACCTATGATGGTGCAGGCGACCCATGTATCATCTCACACACATTGTGTCCCGATGCAGGCTGATGATGGGCCCTTGAGATCAACAGGGGCAACCATGCTGAGTTATTTTGTACAGACTCTGATAGGTCCAGCCTTCATTCAGTATAGCAGTCTGCCAGTAAGATCTATGTCATTATAAGAAGACATCTATTGTCAATTTCTTTACCAATTCAGTTCTATACTAAGGAGGACAACGATCATCAACCTGTAAATTGAAATAAAATTGAAAAATAAAAGGGTGTCTGATTTTCATGGTAAAGGCGAAGGATTTGACCTACTCACTCAATATCCCTCTCTCTCATGTGTAAAAACTAGAACATTGTTCCAAAAACATTAAGGATGAGCTCTATACACCCCTGATTCTAATGGAATATCCAAGTGGATATTGTGAATTTTCTAAAATATCCCAACATTTGGAGAAGGCCATTTAGTGGACCTGGTCCAAATCATGACTCATGCCCAGGACACAAAGAAAATTGCCATCCATAATGAAAGCTATATCGATCACTCACATGCCAAAAGTGGAACCTTTCTAGATTCCCAAGAAAGCCACAAATCATCTAGCACCTCTTATCGAGTGGAGACAACCACAGAATCACCCTTATATAGAAGCACAGAGAAATTAAGGTCATTCATGATTTCAAGAACAGATGAATAAGGTGAACTTATTCTGAAATGAATAGGTCCCGAGTTATTTTTTGGAAGCCATGGACAATAACATGCTCATAATTCTGCATCCCATGAATCTCAGTGAGGTCAACCTCACAGACCGGTCCGATTACTACCCTTTATAAAGAAGGTTGTGTCATAATATCCATAATTGTTTCATCTTTAAAGACACCCTTCAAGGCATGATCGATTCCAGACAAGTTGGTATGGATAATTGCTTAGAAAAGGTGGATTTCATAACCATGTCCTAACAAGAAAAAAATGATGATTGGCAGAAGTTCCTGACCAGATGTGCATGAAAATTCGACAATTGGATGGTTCAGAAGACAGTTGATTAAGCCCATTCCACTCTGAGAGAACATTTTTGAAGGCCTGTAGCAGCTCCACCACCTATGAAAAGGGTGTTATATGTTCCTCTCAATGTGGGCATGACCACCAGCAGAAGAATGAAACAGAATAGGAAGAGTAATAACATTCTCCAAATTAGGAATTAACCCTCAATGATTTCTTCCGTATGACATCAGTAATGTAATAACTTCCCCACGAAATGGAATCCTCATCATATGGGGATCTCATCATTGGTTCTATCAGAATAATACACTTGATAGACCTCTTATCTAATGGTGAGTATCCCCCCCTGAATATGGTTTTCCTGCATATAAGTGGGGAATGGGTGTTGCATGTGTCAGAGCTAAGGATACTGGGGAAAACACGAATGTGGTCAGACTCAATATTCTAGAAATATCCCCATGGGATATATATATATATATATTTATATATATAGTTTTTAATCATGTGCAAGTGATCCAATGGGCTTCTAAAAGGAAATGAGGTTCATCATAGCCCTCTAGCAGTCACCCGTATCTGATCTTCGTTCATGACTTCTTAGTGGGGGTTCAATCTGATCAACCCATGAAATATGGAAGTTCGGCATGAACTGCTCCACTAGAAAAAGATACCCTTTCAACCATTTCACAAGATCCAAATCTATCTACCTCAGCTGCTTTATCTCTTGAACTGCATGCTCCATCCCCTAAGACAGATGCCCAAGAGAAACCTCATATTGGGAAGTGTCAACTTCTAGTGAAAAATTATGATGTTATGAAATAGCTAGTTGTAGTCTCATCCAAGCTCTGGATCCTGGATTCACTCTATCTATCAAATAACTTAGGGAGGCACTTGTTGAAATCCTCCAGATCCCACAATAATTTATGACATAAGTCACTACCACCGAGGTATATCGAGTTGAGACTATGTCCTTAAGATGCCATGTTTCCATATCATTAACTAATCAAGATCAGTAGGAGGCCATCCAAAGGAAAATCAGACCCATATAAATTTTTTACATACTAAATAATGTTAATGTACAAAGGTTATTGATTAATAATGGATCATGGATCAATATCATCCTAGTCTGGACACTCTGAAAAATGGGGTATAGCAAAGGGGACATATCCAACACAAAGCTGACCATCCAGGGATATGAAAAGTGTGAGTAATGACCCCTATAGAAGATCAAACTCAAAGACCAGTTTGGGTTCCCCACATCTTATGTTGAGTTCATGGTTTTCCATAAACATAACACATATAATGTATTTCTTGGAAGGCCCTGGCTCCATATCCACCTTGTTGTACTATCAACATTCCATCAATATTTTAAGTACCCCATCAATGGAAAGGTCTTCATACTATATTGTGATAGCTCCCCCTTCAAAGCTTGTAGATCCATCTATGCCAATGTAGATTTTTATAAGAATGGAGGCAATAAACCAGTAGCGTATGATAATATATGTGTTGTATATCCTAATAGATTAGTAACCAATCTTATCAATCCCTAGATCATGCTCGATGATGATTATGTTCTCCTCATAAACATGCTTATGGTTGAATATCTTGTCCCATATGTCCAAACCTCTCTTGTACTCAACGAAAATCATCTCTAGCATCTATTTACAACAACCCAAATAATAGGGGATAGCTGTATCTCTTCTAATGGCCTCCCTCACCCTGATAATTACATAGATGCCCCCAAACTACCATCTTCACTAGAATAAGTCTCCATGAACTCATAAATGGATGAGGATAATCTCAAAAACTCCCCTTGAACATTTGTAGAAGGTAACTCCAATAATATAGATGAGATTAGATTGGTAAACCTAGGAATAGAAGAAGACATGCAACCTACCTTGATTAGTGCCACCATGCCTCTCAAAGAGAAATAGATATAAATCATGTTTCTAAAGAAACACCGATATGTGTTTGCCTAGAATTAAAAATAAATTTCTAGACTAAATCTAGATCTTCCTGTGAATCATCCCAGACTACTCGATGAGCATTGAGGCTTCAAGAAAGTATCCAAGAGGTTGTAACTCTCCCTTTCCACCAATATTGAGGTCGAATTCAACAAGTTGATCAAAGAAGACATTGTCCTAGAATTGAAATATCTAAGATGGATTTCCAACATTTTCCCCATCAATAAGAAGTATGGGAAGATTACGGTCTACATTGACTTCAAAGACCTTAATCGGCATTTTCCAAATAATAATTTCCCATTGCTTCTTATAGAACTCCTGATCCATGCAATAGGGAGACTCCAGGATCATTCTTTCATGGATGGGTACTCAGGGTAAAATTAAATCAAGATGTCCCCTGAGGATGAAGAAGCCACTACCTTCAGAGCACCTCAAGGGATATTCTGCTATCTTGTCATGTTTTTTAGATTAAATATTTTTTGCTTGACATATCAAAGAATCATTCATCGCATCTTTAATCCATTCTTGGGAAGGATAGATGAGTGTTATGTCGATGACCTGGTAATTAAATCTTGACAATGATGTGATTGCTTCATAGATATCTAAGAAATCTTTGATAAGATATGACAGTATATTCTAAATATAAATCCATTGAAATGTGCATTTTGGTTAACATCAGGAATGTTCCTTGTCATTATGGTATTCCACCACAGCATTGAGGTTGACCAAGAGAATACATGTTTTATCCAATAAATGTCACCCCCCAGAAATCTAAAAGAACTAAGATGAATCTAAGGGAATATTTCCTACATTCAGTGATTCATAGCCAACCTGGCTGGAAAATCGTTACCCTTCATGAGTTTAATGAAGAAGGGAGTCACCTAACAATTGGATAATTAATTTCAAAAATACTTTGAAAGTATCAAGAAAAACTTTCTTTGCCCATGGGTGTTAATTCCTCTGGTGGAAGGGAGCCCACTCATCTTATATGTGGCCAACATGGAATTCTCATTAGGCACCATTATCGCACATCATAATGATTATAGAAGTGAGAATAGTCTCGAATATCTTAGATGGACCATGCTAGGTACTGAGACCAGATATTATGATGTCGAAAAACACTACCTTGCATTTATATTTGCTGTGAAAAAGATGAGGCACTAATTTTGGAACCATGTGGTCCAATTTGTCTCTCGTATTGACCCACTCAAGTACATCCTTGCCTTCCCCATGTTCATTATATGCTTGGAACGATGGCCATTCATTCGGAAGTAATATGACATTCAGTTCATATCTCAAAATTTGGTGAAAGGGAAATCCCTAACTAATTTCCTCGTAGCACACCTTACCCTGTAAAACAAATAGGAAGACACTGAGATCCCCAATGAAGTGGTATTTTATACCCATGACACTTCGTGAACATTGGAGATGCACTTTGATGGTGAATCCTAGAGTCTTTTCACTACCAGAATGGAAAACTTGAAACTCAATCAGGTTGGTCTATATATTGTATTTTTCTCCCCAGACAGAGAGGTTTTTCCCAAAACTTTCTCATTGTTCGAAGCCTGCACAAATAATGAGGCAGAATATTGAACCATCATAGATGGATTAGAACTAGACCTAAAACATCACATAGCCTACCTGAACATTAAAGGGGAATTATGGATACTGATAAAGTGGTTAAATTGGGAATATTCCATAAAAAAGGAGGAATTATCACCCCTCACTAGGAATGTCATGGGAGTAATGGTGGAATTATCATTTTATATCACATTGTATTATGTCCCTTGATCATAGAATGCTCATGTTGATGCACTGGACAATGAAATTTTTGTCTTGGCTAACTCTGATCAAGACGAACCAACCATCAATATTACTCTTCAATGAATGGTGTCTTTAATCACAATATGTGATATGGAAGAGATTGATCAGGTCAATACCACCCCCCCGAGTGTGAGGATCTTGTTAACACCCCTAGATGAATGGAGCCTATAATACTCTATCTTCGATATGGGACTCTCCCAAAAAATATTTCTTGAAGGGGATAGATTTGTCACCAGACAGAAAACATTACACTCCAAGATGTCCCAAATGTGAAAAAATACTCTATAACCATGTATTTGATGGAATTCTCTTCATGTGCATAGCAGAAGGAGAAGTTCTCTCCATCGTGGAGGTAGTCCATACATGAAGTTGTGAAAAACATCAATCTAGAACTAGGATCTCCCACTAAATCAAGTGGTTGGGATATTAATGGAAAACCATGATATAAGACTCTGTGTGATTCACTGAAAAATTTCATGAATTCCAAATCCATGAAAACTTCATCCATTATCCCCCATAATTTCTACAAACTGGTAAATATTCCCTTTTTGGGGGATGGATGTTGTGGGGACATATCCCTCGACCACCATTAATTAGTTTAATTATATCCTTACTTTCACAAAATTCTTTTCAAAATGGGATGAGGTGACACCCTAAAAGGAATTTAGGAAGAATAATACCACCAAATTTGTGAATTTGCATATCATCAATAGGTTCGGAGTACCTGAAACTGTATTGGTAGACAACGAAACCAACTTTAGTTCCATGGAGTTGAATAATATTTTCTAGGAGTACAAAATCATGTCTAATAAATCATCCTTCTATCATGTAGTGGAAAATTGATAGATAGAGACCTTCGATAAGACTTTATTGTAAAAACTTTAGAAGATAGTGAACAAGGATAATAATTTTTAGCCTGATAAAATCCTCCATGATTGGAGGGCCTACCATACCACCATGCATACTATTATACAAGAAATTTCATACTCACTATTGTAAGGGATCGAGGCATTGTTTCCTATAGAGGTTCATCTACCCTCACTCTGAAGAGCCATTTTCGGACAGCACTAAAATGATGAAAAATCGCAGAAGTGGTCAGATGAGTTGGAACAACTAGATGATAATATGTTGTGAACGTTGCACAACCTCGAAGACCATAAGAATCATATTTCATGTGATTTCAATAAAAAAGTTTGCCTCTCCCCATTACTTCAAGGAGAACTGTTGTAAGCACTTATAACCTGATGATACCGGGAAAGAATCCCCTGAAATTGGAGCCCAAGTGGAAATAGACTTACATCATACATATGGTATGTCATAATGGATCCTATTTTCTAGCCACCATGGATGGGGATCATGTCACACCTCCCACCAATTTCATATTTCACAAGAAATAATTGTCATAAGCTGTTAAGTCAATAAGAATACACATCATATTAATCTATGTCAATCAACCTACTACATGATGTTTAACTGTACAAGATCATCCTAACCACATGACATTAAACTGTATGGATTTCATCCTTGAAACAATACCTTAAACTGCAAGACACCTTTCCTTCTTACCACATGACATAAAACCAAATGGATCCACATTTAACCTTCACTTCGGATAATCAATCATCCTCATTGCATGATATTAAAATGCATGGAACATTTCATCATCACCTCAAGATGTAAAACATCATGGTTAATATCCTTGATGCATGGCATTAAACTGCACGGTTTCTCTATAAATATGCACGTCTTGATACTCATTCGCAATGAGATACATAGGGACACCTTGATCCTATATCCCGGTCCATCCACTCAATCATACAAAATGCCTATGTTATAACCCTATTTTGTCTATGCACTATTGGGGAACTTGTGTCGCTCCTTGTTTCTGACACTATGAATAGCTCATGTGAGCTTAGGAATTATGGTAAGGACTTACCCTCATAAGAAGGGAATAGAGGTACACAATGGATCTATTATGGTCTTGAGGACACAACCATAAAATTCATGCCATAAGTCCTCATCACATGACTTTAAACTACATGATCTATGTTCTTTACACATGACATTAATCTACATGGCCCTCTAAGAACAATGTGTGGTTTGATTCTCATCCCCATGAGATATATAGTGATTCCCAATCTTTTATCCTTGGGATCAACCATGATATTCCCACCAATTCATGTTGATCTACCTTCTTCCTCATTGAATGACGTTAAAATTCATGGAACTTCAAGAACAACATGTAGCCAGATTCCTTCCCAAACCGAATATGTAGTGAGGCCTAGATCTCTAACCCTAGGCCCAACTACAAATGTTCATAGAAATAATTCCCACCTCTACTTATAGGTCATACATATATAAAAATTTCATTTTCCAGAACAATGTGTGGCTTGATTATCGTGTTTATGAGATACATAGTGACGCCCAGACATTTCACCTCTAGGCCCAGTCGCAACCATAACCATTTTCATCCCTTTGTCCTCAGTCTTCCAGGAAAGGTGCTGGTGTGGTTGAGACCTTTTTTGTCCTAATTCACCCTGGATTGCTTCACGGAACAACACATCACACACCCACATAAGGAAATCCACCTTAAATTCTGGTACACATGACCCTAAACTATCTGCATATGTCCCCACATCATGACATTAAATTGTGCCACATCGTCCTCGCAGTAAGTCATTAAACAGCATGGTCACCCAGAACTATGTGTGACTTGATTCTAACTTTCATGGGATACCTAATGATGCCCAAATTCCCTTCATGGGGCCCAACTACAACATCACCACCATTCATGTCGGTTACTAAGTCCTTACCGCATGATGTTAAACTTTATAGATACACTTCCTTACCATATGAATTTAAACTGCATATAAGCATGTCCATACTGCATGACACTAAACTGCACAGAAGCATGTCCTTATCACAAGGGGTTAAACTGCGTGATATTATTTCCTTTCTACATTACTTTAAACTACATAGCATGATGTAATCACCACATGATGTTAAACTATATAGATTAAAACATTCCACCTCTATATGCCAATAAACTATGCAGATCATCTCCTATTTTTCACTCCTCATCAAATGATTGCAAGAGACATACCTTGGTCAAAACGAGTGCAAGGTTCTTCCACCACCATTTAATAGAACATAAAATCCATATACCACACTTCATTTCTTGAGTGTCTCAAGTTTTCCTCAACCTTCCATGGCCCTTATAAAGGATACCCAACTTCAATGTCCCTTTCCTTGACTATACATGCATTCCCATGGATTTTACGTATGAACCTATGCCCTTCAACCCAATGTGTCACTCTATAAAATTAATTTACAATTATCATGATCCCTGACATCATCAAGGAAGCACTAACACCACAATTTTTATGAAAAACCCCTTTTATGATTTTCTGATATCATTACTCATGGCATGAGAAACTCAATCCATGATCTACATCATTTCCCTTCCATTCATGAGGAGATGTTGCTGCTTTCTTAACCCTAGGTATCCTAATTAGCCTCTTGTGTAAAATAATCCATGTTAGGTCCATGAAATTCATGAACCTAAACTATCTATGCCTTGTTCAAAGTTGTACAACCTTAAAATACATCACATAACTGTCCAAATTGAAAGACCTTAAATTTCCAAAATAAGAGATACAAAACCTGTCAGGAATTAACCCAAAAAGGGTGACCATATAAAATTGAGAGTCTCCACCCACTAAAATCTGCATCCTCATATTTTAGAAAAAATTAAGTTTCCAACATAAAAGGTGCAAATATCATAGTGTCCATAACCCTTATAAAATTCAAGCTATGCTTACTAGACACACCAGTCGAGGAAAATGTTCTGGAAATATTTTTCACATATCCTTGCCTTTAGAAAATGTTCACTAGGTGGTGACACAAAATATAGAGAATTTTAATCCTCTTTGTTTTTTACATCCTCTATAAACCACACTTTGTGAGTTGGGGTGCCCTGAATCATCATAACTTTGAATGGCCCTTGGAAAGGATATATGGATTCATAGACCCTCTACTTGACTATGTTGGCTTGCCCATAACCCCTGCATATGTTCCTATGTCCGTCAACCAAATCCATCACTCTGAAAAAGGACGTTCCAATTATCATGAGCCCTGACATCATCATGATAGCACTAAACACCCCAATATGTCTGATCCTCTCCCTACATGACTATCCCATTCCATTATCCTAACTTGAGTACTCTAGATCATGGATTATAGTACCAGTACCAACCTACCCCAGAAGATTTTATATCCTTGAAATTAGGTCACCATTTTTCATACACTTTCTCAAATATGGACCATGACACTTCATTTAATAGCCTTTGATGGCCCACGTAATTTGATTCAAAACCCCATGGTGTAGAGATCAGTCTTTATTTTCAGAGAAAGATTCCCTAGGGTGGTAGAACCCTTCCTAGATAGCTTTCTTCCCATGTCCATCTTCATCATCTAGATTTTTGAGTCTTCAGAAATCTTCCATAGTTATTAGAAAGAAGTGTATATCATCTTTACTTAGACATGCTACCAATGCATAAAGTCCTCGACCCACCAACTGAATGAAACTTCTCCTTTATAGAAAGATCACTTTTTCTTTTGTGAGCCTTTTCAACACCATGGGGAAACCTAGAATTTCAGAATTCCAAAGGACATACCCATAATTTCTTCACCATCTCATATTCATAGACTCAAACTCCTATGTTATGATTTATGTCATCTATACCCCAACTACCTAGGCAGGTTTTGTATCCCTACTATTCCAACCTCATCAATATTACCTTTATAGATCTTACATAGCCCATGGAAATCATTCCCAGCTTCAAGGGACCCCTTTTCATGACTATATATACATGCCCATGGCTCTTACATATGAGCTTATGGCTATCAACCAAGCATGTAACTCTACAAAAAGGGAATTCTGATCCTCATGAACCTTAGTAACAATTGGGTAGGATCAATCACCTCAGGGTTTTTTAGGTCACTCTTGTCATGTCGACACCATATCTCAATATCAGATTGATGGTCCGAGCTAAAAGACCTTAAACTAAGTCAACATATTGTTCGAGCTAAAATACCATAAAGTAAAGAAACTAATAGTTCTAGTTAAAAGACCTTAAACTAATGCAGTATATTTTCTATGCTAAAACACCATAAAATAAAGTAATAAATGGTCTGAGACAAAATATATTAAACTAAATCAACAGATGGTCTAAGCTGAAAGGCCATAAACTAATGAAATTGATGGTCGGAGCTAAAATAACTAAAACTAAAGCAACAGATGGTCCGAGCTAAAAGACTCTAAACTAAAGAAATATATGGTCTAAGCTAAAAGGACTTAAACTACAGAAATAGATGTTTGGATCAAAAATAAATTAATCTAAAGTTAATGGAAATTATCATGAGTCCCCTTACATGGCCTTATTATAATCAAACTGCTTTATGAGGATATGAAAATCACTCATTATAAAAGAAATATCTCTTACCCAGATGATCCCTCTGAACATCATGTGGTCCCAAGGTAGTCAGAATATATTACTCATATAGAACCTTGTATAGGGTGAGCCTTCATGAGTAGTCCTCAAGGAAAATATTTTAGGATTTCAACATCCAATTCTAGGTATTCTTGATCATTCAATATGAATCTAGGGATATGTATTGACAATAACTTCGAGAATAACAGAATATCAGTATATCATACATATCATATAAAGTTAAACAAACTCGTCCATTGATACTATATAAAAGGAGGTACCTCCACATACTGTAGCATCTCATATGAATATACAAGCCAAAGTGTGATTGAAAAATTCTACTACCATTATAGAACCTGCCCGGACAATTATTTGAGATCAGGAAGTATTTTCTCAAGTAAAGTCATATATTTGTGTAGTTGATCAATAGATTCATTCTCCTCATTGGAAATACACTACAGATCCTCTTCTTTGGCAAAGACATCAAGACCATATTTCTTTACCACATCCATGAATCCTTACCACACCAGCATGGTATTTTCCAATATATAGAATGTATATTGAAACTGAGATAGCTCTTTCAAAATAATAACTACATACATCAAAACCCTCCAAAAACTACATACATCAAAACCCTCCAAAAATTCCTCTATATATGCCGAATCGGATGGTACACTATTTGAAATGTCTGCGGTAGTCAAAAAACATGGTTGACTAGGAATCATGCCCATAAATACTTCTTGATGGATTAGTTCCAGTAGTGGAAGAATCGTTTGAGCAACCAAACACTCACCTATATCCTTAAGAACATGCACATTCTCTTCTAAATAATCTTGGAGGGGACCTGTGTGTTCTTATAAAATCATGAATGCTCCTCTAGAATAATTTAAGATAAAGAAGGGAATTAAATACCCTTATTACTTTGGGGTTCCATAAGATCAGTGTCTGATAATGTGGACTTCTTTCCTTTCTTTTTCTTCTTCCTTTATGAAGAAGGTCCTCTAGGATGTGTTGAAGTTAGAGCTCACAATTTAGAATTGAAAATTGTTTCCCTCATTTGAGATTGTTGACCTTGGGATCCTTCATCACCCGCTCCCCAGTCACACCAAAATTTCTCATCCACAATTGTACCGTGAGGAGTATATTTAGAGGACAATAGGGCATGGAGATCTTCAGAAACCCCATCCTACATCCATACATGTAAAGGTTGTTGGTATGCTAAAAAGGACTCTATGACATCATAATATCCACAATAGACATGGACTCACCACATCCTCGATAATAGGGTAACACTACTCATCCATAGAAATTTGAAACGTTCCTGGAAATACCATTTTGTGGACTCAAAGTGAATAAAAAATATGACCCCAAGAGCTCGCTAAGACCTCGTCAATACTTCCAAGGAGGGCCCTCACTTTCCCTTGAATGTTCTTCAAATGTAATTCCATGAGGTGTGGGGATATAGGAGAAACCATCCAAAATTGCCTTTAAAAGGACCAGTATTCCCCAAAGGGCATCCTTAGAATAATTCTCCTTCTAGTTATCCCATTTTTGAGACCTGATGGGAAACATCAAGCCACACACATCCCTTGTAGTTATGCTAGAAGATACATGTTCCAGTAATGGTAAAAGTTTGGCTTCCTTGCGTGGTGCTAGTAGAGCTTCCAACCATTTGGAATCCATCTACAGTCCAGAATGAGGATTGTATTTGACTACCATGGGATTGAAAGCCTCAGTCATCGAATTGGTTAATTCCTCATTGGGATATGATCGGATTCAAATGTCTATATAGATTTTGGACAAGTTGATGGCTACATCTTGATGGGGAAGGCATATTATCAAACTAGTTTCTTCTCTAGTGAACATCATCCAAAATTGGAGAGCTACCATAGAGTGTTTTCTTTATCTATTCGTGATGGTTCTAGTACACCTAGATTGGATGCACAAAAATTAGTGGATAAACCAACATGGTGCATACCATTTATAAAGTAGGTCCCTATCAGTGCAGGTAGAAAGAACTCTATCACAAAGGGATATCATATAAGTGTTCTCCTTAAGGCCAGCCTTACCATCATCGATAAAACATCTTGTCAGTACAGGACCATATGTTCTAATGGAGGAACGTTCATGATGTTTCAAAAATTCCTGAACATCCAAATATTTCAGTACAATGGGTCTCCCTAAATAATACACTATAGGTATAGTGAAAAGTCAGTGTTGGGGATTTCTCAAATTTTTTAGATATTCATAACCAACCAGATGATCCCCCATCCATCCCCATTGAACATGGAAGGGGCTAGAGCTTTTGTAAGGAGCCTCTCTCTTATAAACGTGACACAGGATGTAGTAAATATTTTCCAACACAGGGATCGTTAATCCGACTTGTTTTTCCCTACCATTTTAGTCACCATCACAAAATTAGATACTCAAACTCCCCCTTATATTTTTTTTGAGAGTAAATACCCACTCATGTACATGGAAAAGAAGCTATCCAGTTGAACCAAATGGTTAACACCAGTTACAATATCCCATCCCCAATCATTGAACTTCACACCTTCAACCATGGGCCAATATGCACCCAAAGCACTATGATAATACTTCATAATCTAGGCCTTCACCTTATGGAAATCTAGCTCAGAATGAGTCTGCTTAATAAAATACTCTTCCCGTGTTTTGAAGGGAATTTTTTCCCTAGAAATAACCCCTTTCAGGTGAGTCTTATCAGATAACTTAATCATCTCTCAAGTAAACAGTGGAGTTCTGGTCACACCATCCTAGGCAGATTGGGGAGGAAGGGATTCATCAAACATGCTACCAAGGATAGGAACACCACAAATCTATACCATATCCCAAATACTAATGTCGACTATGCCTTTTGTGGGGTGGAAGGTGTTTCTATCTGGGCTCCAATGGCTGAACAGATCCACTATTAAGTTCTTATTGTAATATTCCAATGTCTATAATATCTTGACAACTTAATATATCCTAATTTCCTTTAGATCCTTGAGAAATTCAGAAATAATATATTGAACCCATAAGGGCCATCCTCAGTCCCGCCCAAATCCCCCCCCCCCAAGTAGAAGTCCCAATTAGAGATCCACCCATACATTTGATTACTGGATGACTGCTGCATTATTGAGTGATATATAGGAATGTCCTAGTCAGATACATGATTAGCCCTGCTAAATTCTATCAGGATGAATGTGAGAAATGGCCATCATCTTGGTCCCCATTATATATAATGTGTCCCTTGTGAGAGATATTAGCATGAAGGGTATTTTGATCCCTCCAAATCCAAGAGGAGGGTATAAAAGATGACTTTGGCATAATGATGGAAGCATCATTGGTAAGACCGAACCCCTAAAGGGTCGCGAATTCTAAAAGAGGATAGCTTCATAATTTAGATCCTGTCAGTTTTAACAGAATCTATTGATATGTCCCAACTGAACAATGCCATGTATGGTCCATTCTCACTACCATAGCATCACGGTGGGAAATTTCTTCTCTCTCATACCTCTTTGACATATTGACAGTGAGTTAACAAGAACTAGAATCCACCTAAAAATATTTAAGTGGCATATGTCAGACAAGGAAAACATAAATCTTGATAGAAATAAAGTGCATGACACGAGACAGTGGAATCATGCACATCCCATGACTCAACAAGGGATTCGTGAACCCCATAAATAGTTCATGAACCACCTGACCATCAGAGTACTTGCAGGGTGCATAACCCTATAGGGCATCATGAAAATCACATTACCCACTAAATAATCACAATCTTATATCCTGAACATCGTCACCAGATTCACAAATGCTTGAATTATAGGGTTAGTGAATCTCATGAAACCACTTGAGCTGACTATGACCCCTATAGTTGAAGTCTGGGGAATTATCAAAAAATTGTTCACGGTCAGAACAAAGGAGCACCTAAGCATAACAAATCATTATGCAAGTTATTTAGAGGAATGGGTTCATGACAAGGACATACATATAGGTTTCTTGATCAGCGTTCATGGTAGGGTCTCACAATGAGAGAAGTAGTGGTGGCACTATGAGAATAGGTAGTGGGTGGAATGAATTCCCCCCACCCCAATGTATTGGTGTTTTTCAAAATAAAAAAGGTCACCTGGTACACCAAATGTCACATGACGCACTGGTTCATGACATTGTAAAAAGCTCTAGAAGACATTGTTTTCATCATATTGGTGTCTTTTTCGCCTCACACATCTCTCCTGAGGGGAGGGGGGGTTTGAAGCCCTCTAAATGATCAAAAAAAATCACAGAGGAGTAAATACCTGAATATGGGTATTATTTTCCCCGTGAAATAAGGAAAAATAGGATGGTCGAAGATTCTTGAAACCTCTAAGAGACTCATGATCGTGTGACCATTTCAAGGTCATGCAAAGGATCTAAAACATGGTGCATTTTCTGTGGCTAGTCCTATGAAACCACATTCAACAAAAATTCTTGTTAATGCGACCACCCCCTATACAATCAAAAGAGTTCCCCATAAAGTATGATTTTTCATTGGAAAGTGCCTAAAAACCACCTAGAATCTATCAAAAATAAAGAGGGATTACATTCTAAAGGAAGGTACCCTTATTGGTCATGAAGTTCATGCACCAAATCATCATTAAAAAAATAAAATCCCTTGGTGATACCTAGGAAATCTCACATGACCTCAGATCCTTCACCAAAATAATGAAGGAGGTAAATGGGTGGAGGTGATAGGGGTTCACGGTCTCTGAATGACATGCAAAGTGCACCCTGAGAAATACACAAGACACCATGAAACGCCTCGGAAGCCCTCTAGAATATTATCCTTGTATCATATAGGTCCTTGGGATTGTCCAAACAACTCTACGGTGCTCCAAGGATTGGTGGATAGACCTATCCACTATATCCTCACACAATCTCCATATGTCCCATATTGATCAAGTGAGACATCATTAAAAAATCATGTTAAAATCATATATAATACTCATGAAAAATCACATTATCCCTAACCATTGTAAATTAAAAAAATGGGCTAAAAGGGGAGGAGGTGAGAGGGATCGTGGTCGCTGAAAGACATGACATGCACCCCTATCGACCCACAAGACACCACGATCACTCAGTGACATGACCACCTTTTATCACGGAAGTCCTTCAGATTTTCATCCTTATATTCAAGACATGGAATTCTCGTTCACCCCATGAGAACCATATTGTCCCTATGATGCATCTCCAAAAAATAGAAGAAATCCCCTCGTCAAATCACATGCAATCTTGTATGACGTTAAACCTTTGTTACATCAAACAAAGGGGATAATAATGGAAGAGACGAGAGGTACTCATGTTCAATTATAGACATGTGATGTGTCCAACACACCAGCATCATAGTCCCTCGAGACCCCAGGACAAGTCACCCATGGTCTGACGAGTTTCTTCTTAGAGGAACTTGGATATTGCGAATTCCCTCGGACATGTCAACATGAAAACATGAAATTACTTTAAAACATCTTCATGACAAAACAATTTTCTAGTAATCAGAAATAATCTGATAAAGGAACACACTCATGATTTTTGAAAATCAGGAGACGTGCTCGAAATAGTCAACAACTTATACTCACAAAACTGTGTGGAACCAAACCCCTTCTATCAGATCTAGCTTGGACTCGTGCCAGATACGCCACACAAAATAGTGAATATCTAGGGTGGAGAGGCCTATAAATCCCCCACCCCATAATGAAAAACACACAACTACAGGATAGGTAAGATTCTTAATTCCTAGACTCTATAGAATTTATATCTCAACTTCTACATACTTATCGGAGTGATCACACGACTGACCAGCTTTGCATTAAGTAAACACTGGTGGACATCCATAGTATTCATGAGCTTGGTATTAATCAGTTAGTGTGATCATTCATAGATCACATGAAGGATATCTGGTAGGTTATGTGAAGAATATTCTATAGGCCTACTAGATTATGCGAGACTCAAGACAAATAGACACTGATTGAAAATAAGGCATTCACAATAAAAGGATTAGAGCTAAGATCAAAGGAATAAGGCTTAAGAGAAAGAAATTATCATTTCCCCTGATGTGCTTCACATGTGTCATTTGTAGACACACGACAACACTAGGACACATCAACTAGATTTCACGTCACCCCTTTGATATGTCATCTGGGACACATGAAGTCCTCCAAACAGGTCAGGGTAAATCATATAGTGCCCTTGTGGGTTCCTCTTCAATCTCGTGAACCCTTTGTGTCCATCACCCAGGACTTGTGACATCCCTCGGACACACCACCTAACTCATATAACAACATCCATTCATGTCAGTTTGGTTTTGTGAAATAACCTGGACATGATAATGAAGATCTCACAACGCCATCTGATAATGTCAACTAAGACTCACGGTGCCCTCTAGAAATGTCTTCCATGTCTCAAGAGGATTCCTAGAAGTTTTTGACAAGATATGTGACACCCCATGGACTGTGCCACACTGGCTCTCACAACACCTTACATATGTGTTAAGCTTGGACATGTGATGGCTCTCAGGACACACTGACTGGGTCACGTGACACCCTCCAAACAAGGAGGCCATGTCAATAGGGCATCCTAGGATTTGAAAATTCTTTATGTTCTCAATGTTTAAGTCCTGATCAATAGGTCTACCTCAATGTGTAAGACCCTACATAAATGGAACTAAAATTACTCAAATTCCTTCTATATTCAGGATACATAGGCCACCTCCCTGCGAGATCTGAGCTCTATATTGATCATCTATGGCGGGACCAGCATATGAGTCCCTTGTCCAAGGAAATGAAATTGATTACTTATAATCCCTTTTTCCCAAAAAATAAAATAGACCATGTGGGATTAGAAAGTTTCAATGTTCATATAATCTACCCTATAAACCCCTACAATGGAATAGGGCATCCTCAATGTAGAATCCCCAACATCATATGAACTACAAGGACTCTGATTCCCTCTATAACCGGGATACATAGCATGCCTTCCCAAGGCCAAAGATCCATTCCAAACATCCGCATGGACATTCCCAATACACAAGTCCCATAACCATACGTCATGAGGTTGATCATCCGCTCCCCCTTGCTTCTCAAACTGTGTTTAGCTCACGAATTCTTAGGGAGATACAATGAACACCTCATTAGGAATCATAAATATCCATGGTATAGGGAATATTTGATATGTAATCTCCATAAATCAACCGATGTATGATGAATCTGATTCCTTCCATATTCAAGATAAAGAAGATGCCTTCCCAGGGCCTGAGATTTATACCAAACACCCCAAACAATACCCCAATATGTAATTCCCATTCATACACACCATGAGGCTGATTATCTATCCCCTTGTTTCTCACACTGATCATAGCTCACGTGGGCATAGGGAGGTATAAATGAACATCTCATTAGGAATCAATAATAAAACCCCTCATATAAGGGTATATACCTTGGGTCCAGTTCCAAGAACCTCAAATAACTACATGGGTTTTTATTCCTGCAATATTCATGATACGTTGGATGCCTCATAATGGATTAATACCATCCTCAGAATATGAAAAACCTCCTCATATGATAGCACATTCTGAAGAACTTAGTTATATGGTTATAGAATATAAATCAGTTATTCCACGTTAGGGAAACGAACGAAGAACCTTAGATAAATATAGATGGATCCCTCAACAAGACCCCCTTCTTCTTCTAAAGAAAAAATAAACCAATAAATCATTTTTCTAGGGTAAGATGTCATGTATTGGGATTAGGAATAGATTCATGAACATATATTAAATCTATAAGTGAGTCTTATAGTATGAAATAATTCTCCCCAAATGGGTGAGATGATCCCCACCTCTCATCCTCTTGACTAAGACGAGTCCCCAATAGTCTTTTTGCCTGAAAATCCATATGATCGTCGGTCTTTGGAAAGTAGGTCTGTACCCAGATATAGATAAGGGAACCTTTGGAAGTTTCTAGGGAAGATGAAACAAATGTCGGGTTTAATGTCTGTGATTGAGAGAGGCCACAAAATACCCCTCAATCAAACCATCAAGGAAAATTCCACTCCTTGTTCCATGTTCGAAAAACCCAATGAAACAGTATGTTTTGTGTATTCCCATTGAGAAAAGGGCATCAAGGGTCACACACTAAGTGTATCTATAAGTTCATTAAATTATATTTAATTTAATATTAATAATAAATACATTCTCATCTAGTAGAATAATATTTGTTTAATTAATATAGTTCATTAAAATTCAATAATGATATATTTGAGTTTAGAATTCATCTGTTTAATTAAATAGATTAAATATTTACTCAAAAGTTAATGAATATTATAAAATAAAAATTCCATTCATATTATGTGAATATATATTAAAATAATTTTTTATTCACAATTCTACTCAATATAATAATTATTTTATTTTATTAAAAAATATAATTTTATTTTATTATCCAACGATTGATAAATTTATTCGGGGAATATGGATCATGTTAATGATCCAATATAAATGATTTATTTTATTTAACATCATTAAAATAAATAAATATTTATTTATTTATGAAATGATACTATATTGTTCGAATAACATATAACATAATCATTATTGTTATTTTTTTGTTAGTTTAGTATTTATGGCATCATATATAACATAGATTAAACAAAATATTAAGGTCTATTATGTGATTATTTTATTTTAACATAAGTTTATATTCTAAAATATTTCATTTCCACCATATACATCATATATGGATACTACCATTCATTTAATATTCACTCATACCATTAATAGAATTCACTTATTCTCCATATCTTAAGCACCATAGTGAGAACAAGAGATTCTAGTTGAGATCAATTAACAATTACTAAATACGCATTTTCATCTTTTACTAGAATATGGGAGATCATGAACTTCCTTCCATGTTTCATTAAGTCAATATAGATATTTATTAAAGTATCCATAGTTGGATTCTACAACAAAATAGAAATTTAAGAGATTAGTAACACTAATGAATTAATCAAGAAGAATACAATGATTAAGGGAATTATAGTTAAATTAATTATAAATTTAATCTTCATGAACATGTATATGAAATTATTGGGTTCCATTTTGATGTAATTCATACATAATCTATTGAATTTGAAGATTATTTGAAAAATCCTTCCACCTGAAACTTCAATAATACCTTAGAACATTAAAGTTGTATCACAATGGTCAGATTTTAAGATATAATTATTAAAAATTATTTGGTAAATTTTAATAAATTTTCATTCTATTATTAATGTTAATTTTTTTGTTCTGAGACCAAAGGTCTAGATGCCATGTTAAACTTACATTATTTGGACATGAACAAGCCATAAATGCATAATGAAATCTCAACAGACCCATCGAGAGGTGCTATGGTCATCGGTTCATTACATGAACTACAGAACATGTTTTACTAGAACACACTCCATGTGACATGAATCCCTATACATAAGGTGCATTACATGTATTACATGGTTGGTCGCATGGGTCATCAGGTGGGGTTATTAACACAAAGTGTAATATTTGACATTCCATTCATTGATTACTAGAAAGACACACTATGTGTAACATCTAGTCACACACCACATACATTATATAGCTTTCCAATGATACACACCACATACATTAATGACACGATGTGTGGTTAATCATGGAATGTAAATTTTGTTATTTGATCATGTAGTGTTACAAGTCGTCTATGTAATGGAATGTAGTGTTGGAGTTACATGACATGTAGTACAAGAAAAATTATGTAGTATGAATATAGTGTATATCATATGATGTGAAGTATGTCATAACACACTGTGTGGTCACTAAATAATAATAAAAATGATTGATATTTCATATGTTGTTCACATCATGTTACCTATAAAGTATATTCCATGTAATTATTTATTTTAAATTAAATCAAATTTTATATGTTTGTTTCAAAATAATTAAGGATATTCTTTAATATATCATGAGGAACAATAATTATACATAAAATATGATAAATAATTAGTTTATGAATTTATTTATTATTTAATCTTACTTCAAAGGAAACAATCAAAATGTATTGCAGTAATTAATAAATATGATTGTTTTTCATTATTATGAATAATCAAGAGATTTGACTGATCTATGTTTGTGTTGGATTTATTTTTTTAACATAATTATTTATTGGTTGATTTATTATGTAATATTTATTAATAAATTAAATATCATGATCTAAACATTATATCGTCATCCTTTATTAGGTGTGGGTATGCATGTATATGGTTTATTTAATGTAACCCTAAACCCATGGTACCCATTATCGACATGTGAGTATGAATTTGTAAATTATTGTATTTCCAGTGAGTGAAGATGGTTCAAGACCTGATATGAGATGGATATAATAAGGATATACATGGGATAATGGTAAATATTGTAACACGAGATAGGTAAGGGCTCAATGTTTTATTTCCCCTATGGTCTAGGTTCATCTATCACCACTCAAAAACGTACTAGAAGATCACTATCATTATCATTTGACATCCTTATTTTATATTATCAAATCATTGTTATTGATTAATTTATGGGATGAATGATTTATTAGAATTAGTAATTACAAATAATAACAAATTAAAAAAACTTACAAAAAATTCACTGTTAAAATATAATATTGTACATAAGATATATTTTATCATGTATAGTTAATTATTTATGTATGTTCTCATATAATGTAAATACCAATTTTATAAATGATAAAATAGGATATCATATGCAAGTAAATTCATTGAAATATATATGATTTTTTCATCAGAAATGGTTAATTATGTTTTACAGTTTGAAGTACAATATTTGACAATGAAAAGAATAAAATAAGCAAAGATAAAAATTATTTAAAAAAAAATCTCCCAAAATAAATTATTAAGTAATTAAACATGATTTATCACTTGAGTTAAAATAAATACATAGTTCAATGTAATTTCATATCCCTTATCATTGGGAATTCAATTAATAGGGAGTTAAAGTATTCAGGAAATTAGATAATGGATTTCAAGATTGGGGGTACACTCAATAGTTCAAATAAATATGGGAGAATATAGTCATAAAGACTAAATCCTACCAAAACACTTTTGAGTGCTTTATAATGGCCTTAGTATGGTTTATGAGAAGTTAAATAAGGATTTGTTTCCACTATAATATCTAAGAAACTAACTATAGGAAAACCATCACATAACGGTGGTTTTTTGTGGGTTTAGTGGTGGTTTTAACTACCTATAATAAGTATTGTAGTAGTTTTTAAAATTACTATGAAATTTTGTGTCATTAAATGTTTAGTTCTTATTTATATTTGTTAATGATTATTTTTTTATTTAATAATGAAATTTATATTTAGTGGTGGTTTTCCATAGTACAAAATATAGTGGTTGATTTTTTAATAGTGGTGAATTTTATGGAGAAAATTTTATATTGGTAGTTAAAATCACCACAAGATAATGAAATTTACCATATTTAGTGGTACTTTTAACCACCACTATTTTTTTAAAAGTGGTTAAAATAGCCAAAAGAAATTAATTTCAAAAAGTAATGATTTGATGGCTTCATGATCCACTAAAAAATATTACACAACAAATATATAATAAAATCATGTCTCTAATTTATTATAACAAAAATAATAACTTCTATCCATCAACAAAAATTATATTACAAATGATAGAACATTAAATTAATTCATAGTGTACAAAATGTCATGTTTTAGAAAATTTTAACACACATATGAGTCCTAGATTCCCAACAAAAATGAATTACCCTCACCCTCTATTACTATGTCATACTGATGGCCATCACCTCCTTCACCACTTACAACCTCTAATATATATAATTAAAGTAGTTAACCCCGTATTAGTAATGAGAATATTTGATGAATAATAAATGATGTAAAATACATATGATATATTCTTTGATCTAAATTTAGCATATATAATTGCACAATAATTAATAATTGGTATCCATGTGAATTCCCATAGAATTTAATGAACAACTATATGATACATAAGACTCACTACTCAATTCAACCCATGATATAGCTCTAATAGTGTAAACTTGATTTATATTATCTCATACTGAATATTTCATTACCAAAACTAACTCAACCACAACTAGGACCATCCTTGCTAAGTTATCCTCTCAATAAGAGACTCTAAAATTCAAATGGGATAGGTTCACAACCCATGGTGAAATTCCATCATATTAAGAAAACAATGAGTTATATTTACATACATGAATATATCTAATGAAATTTAATTTATATATTTTCATTTTAATCCCATAATTGAATCTAAATTTATAAATAATAATGGATTTGATCAAATCTTTAAAACCCAATTATTTTGAGAATTAGAGTTTTTCTGTAATAATAATTTTCAATATTTACTAAACAATTAACTTCTAAAATGATGATTAGAAGTGTAAATTTATGAAATCTACTTCTCTAGAACCTATAATTAGTGTTTTTGTTTCTTTAGTAATGCATTTGATCATCCTCTAATACATTATATCCAATTCATTCTCTAGTGTTGAGACCCAATCATTTTTTATATTCATATGTGATTCATGTTCTTTAATAGTCTTCTTCAGTGCATCAATTTCATTTTATTCATTTGGATCACAAAAACCTATAACCCCCATGGATGACATAGTCTATGAATATGTATGTGATCTACTAAACACCCTCAATAGAAATGGCTCAGGACCCATCCCCCATTCATGAAAAATTCTCTTTTCTAAAAACTCAACCAATGTAATCCACTAAGGATGTTGAAATTAAAAGGAAAGGGTTGGAATCCCAATCTTCTATGAGGTTACACAGAAAATTTAATAATATTCTATTATAAAATAATTCATTAACACCAGCTAATAATTAAAATTTTTTACCCCATGTTTTCTGTAGATTTTTTTACATAACTTCCTTTTTGTGGCCATCAAACTGCAACTTTGTATTTCCAAAAAAATGACCTACCTCATTCTTCTATTTAAAAAAAGTACAAAACTGATATTTTTAAATACTAAATTAAATGAAGTTTAATATATATATATATATTAATAAATTTTATGTAACCTTTCTATGTGATTTCCTAGTATATCTCATTGATCAATAACTATGGAAATCGGTTTCTCCCCTCGATTGATCTAATATCTCCTAGAAACCATCTAAATAAATTATATATAAATAAAAGATAAATTTTTCTTAAAAAATTATTATTAATGTAATAAAATTTAATAAAATTGTGTATGTGATTTTTCATGATGGTGGTAAATGGATGTTTTCTACTATAGGTATACATTTGGGAACCTTCTCATAGATTTTTTATAGTGATAGAGATGTTTCATTGAATTCATTCCAAAATTTCCACTTGAAATATTTCAATTTTTTACCCAAATTTTATAAGGTCCATGGATTTGAAATGAAATCTTCCACATTATAATGGACCATTTTCTATGAATAAATACATTAAATGCATTAAATTATTAATACATTATATAAAACTGTTTAATTTACTCATATATGAAAACATGATAATGATACTACCTTTATTAGAGACCAAAAAAACTCATTTTTCTAGAATAATAGAATGTTACCCTAACTATATAATTCGTAGGGATGGATTCCACATCACATTCAAAAAGCCCTAGAAACTGCCCAAAAATACATATTGCATCCTGAGTGGGTACCCCAAAATCATTAAAAAGGTAAACTAACTTTATGTTAGTTTAATACTAAACATATTTATTATTGATGTTTGTATAAATTATATTATTTTTTTTATATATTTAACATATAATTTAAATAATTAGTATTAATATTTAACAATGTAATGTTGTCAAATAGAATTATATAATGATGACTATGACCTATCAATAATTATTTGAGGGAAACTGACTATCGGCCGAATCACCAAACAGATCCTTAGTTGGTATCATAACTAATTTATAGACATCATCCATATAATTCATACCTAAAAATAAAATCTTATTAGGATTATATGTAATTGTATACAAAAATTGTGCAAGGTGTGTGATAAAGTGTACCTCGTATCGTAGAGGGAGAATGAAATTTTTTTGATGTGATGTGAGTATTTTATCTAATCCTATTTCAGCATGGAACAGTTTCAAAAAAATACATTTAATTTGTTAATATTAAAAAAGTAGTCCTTTTATTTATTTCTATTAATAAAATCCATGCATTTATTAATTTAAAAGAACAACATACAAATTAAATTCTTTATTGGTAATGTTTTTATTAGGTTTAATTGTCAACATTATTACTTCTTTTTCTGTTATATCTTATTCTTCTTCACTCTCCCTAATAAGACTGAAATTTTCTGTATCATCGTGTATAAAAAATCTATTTTTTGTGATGATTGGGTTCATTGTCAAAAATTACATTAACATCATCACCCATATCATACATGTTGCTCAGTTTCATGTGGACAAAAACACTCCACCCATCATTAACTCTATTATCTATATAATATTCCATTTTTCTTTGGAATCCATAATATATGGATCTTTTTCTTCATATTCATCAATATCGATCAATGGATAGGAAATGACATAATTAAATTGAAATAAATCATTCTTTATACCCCTTGTAATATTGACCCAAATACATTTAAATAAAAAAATGATGTAAAGGTCCCATGATAATTTAACTCAATAATATCAACCAATATTCTATAGTAACCCTGATCATCAACTATGAATATACCAATGTATTTTGATTTCAAAACATTCTCATGATTAGCATTATGAAGCCTGAAATCTCAAATATTTTAATCGCTGAATCTCTCACCATGATTCCATATATATCAAGCTAAAAACTTTATATCTTAAGATATATCATCTTGATGATCATAATTCATTTACAATAGAGTTTGATATAATAATTTTTTACATAATTTATATAATTTACAATATATTTGAACTATGTATTAGATTAAGAGAATATATTGTGTATATATAGTTCCAAAATTTATTTGGTAAAATATATATTTTATATCTATCACATTATAAGTTTCACTCATAAGGCGTATTTTCATTTTTTCCTTAATTCCTTAACATAGGGATCAATAATATCAGTATTTTGTATAACATATCTATGTGCTTGTCTTAAATTCATATAATTAAATAACAATGATGTGACATTTCCCACTTCTAAACATAAATTTGGAAACAAATATGACCTTTTATTATCCAAAAATCAACTTCGATTATCATTAAGAAGTACCCCTTGGGTAAATATTGTAAAAATTGATTCAAAATTCCTTGAACAGAAGGTTATAAAATCTTTGATAAGGTAACCTTACATAATATTACCTCTTGGATGAGATTTATTTCTCATATAATATTTCAACTGACCGAGTTACTTAATGATATAAGGTATGAAAATAATAAATAATGTTTGTAAATACCAACTAAGAAAATTAGAATTTTTATGGAAAATATAATAAAAATAAAATATCTTTAGATGGGAGACATACATTGATAATGTATGGTATCTCTAATTTTAGAATCTTCCGATAAATACACCATTATATGAATCATTATATGTGAGGAGAAAAAGAACATCTCGAAAATAAATAGCCTATATATAATTATTTCATGAAGTTTATCGAATTCATCCAGGTTTAATGTCATTTTAGGAGTCTATATAAAGAATGTGGAAAATTATATTAGAATGGATATTTTGAGGTAATAAATTATGCATTTCAAAAGATAGAAATATATCCATCAGTACATGTGATCCATTAATGTTCAATCAATGTATTTTATGATGATTAAAATCAACAAATCTTGAAATATTACTCGAATATCCATCATGCAATTTCACATTTTTTTAATCTTTAAAGGAAAATATAATTCTATTGATTTATCAATATGAATGTAGGTTTTTTATAAATTTCATTCTTACTTATCAATAGATCATTTTTATATAGATTATGTATAATCCCTAAATATAATTTAAATGGTCTATTTATTTTTCATGCTAATTAAGCAGTGTAAATCACGTTATCACACACATTCTTTTCAAAGCATAAAACATTAAATTTATAATGTAAAAAATTAAATTTTCCAATATGATAGTTTATAAAATATGAATTTTACAGAATTGGTGTGTTGTAGTTTTAGATGGTGGTGTTCTAACTTAATTTCTACTTTTTTAGATGAAAATATTTTCAAATATCTATACCAACATTTGATAATTGCTCTAATATTTTTTGTCCTTATTATAATTTTCGTGCAAACCTTAATTCCATTTTTCAATTTAAATGTGACTCATTAAACCAACATCAATGAGATGTATCAAGGAATTGATGATGACACAAGAAACACTACTTTTGGTAAAAATGTATCCATTGAGGATCAAAATCCAAGTTACAGACTAAGTAAGACAAAATACTGTGTTTGTTTAATTTTTGAAACATTCCTAGTCAAGGAAACTCATTAATGTTATATATAAGGGAAATATTCTTTTTGAACATTTCCATGGTAGATGTATCATATGTTTCTATACCATAATTTAGTAACTCAAGTAAATATTGAATAAGAGTTTGAAGGTTTAAATCATTATCTTTTCCAAGAATTTTATTTCTAGTAATATTCATCAATATGATGAATAAATTATGTGGTATACAAATCCAAGTAGGTAGATTATAAGGCATTAAAACAACATGTCAAATATTGTAACTGCTGCTTAAAGTCTCAGAAAGGACTGAATCCATTAGGTTCCAATCCAAATCATACATTTATAGGATCAAAAGTGAAATATATATGTAATCAAACAAAGGAATTACATGATTTTCAATCTCTTGGGTGATGAAATAAATCATATTTTTTATTAGTAAAAGTATGCCACTTCTTATGTTCAATAGTTTTAGATGAAATAAAAAATCTTTAGAACCTTGGCATTAATGGATTGTAATGTAAGACCATTAAATATTCTTTTTAAATTATATCTATTGAAATATCCTCTCCATAAAGAATAAAATCATTGGTACATGTGTGTATCTTAACACAATTGATTCCAATATTAATAATAATCTTCTTCATCTCAAAAAAGATAGAAGGTTCTTAACTTTAGTAAATCAATTACATAATAATCCCAATATCAATGAAATTTATTTATTTATAATTTCACATAAAAACATGATGTGTTATGACTTTAAAAGATAATAAAATTTTGATTATTTGGAAAATCCTTCATTCAAATCTTCATTTCCATCTACAACTAATTTAAAAAAGTAATTTTTTTTCTCTGTTGAGTTTTCCCCTGTATTACTCTCCTCCTCCTCATCTATTAATATGTTATCATATCGATCAAGTTTTCCTACTATTTGGAAATAACTTTGAATATACATAACTTTAATAACTGAATAAAATAATGTTTTATATTTTTTTATTGAAATTATATACCATTTTGAAAATATCATTTATCGTTTTTTTTTATTTCATTATCCACTATTGGGGCATTAACTAGTTCATTTATATTATAGACCTAACTTCTTTAATTTTCCATATTTCATTATTCTTCATTCCAAATCCAGTGGAGATATTGAGGGGGAAATTATTTCAATATCATCTGCTCAAATACTTAATCTCTATTCAACCATCATCTGAATTTTCATTTAACACCTAGAAATTCTATTCTTCTATCCATGAATCGATATTAAATTCCAAAATCTGAAAACATATTCAAACCCAAAACATACTAAGATTTGTTCCAATGTAATTTACTCCAAATTTTATCCAAATTTACTTGACTTCCTATGTAGTCAAATATAAAATATAATTATATTACATTGTAAAAAATAAAATAGCATTATGTTCAAAATATGAATACAATTAAAATTCATTAAATTAAGAAAACCTATAAAGACACATAATTTAGATATTAATATGAAATTTTATATATAAATATATAATGATATATTATATAACTAAAGAACATAAAATAAATATATTTTTTGATGCAATACACACAATTTTAACCCAAAAATTCATTTACTAGATTAAATTAATTATTAATTCGTTTAATAATGTTAACAACAAATTCCTGAATTTTTTCTACATTTAACTAATTAAAAATCTTTTTTACATGAAATTTAACTTTCCATACATTAAAAAACATATATAATTTTTATTGATTATAAATTCATGTTAAATCTTTATCAATCAAATACATCCAATTTTCAAATCATTATGTTAAAAGTGAAAATTAATACATAATAGAAGATCCCATTTCATATAAAATAATGAAAATAAAAGTAATAGTGTCCAAGAGGTTTGATATCAAAAATGATACCAACTTCCAACCCTAATAATGGATCCAAAACTACACCTAAAACAACAAGAATTCGTAAATATACTAAACAAAAAACATTGAAGGAGAATTGGAACATGGAAATTCTAAAACTAACTCCATTTCACAATTATACACATAAATGGAGGAAAACATGAACATCTAGTGATTAAATAGAAATTAATCTAAGTGGGCTCACCAAAAATCATGATTGGGGTCTAGCGGTGTGGAGTCCAAGTGGGAAATAGAGAGGGGGATCCAATTTTGAGACTGAGAGGGAAGCTCGCATCAAGACTGAGAGGGCCTCAAGTCTGGGTCAAGAGATGTTTTGGGGGAGTCCAAGAGAATATATAGCATTAAGGGTGAGGCTGATAGGGGGTCCATCGTCAATAGAGAGTGATGGAGAGGCTAATATGGGGTTCGGGGTCCCAAAACAATGATGGGGAGACTGGGAAGGTGTTCAATGTTGAGAGGCATCTAGATGGAGGTCGAGAGGTTTTTTAGTGGGTGGGGGCATAGAGCAATGGTGATTTATTAAGATAATTCATTTGATGTTTTAAATTAAACCAATAGGAAATATTAATTAATAATATTTAGTAACAATTTTAAACAAAAATATACTAACTATATATATTATCAACACTTTACAAAATTATTATTAAAAATGGGGATGAAATATTGTTTAAGTGTTCTGTAGTGGCTTCTAATGGCCCTTCTAAAAAACTACTACTCTTTACTAAAATACTTTTATTTACTGGATATTCTAAATCCAATGATGAGGTTTAGAAGGATTTTCAAAAATAGTGGATTATTTAATTAAATATAGAGATAAGTTTTTGAATTTTTTTAATTATGATAAAGTATTTTACTGCTATTCTATTTTTTACATTGATTCAATTTTAAACAAAGAAAATGTCTTTAATGGTGAAAACCTAAAGGACTGGTTCTAGAGATTACAAATTTTACTATAAAAGGAAAGGAATGGATATTTACAGGAATCCCCTATACAAAGAAAACTTTCTCAGGAAGAGAGAAAGGATGAAAATGATATATTTGAAAATTATAGATGATGATTTGGATGTAAAATTCAATATGATTTCAATCAAGTCTACCAATTTTCAAATTGAACATGAAGACAAGGATATATTTTCTATATTCTATCATCTCTAGGAAATATACAAAGAGAGAACTAGAAAAGATGAGATCCCCAATGAACACCTTTTCTGAATGTTTGAATATGGGTTATCTACTAGACTTCAAATACTTAATATTATAAGGTACATTAAGGAATTAAAAAAGATGGGATAAAATTCGGATAAAGATATTCCCATAGATCTCATTCTCCCATCCTTGTCTACCAGCTTCTTAAGAATGATTGTAAATTTCAATATGAAAAATTTAGGGAATTCACTTTCAGAACTCTTGATAATGATTTTACAAGAAGTTAAGGGTATGAATAAGAATAAATATTATATCCTTCTTCTGAATATAAATAATGGAAAGGAAAAATTCCATGGGGTGGGATCAAAGCTAGTAGAACCTTATCATTAGAATTTAATTATATATATTATTTATATGGAGTCTAATGAGAAAGAAGATATTTGATTTTAAAGTGGCATTAAAATTCATTTGAAAAATAATTTTACCTCTATTAAGATGCAAAGATAATATTCTAGTATATTCATTATTGAATGAAATTTTTCCATTCATACAAATTTTGTATTGTAAAAATCTTGTGGAACATAAATTTCTATCTAAATATAGGAAACAATTATATTCCATATGATTACCAAAGGTGATGCGTATATTAAGTATTCTAATAGACTGAGACTTGTTATACTGTCTTTAGGATACTAACATATCAAAATACCAATTGGGATGATTTTTGTTTTAAAGAACTATTATTTTTTTCTATGTGTAAAAATATAATACTTATATGTAATTTTTTGAAATATAAATATTTTATTTCATGTTTGAAAATAAAAGTTTTTATTTTATTAACATATCTTATTCCGTGGTGTAGCACATTTTAATAAAAATATTTTTGAAATATAATTTTAAAACCATGTATTTTAAATCAATAATGGTTAAATTTCACATGACTTGTGTTACACTATGTTTTGGAATTATCGTCATGGTCATATAAACCTAAAGTTTTTTTGAAATTATATTAATAAGTGTATTTACACTCCTTTAAGTTAAACCCCTTTAATATATTACATTATTGTTTACATGGTAAAATTACCAAGGAGAATTCTTTGGAAAAAGGTGTAAGATCTGTGAATATTTCAAAATTAATTCACACATGTGTTTGTGGATCATTTCTAGTGTATTCTAGAGTTATATTATCTTAATTCATTACGTTTATTGATTATTTAGTAGATGTGGATATATCTAATTAATGTGGTATAAGTATGATTCCTTTCATATGTTTAATTAATAAAAAAATTAAGTATAGAATAAAATTTTTATGAAGATAGAAAAACATTACCTAGATATAAAACCAATAATTTATTTATTAATTTAGATTTTGGGGTATTATCTTAACATAATACCATTGATATACCTCAATTGAATGGAATTTTTGAATATCGGAATATCACCTTGTTAAATTTTATGAAATTAATGGTAAGTTATAAACATATTACTTTATAATTTTGTATATATGAGTTATAATTAATGGTATTCACAAAAAATAAGTTCCATCTGAAGTGAAAAATAGAATCTTATATGAGGAATGGAATGGTAAGAAACCCATTTTTTCATATATTCATGATTTTAAATGTGATTAATTTGTTAAGGATAATCTAAGAGACAAACTTACATCATGAGTCATAAATTATATCTTTATTTCACCAACCTAATATTTTTTATGGAAGAATACTATGTTCAATAGCATATATGACACACAAAATTGAGCCAAAAAACCCTGATCTACAATTTAAATATTATTGTCTTGAAGTAACTGTTAAAATTGGAAGTATGAAAAAGAAAACAAACTCTTTAAATATTTTTTTTAAATACTTTAGATAAAGATAATATATTGGTAAATAAGATATAAATTTTTAGTAAAATATTTACATGCTTCAAAAATATATTTATTACCAAAAACGTTTTTATTTCATTGTGTGGGAAAATAATATAATTAATTTATTACAATTATAGAAATTGTATTTTTAAAATTGAAGTTAAATTTTTAAATCATAATTTCAAAATTATATTTTGGTGAAATTTTTGGATTTCTGTATAGTGTGTAATTTGTGGTGAATAGTGAAAAATACTACTTTCTGTAAAACTATAATTTCTTTTCAATAAATTAAATAATTTAGAAGTAACATTATTATTTTAGTTGGAATTAAAAGTAAAATAAGTTTATTTGGATTAAATTTAATCTAATTATTTAAAATTGGATCATATTTATAATTTATTTTTGTATAAGATTATTTTTTGGATTGAAAAATTATTTATCTACGAATTGTATTTTAAGTGCACAATATTTATCTCTTTCATTTAATTAAAATAATAATTTATGATAAATAATTTAAATTAAATTTATATATTATATATCTACATTAATAATTTAAATACAAATAAATATTATGACAACACACATGGTTAATGTATTATAATATTATCCTTAAAAAATGCATTTGTTGAAAAAAATTGTTTTTCAACATGATTTGTGCATTTTTTCTAAAATAAATTATTACACTTATATGGATTGACTTTTATAAAATGTATTACATAATTGGAATCCTAAAAATTTATATTTTGTAATATTATCAACTTAATTCTTGGTCATAATGAAAATTAAAAATAATTAAAAATTAATTACCCCGGTTATGGTTAAAATGGGTTTATTGGGGGTTAATCCAAACGATAAGGGTATCTTTTTCAATTAAAATTTTAAAAATATTAATATATCACCATATATTTACCTTTTACTATCCCGCCTTATAATCTAAGGTCACTTTGAATCATTTGTCGTGGGAATTACTATATAATTTTGTATTCTCTTGGTAAATTTCCAACTGGTTTCCATGAAGGTCCCCTCCCACGCTTATAAAAGAAAACCTCCTCCCCTCTGTTATTTACACATAATAATACATTTATATAGATAAAATCATGATAAATTTTCTCTCCATCATCATTATACTCATTCTATAGGTTCTTATAATCCCAAAAGACCAATCCACGGGTCCTTAAAAAGATATCAATCAGAGTTTTTTCTATGCGAAGGTAACCATCTTCACCGAGAAGATTATTTTTACTTCTTATTTTATCACCTCAAATTATATATTAAAAATTATAATATAATAATAACAGTATCTACATTATACATATATTTAATTATATTTATGGAATAATATATATCCACTCCTACTCCAACAAATGGGAAACCAATCCATCGCACTTGTGTATAGCGGAATACCACCACGTGAACTGATGTAATGTTTATCCATCACCAACTCACATGGGTAGTCATAATGATTAAAATAATGAATATATATTATAAATATTAAATTATATTGATTTTTTAAAATTAACTTATCATCAACTTCCATACCATTTCACACTTTATGTAAATGATAATATCGCTCTAATGTACTTACAACTAACCATATCCATGAAGAGATGTGATTTATTTACCATGTTTAAATTTAAATGATGATTATAAAAAATTATCTAATTAGTAAAAAATGTATTTTATGATTTTATATAATTATGGATACGATTTAACTATATCATATGCTCAAGTAAAATATCATTCATGATAAAACATGTGTGAGAAAACAAAATGGTTAACACCCGAAACAATAACAATTTTAAATGATTTTAAAAACAGGTGATAATATGTTATAAAAGGATCATATTGGATATTATAATTATGAATTTAGTTTTTTAATAAATAAATAATATTTTTAAACACCTTTTACTAGAGGATAAATAAATTTCATCAAGATGGAGACATGAGATAAGGGGTGATTTCTCAATTTCCATTCACTTATGTATAATTTCATGTTATCAACCAACATATTTAATATGGTGTATATAATTTTATTTTAAATATTATATATTTAGTACATATTTATTCATTTTATTTTAAGTTTCAATATGAATTATTTCATCCCATGGATATTTTACTTGAAATTTACCAAGTGGTAAGAATTTCATTACTCAATTTCATTTCGTTGGATTATATTAATTATTCATTATATTTGATAATCTAATTTTTTATGTTTAATGTTTTTTAATTATTTTATGTTGTAATTCCATAATATATATGTTTATTTATAGTTTATATACATAATAAACTCATAAATTAATCCTCACTTCAACATTATAATCTATATAAGATATCCATCTCAACTTCATCTCTACTGATTCATATTTTTTATTATCCACCTCTTTGCGGTTATAAAGTGTAGTTATTGAACCTATGATATGTCATAACATGAATCTACTTATATGCTGGGTATTTATTATTTCATTTCATTTTATTTCTTTCATGGGGGTTGTGAATCAAAAGTTACCAAAATTTGGAACGGTTTATTCACCAATCTCATTTTAATAGGGATTTTTTTACTAGAATTTACATTGAAGGAATTTATTTGATAATTTTATAATATAACCATTAAAGTTTATTCACATTTGTTTATTCAATAAATTTTCATGTAATATTACCATATTCCTCTCTTTGGTACTCAAAATGGTTTACATGATTTTTTTAAGAAAAGGAACCCTTGTTTATCTTTTTGGTTCAAAATACTTTTTATTCAATATGCATATTTTACATAAAATTTTTTAAGGAATATTTTTAATATTATCCAATTATTTATTAAATAATTTTTTACCAATTATTTACGTTTTTAAAAAATTTAAAAATAAATCTACTTATTGTATTTCAAATATGGTTCGTCTTGAATTTTTAACTAAAAATGTGATAAGAATATTTGTTTTAACATACGTGGAATGAGCAAAGTATTCCTACCATCACGACCACTCATTATTTTGATTATTTCATTACATTTTTAAAATTTTATTTTCAAGTAAAATTTTTTCCCTAATATTATTGAAATTTTTAGTTTTTAAAAGTGATTCTCAATCTGAAAAGTTTATTTTCCTGAATAATGTTTTAATGATACACCTAGGGTATTTATATTCATCAATGAAAAAACCCTTCATTATCATTATACAACATTAGGGATATGTTATAATGGTAACATACTTATTCATTATCTGGATGGTTTTTTATCATTTTTAATAGATAAAGTATCAACATGCATTTTCTTGAATAATTATTCAATCATAAATTTTGTTGAAACATTCACTTTCTTGTGATGATTAGAAATTAAATTTCTCTTAAATATCCATATTATTTTTTTCATGGATATAATTATTTTCTAAACCATATATAATTTCTATATATATTGTTTTATTCTTAATTTTATTTTATTGGTTAGGGAAATCTTGTTAAATATAAAATCTTTAATCAATACTGATATTTATTAACAAGGAATATTTTTTATAAATTAAATTGATATTTAGATATATGAGGAATGATTTAGACATGTATTGATAGGTGGGACTCAAAATAATATATCACCTTGATACATCGACAAGTTTAATGAGAAAAATAAGTAATCTAGCATTAAATCGGTTTTGGTGCATACCTAATAATAGTTAAACTGTCTTAATGCAATGTCTTGATGGTATATATTTCATGATGTTTGAGATTATGATATCTAATATTAATAATTTCATTCATTGATAATTCATTTATAATTATCCTTGAGATTACTAAATTGATATTATACATGGATTAGATTCAAATTCATGTGATTATTTATGTGCAATTATTTAACCTTCATCTATTCCCACCATATTATTCTTTGTGCTCAAGATATTGACTAAATGGAACGTGTTTTCAGTTATTCACATTTCCTTATTCTTTAGGACTTATTGATCCATAATATATTATTCTATATATAACCCTTACTAAGCATTTGATGTCAGCCTTACCAATTTCCATTCCCCAGGATGTGGAGAATGTATATTTGAATAAGATAAAGGGTGAAAAATAATTATTTTCACTATGTTGTAATTTATCATTTCAAATGTAATGTAAAATTCAATTTTGTATCTAGATTACCAAGACTACTAAAATTCTTAATCCTTTGAGATGTGATTTCTTGTATCCAGGAAAAATGTAAAAATGTAACCAATAACTCTATGTTATGATTTTTGGGTTCTTTATAGTTGGTTTCAGAGAAAATTTAGTAAAATCCTTGGGAACCAGATTTAGATAAACTTAAATTTGGGTACATAACCCTATGATATGATTTGAGGATAATTATAAGTATAATATAACATCACAAAGTTTTGGTAAGTAGTAGATTGTGTGTATTTTCCGGAAATATATCCCTATCTTAATACTAAAAGTGGATGTGGATCTGCAATAATTTTAGTTGGTGGAAATAACTCTGAAAATGGAACATTTGGATTTGACTCGGTCTCCACCTCAAACACAACAACAGGACTTGATACATAATTGGTTTTACACTCTCATGTGATATTTATTGGTTAATTCACATTTTCTTTATGAACCATCCTAATGGATTTGAATAGATGATGAGAATTAATTACCTAAGTAAATCCTAAGGTGTATTAGATTCAAAATATGGTTTTCGGATTTAGATATCCTATAAATGATTATATAGATTTTCAAAAATGGTTATTTTTTCTCAAACTATGAAGTTTGGTTTTAGTCAACGGTTATGACCCAAAAGAATCAAGTTAATATAAAATATTATAAAAAATTATGCTTATGAGAAACCAAGTGGGAAGATGACTGAAGTAATTGAAATCGTGATTATTTATAATTATTTATCATGATATATCATTAAAAACCTACACCATAACCAACTCTCGGAATCACCAAAGAATAGAATAATGGATTTCATTGAGAGATTGGGTGGTGGATACAATGTAGGAAAGAATAATAAATTTTATTCATGTTATAGTGTTTGGAATAGTCACCATGGAGAATGTATTAAAGGAATGTAAAAAAATTCATGTGTGTAAAAAAGGAATAAAGAAATTAATTTTTGAGAAAAAATGATGAATATAATGGAAGGAAATAGCATTTATCCTAGGGATTCATTTATAGTTCATTATCCTAAATATTGGGAAATTGAGATTTATGTGAGACCATACAATCTTCTAATGTTTAACTCCTATGATAAAGAATGGTTTATGTTATTCCAATCAGTGTAGTGGAATGATTGAAATTTTTATGTTTTGGGATTCATGAATTATTTTTTAGAAGTGTTTTTATCAATGGTATTTTGGTAATAATAATCATGAAACATCAATATATTGTGTTAATTTTTTAAAGTATATATGTCTCCTTATATATTAACTTATTAGTTATGTTTACCATCTTGGGGTTATGATTTTAATGTTGATCTTAAGTTCAAATTTTAGACACCACTTTTGAGGTTTTAGGTAATGGTATTTTTAAGTGATCATTGACATTTTGGGAGACATTTTATTGGGATGAGGTATATGTAATGTCTAGGTTGAACATAAATTATTATTTGACTAAGATTTATCACTTCATAAGTTTAAATGCATTTATTACCTTTAGTGTTAATATGATCGTTAATGATAATATAATAATAATTGACTAAGATTATTTGATTGTATGGGGAAAATATGTTTCATAGAAAAAAGTAGTGATTAAAAATTTATTTGATGATTAATGTTATTTTTGAGGATTTTGAACATATTTTTGGGAGATTTTTAGAAATTATATTAATAAAGTTTGAGGAAAAGCAAAGTTGGGATGTTAGATGATAACTCGTCATGTCTGGTAAGGTCATAGGTCATGAACCCATAATTAAAGGGTGGAAAGGGTGAAGCACCTACCACTAGATTACATGATGCCATGGTTAATATATCATTGTTTTTATTTAAAAGATTTTATGGGTATATATTTATAGAATTGTTCAAGTAAAACATTGGGTGTTACAGTTGAGTTTTTAGAGATTAATGTATTAAGTTTGATAATGTATGCAAACCATTTTGGTTCTGGTAAATATTTAGAAATGAAATGAAATAATTTTCAATATCTTATAGATATTATGATATATTAAATGTTATTTTTCACTATTTGGTCATAAATAAATCATGATGGATATTCACTTCTTATAGTATGAAATGATATGGGAATTGATTGAAGTAGAACCAATGGATAAAATTTTGTATATAAAATTAAAATATATCAAGTAAGTATGTTTTGTAGGATTTTATATCTTGATAGTAAAATAATACCTCAAATTTAAGAAAAATTTCTTGAAATAAAAATTTCATAAATTTATATTCATTTCTGATGAATCAAGTAGTATTTTTCAAACCCCATCGGTTTATGTTTTTGTGGTCGTTTAATTTCTCTTGATCATTCACTTTCTTGTGATCAATGGACTCTATGACCCCCCATAATTATTTTTGCATTTTTATTTTCTTCTATTTCTATATTTACACATCCAACTAATTTTTTCATACTAATAAACCTAGTTATGTGTTATTCTAGACAACATTCTCACATCCCTTTCACTCTTATCTAGATGATTTTGTATTAAACCTTTTTAAGATGTTATATTTCAACAAAGATACATTAAAATATAAAAAACCCTGATTTTTGAGTTCAAGATAAATTTGGAGGATTAAATTTATTGATGTTAGGGATAATGTATCACCCTGATATTTTTAAAGAAAACCCAAAGTTTGATAGTGTTTATGACATGCAACAATGATCCTAAAAAACCATGATGTACTATTTAAATGTGATCATTATAACCTAGATGTTAAAATTAGTGGTATGAACATGAATAAATAATTTCTTAAAATCATTTATAATTATTTTATATGTTGACAATATATTGGAAAATAATGGATCATGTTTTGTTAATGTTTTTACATGTGTCAAAAATGTATTTTTCATAAAAAATGTTTTTATTAATTTCTATGAAAAAAATAATTGATTTGTTATAATATTGGAAATTATATAGTAAAATGTATTTAATTTTGGAAATAATTTGGTTAAAATTAACTTAGGTTTACTTTTTTTCATTTTTATAAAATGTGTTATTTTTCATATAATAGTGAAAAGTATAACTTTTTTGTAATATTTTCATTTCGTTTTAATAAATTAATTAATTTAATAGATCAATTGAGATTTTAATTTGATATAAAAGTACCATATCTATTATTATAATTATATTTAATCTAATTAAATACAATTTAATCATATTTATACCAGATTTTGGTATTAGTTTCTTTTAAGCTGAAAAATGAATTTTTTTTCAGGGAAATGTTTTTAGTGAAAAGTGTATCTATATTTTAAGTAATTAAAATAATCTATAATGGTAGATTTTTAAAATTAAATTTATAGATTATATATCTCAATATGTAAATTTAAATTGATATAATGATTATTATAAGTCATATAGCTACTATAAGATCATCTTATGCTCAAAAAATGCATTTCTTGAAAAGATATTTTTCGACATGTTTTATGGGTTTAAATTTAAATTAAAATTTTCAAATTAAATGAATTTAATTTTATAAAATGGATTTCATATCTATAATAATAAAAATTCATATTATTTAGTAAGTTCAACTTAATTCTTGGTCGAAATGAATAATAAAAATACTAAAAATATATTACCTCGGTTATGATTAAAACGGGTGTATCGGGGGTGAAACCAAAATATAAGGGTAGATTTTCCAATTATACTTTTAAAAATACTATTTTGTATTATAATTTTAACCTTATAATATCCCATAATTAATCTAATGTTATTTAGAATCGTTTTTCTTAGGAATTAATTTATCATTTTTTACTCATTTGGGAAATTTCAATGTGTTTTCCTCGAAGGTCCCCTCCCCAAATTATGAAAGGGAATCACCTTTCATAACATATCCACAATACTTAAGAAATTTATAAAAAAACATCATAATTATATCCCAAACATCATTATACAAATTATATAGGTTTTATTCTTCCCAAAAGACCAATCCAAGGGTCCTTAACAATTGGTCCAAAGGTGGTTTCTCTAAGAAAAGGTAATCATCTTCACTGAGATCTTTCTTTTTACATATTCATTATAACCTTCAATTATATCATAAAATTTTCAAAATAATAAGACCACTATATATCATATACTGATATGTCATTATGTTTATGGCATAGTATTTACCCATCTCCTTCATTTTCTAATGAAAAAAATTCATCGCTCGTGGGTAAGGAAAACTATCGCCTCTCGAACCGATGTAATTTTTTCCCATAACCAACTAACATGGATAGTAATAGTGATTGAAATAATGAATATATATGAAAAAATTTATATGATATGAAGTATTTAAAATTAATGCATCGTCCACTTCCATACCCTTTCACACATTGATTAAATGATAACATTACTCATGTGTATGTACAACCTATCATCTCCTCAAACTAATGTGATTCATTTTACATACATAAATTTTGAGAATGATTATAAAAATGTATATAATAAATATAAATATTATTTATAACATTAATATCATTATATGGTTGATGTAACTATAACCTATTCTCATAAACAAGAACTTTCAGGACAAAACACGCATGAGAAAACAAGGTAGTTAACACCCAAAACAATAGTAATAATGAACTTTTGTTAGAAAAAGTGTGGTAATATGTTACAAAAGGATCATATATATATTATAAATTTTATTTTTGTATTTTTATAATTAATTAACATTATATAAGAGGTTAAATTATGTTCAACTGAAGGGAAATGTGAGGTAAGGGATTCTGTCTCATTTTCCTTTCATTGAGGCATAATTTCTTGTTATGTACAAATTTATTTTATATTGGGTATATTCTAAGAATTTAAAAATAATTTTATGAATCCTTTATACTTAATGATTTTATATGTTTCTATATTAATTATTTTATCCAAGGGTAACTTGTTTAGAATTTTTTTAGTGGTAAGTAATTTCATAATTCAAATACTTTTCATTATGTTATTTTACTTGTTCATTTTATTTGATATTCTATGATTTTGTATATAATTTATTTTTAATATTTTATATTTTATTTAATATTTTTTATGTGTATTTACATTTTATGTTCATAATAAATCAACTGGTTAATCCACACTTAAAGGGTATATTCTTTGTAATAGATTTCAACTAAATTTCCTAACCATTAAGACATATGTGGTATTATGCACCTCTTTATATTTATGTATTGTATTTATTGAAAATTTGATATGTTATACCATTAATATCATTATATTTATGGTCATTAGTTTTTTATTTGATATATTTTCCTTCAATGGGTCTATAATTCAATATATACCAAAGGTATATGGTTTTATGCTTTAATATCATATTAATTAGCGTTGTTTATGTTTGAATTCCGATTAAAGAAAATTGTTAGATCATTGTCTAATAAAACCAATTAATTTTATTCACCTATATTTATTCATGAAATTTTCCTGTAATATTAGATTTTTTCTCCCTTTCATACTTAAAAGGATTGAGAAACTCTTTTTTAGTAAAAGGTAACATTATTTCTTCATTAGGTTTTAAATTATTTTTATATCACATAAACAATTTCTTTAAAAAATTTATAAAATATTTTTAGTATTCTATGATGATTTAATAAATCCGAATTAATCCATGTTTTATTTTATAAAAAAAAGTATAAAAGGATAATTCTTTTCTTTTTCTAAACAAAGTGATTTTTGAATTTTTACTGAAAATGTTAAAGAAATATTTGTTTTAGCATACTTGGAATGAATAGAATAGTCTTTCCATCATGGCCACTCATTTTCTTATATATTCCATTAAATTCTTAAAATAATATTTTCAAATAATATTTTTACATAATATATTGAAAACATATACTTTTTAAAAGTGAATTTCAACATGAAAAGGATATTTTTCTCAAGAATGTTTTTATCGTATTGTTATTTTATCGCTATTCATTAAGTACAAAAACCATTTATTTTACATGTAATCCACCGAGGATATATTTTAATGATATTATCATTGTTCTTTGTCTAGATGGTATATGATTAGTTTGATTTTAGAAAGTATTCATATTCACTTTATTGATTAATTTTGTAACCACTAACATTCTCTTGAAACATTCCCTTTATTATGATCATTAGACATTAAATTTCAAAAAAATATCCATATTTTTATGTCATGGAAATTATTATTTAATAAACCATATACCATTTATTTATATGGTTTTTTTTAAAGTTATTTTATTGATTAGTAATATATTGTTAAATCATTATTCTTTACTCAATATGGAAATTTTTTAATGAGGAATGTTGATTATGATTTAAATATCTTACTCAATATATGAGGATTGATTTGGAAATACAGTGATGGGTGGGGCACAAAATTATATATCCCCTTGATGCATTTATGTATCATGATGCAAATCATTAAGGTAGTATTAAATTGGATATTGGTTTATACCAAACTATAGTTAAAATAACATTGTGAAAGGTCATGATGATATAAATATCATGTTGTATGAGATTAGGATGTCAAATATTAAGAATTTACTTCATTGATAATTTAGTTATTATTATCCATTGGAATACTATGTTGATATTATCAATGGATTAACTTCACATTCATGTAATAATTTATATGGAATTCTTTGATCATCATTTACTCCTTCCATATTATTCTTCATGATCAAATTATTTATTAAATGGGATTTTTATAAGTTATTTACCTTGACATAATTTTTATTCCATATCGATTCATGATAGATTCCATTATACAAAAACCTTACTGATTATTTCAACACACCATTATTTTTTACCATTCCCTAGGATATGAAGATGGACTCTTTGAACGAGTTCAAGGATACAGAATATTTAATTTCTCTTTGTTGTAATTTGTTTTCAAATTTAATGAGAGAATCAAGTATGTATCTAGTTTACCAAGACTACTAAACTATTCTATACTTTGGGATTTGATCAGTTATATCTCACACCAATGTAATAAAGTAATAATAAACTTTGAGCTACTTGGTTTGGGGTATTTACAAATATGTGATATCTTAAAGAGAAAACTAAATATAATATTTATAATCCATAAAATATAAAAGTAATTGTGGTTGGATATGTAATGTTTATAAAAAGGTAAAGAGTCTCTAAAGGAGATACTATGAGAAACATATATGTTTATGAGGTCAAGTCTGAGGATATAAATGATTTGTATAAAACAATTACACAATATTCATATTAAGAAGTTGATCTAGAGACACAAATACTAAATAAGTCAACAACAGAAGTTATAAAATTAAAAATATGTGGTTTTTTCACAATGAAATGTAATATAACTTATGAATTATTAGCTTGATTCCATATAAAAAATAAAGATTTAATTTTTTATAGGTCCTCCAGTTGATGTAAGAATTATTTTTTATAAATTGTTATTTCAGTTGAAACTAGAAAAGGATAGTAATGGTAGTACCAAGAAGAATCATTTGGTCATAAAAGGTTTCAAGAAATATTAAGGTAATTAATTAGATGAATCCTTTTTCACCAATTTCAATGTTGATATCGTGTTAATGAATATAAGAATATTTTGTGTGGGGACACCTTTGGGCTACACTACTTCCATACTCCTTAATAAAAATTTTTAATTTTTCACCATTTAATAAAATAAATAATCTTGTGTTTGTGTTCAAATACTAAACATCATTAGAATTTTCAATTTAATATGAACAAACATTGATTATAAAAATTTTACAATAGATGTCAAGAGGACTTTATTGAATTTTAATCTTGTATAAGATGTCTATATGACACAAAAATTTGGGTTTATGATACAAAAGTAATCCAATAAACAATTCATGTTCTATATATTTATATATGGATTAAATAAAGCATCATGATCATGGAATATTCATTTTTATGATTCCATTATAGCATTCTGTATCATAAGAAAAGTGAATTATGAATCGATAAGAATATTAGTTAGAGTTCCGTCATTTTTTTAAATTTATAACAAATTAAAAAATTTGTTCAATATGGAAATAATATTATAAGAACCATGACGAAAAAAGTAAACCAGCAAAAAACTCCTAGTAAAAACACATAAAAATCCAGTTTAGTGATATAAATCCAAATCAAAAGGATGAGGAGATAGTTCCATAGAATTCGTCGACCATCCAAGGAACAATATTTGAGTGAAATAATAAATTAATACTAAAAACGTATTACAAAAAACAGAAAACCAAAAACACTATCCTAATACCAATAAAAAATAATTTTGAATCCCATGACACACAAGAACCACAGAGATAAATTAGAATCTTCCCCCATACACCTAGAAATCAGTGGCCCATTATCTTTACCTTACCTTAACTTGTCTCACACACCACCCTCATAAGACATTGATCTTTTGACCACCTAACATTAAAATATTTTACAACCAACATAATCTACATGAAGACTAAAGAATGAAGACATACAACACATGAACTTTCCACTAGTAGCCAACTCTTTCTGTCGTTATCTATCATTAATGATTCACCTAACAGATCTCATTTCAATTAAAAAAACAAAAAACCATACAGAAACATGTCAAACCACCAAAAAGCATTAATCCTCATCTGAAACCACAAAACATTGATGATAACCCAACACACTAGAGAACTAAAATACAAAAACCAGAACCATATAAATATAAACACTCAAATCTCAGTTCATCATCTTCATTATCTTGTGTGGCTAAGGAAACCTCATGGTCTAACTCCAATCTCGAATATTCAAATTAGATGAATATGCGGTCTCTCAAAACAACCCAATTCATCTCTAAAATTCTATATTCTTTAAAAGAGAACTTTGAAAATCATGATTTCACATAATAATCATGTTAGTGATGATAGTCACTGCAGCCCCACTAACCACCACTAAGAACCTCAACTATACTATATTCCAATGAAAAAAACCAAAACTCATAACAAAAAAACTATAGAATATAAAAATAATAATGGATCCATAGTTTTCTTGATGATATATATTGATGTAATATTATTAAAAGTAAATTAGATAGAGGTTTTATTGTCATTTAAAACCTATTTCAATTAATAGTTCTTTTTAAAGGACATATGTGTAGTAACCTATCATAGGGATTAAGTTGAATAAAGATAAATATATGTGAAATATCTAAGTAAGAAAATATATATACATATATATATTCATATGGTACTGAAATATAAAATATAGAACAATCTAAAATAGGATTATCACAAATATCACATCTCATACATATATCTAAGAAAATATGTCCATATAATAAAGAATAAATATAATGAATTGTTATAATTATTTTTTATTCTTTGATTGGATCTTTCTTGTATTTCAGGATTTTTACTCGACTTGATATTTAAAAATATTTGAGAATGATATAAATATATGTAAAAATATAGAAGTTTTTCACTGGGAAATAGTTAAAACAATACTAAGGTACGTATGTAATATAAAGGATATGTTCATTGTATATGGAAGATATAAGGATCTATTTATGTGGTTATATACATGTATTAGTTTCCAAAATAAAAATATTATCAAAAATTTGAATCCAAATATGTTTTTTTAATGTTGGTGCAATAACCAAGAGGATTTCAAAAAAAGATCCATATTTGTTGATTTTGTAGAATGATATGATTATATTATGAAATCTGATGTAGTTAAGGATTTATAATGGATACATTATTCTATAAAATATCTTGGTTATGCACCTAGAATTGTATATCATATCATAATATATTTTAATGATACTAAATCGGTTATTCTTCCTAAATAAATGAGTTTAGATCAACTAAAAAAGAATATACCTTATAAGTGTCATCAATTAAGATATTTTACTCAAAATAGGTTAAGTCATGGTTAATATAGATACCAATTAAGATAATTTTGTAGATCTATTGAAAAAAAATAAGAAAAATAATGAATTTTATGTGAGAGCTAGAAGTTTAAAAATTGTTAGCAATTGGCTCTAGCACAACTCGGAGTCTATTGAAGTCAGATCCCTTGAGTAAATTAATATTTTTAATCTAAATTATTATTTTATATATAAATTTTGATATATATATTGTTATAAAATATTATTTTGACTTATATGTAACATTATTATGGTAATATCCATGTAATATTTTTCACATCAATAGGTTATAGTATCCCACTTCTATAATATTAACCTATAGATTTCATGGAAATATTAATTAATAACTATGTCATATATTCTACATATAAAATCTGAAAATACACAAATTATCTGAATATGAGGCATTAGAGGCTCAAAATCATTGTTACATCTTCTCAAGAAATTCACATTTTGTGATCTTCATGAAGTGATTTCATTTGGATGAACTGGCCAACATGAATTCAACATGTTTTATGTGTCATTGGATATTCCTATATTTGATTGTGTGTATTGGTCCATTGAATTTTTCCCATTATTAATGTGTATTATGAATCATGTACATTAAATTATGTATGAAAGCCATGATGTCATCTTCTCTCTATGGGGTGTTTCTTACCTCACACACTTATAATAATTTTAAGGATAACAATCACCTATTGGTGTTTCATTATTTTCAATTTAGTGTATTTTATGTATTTATCTTTGAGCATGAGGTTAGGCTGATAATGGACCAAACTAAGGCCTAAAATTTCATTAAGAAGGAAAAGAGATTATATCCCTTAGTCTATCATGAGTGGATACCTGGTGAGGTTTCAATGGAAAACTGGTGATACTAGAAGAAGCATTATGTCTATTAGAAGTCCATCAGCTACCCGATGGAATTTCACTGTCCAAGATGTGGTAATAGATATAGCAACCATCTCAATAGGTATCTCACTAGAAACCCAATGGTAGATAGAGGATACCTATTAGAGGATTTAGTATCAAGGACACCAAAAGTATAACTACCAACTAGCTGGTGGAATTGGATGTCTAGCATGTGGCGTAGAGATAGAAAGTGAAACGACACATTGATGATGGACATCAATGGATCTCATAACCCCATTACTTCTATAGATCAACCCATTGGCCTCCTTGAGGATATAAATACAAACCATATGGGGCTTGGAAAAATAGAATCATGAAATTCCAGGATTTATAGTGACTGAAAACAATGTTTATCTTTCAAATTGATTTTTATTTGGATCTCTTTATACATCCATATTCTAATTCTTTAATTCCCAATCTATCACTCTCTATAATTTATCAAAATTACATATTCTCTATCCTATTATATATTTTAGATGTTTTCTTCAAAGTATTTTTACATAATAAATTCTCCTATTTTATTTTTCTTCAAGTTCCTGGTAAACCTAAAACCACAAGGTATTTTTCACTTAGAGATATTGGACAACTGTTTAATGGAAGGTTCTGGTTATTTTTTTCTTCAATACTACTGAAAAAAATGATTTTTGCTCTTTTGGGTTTATTATATACTATTAAATTCAATGTCTATATTTTTTCAAAAATCTAAAATATATTAAGGTGGAATATTTTAGGGATTATACTGAGCTATTGTTGAATGTCCTTAACAAATTCTGTGTCTTATTTATTTCGTGAATATTTTATTTATTAATACATTTCAATATGTAAATCAGTCAATAATTTAATCCAAAAATTTCTTGATCTCTTATGTATAATTCTCTCAACTTTTTTATTATTTTTTAACTGTTCATATTATTTTTAATTATCAAAACTTTTCCAATTATATTACACTTACTTTGATTATTTTAATTTATCCCTCAATTTGTTCCTCATGTCACTTCTCACATTTAAATTTTTAAATAATAGTTCACAAAATATTACTATTTTACTCTGTCACATAACTGGTATCCGATGATATCTTGTTTTTTAACAATATTTAGAACATGTTTTTCAAAATTTATCTTTTAAATCTAAATGGATTTCTAGAAAAAATCATTAAAAAATGGCTTTAACCTATCACACCCAAGGTGTTCCAAAGTAAACTCAATGGGTTTTGACCCTTTATTTTATGTAAAAACTATAGTAATTGGAAAAATAAAAATTCTAATTTTTAATGAATCATTTGTTTTTCAATTTTAAAAATTGTTATGCATGGTTACATACCCACTAAAGAATTTGTATAAAAATGGAATCCTGATGAAATTACAACTTTTAAACAAGATAAAAACTCAAATAATGATATTCATTATGGTTGACATAGAAATATGATTAATCCTATTTCTACTTTCAAAACATCCATTGAAATAGGGATATTTCTTGAATTTACATATGAAGGGAATAATAAAGTTAAATATATAGGAATTTATATGTATAAATAAGATTTTTAATCTTTTATCATGAATTCAAGTGAATGAATTTCTAATATATTTACTCATTTTACTAACATATTAAATGGAATAAAATATCACGGTTATTATTTTTATATAGAAATTATTCTGAATAAGAAACTTTAAGTTTTTCCATGTTCTTAGTCAACCGGGGAAATATTGATTCAAGAAGAAAAAAAATAATAAAACATATATTTAAGAACTCATTAGTTCTCTCAATTACCATGATATCACCATGAATATTCAAGTGAAAAATTAATCTAATTAAGTCATGGATAAGAATACAATTTATTATAAATTAATCAATTTTTATACCTATATAATTGAAACTGACATGGTACATCTATCTAATAATGTGAAAAAATATATGATGATGAATAATGGATTTAACCATGTTAAAATAAAAATATATGAAAAGAAAATTAGGTAACTTTTTATCATTGATGAGAAAGTGGAGAAATTAATCTAGATTCCTTCTTTTAAAAATTAAAAAAGAAAGGAAAAATACTTAAAAATTTATACTTGGAGTGTTAGTAATGAGTAACTCTTCTCTTCTAAATCATGTGATGATAGAACCAAATATCTCAAGGAAAAAAATTTCTCTATATGAACAAGTTAATTTTCATGCTAATTCTACTTAAAATTCATCTTCCAATTCTTTTTCTTCAATCTTATTTAATTTTGACGAATTAGTCTAAAAATGTTTTAAACATACCATAAAAATTAATGATTTAAAAAATATTTATAATCATGTTTTATTTTATAAGAATAAACATTCTAAATAAAATTAATACTTATATTTGAAATTAAAATAAGACCTTAATGTTTTGAATCCTGAAACAATTTTTAACTAGATCTCATGAATTATCTTGGTATTTTTACTCAAGATGAAAAAAATATATATATAATTATTGGTTCTAAATAACATTTATTTTTTTGTTTTCGTTTTTTTGAATCATGAAATCACCTAAAAATTAATACATTAATAAAAGGATGATCATAAGATAAATTTTTCAATTATTATAGAAAACTATACATATTATTTATTAATGTGATTGTAAAAATTATCTTTATGGTATCACTAAGTCTATTCATCTCTCTTTTAATAATTTTTTCAGATATTATTATGAAAAATAATATGATACAAAATTATGCATTCAAAAATATCTTTTGGAAAACCTAATTTTACTAAAAATTTCAATACTAAAATATTTAGTTTCTTGATCATTTTATAGGAAAAGTGTCTCCAAAGAAAAACCCTAGAATATACATGGTACTTGGATAATAAGACTTAGAGATACTTCTATCAGGACATCTCTAAATTCAATTAGCTTTAAAATATCTATACAGGACTTATCGCATTTTTTGAGAACTCAAAGAGTAAGATCATTGATATAGCTACCATTTTCTCTAAATTTTAAATTACAAAATATTTTTTATCTGTAATATTTTTAAAAAATAGTTTTCTAAGTATTAATAAATAATTTAATAGCAATTTTAACACCTATTTTGAAAATTAATTTTGTAATATTTTATTCCAAATGAAAAATTTTATTTTTTGATTCCCATTTTTCAAAATATCTATATTATTGATAAAAATATACTTCAAGTTAATGTTTTAAATTTTTAAGTGCACAAGATATTTATTCATGGATTTTCCATAGGTTCCATTAGATATTTAACCACACACACACACATTTTTCAAACTCAACATTAATATTGGAGTACGATATTTACCGAAATTTCCTTTCACAAATAACATTTTTATAAACCATACCAACTATATAAAAAACAAAATCCTTCCATTAAATCTAAATAGGAAGTTTTCACCTCTAAATCACTTAGCATGATTCATATTGATCTTTTTATACCTGACCATGTTCCTTGTATGGGTGGTAAATCATACACTTTTTAAATTATCGTTGATTATAAGAGATTTATAATTGTTAATTTAATATCTCAATAAAATGAGTATTGTAAATCCTTTCTTAATTCCTCAAAAAGGTAAAAATGAATAATTGTATAATATCATATCCATTATAAGTGATCATGGTGAAATTTTTGATAAAAAATATTTTTATTAACATTATACTTATCATGTTCATAATCATTAGTTTTTGGATTTAGTAACATTAAAACATAATGTGGTCAGCGAGAGATGAAAAAAAATTCCTCACAAAATTACTATCACTCTATTAAAGGAATTTAAACCCCCTATCACTTTTGTAATGAGGTGTTCAATAAAACATGTTATAGCTTAAACCATGTTCTCATATAACCCTTTATTAAAAATACCCCTATAAACATTTGAAAAAAAACTAATGTTTAATGATTTGAAGTGTTTAAATGTTAAGGATATATTCTTGACACTAAAGAAAACCTAGGAAGGTTTGACCCAAACTCCAATGAGGTTAATATTCATTGGTACTCTAACTCAATTAAGTCAAACTGAGTATTTAAAAAATTGAATAATACCTTAGAATAATAAATTCACATAAATTTTGATGATAATTTTCTTAAATTTCACCTTTATATTGATGATTTTGAGGTTAACCTATAAAATTTCACCCTAAATAATCCACATACTTATAAATAAATTGGTGTTTTATAAGAACTAACATCTATCCTTATACCCAAGGGATGTGTAAAATATTAATTTCATAATATATAAAACAAAATATGTGGTTTTTGAAGCTGACACTCATACGTGAAGGTGTATTTTAAATTATTTTTAACATCATACTTTTTTCACACCTAAAACCCTTAGATATAATTGATTAATTCATTATGCATGTTAGGTACATGTAATGAGAGAGTAATTAAATAAATTATAAAGGAATTATCTTTATAATTAGGGTTAATAATCTAATGATTTTCCTATTATTATTATCAAATGGGTTTTCAAAAATAAATTAGATGATAAATGTAGCATTACACATATAAAATCTAGACACATAGACAAAGGATATAAACAAGAATAGGGAATTAATTATGGAAATTTCTTTACACCCATCACTAGACTTGGATCCAATAGAAACTAATTTTCATTAACCACTCATTTAAATTTTAGGATTTTAGAAATGGATATTAAAAGTTATTTTTTAATGGATTTATTTCTATGAATATTTGTGTAGAAAAAACTTCCAATTTTGAAGATTATGAATTTTGAAATCAGGTTTTTAAGTTTCTAATGATGTTTAGAGTTTAAAACAATCACCTTAATCTTGGGATGGATGATTGACTACACTTATTTTATAAAATTATTTTAAAATAAGAAAGAAAAATTTTAGTTTTGAAAATTTGTTTCAAATAATTTAATAATTTTTCATATTTATATCGATGACACCATTGATTTTTATACTAAATAATTTCTTGGAAATGATTTTTATGATTTAACGAGAAAATAATTTTAAATTAATTTTATGGGAGAACATAAATAATTAATTGTTTTTTAAATTTACCAAAAAATAAGGAATACTTTTATGTTAAAGAAAATATTGTATTAAAAATTTATAGAAAATTGGAATAGATTAAGAAAATGAAATAATTACACTGATGAGTACTTATTTTAAGATTAAAAGGGATGAATCCATTATATTTGATTATAAAAAGCTTTGAATAGGTATTATTGAGATCCTTGTTTTCCTTTTTATCACTCGGTTGGACATCAAGTTTAGTGTATGCCTTTTTTATTATCTTTAATTAAATCCTAAATAATAAAATTTAAAAGATCTAAAATTAATTTTTATTTATTTAAATATTTCTTAAAATCATGGTTTTTCATCCAAAAGACACCTATTTTGAACCTATATGTTTTATAAATTCATATTTTTTGGGATTACAACTAGATAGGAAATGTAAAAGTTGGAATGGTCACTTATTTTGAAAATCCATATTTTTATGTCGTAGTATGAAGAAGAATTTGTTTGTTCTTTCTAAGACCAAATTAGAATACAAATTCATTGGGATTTATGGTTCCCAAGTTATTTGTACGAAACACACTCACTAAGATGGTGGGATAAATTAAAATTATATCCATTTTAATTATGATAAAACTAGTTCCATTAGTTTTTTTAAAAATCCTATTCAACTCTCTTGTAGTAAGAACGTTTATTTGAGTCACATCATGTTAACATATAAATTCTAAAAATTAGATATATTAATTGATTTAATTAACATTAATATTCAATTAGCCGATATCATTACCAATACCCCAACTTTTAATAGTTTTGATTTTATTAAAGGTAAGATGTGTATGGCATGCTTGTGGAACTTATTCATTAAAATATGTAAGCTATACGTGATTCAATTTTTTTTAATATTTTAATCTCTCAAAAATGTTTTAAAAAATAATAATATTTTCACACTTTCTAACCATTAATCTTTGTGAAGTAATTCATGTGTAATAATCCTAGAAAATAAATTATTTTTGAGATAAAAACCAGTGAATGTGTTTCTAGCATAGATTCATATTGAGGTTTCAACCTCAAAAAGGGTTGGTTTTATTTTCAATCAGATATTTACCCTAGGAAATATTAGTGGGCATTCATTATACACCTTGTATGAAACTCCTTGGGAATATTCTTTAGATAATTAACAAAAAATTCACAAATTATAATGATGTATTGGAAATGTTTTTATGATCCTAAAATGTTAAATGTTTTGTATTTATCACTTAGATTTTATTATTTATGGTTACCTATATTTTTAATGCATCAATTTTTGGGGGTCTATTCTTATTAATAATGAAATGTTCCTAGAGGGACATCCTTTTGATGAAAATTTAGAAATTATGGAAATTTGTTTATATAAAAATTTTATTTCAATATTGATCTTATTGAAAATATAGAATTCCAATAAACCAATATTTGTGATACTTGAGAATGTAACATTTTTTATATTATGAAAAATGGAAAAAATTTAATTTTAAAAAAAATATTTATACTTTTATAAAAAATATTGGTTTCTCTCTCATAGGCTTGTTATTGATGACTAACATATTTCTAAATTCGTTGTTATATAACCATGTTTATGTGGTATTTTTATCATTAAAAAGTTTGAGAAACCAATTTTTTAATAAATTTTAAATTTGGAGGGAAATTAATTGTTTTATCCTCATTTAAATTAGGGGAGAAATTACATATTTAAATCTCTTTTATTCAAGGGAGAAATGGATAATTTTCTTGTGAAGTTATTTTATAGATTTATAGTCTTATATCTTATTTTAAATCAATTGTAAATATATATTTTTGAACTTGTATCATTTTCAATTTTTTTAAAATACTTATTTTTTCATCTTTTTATTTTTAAAATCGAATTATTTTTACCTATTGAGTATTGAAATTGTTTTATAAACTCATTTAAATTCCATTATAAAATATTAAAAACCCTTTTAAAAATTTATTTGAGGTATTAAAAATGTTTATAATCACTAAAAAGGGTGATATTGTTGTACTTTACTGTATTAGATGAATTTTTACATTAACAAACACCTTTTTTGTTCCAACATTTTCAAATAGGTGTATTTTTGGAAATTATGTTTAAGCATGAAGTTACTTCAATAACGAACCAAAAAATGATTCAATGTGGATGAAAAATATAAGTGATGGATATCACTCAGCCATTCACCATGGGATACCTGGTGGGGTGTCACCATCTAGTCGATGACACTGATAGGAGCTTTATGGATATTAGATGTCCACTGACTACATGGTGGAATGTCCCCAGCCATCTGGTGATAATAGATAGAGCCACCAGATCTTCAGGTTGCTCATCTATCACCCAATGCAATATAATAGTTACCCATTAAAGGTTTTAGTAGTTAGGACACATAAAACTTGCTTGTCAATAACCAATGACATCAGTAAACTATCCATTAGTACTGATTGAGAAATTCAAATTCCATATTTATGGAAACATTCAACGACTCTCTAAACCATATTACTCCTCCAAATAAATCTGAGGAACCCCATAGGTCATATACATAACCCATATGTAACACCACCATATTTTTGTAATTTACCCTTTTATTATTTATTTTGAACATATATAACCCTTGGGTTAATTTACAGAGATTTTAGAAAATTTTTAAGTGTTTTAGAAATTTTTGAATGGTGCATGGTCTAAGAGAAAATAGTGGAAACTATGTAATATCTCTAGGAAGACATGTTGGGTGATGTTAGTAGTCGATGGGTAGGTTTATAGTTATTGACATTTTTTCCAAAAAAAATCATTAAGTGATAAATTTTCAAAGTTGATATAATGGGAAAAGCATAATTGTTGCATGGGTTGTCAAAAAATGTGATCCAACAATGCATGGTGATTTCCTTAAGGCAGTAATGCCAAATTGTCATCACATAAATTTTTAAATCAAAAGGAAACATGGGTGATGTCCAACAGCACTAATACAGTTGCCACACGGTTTGTCCAACCTTGAATCCTAACTACGAGGTGTACAATTAATTCAATGAAAATAAGGATTTAATTAAAATTAGGGACATTTAAACTTTATTTATCTCATATTCTCTCAAAATCTATAACTTCTCACCCCACCTAGGATCCTATGTAATATCATTTTGATCTAGAAGCATCTTTTGGTGAATCGGAGTTTGTTATAGATCCAAAATCATTGGTGATTTCTTATTATTCTTTGATAACCCTATATATATTATTCTCTTTTCTCTCATATCTATAGATATATCTAGTCATATATCGATCTACGGAGTATTCTATTTTTCTTGATTAGATCTTTTTTGATCTATTGAAAGGAATGGATTTTGAGACTGGATCTACAGTTTTCATTGTTTTGTTATTTATTATCATCATCCATTGGGTGGTTGGTGTCTCATCTCTCATATTCCCTTATTCTAGAACTTGTAGTCTTCAATTTTAAAAAAAACTTGTTTACAAATAAAACCTCATTTTATTTTGAAATTTAAATTATTCTCTTTTTGTTGGATTAAAAAACGTTTAATTTTAGATTACTTTTGGAAAACCTCTTTGTTTATAATTTTAAAATGATTTTTTTTATTTTTTTTATTTTATTTAATAATAAATTATTGATGAAATCTATTAAAAAAATAACTATTTTCTATGTAATAGTATGATATGGAATATTTTCTGGAAATAAATGGTGGTGTGTGTTCATATTTCATTATAAAAGGCCTAATTAAAATTGATTTGGTGCCTGATACCTATATTGTACCGACACATGGGATTATCTACATTTGATGGCCTAGTGAATAATAGATCACCACTTTAGTGTATTTTTATTTCCATTTGTAATGTGTGTCTAGGTGTGATGTGGGTGGGTATTCTAATAGGAAGTAAAGAATTGATAAATTTATTTAGTTCAATTTTAATTATTAAAATATTTTCCTTATGATAAACTATTTTTGAATTTTTACCCTATTTTTATTTATTCATATTTTAGTAAAATTTTTATTTATAAAATGTTCAAATATTTTCTTTTCCAAGTAGAATGTTTTGGGATGGCTATGGGGATTTCCTATTAAGTGATATACTCACCCCTTTCATAGAAACTTCGGTGCACTTGTAGATATAATATTTTGAGATAGAGGTGTAGTAATGGGGTCACATTTTTCTAATAGTGAAATTTGATTCTTTCCTTCAATTTAGGTGTTTGGAGATTTCAGTCCTCTCTTAGTATCATTGGATTGAGACCACACTGGCTTTGATATTTTTTATTGTATTTTGGTTTCTTGGTGTCATGTTGTATTAATTTTTATTGTTACTATGTTGCTTCTATTAACATAGTTTTTTCTTTTCCTTGTTATCACTTGTGTATCGTGTATTGGTTTTGGTTATTAGTATTTTGACTTAATGGTTTTTCAGGATCTTCAGGTAAAATCATCCATTAAATTTCTATTATGTCCTTCCCATTTGTTTACATTCTTTAGTATTTTGGGGATGTTACCTAAGGTTAGTGGCACCTCTACCTCTTCCCAATCCAATGGTTAGGGTGGGATATTAAAAATGGAAATTCATTTGGTCTTCCATTATGTCTTTTGGGATTGTATCAAGGAGACAAGATTATATTCACTTGAAACATATAGCATAAAAATATATAGTTGTCCTATTTATGTTGACCTTCAAGTTACCAAGGTAGTCTGAGTATGAAAAGTGTTTTAAGACACTTCTATATGTGCCTCATCTCATTGGTATGGGTTTAGCTAATTAGTTTTTAATATCATTCATTATTAGTGTGACTTCCCACTCAGACTATATTTTTCATAACATGTTTGATGATTTATGAAAATTCTTAAAATGATTAAAATTGATTATAATCGAAATGATGGTTTTCATGCTTGTTGGTTATGGTCGCTCGTAATTTTATAATTTTTTATTTTCTAGTGGGTGAGGATTAAATGGGGTTATTTTATGGTTATATAGAATGGATCCTATTAGATATCAAAGAAACCTATAATAATAAATTATCGAAAACAGGGTTTCTCTTGAGTCGCAGGTGAACTAATAACCTATTCAGATACTTCATTAATAGTTTCATGTTCTTGAGTCTATACTATGAGCAAATACACATTCTAAAATAGTTTTCATCTGTGTTAAAAATTATATAGATATGGTTAATAGAGTTATAGTGGTGTAAATAAATATCAATTTACATCCAACTAGATTGAGTACATTTCTCTCTACGAAAATGAAAGGGAACACTAATTCTAAGAATAAGTGTAATAAGGACACATTTGTTATAGTGGTGAAGCATCCTAGAATCAAAACATGTGATTTTTTAAGAATTATCCAACACCCAATAAAAATCCTAGAAAATCCCAATGTGGTTTTAATTCTTATGACAAACGAAATTTAATGGTACCACCTTGATAATTTCACAACTTTAATCAAATGGTAAATTTTAAAAGTTATTTTTGTAGCACTCCAAAGTTAGTTACCGAAGATATATATCATGTATCTTAGATATTTCATGCTTCCAACATGGCTTTGCGGCTGTTGACTGGTCAACACACGGTTTCAGGGAAACGCATATGCGGGGAAGGACTACACGACGTGTAGTTTGGACACACGGCGTGTACCCATTTATTTCACACGGCAAAGACACAGCATCAACACGGCACATGGTCGTTGACTAGTAACGCATACGCGGGGAGGGACTACATGGCGTGTAGTTTAGGGTACATGGCGTATACTCATTTACTTCACACAGCAAAGACACGGCCATCCACACGGGGTATACCCGGCAAGGTGGTACACAGCGTGTACTCACACTACACGACGTATACTTACAATATTCTGGAAAGTGTGGGAAAAGTCCATTTTACCCTCCAGAACACTTCAAGACCCTCTTTTCGACAAAGGAATGGGCCAGAGAGGTCCAGGCCATTACATCAGATACCTCTTAAAACATTCTCGTCCCCGAGAATTCAAAACCATCATAGAGGAACCCAACAAGATACCTCTTAGGGCTTTTTTTATAACAGGAACCTAACTACCAACCCTAATTATAGGTCTTAGGAATTCCTTCTCCAATGTGGAGATATTATCCGCTTTAGGTGGCACTGACTCACATGCACGGGTTTAATCGTATCCTCATTAATGAGTCTTGATTAAGAATTGGGTCTTCCCACTTACATACATTCGGAATTTTCAACTCACACTTCCCCCAACACCGCACAACCCACAAACTGCCCAAACACGTGGTTTGGGGAAAATTCATTTTCCTATGTCGATATTTTATCCACTTTAGGCTACAATGACTCGCCTACACGGGTTCAATCGCATCCGCATTAATGATTCTCGATTAAGGATCAGGTTTTTCCCTTACCCACATGCCCGGAAATGTTACACACTCCCAGAGAACAAGGAAACAAAAGGACTCATAACCGAAAATCCAAGAATTTTATACATCAAAGGTACAAAGTATAACATCAAAACAAAGCTCAGAAGAACAAAGCAAGCACAAGTCAAAACAAATCTGGGTACTGAGCGTGCATCTGGGTCTCCCGCTCCCAAGTGCCCTCCACGAGGCCGCCATGCCTCCACAACACACGAACCAAGGGAATGGTTCTTCCACGGAGCACCTTCTCTTTACGATCTTCAATTATGAATGGTCGTTCCTTGAAGGTCCCATCGTCTCCCATATCTAACTCTCCCCAGTCGATAACATGAGAGTCGTCACGTAAGTACCGATGAAGTTTGGAGATGTGGAAGACGTCATAAACCTTATCCAACTGAGGTGGTAGGACTAGCTGATATGCCACCTCTCTGACTCACCTCAGTACATCAAAATGTCCGATGAAACTAGGGGAGAGCTTACTCCCCTTCCCGAACCTCCGTTGCCCCCATCAAGGGGAAACCTTCAAGCAAACATGATATCCCACCTCAAACTCCAAGGGCCTCCTCCGACGATCATCATAAGACTTCTGTTGGTCCTGAGCCATTTTCTTCCTCTCACATACTAGCTGGCCTTTCTCTGTGGTGCTCCGCACTACCTCTAGCCCAAGAGCACCTGTCTCACCAACCTCTGTCCAGCAAATGGGTGAACGACGTGTTCTTCCATACAAGGCCTCAAACGGTGTCATTCCAATAGTAGATTGGAAGCTATTGTTGTAGTCAAACTCTACTAAAGTCAAGTTCCGTACCCATGAACCTCTGAAATCCAGAACGCATGCTCACAGCATGTCCTCCAACGTCTGGATAGTCCACTCTGTCTGCCCGTCGGTCTGGGGGTGGAAGGAAGTGCTAAGGCATAGCTGGGTGCCAAAAGCATGTAGTAACCCCCTCCAGACACGTGAGGTAAACCGAGTATCCCACTCTGAGATGATAGTCTTGGAACTCCATGAAAACGCACCACCTCATCTACGTACCTATGTGCTAAGGTACTCACCGGGCCCGACTCCTTAATTGCTAAGAAGTGAGCTGATTTCGTCAGTCGATCAAACACTACCCAGATAGTGTCATAACCACCATGAGATCTGGGTAGTCCTGTGACAAAGTCCATTGAGATTTCATCCCACTTCCACTCGGGGACATCTAAAGAATGCAACAAACCACTGGGAACACGATGTCCAGCCTTCACTTATTGACACACTAGGCATTTAGCTAGAAACTCTTCCACTACCGGTTTGACCCCAGGCCACCAAAATTGTTCCCTCAGGCCTCAGTACATTTTTGAAACTCCTGGATGTACCTCCAAGGCTGAGCTATGGAACTCATGGAGAACTCCCTCACGCATCGTCTCCGGAACAAACCTTCCATGGAAAAGCATCTGATGTCGGATGTCCTCTGACCATCCCTCTGGAGTGTTTCCCTGATCAACACAATCCCACATTACTTCTACCTCGGAGTCCCCCCACTGAGACTCATCTACCTGCTGCAACAAGGAGGACTGCACCTTTATCTGAAACAAACAACCTCTAACACCTTCTACCCTCGCATCCAAGTGCAAGGCGGCCAACTCTCACATCACTTTCCAAGCATCAGTGGATTCCCGAACCACTTTCTTATGCGACTTCCTACTCAGGGCATCATGCACAATGTTGCCCTTAAATTTAGTGTAATAGATCTCAAAGTCATAGTCTTGGAGAAACTCGACCCATCTCCGCTGCCGTAAGTTTAGGTCACGCTGGGAGAAGATATAACGCAGGATCTTTTGATATGAGAAGACCACAAAGCACTCCCCAAAGAGGTAATGTCGCAACAACATCAGTGCGAACACTACTGCTGTAAGATCTAGGTCATGGGTGGCATAGTTACGCCCGTGAGGGAGTAATTTCCTAGACCCATAACAGATCACTCCCTTCTTATGCATCAGCACGCACCCCAGACCAAGGCCAGAAGCATCACAAAACACCTCATACAACAACCCTTCCTCTGGCAACCTGAGTATGGGAGTACTGACCAACTTCTCCTTCAGGTAGTCGAAAGCCTTATAGAACTACTCGCTCCATAGGAAGACCTAGTTCTTACGAGTCAAAGCTATCAATGGAGCAGCAACTCGAGATAAGTCCGAAACAAACCTCTGATAGTGACCCGCTAACCCCAAGAAACTACGAACGTCTGCCATGCTCTTGGGTGCTTCCCAAGAAACAACTTCCTCCACCTTCGATGGGTCCACTGACACTCCATGCGGAGACACCACGTGCCCAAGGAAGTATACTTGCATCAAGAACTTACACTTCGACAATTTCTCATAAAGCTGGTGGTGTCGAATGACTTCCAAGACTGCCCTGAGATGCTCAACGTGCTCCTCCTCTGATCTTGAGTAGATCAGGATATCATTGATAAACACAATGAAAAACCAGTCCAGAAACACTCGAAAGACAATGTTCATAAGTCCCATGAACACAGTCAGTGCATTCGTAACTTCAAACTGAATCACAAAAAAATTGAAGTGCCCATACCTGCACTTGAAAGCCGTCTTCGAGATGTCACTATCCTTTACCCTCAGCTGATGATATCTCGATCATAGATCAATATTAGAAAACCAACCTGCTCCCCTCAACTGGTCGAAGAGATCATATATCCTTGGAAGGGGGCAATAGTTCTTGACCTTTACCTGGTTCAACCATTGTTAGTCTATGCATAACCTGAGACCACCTTCTTCCTTCTTCACGAACAAAACTGGAGCAACATATGGCGACATGTTGGGTTGAACAAAACCCTTCTCCATCATATCGTCAATCTAAATCCACAACTCCTGCAACTCCGAAGGTTCCATCTGATAAGGGTCCATTGAAATCAGACGGGAACCAGGCTGTAAGCATATCCCGAACTCAACATCACGTTGGGGCGGGGGTAGAGTCACAACCTCCTCGGGAAAAACATCAAGGAACTCCCCAACAAACTCTGGGACATCCATCATCTCTGTATCAGCTAGAACCACTGATAACCCGCCTAACAAGGAAAGGAGAGGCTCTACATACTGGCTTCCTACCTGATAGCTCATCTCGCCAATAAATGATATGCGCTGCCCATCCATGTCGGAGAACATGACTCTACCCCAGAAGAAGTTGATAACGGCACTAACAAAAAACAACCAGTCGATGCCTAGGATGACATCGTATGGCTGCATCTGTAATAGAAAAAAGTCCCCACTAGATTGATGTGTTCCCAACGTCAGCCCACTTCTCCGAAAAACACAAGATATGCAGGTCTGGCCTCCAACTGGTGTACTCAGCACCAGTGGTACGGAAAGTCTCTCTACGTCTAGTCCCAAAGCATGGGCTATACTAGGTTCAACAAAGGAGTGTGAAGCTCTCGAATCGAACAAAGTAGAAACAAGAGTGCTGAATAAACAAATCGTACCTCACACCACCTCTGGTCCTGGTGGAGCTATCAACTCTGTTGCGTGCAACTGTCCACGCCCAGCTCCTCTGCCTCTCTAATGTCGACCACCTCCCTGACCATGCCCTGGTCGAGGTCCCTGAGGAGCACCCTAAGGTCGGCCTCCTCCCGCAAAGTCTACCCTCGAAGGAGCATGATCCTGCTGCTACTGGAAGGGCCTAGCCGGCAACTGGTGCTGCTGAGGTGGGCACTGAACCTTCCCACCTCCACCGTACTGAGCTCGGGTCGGGCATCGACTCTGAATGTGCCCGAAATCTCCACAAGAAAAACACTTCAGTCCTGGGGTCATGAAAAAAGGACGAGGACCCGAAGATCTGAACTGGAACTCCTGGGGCCTGCTCCCCACTGGCCTAAACATGGAATGTCCCGTCACAGGAGACCTACTGCTGACTGCCTTCCCCTTCGATGAACCCAGCTGGATCCCCTCTCGTTGTGCACCTCCTAGCGAGTGCATCCTCTCTACAACCTCTGCCTTCTTCTGTACCGCCAAGTATGTCAGAAGGGTGAAGGGGGTGACAGCATACTGAAGCGAAGGGTGAAGCGCCTCCTCCAAACGTCTCGCCCGAGACTCCTCATCTGGAAAGAGATCCTGATCAAACCACAGGAGATCCTTGAACTTGATCCCCAACTCTCATACTGACATACTCCCTTGTTTAAGTGAGGGTAATTCCTACCGCTTCTCCGCCTTGATCATGAAATAAAGAAATTCCTCTTGGAATTTTTTATCAAATTAAGCCCATGGAACCTCTACCTCTATCCTCTCTCCGAGGTAGAGCGTCCACCACTGTCACGCCACGCCTCTCAGGTGACTGACTGTTAGGGGAACCCAATACTCCCTCGGAGCACAGATCAAGGTAAAAGTGATCCATAGCTCCTCAATCCACCCCTCTGTCTCCGTATTCGAAGTACTACCCTCGTACTTCTTGAGGGCCTGCCGCTGGAAAGAATGGATAGTCTTCTTCCACTGGCTATCTTCCTCCTCTCGGTCAATCCTCAACTGATCGACTGCCTGGATCTGCTGGGTCTCAGCCATCTGAGCCACCCGAGGATGACTTCCAGGTGCCATAGCTGTATAGTAAACAAGGATCACCTAAGCCCAAGTAGTAAGGAAATTTATCAAGGTTTTATTTTATCACATTATTTTAATTTCTTTCCCAGAACGCCCAAATCAAGTAAAACAAAATCATGATGATGCATGTACCTTCCCTACGGTCTCTACACTACAATCAATGTGGTCTCACTTGGTCATTCGGTAGGCTCAGAGTCCTTGCATTGGATCACGGGGGCCCTAAAATCTCATGTCCTAGCCGGTCTTCCCTGGCCTATGTCACGCACCAAGATTAACCAACATTGCTGCCCTACCATCCCATGAAATCCTCACTATTCCTAACTCCAGACTCCATCCTATCTCTCAACCATCACCTCTGATACCATTCTATCATGACACCCTCCCACCAAAGATGCCCCTCCTGTGCTGGCAATGGGTAAAGGGAGATAATGACCCCCGATTCCTGCCACCAGTAGGCCCCGGGGTGGCGACTAGCACCAAGGGTATGACTTATCAAAAATATGGGAAGCATTACCCTTTTTGTTATTTAAGATCGGGAAATAGGACGAGTCAACCACCAAAAAGGAAAAGAACAAGTGTATAGAAATAAACCCAAACCAATCCCAAATGCATGTTTAAATAGTTCTGAAATAAGGTACAAGTACAAGAAAGCTCAAAAGTACAATACCAAAAGAAACAAGTGCAGAAAACTGCAGTAACTCTAACTGCCCCGACTAGTAGGGTCCCACACGACCCTGGTAGTCCTCATGGAAACTTGAAAGTAAACGTAGGGTGAGCATACAAGTATACTTAGTAGGGAAACCTAAAGCTCTCGTGCACAAGTGGGGAGACATCCTAATGTCCCGTGAGAACAACAGAAGAAACCTAGCAAGGAATTCTATCCACCCAACCACACCAGCCAGACTCACCAAAACACAATCACGACAGGTAGTAGTATATAAGAACAATAGTATTGGGTACCCTACATCATTTTCACCCACAAGCTAGCTACTCTTCCTAACAGCGAATGTCCTGACGCTACCACACTCTTCCCGCCCGCACACACTTTGGCCTCACAACCATGTATCCTGCCCAGACACACCTGGGCCTCACAACCACGTATCCCGCCCGCACACACCTGGGCCTCACAACCACGTATCCCGCCCGCACACACCTGGGCCTCACAACCACGTATCCCGCCCGCACACACCTCGGCCTCACAACCACGTATCCCGCCCGCACACACCTGGGCCTCACAACCACGTATCCTGCCCGCACACACCTTGGCCTGACAACCACGTATCCCGCCTACAGACACCTGGGCCTCACAACTACGTATCCCGCCCCCACACACCTCGGCCTCACAACCAAGTATCCTGCCCGCACACACCTTGTCCTCATCCCGAAGGTTCTTGGGAAATAGTAAAACATGCCTGAAGAGTCTTGGGCTAAACTACCCCAATCGAAACCTACCCGAAGAGTCTTGGGTGTAAGGTCACCTCAAGCCATCACAACCTAGGGAAGAAGGAGCAGGAAGGAGCTAGTAACTAAGGGGAAAACACCCTCTCCCATGAAATGGGAGTGTTCGGCACTAAGTGCTCAACATGGGTGGGGTGCGATAAAAAACAAAGATACAGATATATATATATACCAAACACTCAGCCCAACCTATGGATTCTAATCCAACAACTGAGCACATACCTTGGCACTGCTACCATGAAGCATGAATATAACAAACAATCCCAACCCCATTTAGGTTTTCATGTTTCAACAGAATCAGCTTATTAGTTCCTTAACTATTGGGCAACTATCCACAACCAACCATAAAAATCATTCATAAAACATATCCATGCCATTCACAAATCTAGTTAGAAAAACACAAGCAACACAACCAGGTCCTTCTTATTAACCAACCAACCCCATTGATTATTATATCTGTTCTAATACAAAGTCCCACCATTCATTAACTCTTCCACTTTTTATTTATTAATCACAACCCAGAGTTCGTTCACATTGAAACCCATCCCTGTAGCCCCGCTTCCAACCACCATAACCACAAACATACCGTACATCATTACCCCTTTAATACCATTCATTATATCCCCATTTCCCATCACCAACATAGTATTCACACCAACCCACAACCAAGTCAACCGCATCCCCGTTTCTCACCCAATCCACAACACCCCACAAACACCCCCTCACATGCCACGTATCCATGCCAACACCAACATGTTCATTATTCCATTTTGTTCAACCGAGGTGATCACACAAGGGTTCTATATTTTCAATCAGCCAACTTTACGTGATTAACCAATTCCACATTCCACAAAGTTTCCATCTATAAATGGTCTAGAAAGATAGGGTAGCGTTTAATTGCGTATGAAAAGGCCCCCAACGACCGTGATTTTCAGTAGGCATAAGCCTATTCAATTCACAAAATAATATCACAGGATATAAAAAAATAAACATAACAACTTCCCCATCCATGTTATTTAACCACTTATTATCTTTGTTTTAAAGGTTCAGCCATTTATCATGAAAACAAGAGGATACCCACCCCGCATGATGCACAATTTAGAGAGACGAAGGTAATATCCCTACTTCAACAGGTTCTAATCCCAACGCTCCCCTGGATCAACTTTAGAAGACGTTTGTCAGCGTCCGTCACTTCTGTCAAAACCCAGAAAAACCTCCTCAGGTGGAAGTTGGAAAGGAAAGGTTAAAGGAAAGACAAAGGATCCAAGCTCAGAAGTTCCGCCTCGTCATTACGATCATGTGGCTACTGACGGATCGTAAATCGGAGCTCGAACGAAGAAGTTATGGAAGAAAGGGATCCTTCGAGTCTCTTGGGAGAGCTCTACTCATAGGAGAGGGGAGGAGAGGAGTGTGTTGAAAAGGAGAAGGGGACCCCTCCTATTATAGGCAAGAAAATCAAAAGTACACGGTTTGTACATTATGCTACACGGCATGTACTCGGTTATTTCACACGGTCTCCACGCGACTTCCAACATGGCTATGCGGCCATTGACTGGTCAACACACAGTTTGAGGGTAACGCATATGCATGGAAGGACTACACGGCGTGTATTTTGGACACACAGTGTGTACCCATTTATTTCACACAGAAAATACAAGGCTTCAAAACGGCACATGGTCGTTGACTGGTAACGCGTACATGGGGAGGGACAACACGGCATGTAGTTTAGGGTACACGGTTTGTACCCATTTATTTCACACGGCAAAGACACATCCTTCCACACTGGGTATACCCAGCGAGGTGGTACACGACGTGTACTCACACTACACGGCGTGTACTTACAGAATTCTAGAAAGTGTGGGAAAAGTCCATTTTACCCTCTAGAACACTTCAAGACCCTCTTTTTCGACAAAGGAATGAGCCGAAGAGGTCCGGGCCATTACATTGGTTGAAGAACTTATTTGTTATCTCATAACCTGTGAGATCACCATGATGTGAAAAAAAAGGAAACAAAAACTAATGAAATTGAGGAAAATAGATAATTTAAATAAATGTAATCAAAGATAACACTTATAAAAGTGAAACTAACATAAAACATCTATTTATGAATGTTAAAAAATACATGAGAAATAAGAAAGAATTTCTCAATGATAAAATATAATATAAATGGAAACAAACTAAGGTAACTTGTTTTAATTGAAAAAAAATGGACACTTCAATTAAAATTTTCCCTTACTCAAAATGGAAAAGAGAAAGGAAAAAAAGACCTCAAATTTTCCACTTGGATTGTAAGTGGTGATTCCCTCTCCTCTTCCGAATCAATTGATTATAGCACCAAATTTATCATGGATGAAATTGAGGTATGTGCAGAAGTTAATTATTCTACTTATTTTACTTCTAATTCGTCCACCTCATACTGTTCCTCAAGAAAATTATATTATTAAAAATTATAAAATTGATTTTGTGAAAGTACCTAAAAAAATTATTAATTTATAATGAATTATAATCATGTTTTTTTAAATGAATCCACTTTATACAGAAAATGTTGAATTTTCTTTGAAATTAAAAGAACAAACCAATGTTGAGAAACTATTAGTTAGATCTCAAGAATTATCTTTCTAAGTTCACCCAAGTCAAATAAAATTTGAATATGATTATTGTTTATCAATTACATGTATAAAAACATTTATTTTTTTGGTTTTTCAAATTAAGTATAAATCTCAAAAATAATATTACTTTTGTAAAAAAGTCCCACAAGATAAATTCTACCAAAATGATGAAAAATAGGGAATCGTATTTATGAGTGTGATTGTAAAATTCTCATTATAGTAGGACTTATTCTATAAATCCCTATTATAATATTTTCTTTAGAAATGACTATTTAAAACCATGTACTAAACAAGTATGGATTCTAACATTACTTGTAGCTAACATAAGTGGACCCAAATTTTCCCAATTAAAATATTGAGTTTTATGAATTTTTTTAGGAAATGGGTTTCAAGAGATAAACCCAGGGATCTAAATAGTGCATAGATAGACAGTTCTCGAGACACATGTATGATGAATACATTGAATTCAGTCATCTTGAAATGATCGATGGAGGATATGTTACTTTTGGTAAGGAATTAATGAGTAAAATAATTGGTGTAAGAACCGTTGGTTTTTCAAAATTATCCATCATTAAAGGTGTTTTATAAATTAAAGTATTAAAAAATAACTTGTTGTGTACTATTCAATTATGTGTAATAGTTTTAAATAATATTTTTAAAATTAATTTTTTGATGTTTCTTATTCTAAAGGAATACTTTTATTTTTAGAATATTTTTTTCACATTTTTGATATTTTTTGTTAGAATATATTTCTTCCTAAGATCTTAGGAATTGAAAAAATTTAGGTGAGCTACTTAGATAATAAAATAAATAGTTCTTTTAGAATAAAAATAGAAAATGATAATTCATATATGATGCCTATCCATAATAGGGTTGAAGGCGTTGAGGGGATCTATAGAAGATTTGATGAACATGGTTATCATGGATAAGAATGTATGAACATGGTTCCAAGTCAATAAAAATTTATGACTAAGTAAAAGTAAATCCATAAAGAAACCAAGTGTGATAGGTTTCTTATTGTTGATTCAGTTCTCTAAGAAATCAAAAGTGAAAATTAGGGATCCTAGAAAATTCATTCCCATCACACATGACTAGGTATAGAATGATCCTAAAAAACATATAAAAACATGGTGGTGGCATGGTAAATTCTAGAAACAAAAGCTCTTTAATGATCAAATTTATTATAATAAGTAAAATATTTTCCTATAAATTAATATAAAAAAACTATATGTTTATGGGATTAAAGACATTATTCTTAGTGTAAGTCGGTTGTGAGTTTGTGGGAATGAGATAATTTTTAGGAAAACACTTTTTTAATAAATATAATCAATGATGGAAAGATTATCACTATATGTGAGAGGACTAGGGTAAATCTCTTCAAAATTGTGACTCAAAAAAATCATTCTATATGAGTTTAAAATATGGAAATAAATTTTGGCATTGAATGTTGAGTGATATTATTCTGACAATATTGAGCAGGATTTCCAAGGGTGATGTAGTGTGGGACTTTCCATGCCTCATATAATAAAACTACAAAGTCTCTGAAACCTTTACAAAATATAAAATCACATAAGGGAGGCATAAAAGACTTGAAATTCATAACACCAAGTGTGACACCCTCCATGTCATAATAGAGTTTATTTTTTATATATTCATTTTTTAGGATATTTTTTGTTCCATTATTTTTAAGCAAGAAATATAGAATATTTTGATGGTTTTTTTGTGTCACATGGGTTTCTAATTGTTATAGGTGACTGTGTAAAAACAATATATTTTGGAATTGATTTAGATAGTGTTGTTTGGAATTGTTGGTGCATGGATGGTAAATTGTTGTGAGGCCCTGGGGGAAATCATGTGATGCGTTTTGGGGTTCAAGTGGCTTCTAAAAGGTTGGAATATGGTTTGGTAAATAATATAGAAAAAACATTTTCGTCACCCAAAATTTTTTTTTCTTACATATTTATATGTTTTCTCCTTATAAATTGAAAACCCCTTAATTCCCATTTCTCCTCCCTCTTTCCTCACAGGAGACACTGGACATGACCCCTACTCATGTGGCTCCTCCACTTTAATTATATCTTTATATAAGAAATTTCAATTGTAATCATCATATTTTATGGTCATATTTACAAGTCACAACCCCTATCTCCTTCTCTTCATTTTATCTTAGTTATCTTTTCCCTTATCCATGGGTTCAGATTTGTATGTACCCTAGGGTGTCAGGTTTGATTAGTTTTTCTGATTCACATTCTCATATTATGAGTGATATCTTATTAAATTTCTTCTTTCCCCATATATGTAGTTCCAAACCACCAAATTTAGATTTAAGGTTGGTTTTTCCATGCACTAATATATTAATACTATAATTATTGATTTATTATGTTTTAATTTTTTTTAATTCCTAAATAATAGTATAGGGTGTGTTTATATAAATTGTAACGTGAAGCTATGGTTTTCTCTTGTTTTTCATATAAATTTAAATATTTTACCTATTTTATTAGACGATTTAAATTTGATTTCACTTCATGTGAACACTAAATTTTTTCTATATTTCATTCTTTGCACTTTAAAAATAATATTTTGAGTTTCTAAAAGTGTTCATAGGAATTAAGTTGAATTTAAAAATATTTTAATTTGAATTTTAGGGTGTGATTTATTTAAAATATGGTGTGTGAATTGGTTGAAAATTATCTAATATTTCAAAGACTTGAAAAAAGGTTTCAAATCTAGTTTTTTATTCTTTAAAGGTTTTTTTCCTTTGGAATAAAGTGTTTACTTGTAATTTCATGTGAATCATAAGATTTTAAAAATATATAAATTGTTGAAATGTTTTTTAATTACAATGTGACATTTAAAGTACATTTACCCCATTTGATATCTAAAATAAATTAAGAATTTATGTTTTAAACCATTAAGGGTTTAATAAATAAAAAAGGAAAGTTAATTTTGTAAAATATGTTCAAATGGACATGATATTTTATAATTGATTTTTTTTTGAAATGACTTCTAATGGGTTTATTTAAAAGGGTAATTCAAAATTAAATTGAAAACAATAACATGTTTCATGAAATTATGAAAATATATTAAATAGAAGGCCCATTCAGAACTTTTGAATGATTTTCTTAATGGTTTGTTGATCTTGAGACCCTAAAGAGGCCCCTCATGGTTGGTTTCACATTAAGGGTTATTCTTATTGATCCCTTCTAAGATATACTTTGTTTATATCATGGTTGTATGGTATAAAAATGGTTTTTTCCTTAAAATGGTGTTGGGTGTTAGGTGTTATTTATTTTCAAATGTTATATACTTATTATATGTGTTCATTGATCTCTCACTGCCATTTTTTCTTGTTATGGGAAGTCCTTGTTGACTAGATATAGCTCTAGATGAGTGGAATAAAAAATATAGTAGTGTTATTCCTAGGTAATTTTTCCTAGATACATTGATTCATTTAGATAAAAAGATGTAGTAGCTTATGTGAAAAACTTTTTATGGCTTGTGCTAGTAGTGATATCCCTATAAGATTATTTTCTAGTAGTGTGATGGGACTATTAAGAATGTGTATAGTATCATTAGTGTCATCCTAAGGATCATTTCTCTATTTTGGACCATGTTACTTGAGTCATAATATGATTTACATTATCCTTTGTATGTAACTTCTTATGGACATTTATGAAGTACATTGCATATATAAAGGACACACCATGTGTGATTCAAGTTATATGGTTTTCAACCTATATTTTTGATATATTAAATACACATGGTGTATTAATTACATGGTTCACTTTGAATATGTTTTTTATTCCTTGAAAACACATTGAATACAAGGTGTGTGGTCAATCTATAGGATTAGTGCTCCAGAAATGTTGTGGGAAACCTTGAATGGTCAACATGGGGTGAATTCATTTCACATGGTGTATAATAATTACACGATGACCTGGAATCCATGTGTGAAAACTTGTACAATGAACATGGATACAAATCTTATAACAAAGGAGTACACAACATGTAGTATTATATTATCCATCCATAATTCTTTATACCTTTGGATGGGTTCTTCATATATAATATTCATTAATAATTAACCGGTATTGGTAATATGAGTGATAAGTGAATAAGTTTAAGGATATATTTCAACAATGGATCAAGGATGAATTAAAACATGAAATGAATTTTAACTTTTAAATATGTAATGATTAGTAGTGAAATAAATAATTTTAAATTTGAATATAGAAGCACTAATATGATAGGATGGATCTGGGAAAAATGGAATCAATTATCGAGGATGATCCTAACTCATAAAATTTCAGATTTGATGAATGATTCTAATATTGCACAAGAAATAATATCAGGAAAAATAAAATTTTTCCAAATGAATATTGACTAGAAAGGTCACCAAAACCAAAATAAGAACTTTTACACACTAAATTTATAATTAATTTAATTAAAATGAAATAAATAATAAATTATTGTAAGGTTATTTTTTTAGTAGAAGTTGATCATCTAAAACTCTTTTCAGTAATCCTTTTTTGATATTGTATGATCCATGTGTAGAATCCCTCTAGAATTGATACAAACATTCTCCTGTGATATCTACAAGACAATGATGAATCACTAGGTTCTAGTGTAGTTGATTTATCATCTTGCATTGTTTATTTTTATCGCTTCGTGTTTCTACAATCATGAAGAAATTCTATTAATCTTATCATTCATGGGAGGATATAAGAAGGAAGCAGATGATTATACAGAGATATATTTTTTGATTATAAATTCTCCATTAACCTCTCTTATAATGTATTAGTGGTCTATTTATTGACCTTGGTATGGGGTTTTTAATTTAATTAATTGAAAAGGTACACTTAATAAAATGTTAAACCCATGTCTGTACTCATGCTACGTATTAAAATATTATTTTTATTTTTATTCTAAAATGTGTTCTCACATGAAAAATGAAAAATATTTTGTTACCATCTTGTAAATTAATATTTATAATTTTACTAAATCTTTGTGCACTATTACTCTATGAAATTTATCAAATACCTGAATAAATTAAATTTTTATTAAATATATAAATTATTAATATAGTATATATCCAAATAACGTAAAAATTTCATTAGGAATAAGTATTTATTTAATTTATGAGATCAATATTCATGAAGAAATTTATTCTTCTATCTTGAAAATAATAATTATTCTAATAATTAAATTTAAATAAAATGTGATTGATTTCAATGGAAACACTTAGTGTGACACCATCTAGGATTAATTCTCATTGAAATTTTGTAGGAATTCCTACGGTTAATTATTAAAATCTATAAATAGGTTGTGGAACCAAATAAAAATAAATTGATGTCATAACATCCATAACCACATAAAAGAAATCACTATGTAACATAATCTCTTTTTTACAATAACTCATCAAGTTGGTTACAAACCCATGTCATCAATCTATATGCTTGATACGTATTTCATTTACTATCTAAAATATGATTTTCATTACACCATGTTCATGGGATTCAATGAGACCGTTCTCTTTCAATTAATGGGGAGAGATATCAGTCTACATTAATATGGAATGGGAAATCCTTCCCCATATTATTCATTAATAACACATTATTAATAACACTCTCAATGTACCCTAATTCACCATGAATTGTTATCAACATGTTTTAAGGTAATAGTTTTAATTGCATGAGTCATGAAATTTTTTAATAAGAGTCTTAATGTCTAAGGACCATTACACACACTCACATATAGAAATATATGATGACACATAAGCATGCAGAATTCTTATTGGTGGGTCTATTCATGTAATCTCCCATCTGAGAGATTAAAAATTGTGTAATTCATAATAATCAGTCTCATATTCCTATGGGTACTCACACTTGAATGTAAATATGCTAGTTTATAATTTTATCTAACCATATTACTAGGTTTAAGAATATCATCATGGAAGTTCAATGTTCTCATTATAGAAAGGAACTATTATGCCATTTTAATGAGAAAAATACTCTACAAAATTATTACATAAAATTATTAAATAATTCTTAATGATATGTAATAATATATTTAAATTAATATTCACTTCCTTGAATATAAGTGTAATCCAATGCACAAGCAGCTGATTATAGAACACTAACCCTAATAATGTTCTATCATAAAAAGAAGATGGAATATCCCCTACATCATGGTGGATCCCCAAGGTGATTCATAGTACATCTAAATGTAAGTTAGAGATGATTATTTTTCTGTCATTTCATTATGGTCACTCCATGTGGGCAGTTATGGTGCGTCTAATAAATCTAGTTTTGTGTACCTCTTCCATGGAGGCTCATCACTGTGAGCCTATTCAAAGGATCCATGACTAATTTGGGTATCATTATATAATGTTGATGGTCTTGACATGGTCCAGCTTTCCAAAAATGGGTGTTTATTCTTGTTTATTTTATTCCCTCCATCCAATCTTGTTTTTCCCTCACATTCTAAGGATTTGGATCTATGACTTGGTGCATTGAACCACCAAAAATATTTCCTTTGTCTATTTTGATATTAGGTATCAGTTAATGGGTTTTAAACCTATATGTCAACATTTTAATAATAATTGTCTCCCATATTCCCCCTCTATTTTAGTCTTATTTTTTCTTCATTTATAACCATTATCATCCCAAGGTTATTTTCTTGGGATATTATACATCCCTTAAATGATATTGATATTCTTAATTAGTAGTGTTGTATTTTCTTCAATTAATATTGAATCTTCCTTTATTTTCATTTATGTTGCCACCTTTTATTTCTATGATCATGGTAGTATGTTTGAATCAAGGTATGGTTTAGTATTATTTATGTTTGATAATGTATTTTATTTTCAAGTTATAATGGATTTTATTGGCATACTCTTGGGAACTGGACAAGTTGTCTTTTCCCAGATGTTTTCATCTCAACATATTATAGGGAATTCATTCTTCAATAATAAATGTGGTTGGAATGATCTTAATTACTATAAAAACCTTTTTTTAATTGTTGTAAAACCCCTTGATTGTTAGCCTCTAGAATTGAATGACTGGAAATATCATCCCTCATGCTTTATTAATAGCCTTTTAAAAATGATTGGAGAGAAACCTCCTCATTCAGTTGATATAAACTCAACCATTATGGCTTTAATCCATGTATTCTTGAGAATTTCAAACTAATTAATAATCTGCCTTTCTTTAACCACATAGAGTGTGGTAATTTTAACTCTCTCCTTGAACTTGGGATCATGATTTGGTCTTGGGGTTCTGATTTACTTATGAATTTACTATTAGGATCTCTCCTCTAGATTGGTAGTTTATATTTGGTTTGGGGTTGGGTATATTATTTACTTTCCTCAGTTACTATCACTATTCCCTCAAGCTGTTATTTAATATAGGTGAAGGGATCCTTGAATTTTCCTCTATCATTTAAATTCTACATATGGATGTTTTATTATTATACTGATGTAGTAATAAATAATTTGGTTTTCTAATATGATAAAGTGATTCCATGTGAAATGGGAATCATTACAATGAAATGTAAAGAGGAAAATATAGAATATAAGAGTTTTAATGAAGGAAGAAAAATATGATTTTCTTCTTAGTCATTGTGTCTATAATGTGTATTATATGTTTTCATGTATATGAATCCCATAGAAATTGGGTTGTATTCTTTAAATCGAAGTGTAAATTTAATCAAAATTTTAAACTCTAATATAGGGGAAGAGGTATGTTCCATGATGTGCTTCATTGTTTATTAATATTTAGATGTTAGATATATGCCCATGTATGCTACTACTGAAACACATTTTCATTCACTTCTATAATAAATATTTTTTTACAAATTTATATTTTTTTAATCCTTATGTTCATATTGTTGTGATATATGTTATGTTTTATTGAATGTTTGATCCTAATCTCACATTTTTTTATTATTTCATAGGTTTTTTGCCTAAGATTGATGAAAAATGTGATGATGCATTTTCCTATTGTTCTAGGCATGACGATAACTAAGTGTTGAAATTATTATTGTGAATGGAAATGAGGTAATGGTATTATAAATCTATCACTATGATTTTGTATGTATATATGCAACGAATCATGGAATTGTAATGAATTATATATTTGGAATTTGGAATATGTGGGTAAAGCTAAGATAATACAAATAAAAATACTATATGTAAACTCTAGGGATAAGGAGCTATAAACAAAAGGTTATGTATAAGTAAGGTAATAATATTGGATTGAAACTATTTAAGTGTGTGAGAATTTTGGTAAAGTAACTTTGTTGTTAAGAATCATAACTCAATTAAATACAAAAAATATGTGTCATAAATAGTGGAATAATTAGTGGTGGATAATTATGAATATTTATAGTAATATTTAGTAATATTGATTAAGGGATTAATTAAAATAGAGTGACATGGAAATTATGGATGACCAAAGGTTATAGAACAATGATTATATGATTCTTGTAATCGATATCTTTGATGGGGTTGTGTTGGATCATAGAATGATGTGGGTATTTATTAACATACGCACTGATAATATCCATTTATTATATATTGTGTTATTTCATTGTTGTTTTTATTATTGTTCTTGTTTTTTTGTGAATGGATTGAATGATTTTATGATTTATTATTGTGAATGTTCTTGTCTATGTTTTATTGACATTTCACACATAGGTAATAATGGATTTTAGTTAAGTTGATTCCCACATGGGAAGTAATTCCCTTAGGTAAAGTTGACATATACAAGAGATGTGATGTATCAAGGTATCCCATGCAGTGCTTTTATGGACATTAATTTCCCATAGTTATGATTCATTCACAAATTATATTCTATAATGGATTGTGATTAACATGTATAGGTTTTATTATACTATTATGGATTTAAGGGTAAGTTGTGTTTGGGATGTGATCGACTGAGGTTATATCATGAGTTGTGATGGTGATGTGGTGATGTGGATTATGTGATGATGATTTGGATGTGCTATTGATTCATGAAGTTTTGGTTGTGGGGGTGATATGGCATCATAGGTTTCAAGATGCAATGATATTATGGTTTCATGTTGCACAGGTTATAGTGATGATATGGCTGCATAGGGTGTAGGTCGTGGTGAAGATATGGATGCAAGAGGAATAGGTTGTTGTCCAAAGGATGGGATTATTTGAATAGGTATAGATTACAGATTTCCTATTTTTCATTCCTGATATTATATGAGATTTTGTTGAAAAGTAATTGTTTATTATTGATGTGATTATTTGATTCAGAAGGTTGTTGTTAGGTTATTTTTTATTTAACATTTATTATTATATATTCTAAAACTACTTTGTCACTCTCAATTATTACTTCAGTGGATATTTTATCTAAATGATTATTGTAGGTGACTCAGTTATGGCGATGGTTATCAGAATTATTACTTTCTCAATATATTTATCCACACACTTTTCTTTCTTAGATGTTTTATGCATTCCTATCCAAGCTTATTTATTGCATATGTATATAGAATTTTTTTGAGATATGATCATGCTGAGTAGTCTTCATTTCTCTACCCTCTATAATTTTCTAAGTTTTTTTGTAAGATGTGTTGATATATATTTTGGGATGTTGTTGTCATGAGAGCTAAAATAAAGTATTAAAATTAATCTTCATTGTTGTTATATTGTGTTCATTTTATTGGTGGATTTTGTTTTATTCTCCAAGGATTTTATGATTGAAATTCTTTTTATTTGAGAGAAAAATACCATGACTTCCAATCACTAACCCAGAATATATTGGAGAGTACACATACATTTAAGGCCCCATATGGACTTTTTTAAAACTCTTAGGGTTAGGGAGTCTGGATTGGATCTAGATATCCCCCCATATGATCTGGCATGAAGACCATGACAACCAACTAAGCATGCTTAGGTGAGAGTAGATAGATCACAGAATATAAATATTTTGGAGGGATTCATACATCATTATCATGGGATGAATCTAAATTTATGATTATTATTTGTGTGTTTATTTATGCTAGAAAATATTGATATGATTCACCTTTAATAATTATGTTACATTCAATTTTGTTAAATTGACCGGTGATAGTAAAAAGTGTTATCTTAAAAATCATAAAGTGATGAGGTGTTTAGTGTTCCTTTATAATATTCTGTGATGAATATATAATTAATAAAAGAATAATATTATTTAATACACTGGTAAGATAATGTTATATATTGAAAGGTGTTGTTTAAAATCTTTTTTGTGGTGTGATGATATTATTTTATTATTAGTAAATCATGTATAAATAATTGAATGTTCTTAGATAAGATCCATGCTTGAAGGATAGATTCATGTCACCTGGAAAACCAAAAATTATGTTGGAACTTTAATTTTTGGTTTTAAAATTAAGTGTTTGGATGATTTAATGAATAGTGATGCATGTCTAAAGGATTTGTTTGGTAGAAAAAAATTCATAATGATTTAAGTATGCCATTATAAACTATTGATTATTTTGATATATTTTGGAAAACAAATGTTTTAAAAGAATATTTAAAATTATACAACTACATTGAACGAAAAAAATACATTATAAGATGCATTAGAATATTTTAAAGTTTCCAAATTGAATTCAAGTTGTAATCAAGAGTCTATTTTATTGACGAGCATGCTAAAATTTTAAAATTGTTATTACATAGCCTAAATTAAATTTTTTTAAGGAATTACTAGTATATATTATTCCTAAAAAAGAATGTAATAATGTATGATACAAATTAAAAGATTAACCATTGATTCATTATTTATTCCAAAAGGTAATATGATAATCATTAACTAATTAGTGTGTACAACATTACTAAGATTGCAACATGCTATATGATAATAATTATGCATGCATAATAAAGTATGTGATAGAATGATTTTTCCATTCCATGGTAAGAATGATAAGTCCAAAAGTTATATTATAGTTTAAAATTAACTACACAATTGTATTACACATGATTTGGATTTGATAAACCAATTATTATTTTATTCATGACTAAATAGGGAGCCTAAAAGGAAGACATATAGAAAATATATGATAAATGTAAAGAGTCATAAATATTAATGAATGAATTGATTTGGTGGAATATATTTGTCATTATTGGTGTGTAATAATTATCCAAGCATTGAAAAGGGATATGACGTGTTTATGAAAAGTTTTCATAATGCTCTAAGATTTGATTTATCGTTGTTAATTTATCATATTGAGATAATAATTTGTAAAACCAAGCATTGTAAAATGTTTTTGATATCTTTGAGTGTATCTAGTATGATATTACATGGAACCACATGGTTTTATATTATATATATAGAGAAAGAAATGATGGTTGACTTGATATGATGGGAAAAGTTGTGGTGGTTATTCATAACAGTGTTTTTGATCGGATCTATCTCTTTTAATTATTAGTAGAAGATTAATTATTGTCATGATGATATTTATTTATTTGTAAATAGATGTTTTCTATATTTCATGATATGATGGAATAATTCTTGAGAATATTTATTTTATGTTTATTGATTATATTTCCACTTTTAAATTGATTTGATAACTTCTGAAACCATTTTATATCATATTTAAATATTTTAATATAGATGTGAGAGAATGATGTTGCTATAAATTAATGATAGTGGTAGGATATTTATGGGCCATTATTATTTAAATAATTCATGTTTTGATAGAGATAACATTTTTAATTACTGATATTCATTGATTCTGTTATTAAGATTTTGTTGCCTTATATCCTGATATATATATAACGCTTGATGTGAGTAACGTTTAGAATTCAATTTTGGGTTGGTTGATATAATTTATGAGAAATATTCAAACCTTGTATATTCATGAAAAATGGATTGGAGGTTATGGATAATGTGATATGTTTTATTGAATATGGATAGTGTAGCATGTCTTGAATCTGGGATGATATTCTGCCCTTTTTTCTTGAGGAATTTTTAGTATGAATATATGAGGTTCAGGGAGAATCTTAACGATTGGTGGTTGGATGGTAATAGTATATAGAGTGAGGTTTGTTATAAGTTGGTTCATTTAGTCGTTTCATATAAAACATCCAAATTATTATTAGAAGATAATTTAATTCCTGAATTAAGAGGAACAGTGTATAATGATTTCTATAAATATAAATAAAAATTTTCATTTCCAAAATAGTTTGAAATAATTTCATGGTTTTTTGTTTTGAATGAAAAGTTTGTGTATTTATTCTGAAATTTTATCTTACAAGAAATAAATATCTCACCTTAAAAATTATTTTGGAGGGTTTTTCAAGCTTGCGGGTTTTAAAAAAGTTACAACACATTACAAATGGATATTATTTGGAAAACTAATTTGAAGTTTCAAATTTAAAATAAAGGAACGCTTGTGGATTTATATTAAAAAATAAATTATTTCCCACTAATATTTTTTGAAAACATTTTAAATGATTTTCAGAATTACGTTTTATGAAATTGGAAACAATTTAAATGATTTATGGGACATTTTAAAAAAAATAATATATGATTATTAACTAATTAAAAATAGAGTAGTTTGTGGTGGAATTCATTGTTTGATTTGTAGGATTTTTTTGTTTATGTGAGTTATTTCATAGCTCAAATCTTTCCCAGAAAGTGTTGATAGAGATTCCACTATGTTTGAGAGGTATATCACCCCTCACCACTTTTTCTATTAATATTTAGTATCTCCTCTTAGATCCATTAGGTTTTGTTTTTATTTTCAATGATGAGTATTTTTTTAGAGGTATCTAATATAAGGGACCAGTTTTTTTGAGTCTTTTCCATTAAATTTTCTAGGTGTTAGAGTTTTAGAGGTTTTTTATATTGTGGTTTGGAGGCTTGGAGTTGAGGTTTAAACCTTTGAGGGTTCACTATGTCATAGTGATTTCCATAATGGAGGCTATTTTGGATGGATGTGATTGTTTAGTCATTAGAACGGGATGTGGTTGGGTTCTATTCCTGGAAATGGGAGTTTTAATGGTGCATGGTGCACCATAGGGACAAAAAACCTATAGTGATTGGTATATTGTATGAAAAATCGCCCTATTTGAAAAGGGGAGTCATGAATGTCATCCTAGAAGTTTCCATTTTGAATGGTCAATTTTTCGTGGTATAGTTTATTAATTGATGGGTTTTTATCATGGACATGACCGTTTTAGAGTTCCTAGTTCCTGGAGGGAACTAGGGGAGAACATGTGAACCATAGTTAGGGGATCTACACTCGTGTTGGTCCATGTAGTAGTATCTTCAGTAGAAAAACAAAGTTATTTAATGGTTGGCCCATATGAGGGGTCACCATAATAAGAAAAAATTCATGTTTCCTAAGATTGGTTCTTAGTATGTTTCTCTATTGGAAATGTGGAGCCTTCCACATCATATTAGCGGGAATATTGTTACTCAATTTTGGTATGGGAACACTATATAGGGGTAGTGGAAATGGGGATCATGAATTCACCACATCATTATGTGAGCTGCGGTTAGTTTTAAAATGGTGAGGGAATGTCTCCTACACCATTTTGGCTCCCTTTGTTGAGTTATGGTCTCACATGAGGTGATTTGAAAATGTATTGGGTTGTGTCTCTATACCATGGCCACTGAATGTGGGTATCCATGGGGAATAAAAAATAATTAGGGTTATTTCCCCACACACTAGAGGCTCTCCATGGTGAGCCTGGCTAAAGGCACCATAAACATTTTGGTTGTCTTCACACTATAATAATGGTCTTGACATTGTCTATACTTCCAAAAATAGGGGTTCTGACTTGTTTATTATAATATCTCCTATTATTCTCGTTTTTTTCTCACCTAACAAGGAATTAGATATATGTCGTGGAAAATTTAACCACTAAAACTATTTCCATTGATTATTTTTATACTAGGTTAGAGATAGTGGGTCGTAAAGTAAGATGCCCCCACGCTAAAAAATCATCATTTTAATGTTAATATTTTCCCCTCTTCTCCCACTATTTTAATATTCTTATTCCTTCCTCTTAAACCTTGTTTGAATCAAATAAATTTTCTAGCGAAGTTATTATTTACTTAAAGGATCTAGATCTACACTATTCATGGTTTTTCTTCTTATTCAACTTAATGTGCGCCTTCCATTATTTTTTCTTATTTTACTATTAGTTCTTACATCGATGCTGGAATAATTATCGATATTGGGTATGGTGGAGTATGATTTATGTTCGATGATTTATGTGTTGTTGTAGGTCTACTAAATTCAATTGGTGGAATATTTTTCACTTAACTTGATTGTCTTGGCCAGATTTTTTGGTTCAATTTGAGGTAGGGGTTTTGAAATTTTTCTTTTATATTTTATAATAAATGTTTTTGGAATGTTATGAATTTATTTATAAACCCTTCCAAAACCATTAAAAATGCCTTGATTATCATACACTCTAATTGAATTACTAAAGTTATCATTATTCATTCTCCATTGAATGTCCTTTGGAATGATTGATGGAAAATCACCTTGTTTTATTGATTTAAAATCCCACATTATATCCTAAACCATGAATTTTTTAAAAATTTACAATAATTTCAAAATAAAAAATTCCTTATCCTCTGAGATCAGTGTCATTTTAACTCACTCCTCAGGTTCTTTGGAGATGGTATGATCAAGGTGGATGGATTGTGATATACTTGTGCATTTTCTATTATGATGTCTCCTTAATCATGGCAATGAGGATTTAGTGAAGGGGATGTGATATGTGATGACACTTGTTACGTTGAATTGGTAATTTAAATATTATTACATATGACTCTTTATTTTTCAGTGGAGTCGATACTATGTTTGTGTTCCACTAGACCCTGAAGTTAATATAAGAAAAATATTAATATATTTTAATTCATGTGAATTCATAATTTTCATTTCAATGGTTTTTAGATTTTTTGGGACCTCGAATGTGGGATACTGGACTATGTTAGATTCCAGGATGATGGATTTACCATAGGGGTGACATAAAGTTAGTAGTGTTATATGTTCCCTGATAGGTGATCATTAGTGGGTGTATTTAATAAAATAAATTATTAATTTATTTATTTTTATTAAATAATGATAAATATATAATCCTCTATAAATATTATACTATGGTAAATATCAATTGTTATCCATATAACCCTGTGAGGATTTGGAAGGAGTATTATTCCTTGGTATTAGAAAACCTAAGGATAAAAAATGGTGATCATATTGACCTGAATTAAGAAGTAAGAATCGATTTTATTAGACCTTATTAATCATGGGAAACTATTCTATTTACCAATGATCAATCCAAAATTGGGGTATCCCTTATCATTTTTGGTTTCCACCCTTTCAATTTAAAAATCATGGATTTATTATCTGCATTTCCTTAATGTGTGATTTATTTTCATCTTATAAGCCCAAATGAAAATTTATTATGTTTAATTCAGTTAATATTATTTGTTCCACGATATCGCCCTTGATCCATCACTTTTTTGTCATTTTCTGGGAACTCGCCATCCAATGAATCTCATTGAATTTATTTATGTTCTTTTCCCCGATTATTCATCACATTTTCCACCATTGTCCCATGGGGTTGAGATTTGATATTTTTGAGGTGTGTTCAAGCATGATAAACCACTCGTATTCATAGTGATTTCATGATTGAATGAAGGATTGATGATTTTTGAATGGATCCTGATGGGATCATGGGTTTTGGATAATGGATATTTGTTTTGGGACCCCGAAGGGTGATGGACTCATGTGCGGGTGATTGGATTCCATTTTCCGGCCATTAGAGGATAAGAATTGATGCCCAGAGATATTTTCCTATGATTTTGGGTGGTCAAATGGAATTATTTGAGGCATTGTGGGTGGATCAGAAAAATGAGTGAAGACCATGAATTATAGCCAATGAAAAATACGACTAAAGGGAATTCACTCTAGAAGAACACACACCACGTGGTCCCATAGATATAGTGACTATGGTTTCAGGTAGAAATAAATATCATATTCTATCTATATACCATACACACCATGTGACTTAGTGATGGAAGATCAATGTGTACTCCACGATTACACATACATGTGCACTTCTAGGCACACGATCATAGATAGAGTATATGGGCACGACTGTGTACTTAGATATAGTTATACTACACAGGCATGCCCAGCTTACACAAGCATGACCAGTGTAGAAGGTCATGGTTCAAGATGACAAAGGTAGGCCCTGGGTGGCTGAAACATTCCATGTACCTTATGTACACACCATATAATATGTAATGGCTTCCCATGTTGTGTCCAAGGGATAGCATGCCTAGGATATGAGATGAGGTCGCATGCCTTGTGACCCCATGTCGATGTATTGTATGTATCCCATTATATTATACCTTTCATGTATCCTTCTTTAGGAATTTGATTTTGTCCCTTGGGTAGCCTATCCTATGTGTTTTTTTCGTGTACAATGTGTTGGTAGCCTTCACTGTGGATTATGAGACACATCCTAAGTTGTTCTATGATTGAAACTTCTTTAGGAGATGCCTAAGATATGGAAGTGATTGGGAAGGATCATCAAAGAGATGTCTGGGTCGATACTCCCCAATAACACCAGGGTGGGAGTCCCCCATAATCTTTATATAGGTAGATTTTATGCTCCCCCATGTTAGAGAAGGGTGCAGGTTCTATATCTATGTAGAGATACTCTCTCATATTTAAGATCTATAGTGGAGTAGGTCCCCCAATTAAGTTGTATCACCCTCGACTTTGGATGGAAATAGCATTATGTTGGCCCCTCCACCCAGGTTCTTGAGAGATTTTGCGTGATACTCAGAATCGTAGATAGTAATTTGGATCTTCAAGAAGACTCATTATATTTATCTAGGATACATATATAGGGACCCACTTTCTTATTCTTATAGGTTTCTTTATGAAGCTATATATATATTTGGTTTCGATTCCCTCTTGTTATGGGTTGAGCTGATTATTAATGTATCATTCTATTTCTACCTTTGTGGGTTTTAGGGTATCCTACTGGTTATGTGTATACTCACCCATGAATGGAATTTACTGACACATGTAGTGTATAATGATGATGAGATAAAAATCAAAGGTGACATTGGTGGGGAATAGGGATACTATAGTGTATTGACTATGTTTGGTGGTGGGACTTGGAGATCAGGAGTTGGACTCTCTTAAGCCATCCTTCTTCCAGATTTTTTATGTTGGGACTTCATTTTTAGTTGGGAAATTATTTTTTCCTTTTATAGTTTTTCATATATTTTATAACATTATTGTATTCCTTAGAGTTTTTTTCATGAATTGTTATACATTAGATGTTACAGTCATTATTTATTCACCTTCACTTTTTCATGGAGATGGATGTCTGTGTATGTATAGGTACATTACCCAAAGGACTTAAATTTCAATTTATGCCTCATTGGAAAATATTGACATACATTAGTCTATTAGAGGTAGGCTTGGGTTTGTCACACCCAACTTTTCATTGGCCATGTGGGCCATGGTTGGTCGGGTTATGATAGAGTGGTATTAGATGAGTTCATCCTGGGGTTACTCTTGGATTGGGTCCCATAGTAAGGACTTATTTGGGAACTTAGGGAAATGGTTTTGGAGTGTCTCATGTGTGTATTTCCTTCTAGGGAACGCAAAGTTGGTGTGGTGGCCTATGTATCCATTCACTACAAATCTAAATACATGTTTGTTAACTCAACATACTCAGACATCAGTTATAGTAAAAAAATATTAATTGAATCATATAGTATTGTGAATTTTGACTATCCACCTTGATGCCTCCACATATATACATGCTCGTCTAACCATGGTATGTATTGATCAATTTCAATATTCCTCCTTCAAAATAACCACCCATGTTATTGATAAATTATCAAGATGATGATTTATTAAGTGATGAGGCCTAGGTTCATGGACCATCTCATGAAGTGTTTCTCCTAGTTTGGATAGGAGAAATTCCACCACCTCTTGATCATAAAATAGTTTTAATAGGTTATGATGATTATGTGTATAGGCTTAGTGTACTATACAAGTTATAGTGATAGATACTATTATGTTTTTTGGTGTTCCATACCCACATGAAATGGAGGATTAGCTTGGGTCATTGATCCAAGTCTTTAACCAAGTCTGAACCCCAACAGATCATATGGGTATTCTTGCATCTATACATATTATTGTGGTATCAACTAATTAGCGTAGTATAATGATGTAGACCCATGAGAATATAATTCTCCCATGTTCATACTCCCAACATCTATTGCATGATGATTATTACCCTTTATATTTATGCTCCTTATGGATAAATGAGGTTTTTGAGATACAACAAGGTGATATGGTGGTTTTCGGAGTATGTCATGAGGTTAATTAACCTCATGTGTTACTCACGCAATATGGTATGACATGGAATATTTCAGGTGATGATGTCCAATTAGTGCTTTCACATAGACATCCATTCCAATTTAGTCTCCTTATGTCTTCCAACTTTTACTGGAGTTCTTGTGAAAGCCCTAGTTATTGAGAGTTTCAAAGAATATGGGTATGAGTGGATATGGTCGGTGGTGGAAATCAAGTGGTTGAGTCATCCATAGAATCTAGAAAATTTCATAGAATAAGGTCTTTACATAGGTGATATACTCATACCCAAACTTAGACACATGGATTTACAAATCAGGGATCACACAGAGGATCCAGTCATCCAGGATAGGGGTGATGATATGCTTGTGATGGGTAAAGTGACATGAATTAAATATTTCATGGCCTATCATGTTATTAAGGATTGGTAGACTATTTATTGACCACCATGATAGAGGTAGTGTCATGGTCAAGTATCTCAAAAACAGTCTTAGGGTGACCCCTTGGTATGTAGTGTTGGCATAAGAGTAGATGGAACTTTTAAGGGAGGATATTCTTGTGGGGGAGATTCTATGAGATACATTCACCACTACCGCTAGGTGGCCCTCTCGAGGATCAGATAGCTAATAGTAATGGATTATTAAAGCTACATCCTGTGAAGGGATATGATTAGGCTAATAATGAGATGACATGATGTGTGATATGTGTCATTTATACTCTTTCTTTAGTATTTTTAAATAAGGAAATAATTCATTTGTTCATCTATTTATTCATAATATGAGATCTAGAACTCCCCATATATACTTTCTCACTTCATATATGGGTAGAAGATCCTACAGGGAGAAAGTCAAACTTATCATATATTTTATAGTAGTTTGAGATGGAACACGATGGAGTGAGTCTCTTATGGGACAAATTCTTCATCACGATGAAACCATATGATTACATATTGGGTATAGATAGGTTTTCCCGAGTTTTGGCCCAAATTTACTATCATTTTATAAAAGTTAGATTCATTAGGATAGATAGACAAGATTCAATTTTTTATATGACATATATCTCATGGGTGAGAGAGCGCGCCTTGTGAGAAAGAAGTTAAAACTCATCACACATATTTTGGTGAGTTTATCCCTTATAACAATAGTTCACATATGAATTTTTATTCCTTCTCTATTGGAGGATTAAATAAATTTATTTCCTGAGGATGATTCGGGACTACCTCTGAGGTGGGAGATGGAATTTTTCATCTAATTCATCTAGTACAGCACCGATATATTATATGATATATCAGATGGTGCCTAACAAGCTCTGAGAGATGAGGGTGAAATTGCAGGGTCTTTAAAATAAGGGTTTTCATAAACCCAGTCTGTCCCCCCCCCCAAGAATCTCCATTTTTCCTCTTGAAAAATACAGATAGGATATTGAGTCTTTTCATTGATTATTGTCTCTTGAACTAGGTAACTATAAAGAACAAGTACACCTTTTCATGTATAGATAAACTTTTTGACATATTTAGAAGTTAGAGTTAGTTCTCCAAGATAGATATTAAGCCTAAATACCCCTAGTTTATGATTCTCAAGGATTATTTTCCAAAGAAATCATTATGATGTGACTACAGACACAATGAGTTCCTAGTGTGTCCTTTATATGTGAAGAATTCCCCCTCTATGGTTACAAATCATATGAATTGGGTCTTTTAGATTCACTTGGAATTATTTATAGTTATATTCATAGATGATAACTCATTTACTCTGAGTTATAGGAGGATCATATAAAAGACTTGTGGATGAACCTAGAATTACACTAGGATAACCATATTTATGGTCATATCATAAGGTTCCAGTTTCAGATCTGTGAGGTTCACTTTTTTAGGAATGTAATATTTTTGAATTATTTAGCTATGGAATCGAGAAATATTGAAGTGAATCTTGAATTGGATCCACCCAATATTATGTTAGAGGTGTAGAGTATTCTTAATCTAGAGATGTACTATAAGAGGTTTATGGTAGATATCTATAGGATTTCAACCCCTTTGACTTCCTTGACATGGAAAGGGAATCTGTTTTCCTTAGTTGATCAGTTTTAGATATATTTTGATGAGCTCAGGTTGAGGTTTAACAATGTTTCTCTGCTAACACTACCAAAGGAGGGATTTCAATATGTAGTGTTTTTATGCCTCTTGATCTAGGATCAATTTCATGTTGATTCAATGGTAGGTAGTGATCACATATGGGTCGAGGAAGTTGAGAACCCATGAATAGAAATTCAAGAATCATAACCTAGATTTGGTAGTGCTTGTCTTTGCTCTAAAAATTTAGAGTCAATATCATATGGTTGATTATGTTTTTATTTACTTATAACACTAGAGTCTTAGGTATATATTCATATAGATATATCTAATCCTGAGGTAAATGCATTGGTTTGAGTTTCTATAGGAATAAAAATTAAATATAGTATATACTTCTCGGAAGTGAACCATGATGGTAAATTCCCAAAATAGGAAGTTTGATTCTCATATGGTAGAGGAGGAGTTTGAGTAGTTTACTTCATTCCAAATTTCCTAGATATAGGGAAAGGGTGTAGTTTTTATTTAGTAGATAGCATTGAATCATCTAATTATTTATTATATGAGAGAGGATAAGTTGGGATACATTGATTTTGTGGTTCTACATTACTATATATCCTCATAAGATTCACTACATGTATTTTTGAAATGAGGGGAGCATGTCATTATTTTCAATGGATGGATGGTGGATTTGGTCACATTGTGAGAGGAGGTGATAAGGGAGTTTCACAATTACCTATTTTCTATACATCCTGGTGTGTCAAATATGTTCAAGTATGTTCCATGGATATTTTTGTGGGTAGGTATGAGGCATAGTTTCATTGAATTCATCTCTCAATGTCTCACATGTTAACTGGTAAAGGCTGGACATTAGGTGTCAGTAGGATTGACACAACCTATTGAGATCCCAAAGTGGAAATGGGATATCATATCCTTGGATATTGTGATGCTTATTCTATAGATAGTGAGACAACACAATTCAATATAGGTGATTCTTTTCTAGAATTATGAAGTTGGAGAACATTAATTCCATCTAATAGCATCTCTTGATTGAGATTCAAGGGAAACTATACATACATGATAACATTTAGATTCATGGGGTACCCTCAATGATTGTCTATGTTCATGATTATCACTTCATTAAATAGTTTTGGGTAGGTTTTTAGGAGGCCTTTAGGACCCGGTTGTGGATTATAATGGTCTTTGACCCCTAGATGGATGGAAAACCTTAGGGGACTATCCAAGTGTTGGTGGATATGTTGAGGTCCTATCTTCCAGAATCTGGTCAAAGATGGGAGGTTCACTTTCAATTTTTAATATTTTTTTAATAATATATATCACACTTATGTTAGCATGAAAACCTTTTAGGCCCTGTATAAGAGACTATATATTACCCTTATGTTGGACTGATATTTGAGAGACATGTCATGTTAGGATAATGATGGTGCTGGTGATGATAGAGAAGGTTTAGGTGATCCATGATTGCATAAGGATATACCAAAATAGGTATAAATATTATATAGTTCAACATCATAATACCTTTTAGTTTGAGTGGGGAGACAATGTTTTATTGATATTCCCCCAAGACAAGGATTTATAAGACTTTTTCAGGTAAGAAAGTTGTCCCTGAGATTCATTAGGTCATTTGAGGTACTATAGATGGTCGGTTAGGTGGATTATCTTTGGGACATTCTCCTATGTTTAGACTGCGTACATGATATATTTTATGTGTCCAAGATGAGGAGACACATTTTTAATCTGATGCATGTTATTGACTTTGGTGAGATGGACATCAAGGATAGAACCACCTTCACTGAGTACCTAATATCGATCAAGGATATATAAGAGAGGATCCTCTGTGGATGGTTCACCCCTTTAGAAAAAATGATTTATAAGCATGGTAGAATATAGAAGAACTCCTTTGAGCATGAGAGGCATATGTGGGTTAATTACACCTACCTTTCATATAATTTTTTATATTCAGAAAGAAACCACAAAGATGGGGAAACTTTAATGACTCTCATTTTGTTGGATTAGTCCATTCAATATATATATATATATATATATTAATGTATCAGTGGATTCAAGACTATGTTTTGTTGTCTTGGGACCCTCAAATTAAATATTAAAAACATTAATATATCTTAATTAAATAACAAGAATTGTTTTAGTGCAAATGGTTTTTAATTTTATGGTGCCTTGGATGGGAAATTATATACTACAGTTGATTTTGGAATGTGTGTTTTGTTGAGTCAATAAGGTTTTCCTTATGACTTTTCCATTTCTTCTTGTTTTGAAAATCACAAACACCTTATACTTAAGAAAATGTATGATTTACCTCCATAAGGAAAATTTTCTTCCCTAAGGAAATTTACCCTAACCTAGAGTTTCTTATAAATAGAAATATTTTTCTTCAGTACAAAAACCGGATTCTTAACCAAAATCCCGGAATCATATAATGATAAGAATTGGAGTATTCTAGTTCTAGGATCTGAATTCTGGATGTGAACTATAATGAATTTCCACTCCGAATTATGGATAGTAACTTTCATGAGTTCGACTCCAAACTCTTAAGTAGTTCGACTCCGAACTCTTATGAAGTTTGACTCCGAACTGTTAATTAGTTAGACTCTGAACTCTTAAGTAGTTCGACTCTGAACTCTTATGAAGTTCGACTCCGAACTGTTAAGTAGTTCGACTCCAAAATCTTATGAACTTTGACTCCGAACTCTTTAGTAGTTCGACTCCGAACTCTTATGAAGTTCGACTCTGAACCCTTAAGAAGTTCGACTCCAAAATTTCATGAGTTCGACTCCAAACTCTTAAGTAGTTGGAATCCGAACTTTTACCAGTTCAACTTTGACCTCTAAAAGTTTAGATTCCGAACCCTGGTGAAACTAGACTCTGAATTTCCTTAGAAATTAAGACTCCGGACTTCTACATATTTCAGGTTCCAAATTCCTATAAAACAGTATCCGAACATTTCTTAACATAGACTCCAAATTTCATTTTTTGTTAGACTCTGAACTTTTAATTTTCTTACACTCCGAAATTGTGTATGGTTTTACTTACATATGCTCCATTTCAAAACGATGTCGTGCATTCAGTTATACATGATTTATTATTAAATGATGTCATCTATCCTATTTCAAACTAATCTTTGGTTGAGTTACATGTGTACATGTCCCTCCATATTTCAGGGAAAATATGACCGTTGGAGGAGGGAGCCGACCATTGGAAATTTCCCTATAAATAAGAGCTAATTTGAAAGATCTCAATATGAAGTTGATCGATCTAGAGACCACACACTGCTAATGTGATTTCTGGAGAGAGAAGCTTTTCATGCTTTGTGTGTACTGAACTGCTCGTTCAGTTTGCTTCGTGCGACTCCGAATGTTAGTGATTACATTCGAGGGATTCCAGGGATAAGAAGACAGAGGTTCCGACTTCCTTGAAATTCTAGGGCTTCCTTGTTGAGGAAGACAGAGGTTCCAACTACCTTGAAGTTCGGGTCTTGCGGGGATAGAAAGATAGAGATTTCGATCTTTTTATCGAGGGCTTCCCCTGGTGTGGGTAAGACAGACTTACTTGAAAGTATAAATCAAGGGACCTTTATCCAAGGTTGTTGGATACCCTTCTCTTTGGGTTAAAAGAGTTATTTTTTGTTACTTGTAGTTATACTACTTGTTTTGTTTTTGCTGCATATTGTATTGTAAGGAAAGTATAATCTTCTTATATTTCCTTACACATGTACTCTAATTAGTTTAGATTCTATACGCTTTAAGGTATAATCTCATATTGTAATCTTTGGTTCCAATTTTTCAATTGGTGTTAGAGGTGTTGTGAATTTTCTCAGTTTAACTTTGTTAAACTTAGATTTTTCCTTATTTAAGGAAATTTTTAAAGTGTACAATTCACCCCCCCCCCCTCATGTATATTGAGCATCTACATCATTATTTTGATCCTACAATTGGTATCCGAGGAGGTCTCTGAAATAATTATACTCACGTATAAGTTTTTCTTGATCATTTTTCATCGTTCTTCATCATTTCTTAGAAAGTTTTTGTCATTCCAAACTTTATCATTCTGAACATTATCATTCCAAACTTTGTCATTCCAAATTGTTATTCCGAATTTTGGGATTACGAAATCTGGTTACTAACAAGTTTGTGTGCCAAAGGTTATTTTAAGAATTGTCGGAATCAATGTTGGTTCTATTGATAATCTAAACCCTACAAGACCACCAATTTTTTATGGGAATGATTATGAGTACTGGAGAGATCGAATGAAGACTTTTGTTATCAATACTGGAGTGGATAATTTCGTTATGCTTACTGGTGATTATAAAATTCCTGATAAAGAAGTTATAGCTTTCACTAACCAGGAAAAGCAAGAGTATCAACTCAATTATAAGGTACGTAACACTTTACTATGTTCAATGACTCAAAATATATATATCCAAATTTCTTCTTGTGAAGCAGCTAATTGTATCTGAAAGAAGTTAGAGGTTACACACTTTGGAACTTCTAAACTGATTGAGACTACGAAAGATATGCTTAGAGTTGAATACCATGGCTCCAAATTTACTTATGGTGAACCAATTTGAAAAGTTCAACAGAGATTTATGACTATAGTGAATAGCTTACAGTCTGTAGGAGAAAAGGGGTTAGATGATGAAGCTCTTGTGGATAAGATAATTGATATTATGCCCGATGAGTGGGAATCAAAAAGAACAGCTATTGATGAGAATAGAAAGGTCACTCAAATTTCTCTTGATTAGGTATTTGGAACTCTTCTCCAACATGAAATAAGAATTAAGAGAGATGATGACAACATCAAGAAGAAGAATGCAAATGGTATTGTTGCTTTTACAAAAACATAAAATCATATGAAAGCTAAGACTCCTGAGAGAGTAACCAGATCCATGTCTAAGAAACTTATTATCCAATCTGAATCTAGTGAGAGTGAAGTCTCTGAAAATGAGTTAGCAAATCTTGCTCGAATGATAAACAAGATAGTTGGCCAGAGAAATTTCCAATCCATGTATAAGAAAAAGGAAAGGAAAGATAGGAAATATGGAGAAGTTACTTGTTATGAATGCAAGAGATCTGGACATATCAGACCCGATTTTCCTTTGCTCAAAAAGAAATAAAGGAAATAAAGAAATTCAGACAGGAACAGAAAAAAGTATTATAAAGCCAAAGCTAAGAAAGTTATGAAAGCTAATGACACCTAGAGTGCCAGTGGTAATGACTCTTCAGATGAATCTTCTGATTATGAATCTTCAGGATAGAAGAATCTTGGTCTTATAGCCAGATTACCCATTAACAATCATTGTTTTATGGCTAAGGTACGAATTTCTGAATCATTGACCAATGTTTCTTTTAAATTCTAATGATAGAGAATATTATAACTCTTCTGATGAAGAATCCTCTTCTGGTGAAGAAAATACTTTACCTACCTATGAAGAAGTATCTAGGTTTTCTGAACTTCTTGAAATTGAGAATTCCAAACTCAATATAAAACTTGATAAGTAAAACTATAGGAATACTATTCTTATGAATGAAATATCAAATCTTACTAAAGATCTTGATAGGAAAAATGCTGATTTATTTAATATTTCAAAAAATCTTGAGGAAGTAAGTTCTGAGAAGAACAAACTTTCTAAAGAGTTAGAAAAAGTAATTTCTAAGAAAAGTGTTTTTGAGCCTAGCTCTAGTTCTAAATCTAATGATTTTGAAGATAAAAACATGGTTATAAAACTCAAGTCTGAAATTTTTTCCTTAAAGAAGTGTTTATCAAACTTTACCCATGGTAACGAAAATTTTGATAAAATGTATTCTCAAATAAGACCTTTTAGAAACAAATATGGATTTGGTTATACCCATGCAAATCCAACTTTTAGTAACAATTACTTTGTTCCACAAAGTGCCCCATTTTGTACCAAGTGTCAATGTGGTGGTCACTGGGCAAAGAATTGTTCTTTAAACAAAACCCAATCTTTAGGTTTTCATAAGGTATATTTTTCAAAGAAGATGTGGGTGCCCAAAATTTTTTTATCTAGAAATTTCGGATCCAAACAAGTTTGGATTCCAAAAGTCTAATTATTTTCTTGATTTTTGGAAGATAAAGGGAGTACCAACAACAATACATGGTACATGGATAGTGTATGTTCCCGGCACATGACTAGTAACAAAAACTATTTTCAAAAGATTATCAAAACAAAAGGAGGAAAGGTAACTTTCAGAGAAAATGCACAGAGAGAAATTGTTGGTATAGGTAATATTGTTCTTCTTGGTAAAACATTGATTTCAAATGTTTTATTTGTTAAGGGTCTTAAGCACAACCTCATTAGAATAAGTCAGTTATGTGATGAAGGATAACTTGTGAATTTTAGGAATGATAAGTGCTTAGTTCACAATTCCAAGGAAGAATTTATTCTCACAGCCAATAGGCAAGAGAATTGTTACACATTAAACTTATAAGACCTTAGAAGCCAAGATTTACCTTGCATTAGTGTAATGGAAGATCATTCTTGGTTATGGTATAGAATATTAGGTCACTATAATCATAGGAACTTATGTAAACTCTTTAAGAAGAAACTATTTAAGGATCGACCAGATATTAGATTTGATTCTTCTTAAGTTTTTGATCCTTGTCAATACGGAAAGCAATATAAATCTAGTTTTAAATCAATCGGTTAAGTCTCAACAACTGATGAATTATAGTTGGTGCACATGGATCTTTTTGGTCCAACACAAACTGGAAGTATTGGAGGCAAATATTACATGTTTGTTCTATTTTATGATTACACTAGATTTACATGGGCCTATTTTCTAGCAAATAAGTCTGAAGCTTTTTCTTATTTCAAAAGTTTTATATCCCAAGTTAAAAATAAGAAAAATATTCCACTGAAAACTATTCATAGTGATCATGGAGGAGAATTTCAAAATTCTGATTTTGAAACTTTTTGTAGTAGAAAAGGTATTACTCACAACTTCACAGCACCTAGAACTCCTCAACAAAATGGTGTAGTTGAAAGAAGAAATAGGATTCTTTAAGAAATAACTAGAACCATGTTGAGTGAATATTCTATAGCTAGACATTTCTAGTCTTGATCTATTAGTACTGCTTGTTATACTATAAATCGAGTTTTGATTAGACCTTTTCTTAATAAAACTCCTTATGAGTTATGGAATGGTAGAAAACCTAGACACTCCAACGTCAAGGTTTTTGGTTGCAAAGTATTCATTCTGAATACTAAATATAATCTACATAAATTCGCACCAAAATCTGATGAAGGAATTTTCTTCAGCTACTCCACAACTTCTAAGGCTTATAGAGTTTTCAATAAAAATACTTGTACTGTTGAAGAAACAGTGCATGTAAAATTTGATGAATCAGCTCCTTTTGTTTTTAAACCATCCCAACCTACATCCTCAGATGTGTTTTCAAAAACTAATTGTCATCCTTTTATAGAAGATCCTTCTGATAAGGAAAATGTTCAAGAAGATACTTCTGAAATATTTACCCCAGAAGACTTTCTGCCCTATGTTGATGAACAAGATTTACAAAACCCAAATCAGGTGTTTCATAAGAATCATCCCAGTGATAGCATAATTGGTTATGTAAATAAACCTGTAATGACTAGAAGTTCCTTGAGAAATGAAGTATAACATCTAGCATTTATTTCCCAATTATAACCAAAAATCACTGATGAAGCTTTAGGTGATGATGATTGGATCAAATCCATGAAAGATGAACTAAATGAATTTGAAAGGAATAAAGTCTGGACCTTGGTTGAAGGACCTAAGGAAACCTCTTTTATTATAGTAAAATGGGTCTTCAAAAACAAGTGTGATGAAAATGGAGTCATTGTAAGAAATAAAGCTAGACACATTGCTAAAGGCTATAATCAGCAAGAGGGAATAGACTATGAAGAAACCTATGCTCTAGTAGCTAGACTTGAATCTATTCATATTCTACTTGCCTTTACAGCATTCTTCAATTTTAAACTTTTTCAAATCAATGTGAAATGTGTTTTTCTTAACGTTTATGTTCAAGAGAAAGTTTTTTTTTGAACAACCTCATGTCTTTGAAGATACAAAACATCATGATCATGATTTTAGACTTACCAAAGCTTTGTATGGCCTTAAACAAGCCCCACGAGCTTGGTATGATATATTTTCATGATTTTTGCTTCAAAATAACTCTGTTAAGGGAAATGAAGATCTAACTCTCTTTATTAATAAAGAGAAGAAAAAAAATTGATTGTTCAAATTTATGTTTATGACATTATATTTGGTTCAACTCAGCAATAATTAACTAATTCTTTTGCAAGTCTAATGAAATCTGAGTTTCAAATGAGTATGATGGGTGAGTTAACTTTTTTCCTTGGTTTTCAAATTTCTCAAAGACCAAAAGGAACCTATATATCTCAACATAAGTATATTAAAGATATTCTCAAAAAGTATGGTTATGACAACACTAAGAGTATAAGTATTCCAATCAGTACCTCAAACTCCTTAGATCTTGATGAAGCTGGGAAACCAGTAGATCAAACATCTTTTAGAGGTATGATAGGTAGTTTACTTTACTTAACAGCTAGTCGACAAGACTTAATGTTCTCAGTATGCTTATATGAAAGATATCAATCCAATCCAAAGGAATCTCACTTAAAGGAAGCAAAAATAATTTTTCGCTACCTGAAAGGAACCATGGATCTAGGATTATTTTATACTTCTGGAAATGATTTTGTTTTAAAAAGTTTTTCGGATGCTGAATTTGGTGGATATAGAATGGATAGAAAAAGTACATCTGGAACTTTTCATTTCTTATGAGATTCATTAGTTTCTTGGTCATGCAAGAAGCAACATTCTGTAGCACTTTCCACTACTGAAGCTGAATATGTAGCAGTTGGAAGTTGTTGTGCTCAAGTGTTGTGGGTGCAACACACACTCACAGATTATGGCCTAAGTTTTACTAAAACTCAAATTTTGTGTGATAACACAAGTGCCACTGCCCTAAGTAAGAACCCTACACATCACTCTCGTAGAAAACACATAGACATTAGGCATCACTTTCTTAGGGATCACACACTTAAAGGAGATATCATTCTACAGTTTATCGGAACACAAGATCAACTTGCTGATATTTTCACAAAATCCTTACCCTCCAATAGATTTGAATACATTAAACAAAAGTTAGAAATGATAACCGTAAGGTAATCATTCTCCATTAACTTCTTATTGGATAATTCTCTTAAAAGTAATAAACTCATTTTCATTGGGGGAGTATATTTGATTGTTAACATAACTAAAATTTCTCGTAATCTGTTTTTAAAACATTTTGTAACTAAAATTTTCGTAATCATTTTTTTTTACTTTCCGGAATGGAAGTTTCGGAATGGAAATTTCTGGAATGATAATCTCTGGAATGGAAGTTTCGGAATGGAAATTTCTGAAATAAAAATTCTCGGAATGATAATTTCCGGAATGGAAATTTCTGGGAGCTAGAACTTTCGTAGTGAGTTTTTCGTACTAGATCTTTCATAATGGGTTTTTTTCCGTAATGGTCTTTCGAAATGAGTTTTTTTTGTCAATATTACCAATTACGAACAATCTTTCTAGCCAATCCGAAAGGTATTATTTTCTTTACTTAAGTTATCATAATCATATTTTTCTTGCTGGTATTTTCCTATTTTTTAAAAAATAGTTCGAATTCTAGTTTTTCTTCAAATCTGAATGTTTTCTTTAAAACCTAAAAAGATTGGAGTCAAGATTTCCTTACGGGAATGTTCTCAACCGTCAGATCAGATCCAAAAGGTTTTCAACCATTAGATGGATTTTGGAAGACCAGACGTCACATCCATCGCCTATATAAAGGGGACCCCAAGACGCGTCCCACATTGGTTTTAAAATCCTTTGTATCTCAAAACCCTACTGCTCTTTTTAAGACCAGTTCCGAACTTTGCAAAGACGTTCTGAATCTTTCATAATTCTTCAATCCGAATGTCTGTTGAAGCTACATCTCAAGATATGTCAACTACGAAACCAATCTCTAAGTGGTTAGTCTTCAAGGAAATATTAGTCCATTCGTATTTCTACAAGCTTGATTCTATTGTAACCAAGAATATAAAACTGAATGGTTGGGAAGATAAATGCTTGTTCAAGTCAGAAAAATAGGATCCGGTTTATACTGATTTTTTGATAGAGTTATATGAGTCTATTTCTTTCCAGATGGAAGATGCCATAGAGTGGTTTTCATTCATGTCTTATGGGAAGACTTATAAGCTATCCTACACCAAGGCTGTGAGCTTGGTTGGTTTGTCCTATGAGGGGGAAGCTGATTTTTTCTCACACAAGCTTTCATATGAGAAAGAAAGTTTCAATAAGGTGAAGGCTTTAAAATTCCTTGGACTTAAGGATGCTACAACCGCTAAGATTGCTCATCTCACTCTGAACAATAAGATTCTTCAGCTTTGGGTCCAAGGCTTTCGGGTTCCAAGAAGAGGTGACAAGGATAATCTGAAGAAAAGAGATATCTATGTTTTAGATTTCTTGGTAAATCTAAGAATGATAAATATGATGAGACATGTCATGATTATGATCAAGAACATCAAAGAAAGAAATTTGAGAGCTCAAATAATTATGTACCCTACCCTACTATCTAGGTTGATAGTTCGGTGCTTAGAATCCTTCAAGGTTGCATGAAAATCAAAAGTCCAAAATTGCAAGCTTATGCTGGTTAGTGATGATACCTTGAAGAGGATGAAGATGGGTTTTTTCAGTGAATCCGGAGAATTTTACCCTCTATCTATGGAAGAGGTTGAAGCAGCTCAAAAAGAAACACAGAATCTAGAACCATCCAAAAAGCAGAGGAAGAAGAGAGAACTTAAGGAAGTTGTTGCTGATAAAGAAAATTCCCAGGCTAAGGAAACTCAGTCTGCTCCTCCCAAGCTGAAGAAGCAGAAAACATATACAGATGAAGTGGCAGCCAAGTGGAGGGAAGAAAAAGAGAAGAGGAAAGAAGGGGATCCACAATTAGGTTTGGACCCTTCAGAGGCTAAGGCCTTAAAAGAAATAGTTGTGGAAGAATTAGAGAAGCAGGCGAAAGAGAAAAAATGAAAAAGAAAGTGTCTGAAGCTGAAGTGGTGCAATCTTTACTGAGAGCTATAGAGTTAGATTCTGAGCTGATTCTGGTTCCGAAATCTTTCCTTACAGGGCCTTCTTTACAAGAAACTCCAGCCAAGAATTATGTCACTCCGAAAAAATTCAAGGGTAAAGAAGTAGTTGAAGAAGCTGAAAAAGAAGTTGCTGGAGAAGTAGAGGAAGAAGTTGAAGAAGAAGAAGAACAAGAGGGAAGTGAACATTTGGATACCCTGATCAAGCATGTACATGACTATAATGATAAGGCTAAATCCTAAAAGTTAGTAACTCCAGGAAAGGGAGATGAGGAAGCTAGTAAGAATGATGATAATCAACAGCAGGAAGAAGAAGAAAATGTCTTGTATGATGAGGAAGAATCCTATGAGAGGAATTTTTTTGAGGAAGGACAAGAAAAAAAGAAACCATATGAAGACTAGATTATTCTAGTCTCTGAATCTGAGGAAGTATCTCCTAATGAGGAACCAATTACGAAATCTGATAAGGGGAATAAAGTTCTCATGGGTACTCCTATAAAAGATGTCATCAGGAAGAAATAGGTTGGTGGTACCTCTAAAAAGAAGCTAGTGCAAGTTGAAGAAGATCATTCTCAAAGAGATGTATCTGATTCGGAATCATCATCTCAAAGTCATGATTTTATTGTTGAGTATTTGAAAAAGTTGGTGGATGTCATTCCAATCTTTCCCACCATTGACACTAGATGTCAAATGCTTTAGCTTAGTCAAAATCAAAAATCAGAGACACTATCCATGCTAATAGAAAAGTGTGTGAAGATCGAAGCTGAACAAAAAAGTTTATTTATCGATTATGACGTTCATAGAAAGTCCTGCAGTAAGGTGAAAAAGTGTTCTAAGAGAGTTGATGAAGATTTAGTTCAGTTTGAATGTTTTCAGGCTGAAGTTCAAAATGCTTTTGACATAGCAGATAAAAAGATTAAGAATCTTCAAGATGAGCTGATTATTGAGCAGAGTTCCCGGAGTCAACAAGTGAAGGAACTAAATGACAAGGCAAATTCTCTAGCTCAAAATCTTATAAATGATAGAAATCTCCGGATTGAGCTTGAGAAAAGACTCGTTTAGTAAGATGAATTGTTAAAGATGCAGAAATAAGCCATGGAGGCTCTGGAAGAAGCTTTAAAAGTCCAAGAAGAAAAGACAAAATCCTTGGAGAGGCAAGTCGAGGAAGACCAAAGAGACTTGAAGAAGCTCAAAACCTTGTTAAAGAAGCTCACCCCGAAGGAAAAGGAAGGAAAATGAACCCACTCCAATCTTTTTTTGTAATTTTCATTCTTTGAAAAAATTTTCCCAACTCTAATGAAATTTTATTTGGTTCATTGTATCTTGTCATATACTAATGTTTTAGGTACCATATTTTCTTTTCCATGCCCTTTAATTATTTTTGAAAATCAAAAAGGGGGAGAAGGAAAAGAACTACTCTTAAGGAGGAGAAGGAAAAATTTCTAGGTGAAATATTCTTAAAGTAAGGGGGAGTTTCTCACATCGAAGTTTTTCATTCCCATGATAATGAAAACTCCACTCCAGAAATTCAGAATACAATCCTTAGAGTTTCAATTCCTTTGGGGGAGTTGGTTGTATTCACTTTCATTCATGAACAAAGGGAGATAAGTTTTAATTTCAAAGCCTAATGAAATTTTTCAAAGTCCTTATTTTTTTTTGTAAGGATGTTTGTGATTTCCAAAAATGGGGAGATTTTTTATTCAATATAGTTTTCCTTATGATTTTTCCATTATTTATTATTTTGAAAATCACAAACACCTTATACTTAAAGAAATGTATGATTTACCTCCATAAGGAAAATTTTATTCCATAAGGAAATTTACCCTAACCTAGAGTTTCTTATACATAGAAATATTTTTCTTAAGTACAAAAACCGAATTCCTAACCAAAATCCTGGAATCATATAATGATATGAATTGGAGTATTCTGTTTCTAGGATCCGAATTCTAGATGTAAATTATAATGATGTTCTACTCCAAATTATGGATACGAACTTTCATGAGTTCGACTCCAAACTCTTATGTAGTTCCACTCCAAACTCTTATGAAGTTGGACTCTGAACTGTTAAGTAGTTCGACTCCAAACTCTTAAGTAGTTAGACTCCAAACTCTTATGAAGTTCGACTCTGAGCTGTTAAGTAGTTCAAATCCAAACTCTTATGAAGTTCGACTCCGAAATCTTAAGTAGTTCAACTCCAAACTCTTATGAATTTTGACTCCGAACCCTTAAGAAGTTCGACTCCGAACTTTCATGAGTTCGAATCTGAACTCTTTAGTAGTTCGACTCTGAACTTTTACCAGTTCGACTTCGAACATTGTATGTTTAGATTCTGAACACTGGTGAAACCAGACTCTGAATTTCTTTATAAATTTAGACTCCGGACTTCTATATATTTCATGTTCTGAATTCCTATAAAACAGAATCCGAACATTTCTTAACATAGACTCCGAATTTCATTTTTGGTTAGACTCCAAACTTTTAATTTGCTTACACTCTGAAATTTTGTATGGATTTTACTTACATATGCTTCATTTCAAAACAATGTCGTGCATTCAGTTATACATGATTTATTATTAAACAATTTCGTCTATTCTGTTTCAAGCTAACTGTCGGTTGAGTTACACGTGTTCAGGTCCCTCCAAATTTCATGAAAAATATGACCATTGGAGGAGGGAGCCGACTGTTGGAAATTTGCCAATAAATAGGAGCTCATTTGAAAGTGCTCAATATGAAGTTGATCGATCTAGGTACCACACGCTGCTAAGGTGATTTCTAGAGAGAGAATCTTTTCATGCTTTGTACATACTGAACCACTCGTTTATTTTTCTTCGTGTGACTCCGAATGTTGGTGATTACATTCGAGGGCTTCTAGGGATAGGAAGACAGAGGTGATGACTTCCTTGCTGAGGAAAATAGAGGGTCCAACTACCTTGAAGTTGAGGTCTTGCGGGGATAGAAAGACAGAGATTCTAATCTTCGTATTGAGGGCTTACCCTAGTGTGGGTAAGACAGAATTTCGTGAAAGTATAAATCAAGGGACCTTTATTCAAGGTTGTTGGATACCCTTCTCTTTGGGTTGAATGAGTTATTGTTTGTTACTTGTAGTTATATTACTTGTTTTTTTCACTGCATATTGTATTGTAAGGAATGTATAATCTTTCTATATTTCCTTACACATGTACTCTGATTAGTTTAGATTCTACATGCTTTAAGGTAGAATTTCATATTGTAAACTTTGGTTCCGATTTTCCAATTGGTGTTACAGGTGTTGTGAATTTTCTTAGTTTAACTTTGTTAAAAATTGGTTTTCCCTTATTTAAGGAAATTTTTAAAGTGTACAATTCAACCCCCCCCCCCCCCCCCCCCCCCGCGCTTCCTGTATATTGAGAATCTACATCGTTATTTCGATCCTACATGGTTTACCCTAGGAATGACATAAATTTGGTCAGTATCAAATGTTGTGTGGGAGGTGAACATTGGTGGGTGCATTTAATAAAATAATTTATTTATTTATTTATTTTTATTAAATAACTCCAAACCTAAATCCCTCAAAAATATTATATTATAGAAATTCTTCAAGGTTAGCTACATAACCTCGGGATCATTTGAGAGGAGGAGCATTCTTCATTCGTGTTGGAAAACCTGAGGATGTTGATCGATGATCTGATTGAGGTGAATCGAGATGTATGTAGAAAATGTAGAGGAACTTCTTCCTCACTAGTGAATTAACTATTCACCAATGATCGATCCATAATCAATATAGGGCTTTTCATTTATTTTTTCTTCCATTTTTATTGCATATGAATGGATTTTATATCTCCCTTACATTGATCTTTTATTTTTTTTTATCCTATGATCCCAAATTAAAATTTAATTTTTTAAATTAGTATATATTTTTTGTGCCATGATAACAATCATGATCATGTAATTTATGATTGTTTTTTTATATCACATTATCCAATGACACCCATCTCTTTTTTTCATGTTCTTTTCCCCCATTATTCTCCATTTTCCTTTCTGTTGGACTATGGGGTTGTGAATTTACATTTCTAGGGAGATTTTTAGGATGATTGAACCCTCAGATTCATTATGTTTTCATGAAAAAAATAATCACTGATGTTTTGGGGTTTTTTAGGGTACTAAGGGTTTTATAAATTTTTTATGGGTTTCGGGACAACAAACGGTGGAGGACGCGCGATGCTCTCTCACACTTGTGATTGTATTCCGATTTTCAACAATTAGAGTCTTAGAATCAATGGATTCAGACATTTTACGATGATTTTTTGTTGTAAAATGGCTTGATTTTAGAATTTAGAGATGATTTGGAAGCCCTGTGAAGACCATATGTTACTACCTAAGAAAAACATGATTATACAGTGTGTATTATAGAAAACAACATGTTGTGTAGTCCCATGGGTATGGAATATGTGGTTTTGGGTAGAGATAATTATAACATGCCATGTTTGGACCATACACACTATGTGACCAAGCACTGGTGGAACATTGTGTACTACATTGGTATATGGGCGTGTACATGGGAAAGAAAACAGGTATGGATAGTATACACAGGCACGACTGTGTACTTAGACATGACTAGGGTATATGGGTACAACCATTTTACATAGGCTGAGAGGACATGGGAAGGCCCCGGGTGGTTGAGACATGTTGTGTAGTATAAAATGGATTCTCATGCCATGTCTAGGGAATAATGCACCTATGAAACAAGATTTGGTCACCTTATTTGTAACCCCATGTACACATTGTGTACTACTCCTAGGAACTTTTATCATCTGAATATTCTTCTTCAGGACTCATATTTTGGCATGCGATTATCCTATCCTGAGTTGTTTTATATAGAACATGATGGTATCCTATATTGTGGAATACAATATATGATGTGAGGTGTTCTAAGAACATAACTTCTTCAGGATATTCTTGATAGATGATTGATTATGGGTAAAAACATCAGAGAGATGTCAGGGTCAGTGTTCCCATGTTACAATAAGGCATGAGTCCCCTATAATCTTTAGAATGGTAGATTTAGTGCTCCCACACACTATATAAGGGTTTGGGTCCTTAATATTTTCAGGGGTAATCTACCATATTCATGCTCCAGTGGGGAGAAGGTCCTCCACTTGAGTTATGGAACCCTTGACTGTGGATCATAGCGATGAGGTGTATCCCCCTCCACATAAATTTCTATGAAGTTTCAAATGATGCTGGGAATTATAGAATGAACTTTAAAGGTATAGGAAAAATCATTTCACTTAGTAAGGATATGGAGATTGAGATCCAATTTCCCTCTCTTATGGGGTTCTTTATGTGCATATATATTTTGGGTTTCAATTCCATCTTTTTATGCATTGAGTTGACTATTTGTATATATTTTTATTGATCCCTTTGTGATTTTTACATATTCCTATTGGGTATATATATACTCACCCCTTCATGGTATTTTCCTAAACATGTCATGTCATATTATGATGACATACATATCAGATGTGATATTGGGGGATCTTAGTGATACATATGTGTATTGACCATGTTTGATGGTTGGAATTGGAGATCAAGAGTTGGCCTCACATCATATTTACTTTTATCAAGTTTTTTTCGACTTCAAACTTCATTTTTAGTTGGTCATTTATTTTTCCCCTTTGGGATTTAGTCTATATTTTCAAACATTGATGTATTCCTTAGATATTTTTTCATTCATGATTGTACTCTATATGTTTTAGTCTTTATTTATACCCCTATATATTTTCATGGAGACATATTTATGTGTCTGTACGGTACATTAGTATATATTCTTCCATTTTATTTTGTGACTTATCTATAGTTTTTGCTATCCCCTATCTTATTGGAGGCGGGATTGGGGTTGTCACACCCAACTTTCTGCTTACCAGTAACACCCAACTTGCATGGAAATATATTTGGAAAAATAATAATAAATCTCGATAAATAATAATTATGTTATCCTTATAACATATCCCTAGTGGTGTATAAATAACATCATGGGATTTTTTAGTTTAATAATAGTAATTCAATGTAAATATCATTAAAAACATTCTTGAGGAAAATATTGTTTCCCCTTTGAAAATCACTCTTAAAAATGAAAAATTTCTAGAATATCAAAAAATAATAATTTATAAACAACAAAAAAAATTAAAGTAACTCTAAATCATTTATTACTCATAACGGGGGGGAAATTCATCCATGTTTTAATCATTAAAACAATGTTTCTATACAAACTGTTGATAAAATATAACTCGTTCAGAAAATAAAAAAAAAGATTATTTTCAACCGTTTTTGTAAAAAATTAAATAAAGGGTAAAATGAAATTAAAAATTATTGAATAAAAGTCAAAAATATTATTGAAAAAAATTTAGAAAACATGTATATAGAAAATAAATCTTTCCTGTCTAAAAGAAGATACAAGATTGGTATCGCTTCCAAACAACATTCATGACGTTTCTTTATTTAATAAGAGAGGAAATTGAAATTGAACATTTAGAACCCATTCATAACAAAAGAAAAATAAAATATATGTGTTTTAATAAAATAATAGAAAATTATCCCACCTGGATGAAATTTTAAGATAGACAATCCTAAAATAATATTACATTGTGTCATAAAAATCTATGTAGCATTGGTATCTTTTGGATGTTAAGACTATGAAGGAAATGACTTAAATTAAGACTTTTAATATCATGAATTTATTATATCCATGATATATCATGTCAAAGGTAATTTATATACACCTCAAATAAGAATATAGGTCCATAACTTAAACATAAGTCCCAAAGAAAGAAAATTTGAGATGAAAACCCCTTAAAATTTTCTTAACTTCAAATTAAGAATAAATAAATGGAGATATTATGTGTAACAAATGAACATCCAAAAATAAAAATTTTAAATAAATCCTAAATCAAAAATGGTAATTTAATACATAATCTAAGCATAATATAATCATTTAAGAGGTGATATAACTCAATGAAAGGAAATTGATTTAAGAAAACCCTTAAAACTTTGGTAAATTCCCAATCAAAAATCCTTGAATGAAGTAATATGAATTGTATCCTAAAATAATTGATGTATAAAGGATTAATGATAAAACTTGTAAATTAGTTTTTTTATACACCATATAATATAAATTAGGTTCATAACATTAAATCATGCCTCAGTGAACAAAAATTGAGTTGAAATTTATTACCTGAGGTCCATAATAGATATATATATGTCCTTCTAAACCTTTATGATAAACTTATATAAATTATATTATTTATTAATAAAATTTTCCAATTTAAATACCTTATCATTAAAACATCTATTTTATTTATTTTAATTACATATTTAATTACCTAATTTGCTAAGTGCACTTTCGGTGTTTTGAGGATGTTTGGTTTATAATTTCAATATGGCTTCGGTATATTGACCATTGAAAAATAGTTTGTTATCTAATAATCTATAGAATGATAATTATGAAAAAATTATTATTATTATAAACTAAATATACTTTTAAAAAATCATGAAATATGGTTAAGTAAAATGAGTGATGTTACAATCATAGAAACAGTAAGACATATGTACGCATGAGTAATGTTTTAATTTTTTAATAGTCATGAGGGAAAGAAAGTATGTATCATTTTATCATTCTATAATTATGATTATATAACAAATATAAAAATATATATTTAAATATACTTATTTATACAATCCATGTGATGTGGTGATGGAAAATAAATCAAATCAATTCGAGAAGGTGGAAATCTACACATATGCACGAATGGTGTTATCATTTTATAATGGATGTAAATATAAGAAAATACATTATTATTATTTTTATATAATTATAATTATGTCCTTAATTTGATATAGTGGTGATGAAAAAATAATTACACCAGTTATCTAGAATGTAGTCCCTCCTATACCCAAATGATAGTTTCATTTCCCCTTTGACAGAAGAGGATGAAGATATAGGTTATTACACTAACAAATTAAATTTTATTTATATGTAAGTTATTTATGTTATTATTTAATTAGGTATGCGGATTATTTTAGGGACTTATAATAATAAATAAAATGTAAATTCCTTGTTAAAATATATATCTCTTCATTGAACAACCTCTTTAGAATTATACTTAAATCCTTCCTAGGTTTATTTTATGAATAACCCATGGAATCTAAGAATTGGGGAGGATTTATTTTAATTGATTTTGGTAGGTATCGAAAAAACAAAAGGCTCTTTATGTTTTTAGTGGATATTAGGGGGGTGTTTTATTTTATAAGTGGGGGAGAGGATATATATGGAATTTTTAAAAATATTAGGATATATTATTGTCTTAATTAAGAAAAATGGATAAAAAATGTCCAATTATGAATATGATTTGATATAGGGTCTAAATATTCCCTTAAAATAGCTTTCAAATATTTTTTTCAATTCAATTAACTCTTATCTCTTTTGTTTAACCCACTGATAAAACAGTTTATACCTTAATTGTGGTAACATTATTTTACTATTTTTATTGTTAATTATGACCAAAAAAATAAGTTTACCTTATAAAACAATATTAATTTTGTTCATAAAAAATATTTAATACTTTATTTAAAATTAAATTCATATAATTGGTTGGATTTAATTTAAAATTAAACCCCTAAAACATGATGAAAATGGGTTTTTAGAAAAATTCATCTTAAGTGTAAATTTTTTTTATAAAAAATCATGTATATTAATTATTACAAAAACATTTATTAGATTATTTTTAAACAAAATGAGCTAATTAAACTAAAAAACAAATAAAAAATATAATATTAATTTCGAAAAAATTGTAAATAAAAGGGAGTTTTTAACAAAAATAAAAAAAATCACCATTCATTGAAAAATTCATACCTTTCAGGAAGTTCTCCATAATTCAGACTAATTTTATTTGTACATGATTATTTAAAAAATTATATAATTATAATAAAATAATATTTATAAATATTATAAAAAATAATTATAAAATATTTTTATAAAAATAAAAAAAATTGTAGAAAATGTTTTTTTGAACCGTAAAATGACTGTTATAAATTTAATGATTATTTATAAAGTATTTATCAATAAATTTTTATTTATTAAGACCTTTATAAATATATTAAATAATTTATTTACTTCTATTATTACCCACCAATTTAATGGGTACGTCATAATTGTTATATTTAATCAATAATAATTCGTGGTTCTTTTAAAGTTGGTGTTATTTGTCATATACGATATCAAATATAATATTATTTTAAAAATATCAAGGTTTTAAATCAACCCTGAATAAATTTGAACCTCAAAAAATTATTTTGATATTGTTAATCAAGGGTTTATCATTTCAAAATACATTTTTTTGAAACCAACATCATAAAAGGGTTAATAAAACATCCTTTTAAAAATAAATAGATGGAAATATGAAGTTCATTTGAAATAACAAATAATTAGGATTCCATATAGGATAAGATTAGTGGGATGTGAAAATATGGTCCAGAAGAAAAAAATTAATTTCTAGATAAATATGGATTATGACAGAGAACATTTATCATGAGAAATTGAATGATCTTGAAAATTTCAATAACCACAAAACCCTAAATCAATGAGGTGTGAAAAATACCATCGATTCATCATAAATGGAGATAACAGGATAAAATTTTTATTTCAAGATTATTTTCCTAGATTTTAGTGGTTCTTTATAATATATACAATGAACATATAGAAATATATTTACTTAACAAGTATAATTTTATCCTTTAGTCAATTTCTATGATGGTCTTATATTTTTCTCTAATGTTGAGTATTCAAGATTAATTTTCCATGCCTAAAGAACTAAAATAAACCTAAAATGGATCATATAATCCATAAAAGGGTAATAATATATCCCCCATATCATTATATATTAACCAAAACAAAATCTTTTTTCCTGAGTAATGATAATATTCAAAATTTATAAACTTTCATATGAATTAATAATAAATTTTACATTAAATTTTCTAGAATAACACCCAAGTTTCATCTTATATAATTACTTTAATTAGTAACCCAATATCCCAAATAACCTCAACATTATATAATATTTTATCCAAAAATTTTGTCTCATACCTTTTATCTTACATCCCAAAAAATATAATAGTATTATTTTTAAATAATCCTTTACCTGAAACCTAAGGGTTACATATACCACAACCCAAGAAAACATCTCTCGGGATATCATTAATCACTTTTAAATCCCATCCCTTCAAACATAAAAATGGTGTTGATGCCTTTGAACATATTATCAACCTTAAACTTATAAACCCCTGATATTATACATAACTAATAACTTAGCCTCAAAAGAAAACATATTAATCTCAAAATTTATCTAAACCATCCTCAGATACTAATAATAATACCCCCAAAATCGCACTCCAAGATCTAGTTATAAATTAGAATCATTACATTTCTAGATTTGATACCAATTATCTCAAACAAATTTTAATCTATAAAAACATATAACATAAAACTAAAATATTGTCTCACTTAAATTACAAAGGAACTTTTAGGACTATAGTTTTGGAGAATTAAGAAAAACTATTACAAAGAATATTGGATACAAAAACCACTGGTTCATAAAAAATTACATCATATCAAAACCATTGGTTGACATATAGTATCCTTTTTATGAATAATAGACTTAAAACCATTCTTAACAACCTAGGGAAAGGGAGACAAACAAAGGGTGAGTTCAACTACTCAATAAGGGTAAACATAAACATTAAAAATTTAATTTCATCATTGAGAATAATATAACCATAAGGTTATGATGAAATAAAAAAAATTTATAATCAAATAATAATATAATTCATACTTGTAAAAACTTGGTTCATAAAACATTGTTCATGGTATAAAACATCAATATATGATAAGAGTCACATAATTCAACAATCATGAACCATGTAAAAATATTCCTAAACAAAAAGATTCATTAGAACATTTTTAAAGCATAAAGAATATATATTGGTAACTTGGAACATAATTTTCAATTCACTTTATGATCACACATACAAATAAAATATCTTACCCAATAAATTACAATAATTTCTTAGGTGGACACTATAACCAGTTAACTATATCCCCCTACCTAGTGCATTGGAGGTCTATTTAGGGATTACCCATCATCATGATCTATATTGGGATCAATAATCATCATAAACAATGTCCAAGAAGCATTATATAATCATATCATATGAAATCGTTCATTTTTTTAATATAACAATATCAATTTTTCTTTCATACCTTGATTTACCTATGGAAAAGAAATAGTTTCCCGGAAAATATCTTTTCAATAGTCATAATCCATCCAAAGAAGGAATAAGGATGGTATCATTACAAAATAACCCCATTTTATAATATATAACATCATGTTTTGTTATCACTGATGAATATAAATATCATAGAAAGTTCATTATAACATTATTGAAAAAAATACAGTTTTCACTTTGAAAATCACTATATAAAACTAAAAAATTTCATAATATTAGAAAAAATATATTTTAAAAATAATAACCTAAAGATTTTAAATAATATTTAAATAATTAAATTGTCATGGCTTGGGGAATTTCCATTCACGTCGTAATTGTTAAAACAAATTTTTTGTTTATACCATTAAAAAAATACATTGTTTCGAAAATGAAAAAAGATTCTTTTAAAAAAAATTGTAATAATGCAAAATAAGTTGTAAAAATGAATTCAAATTATCATTTATGAATGGTTGAAAATATTCGTGCAACCATTTTATAAAATATAAATATTGAAGATAAAGATTCCCTATCTAAAATAAGATACAAGATCTGTATTACATACAAAAAACTTTATTGGTAATTATTTATTTAATAAGGGACAAAATGGAAATTAAAATTTTAAAAAAATATGAAAAATAGGAGAACAAAATATATGCATTTCATGAAAATAATATCATATGATCCCTCCTAAGATAACTATTAACATAGACAATCATGAAATAAAATAAGATTGTATCATAAAAACCTTACCATTTTGCAAAATTATGAATCTTAATACTATGAAGTAAATGAACTAAAATTTAAATTTAAATTTTATGAATATAATTAAATCCATTATATAAAAAAAATTCGGTATTATATACACATAATATAATAATATTGGTTCATAACATAAACATAATTTCAAAATATGAAAAAATTTAGATGAATTAGTCTTACAAAGATCATATCATTTCATTGAGAATTAATATATGATGATATTATTCATAAAAATAGTATATCCATAATATATATGTTGAAATAGAACATAAATCCTAAAAAAACATTTAACACATAATCTTGGAATAATATAATCAATGAATAAGTGATATAACCCAATAAAAGGAAAATGAGTTAAGAAAACCCATATAGCATTAGTAAATTCCCAATCAAAACCCCTTGAATGAAGTATCATGAATAGAAGACTAAAATCCAATTAATTATTAAGTATTCATGATATAAATTTTAAAATTGGTAGTTTATAATCCATATAAAATAAATTAGGTGCATAAAACTAAAAGATGCCTTAATGAAGGGAAATTGAGAAAAAATATCTTACCTCAAGTTCCGAATTTCTATGTGTATCCTTTGACACCTATATAATAAAATTATATCAATTATTTTATTTCTTAAAAACATTTTATATGTTAAATTTTTTATCATTAAACCACTTGTTTCATTTATTTTAATATAATATTAAATTACTTAATCGGTTATGTCCACTTTGGGTGTCTTGAGGATTTTGGTACATCATTTAAAAATGTTTTTGGTATGTCGACCATGGTAAAATTGGTCATTGTAAAATCATATCCATAATAATAATAATAATATAATTATAATTTTAATACTTCATTTATACTTTTAAAACCATCCATAAAATAAATTTATAAACAAGGAATTGTTCTATAATCATTGAGACAGTAAGTCATACATACGCATTAGTAATGATTTCATTTTTCCATGTGAATTAGGGTAGGTATGTAAGTATAATTTTATAATTAAATGAAGATAATTATATCATAAATATAATATTATATTTTTTAAAAAATTATATATACCATCTATGTGATACGGTGATAAAAAATTTATCACATCACCTTATAGATGTAGTAATCCACACGAATGGAAAAACGACATTCACATTTCTCAATGGATAGAAATTTAAGAAAATAGATTATATATTATATTTAAATAATTATAGTTATATCATTAATATCATTTATAAATATCAATGTTAAATACATCAATATAATCATCTGTGAGAGGTGGTGATTGAAAATGAATTATGTTAGTTTGCAAGGCCATAATCCATCATACAAATAACAGATGGTTTCATTTTCTATTTGATGGAATAGGATATAGATATAGGTTATTACATTAACATAATAACATACAAATATATTTAATATTATTATTTTATATTTTCATTATAGTTTAAGAATATTTTGTGTGTGTAGAAGAAAAAATAAAATAAAAATACTCGGTTAAGAACTATACCTCTTCTTCAGATAGCCTCTTTAGTTATATACATAACTTCTTCCTAGGATGCTTTTATGAGAAGTAAAGGGACTCTAATAAATGGGTAGGTAAGTTTTCAAGGTATTTAGGTACGTATTGTCCAAAAAACGTCTCTTGAAGTGTGGATATGAGAGGATAGGTGTGCCCTTTTATAAATTGGTCAGAGGATACACTTGAAATTGTTTAAAATATTAAAATATGTTGATGTCTTACTCAAGAAAAATCATCCAAAATGGACTATTATTAAATATGATATTACATATGGTATAAATATTTCCATTACATTTGTTTTAGAAAGAAATTTATTTCATTTTATCCCTTATCTATATATTGTAACCACCTTGTAAACTAGTTTTAACCATAACCATAGTAGCAGACACTACTAGAAAAATATCATATAAAAATTGTTCTAAACTATTAGTATACCCTATATCAATGGTTATATGATTTTTGGGGTCTTAATACATCTCTATAGGGATATACCAATAGTTCTCATTGAAAATTTTGGTATAGACCATGGCTAATTTTGAGTACCAATACTTTACAGTAAACCATTAGTATATATATACACCAATGGTTTACGTAAAACATTAGTAATGGTTTCCCTCCCATTCCAGAACAAAAAAACCATACATTATCTTTGTGAAATCAGTTCCATAGCTTGTAAACAAGATACCAACCATAGTGGAATTACATGTAGTTCATATATTGAGTGTTTAGAATTTAACCAAATGATTACAGTATTAATTGTTTTCAAACCATTAAAAATACTATAACACACATATATAGTCCACACAATTGATTAGTTTTAGTCAATAAACACCATACACACATTTTCCTCTTTACTCCTAATTCAAAAATGGTGGGGATAGAAATCTCCCTCATCACTACCACTACCATCATAATAATCACCCTCATCATGAAATTCCTCACCAATATCATCATCTTTAGCATCATCATCACCAACAGTATCATCACAAAGAGTGTTATTACCTAATCTTTCACTAGGACTGTTACTTCCATCACCTAATAAATAATATAAATAATGAATTTTTGACATACATGAAATAAAAACTATTGTATCCTATGATGCATGTGATAGACATAAAACTATCTTAGCTTTCAGAAACTACTTGGTGACCATTTTTTCTCTTTTCACGCTCTTGTATAGTGATTTTTTTGCCTCAGCAGATTCTTCATGATCATTTTATAGCTTGATAGTGATAAATATTTGTGAGGTTATTGGTGGGGGAGAAATACCTATTGGGGACCATGGTCTTACTGGGTCAACATTTAAATATCCCCTGGTTCTCCTCACCAAAAACCTACCCCAATGATCAATTAGCTTGAAGTTTTGATCTTCTTTCTCATTGAGTTCATCCATGGAACACTAATGAAAATATAAATATGATATTTAGTAATGAATTATATATCAAAATTTTAAATAATAATAAAAATACATTCCATAATTTCTTATGTTTTTTTATTTACATCACTTACATATTTATCTTCCTACTCGAGAAAAACAATTTTACATGAGGCATGTGGCCTTCAATTCTCATTGTTTCTTGTTGAAAATTTCATTGATTACTATAAGAATTAATTATTTAATAATATGAAATTGGTAAAAAATAACATATTCTAACATATATTGGAATTATTAAAACCAAAAAAATTGGTTAAATTTCAATTAACTTTGATTCTTTTGGATAAGGTATACTCATATTAGTTTTATTACATTTTGTATTGAATCAAGTCAGATTAGAAATTTAATTTAGTATTAATTATTTTCATTTAATGTTTATTAATTTGAATAAGTTTGTGTTAGTTTTTTTTTAAGAAATAATTTTTAGGATTATTTTACACATTTATATCAAAATGAATTATGTATGGTTCAAATTTAATCAGTTTGGTTCAATATAGGTAATTTCATGTTGTTTTTCTACCTCAATTAAATTAAATTAAATTTGGTTTCGTTTTCATTGGTTTTGTTTTGTATGTGTTCATTGGTTTCACTTCCATTAAATTCAATTCAATTTTATTTGAGTCAATTTTATTTAATTCAACAATCATGGAGTTTGATTTGTATAATTTTTTTGGTTCAATTAAAAACTTGTGAATCTAGTTTTTTCTTATTTGGTACTGTTCATATCTATTCAATTCATATTTATGCCTTATCGTCAGTATAATTCATTTCATTTACCTATATTTTTTTCATGATGATTCAATTCATGTAATTTTCAAGTAGTTTAGTTCTAATTGATATAGTTTACATTATTTCACTATCTTGAAATTCACATAATTATAGTTTTAGATAGTTTGATTTTTTTTGCATCAGGATATTTTTTTTCAAATTGGTTTGATGTATTTTATGTATGGGTTATGTCATTTTATTCCATTTGGTTTAAGTGAATATTTTATATTATAAAAATTATTATATATTTTTTTATTTATGTTTTGGTTTTATTGCATATAAATTGATTAAGATCTATTTAGTTTGGTTAAATTTTGTTTTAGTCTATTTAGTTTGGTTTGGTCCAACTCATTTTAGGGTGGGTTTAATTGGATTGGATTAGTTCAGTTTTAATTATATAAGGTATATTTGGTTTGATTAGAATTGATTATATTTATTTTTACTGGGTATTATTAAATTAGGCACAACATGGTTTATTTTGTTTGGTATGTTTTGATTATATTCATCTATTTATCATAGTTTAATAAATATTTGGTTTTTTCAGTTTTATTAGTCCCTAGTAAAACACATTTGGTCAGATAAAGTATCGGGTTCCTCTCATGATCTTATATTTTAGTAAACCCCAACGTGTGCTTTTACTTGATAGAATCTTTGTACTTTTTTTCTTCTTTCGGATGAATCCTAAAATCAAAAATTCAATGCAATTAATAAGAACTAAATTCTCAATACAAACCATTAATGTTAAAGAATACTTAAAAATAATTATTCATCCAATAAATGATAATTTCTTGGTATTATGTAGTTAGAAATTCATAGATGATTGGTACACCCTCTAACTCAATGTTGAATCTACTATTCCAACCAACATATAGCTCACATTTATATGATCACCATATTTCCCCAAGTTTTTTCAACCATGAAACCATTAGACGTTAACTGTCAGGAAAGTTAAATCAACACTATGATGAATAGATTAATTCATATAAATAACAAATAATATAGACTTTAATTTAACAAATTTTATTACCCATATCTAAACCCTTGAATTATCTTTGATTTGATTACTAGTATTTCTCTACAATACTAGTTGATCTGCAATGATATCATTAAACTTGGATAACGTCTCCATGAAACATCTACATTTTCTAGAATTTTTACCAACCATTTGGATATCATCATTTAATTCAAAAATTATTTGTTTTTAAATGTTCTTGGAATATTCTATATGAGTGCACCCATATTTCATATTAGAATATCACACTGAATAAGATAAAAGAAAACAAAATTAGAATCTAATCAATGTAAAAATGAAAATAATGATGTGATATAATTTAACACACTAATAAACCTAAACCTGATCCAGGATGATCATTTGGATTTGATGGATATATGGGATGTTCTAGATTAGCAGCCTCTAAAGGATGTGTGTAAGAACATGGTTTTTTATGAGGTATATATCTTTTTAATTTCTGTCAAATTATTATTATTTTACCTAATACCGATGCATAATGAGTTTATGGTTTTTTCGAGGTTGTTAGGGTCTTATTAAGATCTCAAAACCCCAATTAGTGGAGAAAAATATTGGGTGACATAGTTATTATAAACCATGTGATACATTCCACATGGTTTCCATAACTGTGTATGGGCTAAAAAGAGGGGGAAAATGGCACATAGTTTTCTCTATCCATGCACCCTTGGTTGCACCCTCCTATGGAGGGGTCTAAAATTTTTAGTAAAGGTGGTCACATATTAAGATCATAGTTTAGAAAAACATACTCCCCCAAACATGTGGGGCCTCTTATTATGAGAAGAGAGGCACACGGTTGGTGCGCAGTTTTCCTAACCATGCACTTCAACCGTGTGCCCCAATTGTTTTTGGGGGAAATGAATAAACCACCCTTATTAAATTATAAACATACACCACTTTTGATTTTTCTCATTCTAGCATACATGAGAGCTCTTCCTCTCCCTTTCTATGCTCCCAAATCCCTCTTCCATAGTTTTTTATTCCAATTCATTATATGTGCTCATATTTAATAACTCGTCATCATTTTGGATTCATCAGGGTAAGATCTTCAATCCTAAGGATTGGTTCTTCATTTTTATTTACCTCTATGATGTGTTTTTGATGCAGTATCATAAGCCCTATTTTTATGGTGTTGATCTATTATTCCATTTTTTTCCAATCCATGATAAACGAAATAATGATACTCAACAAGTAGAGTGTCATAGGATCGAGCTCGGTGGCCTATGACACATCCCTAAGGTTTTGTCATTTTATAAATTGTAAACATTGTACACATGAAGATTTCATCAATCATTTCTTTTTTATTCATCTGTCATGCTTATATTAAATTTTCTCATATGTTATATCCTTGTTCATAATAATTTTTTATGCCATTGGTGGTTTGAACCTCAATGGCTTTCACACCATGTGGGGTATGCCATTATTTATTTCTTTAGAGGTTTTTTATGACTATTTTTACCACTATTTTTTTGTGTTAGTAATTGTTCATGATAGAGGTATTTGTTTTAATTAAATGAATCAATTGTAAATGGCTATTTAAATATATTTTCACTTGACCCTTCTAAGTTATGTGTTTCAAATTAATCAATAAGCCATTAATTTGATAAATTGAAAGTATATTTATATGTATCACTTTCATGAGTTAATTATAATTGAATTACATATGGTGGCACATCCTTATCCCACCTTATCTGGTTTATGAAACGTAAAAAAGTAAACAAAATTATCAATTAAGTATTTAATGATCTAAATGGATATATTTCCTTGTTATACCTTGTCACACTAATGAAAGGTAATGGAATGAACCAAATGAATTATTAAATGGAATGAGTATTATATGGTCTAAATTAAATAATGAATTATGTATGAGTTTTCTATGGCATATGGACCATTTTTTCTCTATAAGAGTGCTCAGACTTGATCCATCCTTGGATTACAAAAGAAATTCCTTGAGCACTCAAAGGACACCATTACCATTCAAGGATCTAGTTTCCAAGGGAGATACCCACCTTGGAATATGGACCTTATATACTAATGGATTCTTGGAATGATACCATAGTACCCCTTCATTATCTTTAGAATAATATGATTCCTTGGATACACTCCTTGGATCTAGCTTGATTTATTTAGTCATGTGGTGCTATGGATTCACCCCACTATTCCTAGTCATGATTAGACCATTTTACCTTAGATGAGCCCCTTAGACTCTTTTAAAGATATTTGTCGTGGAATTCCTTGGGCAATGCCCCTTAGATTACACTTAGACCTCTTTTAGCTGGGCTGTATATTTTTACTTAGTTGGATTGACCCCTGATGTCAAGTATTAGTTTTTTTATTACCATGGATCCTCTTCATTAATATCTTCACTATAGGATTCCTTATTATATCTTGTATCCTTCATTATTATTATCATGATATATTGTTAGTGTTGTTTATACATTACATGACACATCTAAATAAACTGAATTAAGATTAATGAGTTAAATTATTAAATGTTCAGAGATATTACCAGTTAATCCTAAAGTGGTTATCAGTTATCATTATAGAATTTAATTAGCTTTATATATACATTCTCATTATTTTAGTTTATATTCATATACTAGATGTTATATAAACCATTAGTGGTGGCCTATTGAGACTTATCTCACACCCTATCCAGGACTCCAATGGAACTCGATAATATTATATATATATAGGTGTTGAGAAGGGGAATCATGCCACTTCGAACACCTTATCTTGATTATTGCATTAGGATAGATCTTTATATAAGGTGACCAGGTTAGTGCTCAGGATACTGGATAGTTTTGTATTCTTTTTGCTTATTTTTAATAGCATGTATTTTATTATTCCTTATATACATTTTCCTTCTTTATAGATACATGACATAAATTATCATCATTTTTATATGAATCAGTTTCCCTTTTTTTTGTAATATTATTATTATTATTTTCTTGGTTATTTTTATTTTTTCTATTATTCCATCTATTTACATATTATTCCACTATTTATATATTATTATATATCCATTGTTCTCTACATTGACAAGATTAAATTGTCTCCCCATAGACATAACCTAGGCCTCCACTATTAATCAGCATCCTCTAGTGTATGTAGAGGTGTGCTAGAGTCCATGTGTCCAACTGGGCTTGGGGAACCTTTGAGTGGCACATGGGTCCAGGATGATATAAATTGGTATCAAATATCTCTTTTCTTGCTTGACTATTTTTATAAAATTGATAATATATTAGCAATTATTTTCAATATGGTTTTAATTCATAACTAAGAGTATCTAAACCACGTTCAGGTTAAATACCATGTTTCTTGGGAATGGGAAAATGTTGTTATGTACTTTTGATTTTATAGTTGATATACTTTCACCATTGGGAGATGCACCAGAGTTCTAGTATTTGAAGTGCTTTATGGATATTTACCTTGGCATGATACAACAAGGATCATTGTATCAAGAATCATTATAGGAACCTATAATTCATATTCCATGTCTATTCCATGAATATTTCATTCCATATAGGTGTATTTCACTACTTGAATTGCATGTGTCACCTATGACTGTTGAGTGATTCATGGTTGTTACATATTTATGTGCTTCTATTATCTTCTACAGGGTAGGTAGTTGATTATTTAAAGTGTTATAAATAATTTAAATAGTGATTTATTGTATAAGTTGATGGTGGAATCTTAAATAGTTGGTTTCTACTTAGGTCAGATGTGTGCCAATAGTTACTTGAGTTGCTCTTTCTCTATGATTAAGTGATTTCCGATCTAAATTCAAGAGGTTTTTCAGACCTCATGGGTTAGAATAAGTAATTAACCAAGTTTACCCATCCTATATCACTATTTATATTCTATTTTATAAATGTTGAGGGGTTTGAATGAAATTTAATGGGTGTCGAATTCAGTGATAAGGTGTATGGGCCCTCATTCACTAGGAATGGAGATCCATTTGAATTGAACCTTGATATATGTAAACAAGAAAATAAAAAACGTAAAAGAGATATCATAAATTTTAAAATGAAATGGTATGTAGTAAATGAAGAGTCAAATTTCAAATGACCATTCAGTTATGAGATCCCCAATAAATCAAACATAAATACTTACCAATACCCTAGCCTTATATGCATGTAGTTGGGTTGTAACTTTGGTAGTGTGCCATTATCTATATTTTTATACTTATGCTAGTGATTCTATCTAAAATAAATGTATTATCTAAGTTTAATGTAATGAATTTTAAAGCTATTACCCCACAAAATCCTTGTGTATTGCAATAGGAAGTTGGCGATAACCACAGTTCATAGATGGTAGGCCCTGAGCTACAAGTCTTACCACCAGGAATGACACTTTAGGCATTATCTTCTATAATTGAACTAGGAACTGAAACTAATCTTTTTGAGTGTTTCTTAAGTATGATTTTGTCCATTTAGGGTGTCCAACTATATTAACCTGTTATGACTAATCTGACTCATTATTTCTAGTAGTAGCATCCTCCCATATTTTTGAGTGATTGCATTCCATAGGCTGAAGATGCTTGGATGGAGGTCACTATTTTTGTCTATGAGCATCTAGATATGCCTCTATAGAGTAGGGTCAATATTTCCACCTATATGCTGTGTGTTTCACCCAAGTGTTGGTTGGATGTGATTACCCTGGTTGGTCTCTATCAAGGAATGGTTTGGGAGGACTTCTAGACTGCCTTATATGATCACTTCTTTCCTCAAACACTGAGTGATGACTAATTTTGGGATTTCATCCACATGGAGTAGGGTTATATGTCCATTATGGAAAAGTAATCATGTTTTACTTAGTTATAATTATTTTCATGACATCTAGTTAGTGATGTGCTCTCATGTTCCAGATGCTTCAAGGATGAGTTGAAGTATTACATTCATACTCAAGTGAATACCTTTCACCTAACTACCTTTTATGAGTATAGTAATCTGGATCTTATCATTGAGTGCACCTAAAAGGAGGAAATATTACTTGTCATATAGGTTCAATGTTGAGGTAGTTTAGTGGTTCTTCTAGTTACAGGAAGTGTTCCCTTGAGGTTTCTTTCCAGAGTAGTGGTGGTCTGAGTATTTATACAAGCGGCTCCATTATATTCCATCAGTTTGGAAGGGGAATTTGAGCCCTCCATGTCCTAGTGACCCTATAGTGTATTTTTATTTCATCTGTATAGGGAATATTAAGATATTATTTCAAACCATTGCACCTACATCTTATAGAAGAGGAACTACATCAGTTTCACCTTCAAGAGTATGATCAGTTGTTCCATGTCAGGCGAGGAGTTGGAGTAGCACGGGAAGGACTGGTCGAGGAGGAGATCATGGGAATGGTAGCTTGAAGTTTGTTTATTAGTTTTAACATTTCTAACTTACATAGGGAGGTCAATATGTGGCATAGGAATGTGGATTAGGCCAGATGAATTCTTTATCATTGATACCCAAGGATTAGAGTGAAGGGTTGTCTACTTTATATGGTACTCTTATAGTAGCCTCCATTATTGTATCTAATTCATTATATTAAAGTGATTACCACTCCATTAACTCTTTATTAACTGTGGAAAGTCTCATGTTAGAGATTCAATAATTCTATGGTGTGATGTCCTCGTAACACCGTTGGATATTTCGTTTGAGGGCATAAACCAATTCAGATATTTCCCCCTTATGGTAGAAAGTTATCCCTTCTTAAGGGGCCTATTTTTAACAAGATTGTTATATTTTATGTCATTCTTGGGATGCACTTGTTGGTTCCCTATCACACTTATGTGGATCAATATTTCCATAGTGTTTCTTTAACATCACCAAATGGTAGTAGTTATCTCCACAAGAGTTTGTGGAATTTCTAGGCCTATAGAGCTATAGTTGATAATCATGCGCTGTATATATTTAACTCCAGGATTTCTAGCCTTTACATAGAGGAGTGGGGAGTACACCTACCAGATTTTTCTTCTATAGAAGATCATTTCAGGGATGTATTTCCTGATGATTTTTCTATCTTACCTTCTAATTTAATGGTACAGTTTACAATCGATCTTGTTCTAGGAGAAGCTCCAATTTACATTCCACTATAGAGGTTGTCACCAACTGAGCTTCGAGATATCAAGAGAGGGTTGGTAGATCTAGAGTCTTAGGGATTTATCTGACCCAGTACTTCATCCTTGGATTCACCCATGATTTTCACCAAGAGGTTGGATGGGATGCTTCATGTATGTATGGATTACTAAAATTTGAACTATATTATGGTTACACAATTTTATCCCCTACCTCAGATAGATGATCTTTTACCTAGATCTTAGGAGCTGGGGTATTCTCAAATAACAACATGAGATCTCCATATTATGAGGTGTGACTCGGGCCTTCAGAAATACATCTTACAAATTTTCATAATAGTTATGGTCTTTATAAGTATATCTTTATTCTATTCAGTCTTATTAATTTTCTTTTATTTTCATGGCTTTGGTGAATAGGGTTTTTCACACCTATTTGGATTCTTTTGTTGTGGTCTTTTTGGACAAAATAATGGTTCATTTTCATACTCATAGTAACCATTATGAACACCTTGATATCATTTTGAATGCCCAAAGGGAGTATCATCTATATGACAAGATTTCTAAATGGAACATCTAGATCAAAAAATATCACTTTATGGGTAATATTACCTTGAAATCAGGAGCATTAGTTGACCTAAATAAGGTGAGTGTTGTGATTATCTGGGAGAATCCCAAAAATGTATTTGAAATATGTAGTTTCTTGGGGCTAGATAGATATTACATGTGTTTAAGGTATGACTTCTCACAGCTTAATGAACCTCTAACTATACTTACAAGGAAGGGTTTAAAGATTTTATGGTCTAAAGCATGCAATAAATCATTTCATGAGCTGAAAGGAAGGCTTACCTCAACACCTATTCTGATTTTTCTAGATCATAGTAGAGACTATGAAATTTTCTATGAGGTATCATGAATCATCCTAAGAGTAGTGATGATACAGAAGGAAAAAAATTTATGTATGGATACTAGAATTTTAGGCCCCATGATATAAATTACCCAACACAAAACCTTCGGAAAGTGGAAGTTTTCCATGCTTATGCTGCTGGAGACATTATTTGATGGGTGATCACTTTTTAGTGTATAAATATCACAAGATAATTTACTATATATAGTTACAAAACATGAATTGAATATTATATAGAAATTATGGGTCAAATATCTTTTGTCATTTGATTTTTATCTTAGATATATGCCTAAAAAAGGAAAATTCAATAGTTCATGTGTTGAACTAGAAGATTCAGACGCATTTTACGAAAGAAGCTAGTGATGAATGAAAATTAATGGCCCTCTTCTATGAGATTCATATGGAGTTCCATGAAATTAAAGTGTAGTATTATCTCTAATACTTGATAGATACCTCTTCTCTCTGTGACAAGGTGATGATTAGGCAGTTCTCATATCATGCATTCTTGGTTCTTTGGGAGAATATTTCAGGAGATGACTCACCTCTAGATTAGTCTATTGATGGAGATGACATCCTATATATACATGTGTGTATCTAGGTTTCTACATATATGAGAAAGGGAATGATGTGAGTGTACCATGCTTCTCAATGAAAAATTCATCTAAGAATATCCTATATGTGTTGAGATATGCAATTTCAGTTTCGGTGGACTAGGATAAAATATCAGATAGAAGACATTATCACTCGGTGTTCCACCTATTAGTAGGTTAAGATGGAGTGCAAGTGATCGATGGGATTGTTACAACCACTTATAGTCCTATAATAGAAATGAGAAGATGTTTCAATGGATTTGTTAGTTATCTTACAAAGGCCACCTCATGGTAGTGATGTTGTTTGGGTTATCATGGATCGACTAGAGAAAGTAGTCCACTTTTTCCTATCCAAGATATTTTCCTAATTGATTATATGGGAAGACTGTATGTTAAAGAGATTGTACGACTACACAAGGACCCTTGTACTATCATTTCATACAAGTATGCTCATTTCACATCAAGGTTCTCGTAGGGTTAAAGACATATATAGGTACAAAAGTGCTTCTGATCACATCCTTTTACCCTCATACTGATGGCCAATCAGAATGGAAAATACAGGTGTTAGAGGAAATGCTTCAAGCTTGTGCCATTGATTTTGGTGGTTATTGGGTGAAGCATATCTCTCTCATTGATTTCACCATTAATAATTGATATCAAGAAACAATTATGATGGATCCTTATGAGTATTTTTATGGTAGGTTATTTTGTTTACTCGTGTTGATTAGAGGAAGGAGAGGAATCACTACTAGGTCATCATCTCATACAAGAGACTTTGGAGAAGGTCCATCTGGTCAGGAAGCATATTTATACAGCTCATTCTTTAGAGAAATCATATGTTAATCTCTGTCTATGACCACTATATTTTGAGTTTAGGGATCATCTTTTCTTACGAGTATCGCTCATACTTAGAAATAGATGGATATAGAGGTATGGGAAGTCATCACTTTGTTATGTTAGGTTGTTTTACATTATAGACTGAATTGGTCTGGTAGCCTATCAGTTGATACTACCTCATAGGAATCATTCAATGAGTGATGTCTTCCCCATTTCATAGATTTTTTTATCATGTTGACCCATATCATACTTTATATCCTAATGATGTTGAGTTGGATGTTGATAGTTCATTTTAGGAGTATCCCATATGCGTCGTTTATAGGAGAAAGAATTTTCTATGATGTTTTTATGTAGCTTTATTATGGGTTTTATAGAAGCACACACATTTAGAGGATGAGAAATTAGAGTGGGAGGACAACATACATTCTGAATGGTAGGAGTTGTTCTCAAATAGTGTTTCAAATCCCATGAAATTTGAACTCAGGGATAAGTTCCTTTAATGGGAGAAGACAGTAAGAACCCGCTTTTTGTGAGGTATATATCCTTTTATTTTTTATCTAATTCTTTGTTTTTGGATAGAATACTAATACCTAATTATTTCATAGTTGTTTCGGGGGTGTCTAGGGATTGTTCAAATCTTGGAACCCTATATAGTGGAGAAAAGTACTATGGCTCATAGTTAGTTGAAACTATGCAATCCAGTCTACAAGGTTTCCCTTACCATGCTAGGGCTGGGCTATGGAGTGAATTAGGGCACACATGTTTCCCCAATTGTGCACTCGGGGTTGCATGCTCATGTGGAGGGGTCAATAATTTTTAGCAAAGGTGGTCACACAAGTAGAGCACGTGTTGGAAAACCATGCACCCCCAACCATATGGGGTATCTCATTAAGTGGAGAGAGGTGAACGGTTGTCGCATGGTTTTTCAAACCATGCATGGCAATCATGTGCCCCTATTTTTTGGGGGTGAAATAACTAAGATTCACTAAATGAATTATAAATATACCACTCTTCCTATTTTTTCATTTTAGCATATAAGAGATCTCTTCCTCTACCTTTTTGTCCTCCTAAAGCCCCATTCCATAGTTTTTTTATTCTGATTCATAGTTTGATCTAAAATTCAAGACAAGATCATCATATTGGATTCCTCTAGGTAAGAGCATTAATCCTTTGTCTCAGTCCGTTGTTTTTCTTTCCCTCAACAATATTTTATGCAAGCTTGTATGCCCTGTTTTCAGGGTGTTGATCCATTACTCAATTTTCTTCTAATCCATGCCAAACAAAAGGTAGATAAAAGACAATGAGAGTGTTATACAATTGAGCTAGGTGGTTTATGAATCCTTCCTCAAGTATCATCGTTTTATAAACTACCATCATTGTGTATATGCCGATTTCACTATGTGTGTCCTATTTAATTAATATTATATACTTATATTCATCATGCTCATATTATAGATCATTATCCATAATTTTTCTCCATGCCATTGGAGGTTGGAACATGAACTCCTTTCACCCTATGTGGGTGTGCCTTCATTTATTCCTTTAGTGGTTTTTTATGATTATCTACTCCATTATTCAATTATGTTATGACTTTGCCTTGATAAAGGTTATTTTTTTAATTAAATGAATGAATAGTTAATGGATATTAAATTATAGTATCACTTGACCCTTCTAAGGTAAGTGTTTGAAATAAAACAATGAACCTTTAATTTTTTAAATTCTAAGTATATTTATATATATCACCTATTTGAGTTAGTTGTAACTGAATTAAATATGGTTACACATACTTAACCATCCTCTTCAGGTTTATGAATGGTAAAGGAGTGAACCAAATAATTTATTAAGTAATTAAATCCCTAAATGGTATCATGTCCCTGTTATACATTGTCAAACTTATGAAAGGTAAGGGAATGAACCAAATGTATTATTAAATGGAATCAGTATTACATGGACTAAATTAAATAATGAATTTTGTATAAGGTTCCTATTGAATATGGATATTTCATTCTTTATAATATTGGTAATATGTGACACCTGATATTTTTATGAGAAATATTATGTTTTTATGTTATATACATCATCAAAGGAATCTTTCACTACACACAACACTACCTTGGCTTGATTTACACACAATCGTGACCTTCCTTGATTGCTTGTGTTGTACACAATACCGAGTTTCACTAAACAAAGATATGCTATTAAAATATTATTAATACTAGCTGTTATGAATAGTAATACCCACTTTTTTAAATTTTATAAATTTTATCATTCAAAATGGACTTAATTTTTGGATTCGTAATATCGAAATTATCCTAGGGTGAATTTTTGGTATTTTTCTGAAAACTTTCAATTTTGATTAATAGTGAAAACACTGGGTTACTATTTAAAAACCGACTTTTTATAATTATTTATTTTATTTAAATTTATTTTAGGTGAAAATTGATACATAAAACCTATATAAGTTCAATGTAATTAATTGGAGTCATTTTATAAGAATTTTATATATATAAAAATTTTATTGAACTTTTCACCGTCTTTTACCTACCTCCTAGGAGCTTTTTGAAAATTTACATTAAACTTAATTTTACCGCTTCTGTGAGTGGAATTTAGAAAATCCAAGAAACACAGTTAATATCAAGGAGTAAAATGTGGTTCAATAAGATAAAAATATTTTTTTTTGAATAGTAACTTTTTACATTTATTTACCACGGTTTAAAGTAAATAGGGTAATTAAGGGTAAAAATGATATTATTATCACCCTAACACATGTCCTAATTCTATTTGATAAGTTTAATTCGACTAGAAACAACCTTAGTAATAAAATATGACCATTTAGGTCCACTTCGATTAGATTAGGACATTTAATATTATTTTATTTAAAGAAGAGTTAAAATAGTTAAAATCAATGTTTAATAAATAAAACATTTTTTATATAGGGTTATAAATAAGATAAATTCGACTATAAATATTAAATATAAAGATAAAAATATTTTCTACATAATTCTATTTTATTTGTAATTTTTAGACTTTAAATAATTTAATTTATTTATGACACAATGATGATGCAGTAATTAACTTATTAATGAAATATTAACATAATTGATGTTATAAATACACAAATAAATGTAATTTGAGACTTTTTATGAATTAAACTAATTTTATAGGTTAATATGACATATTATCATTGATTTAATGAAATATTTTTGAACTAATAATGGTGTTATTATTTTCAAAAAAATAAATTACCAAATAGTTTCAAAATTGACATAAAATAGTTTTTAAAACAAATATTATATTATTAATTGTTAATTTATTCCTAAAAATATAAGGTTTATACAAATGACTTATATAAGATTATATGTATTAATAATTAACATCTTGGGGTTCTTTTGTCTTGTTATAGTAAGTTTACTAACCATGTTATGTAAGAAAACAAGAAGACACGGTAAAAGTTAAATTATTTAACTTAGAGTTAAATCTAACTGATAAGGTAAAAATAGAAACCTAAACTTTTCTAAAATCTATTTGTTGATAGTATTTCGACCCATACCCACCTTATATTATAAATAAATCAATTTGAAGTTATTAAAAACTGAATATGACGTTATAATAAAATAATATTTTAAGTTTTTCCTAAGGTTCCCCTCTCCTCCCTTATAAAAGGGCACCTCCTCCCTCTCTTCCTCACACCACATTGAGCCTTCAATCTCGGCCAAACTCTACCAATTTATTTTCTCCACTTCTCTATAAATATCCTAGAGGTCTTGGTCTTCTTAAAAGACCATCTTTAGTTCCCTAAGAGGAGGTTAAGAAGTGGCACTTCAAAGAAGAGGTAATGTTCGTTACCGATTCCTTCAAATTTATTTCTTCTTCTACTTCTTCTTCTTTAGTTATTTCATTATGAAGTAATAACATAAGTATCAATAATATACTGATATGTTATTATAAATATGAAACAACCCTATTTCACCTTCTATCCATCCTACAGAAAATGAAATCACCGCGCGTGCGTACGTACGGAATACCGTCTCCACGTCGTGGTGTAATCTGTTTTCCACCACCACCTTACTTGGATGGGTATAATGGTGTAAATAATAACTATATATTATTATTTAAAAGTGATATTGATTCTAAAATATTATACATACACTTCAATACAATTCCACGATCAGGGGAATGATATCATCGCTCGTGCGTACGTACGGTCTACCGTCTCCACGATGTGATGCGACTCGTTCTACATGATCTTCAATACTTAATGATTAAATAAATGAATTGAATGAATAAATATGATATATATTACACTAATAAAATTCTGTAAATGAGGTATCTAAAACTTAAAAATAAGAATAAGAATTTATTCGACAAAACACACATAAGAACAATAAGCAATAAACACCCGAATAACAAGTAACAATGAAATATTACTAATAAGAAGCTAAGAATATGACCATATATGATATCATAACAATGAGTAAGATTCAGTAATAAGTAAATAACATTATTTAAATCATTATACAGGAGGTTCTGACATGTATTAAGCAAATCAGACCTAAGGTAAGGGAAAATCTCGCAATCTCAATTTTTATCCGAGATTGTTTATACTTCGGTAATTACTAGGGCATATTTATCTTCCACAACAATGTTTTGTAAATATTTAATATTATTTATATCCTCCTAAAATTTTTTAAATCCAATTTTACCCATTTTTATGTTTTTTGTAAAACATATGAAAGGAATCTTTTTTTCTGTTTAGTACGAGATACTTTTTTACTTTTTCGACCAAAGTATGAGAAAAATGTTTTTTTAACTTATACAGCATGAATGGATTTTTATGATTTCCTAGAAAATTATTTCCATGAAGCTTACTTTAAAATTTTTCAAGTTTATTTTTAATCAACTTCTTTTAGTTTAAAATTGTATGACATGTTAAGAAAAGAAAAATGTTTTTAAAATAGAAAGGATATTTTCCTCAAGAATGAAGTTCAACTGTTTTATCAAAATTATTTTCCATCTAAGATAATATAGGGTTCTATTTATATCCTTATTTTTACATTGCTTTGATTATGTTATGATGGAATTATTTTTATGATGTACTTTTTATCTTATATGGATTATTTTATGATGGCATGATGTTTAAGAATCCCATTTTTATTAGATGGGTTATGTTATGATTTATGATTTATGATTTTGTGGCACACATAAAAATGGTTTCATTATGAGATGGGTGGGACCTATACCTCCCTCCAATGCATTGGGTAAAGATTTATATCTCATGAGATAGACATGGCCAGAATGGTAGGTTAATCCAATTCAGCGAAACAGGACTGAAACGAGGAGTGAACTCGGTTCAGAAATGGACTTTGTCCGCTAAGATAGTCTTGGAAATGATCCTTGACTACTGAGAAATGATTCTCTATGATTATGTATGTATTCCACAAAGTTTCATGTTTTGTGTTATGATTATTGGGATTACATTTCACTACTATGATTTATCCCATGTTATGATATTATGATCTCTTTTGTAGGATGAGATTTTCGAAATACTATGTTCTTATGAATATGATATTTCCTTTGTTTACCCTTACTGAGCATTTGAGCTCACCCTTTTTTATGTTTTCTTTCCCCAGGTCAGGAAGAAGTTTATTAAGTTGGATATTCCAAAAGGGACTCTAGATATGATGAAATAAATGGAAGACAATGTAGATTCTTTTTGAACCAGTTGTTTATGTTTCCCAGTTTCTAAAGACACTATACCTATACAGTCCTTTCATGGTTTTGTTATATGTTGTAATAAGTGTGCTTCAATTTTGAAGTATGAACAATGTATTTAAAGTATTAGTTGTTATAGTTGGTATCAGAGGGAAGTTATAGTCAACATTTGGAGACTAGGATGTGAAATCTGTTGTAAGAACCCTAAGGATATGTCTAAGCATAGGACAAAAGCTTAGTGTTTTAGAAATGGCCATGAATAACCTATGATAAGAACTAAAGCGTGAAATTTTATTCTTGATTATGTGGTTTTACTATAATGATTAGTGTTTCTCACACTATTCTTATTGGTTTTAGTCAATGGTTGGAACCCGAAGGAACCGTGTTAATTCTGAATGCGACGGGAAATGCAATGATTGTCCCCCTGAGAAACCAGACGTTGTGGGAGATGGAATGAAAAATCTTGTATCCATGCTCACACAACTTTCTCAAGCTATGAATCATACAGGACTTCCAAATGAGAAAAGGAAGGAGCAACATTCTATTGAATCCTTCATGAGGCAGCGTCCACCCTCATTCAGCGGGTCTACTGATCCATTAGTTGTTGAACAATGGATAAGTACTACTGAAAAGATATTTTTAGTTCTTCAATGTTCTGAACATGATAAAGTCATCTTAGAAATTTATCATTTGGAAGGTGAAGCTGGTCAATGGTGGAATATTATCAAGAATACGAGGCCAAGAGATGAAATTGAGTCCCTAGAATGGGATGAGTTCAAGAACATATTTTTCAATAAGTACATCCCTCGTATTCTTCAAACAATGATGGAGAAGGAGTTTCTTGAACTAAAGAAAAAGGATGATGAATCTTTTGGTACCTACCAAGAAAATTTGAAAAGAATTGCAAGGTACGCTTCTGGTATTATTATCCAACCTGAGAGTAAGATCGATCGATTCTTTAGTGGCATAAAACCAAGTCTTCGAAGGGCGTTAGCCATAAAGGACTTCAATAGCTACGAGGAAATCGTTCGATGTGCTCTCAAGGTTGAGATGGAGATTGGAGTAACCCATAATTCATATGAATTTGATAAGAATAGGAAAATGGAATTCAAAGGAAAATCTAATGATCACACTGAAAAAAAGATGAGTTTTCCCTTATGCTAAAAGTGTGGAAAGAAACATGGAGGGAGTTGTCTTAAAGGGACAAGTAAATGTTTCAAATGTGGAAAGGAAGGTCATCGGGCATTTGAATGCTGCAATGATGGGAAGAAGATGTCTAGTGATGTGAACAAAGAAAAGGATACACAAAGTGCACCTCCTACACTTGAATGTTACAAGTGCAAGGAAATGGGACATTATTCCCATCAATGCCCTAATCCAAGGGTTTTTTATGATGATCGACGTCAACAAAATCTTAAGGATAAAGATAAAGGAAAGTCACATGCAATTTCTATCAGCGATGTGGAGTATGAGAACGAAGTGGTGAAAGGTACACTTACCATCCACTCTAAAGTATCAAATGTTTTATTTGATTCTGGATCCATCCACTCTTTTATTTCTGAAGAATTTTCTAAGGGTATAACCATATTACCTCAACAATTAGATGTTGAGTTAGCTGTGACAACCCCTAATGGCACAACAGTCGCATCAAAAGTTTACAATTCTTCTCCGATTGATGTTTGTGGGAAAGTGCTTCCTGCAAATCTTGTGATCCTTCCTATAGTGGAATTTTATGTGATTCTTAGCATGGAGTGGGTTTCATTTATATCGAGCTCATGTCAATTTTCAAAGAAGGGAAGTCGCATTTCATATTCCAGATCAATCTATGATCATCTATCGATGCAAGGATGAACATAACCTGCCAGTGGAAATTTCTTCAATATTATGGGTCTTAATTCCACTAAATGAAAGTTATTTATCTCAAATGGTTGGACAGAAACTCATGATTAATAATACACCCATTGTACGAGAGTTTGAGGATGTCTTTCTGGAGGAATTTCCAGGTCTTCCACTAAATCATGAAGTTGAGTTTTCAATAGAACTCATGTCGGGTGCTATGCCCATTTTAAAGACACCTTATAGAATGGCCCCAAATGAGTTGCAGGAATTGAAGAAGAAACTCCAAGAGAATCTTGATAAAGGATCCATATGCCCTAATGCATCACTTTGGGGAGCACCTGTTCTGTTTGTAAAGAAGAAAGATGGATCAATAAGACTTTGCATTGATTATCTGGAACTTAACAAGATCACGATCAAGAACAAATATCATCTCCTGCGCATTGATGATTTATTTGACCAACTACGCTGAGATCAATACTTTTCCAAGATTGATCTTCTTTCAGGGTATCGTCAATTAATGGTCAAATGTGAGGATATACCAAAGACGGATTTCCGTACAAGTTATGGACACTATGAATTTCTAGTGATGCCATTTGGTCTTACTAATGCCCCTACAATCTTCATGGATCTAATGAATAGAGTATTTAGAGACTATCTTGATCAGTTTGTGGTAGTCTTTATAGATGATATTCTTGTCTATTCAAAGTGAAAGGAAGAACATGAAGATCACTTGATAATTGTATTGAAGACCCTGAGAAAGGAGAAGCTTTATGCCAAATTTACCAAGTGTGAATTTTGGCTTCAAAAAGTTTCATTTTTGGGTTATATAATCTCAAAAGAGGGGATATCTGTGGATCCATAAAAAATATAGGTTATCGAGAGATGGTCGAGACCAACAACAGTAACTGAGATCCGAAGTTTTCTTGGTTTGGCTGGATATTGTCGATGTTTTGTGAAAGCTTTTTCATGATTATCTAATCCACTCAACAGGTTGACTCGAAAAGGAGTTACGTTTGTTTGGACAAGGGAGTGTGAAGAAAATTTTAATGAGTTAAAAAGAAGGTTATCTAGTGCACCTGTGCTCACACTGCCTTGTATTGGAGAAAGGTTTATGATCTACAGTGATGCATCCAAGAAGGGGCTAGGGTGTGTTCTCATGCAAAATTATATGGTGATAGCTTATGCCTCACGACATTTGAAAATCCATGAGCAAAATTACCCAACTCATTGTTTGGAGTTAGCTGCGGTAATATTTGCATTAAAGAAATGGAGGAATTATATTTATGGAGAAAGGTGTGATATTTATAGTAATCATAAATGTTTAAAGTATATTTTCACGAAAAAGGATCTGAATATGAGCCAAAGAAGATGGTTGGAGCTGATTAAGGATTACGACTTCTCAATTAATTACCACCCTGGGAAAGAAAACAAGGTGGCAGATGCATTAAGTTGAAAAGACCATTCTAGCTTATCCATGATGAGGATCACAAAAGATCCAATATTTATGGATTTACAAAGGATAGATCTTGGAATTATAATGGAAGGGGAAAATCGTATCTTTATCAAATGAATGTTCAACCATATATACATGTGAAGATTAAAGAGGCATAGAAATAAGATGTATAGTTACAAAAGAAGGTGAGAAATGTTCCTGAATTCAACCATGATTATGATGGGATAATAAGGTTCAGGAATCAGGTTTGTGTTCCTCCCATCCCAGAATTAAAGAAGGAGCTGCTGGATGAGGCTCATAGTTCTTCATTCTCTATTCATCATGGAAGCACGAAGATGTATAGGGACCTGAAAGAGTACTTCTGGTGGGATGACATGAAAAGGGATGTTGTTGAATATGTCTCTTGATTCTTAGTTTGTCAGCAAGTTAAAGCTGAGAGGCAGAAGTATAAAGGGATGTTACAACCATTACCCATACCAGAATAGAAATGGGAAAACATCACTATGGAATTTGTCATCGGACTTGCTAAACCATCCAAAGGAAATAATGTTATCTGGGTCATATTTGATCGTCTTAGGAAGTTGGCACACTTCATTGCTATTAGAGAATATTTCTATCTGGATCATCTTACTAGGATATATGTAAAGGACGTGGTAAGATTTCATGGAGTACCACTTTCCATTATATCTAATCAGGATCTGAGGTTTAACTCAAAGTTCTGGAGAAGTCTTCAGCATACATTAGATACAAAGTTGAGTTTCAACACTACTTATCATCCTCAGACAGACGGTCAGTCTGAGAGGACAATTCAAACTCTAGAAGATATGTTAAGAGCTTCTCTATAGATTTCAAAGGTGGTTGGGATCAACACCTACCTTTGGTGGAATTTTCTTATAATAATAGCTTTCACTCCAGTATTCATATGGATCCTTATGAATCTCTCTATGGAAAGAAATACAGGACTCCAACTTACTTGGATGAAGTTGGGGAATGAAAGCTATTAGGACTTGATCTTCTTGATGAGATGGCAGAAAAGGTTTAATCTATTAAACAACACATAAGAGAAGCTCAGAGTCGACAAAAAAGTTATGCCGATAACCGAAGAAAAGAACTAGAGTTTGAAGTGGGTGATAAAGTGTTCTTACGAATATCTCCTTGGAAAAGAGTAATGAGATTTGGAAAGAAGGGAAAGCTGAGACCTGGGTATATCGGTCCTTTCGAAATACTGGATCGTGTTGGGAAGGTAGATTACCGATTGGTGCTTCCACTGAATTTCTCTCAAGTTCACGATTTGTTCCATGTATATCTCCTAAGAAAGTACATACCTGATCCTTCACATGTACTAAGCTTAGAAGTTGTACCACTGGAGCAAGATCTTTCTTATGAAGAACAACTGATAGAGATTCTGGATTGTAGAGAAAACGTTCTACAGAACAAGACCACTCGCTTGGTGAAAGTTTTATGGAGGAACTACTGATTAGAAAAAGCTACATGGGAGCTTGAGGATATGATGTGGGAGAGGTGTCCTCATCGGTTTGTTATGAAGTCATGAATTTCAAGGGCTAAATTCATTTTAAGGGGGGTAGAATATAACACCTGATATTTTTATGAGAAATATTTTGTTTTTATGTTATATAAACCATCAATGGAATCCTTCACTACAAAAAACACTATCTCGGCTTTCTTTACACACAATCGCGACCTTTCTTAATAGCTTACATTGTATGCAATACCGAGTTTCACTAAACAACGATATGCTATTAAAATATTATTGAAACTAGTCATTATGAATAGTAATACCCACTTTTTGAAATTTTATAAATTTTATCTTTCAAAATGGACTTAATTTTTGGATTCGTAATATCAAAATTAGCCTAGGGTGAATTTTTGGTAATTTGCTGAAAACATTCAATTTTTGATGAATAGTGAAAACACTGGGTTACTATTTAAAAATTGACTTTTTATAATTATTTATTTTATTTAAATTTATTTTAGGTAAAAATTGATACATAATTCCTATATAAGTTCAATTTAATTCATTGGAGTCATTTTATAATAATTTTAGATATATAAAAATTTTATTGAACTTTTCACCATCTTTTACCTACCTCTTAGAAGCTTTTTGAAAATTTACATAAAACATAATCTTACAGCTTTTGTGAGTGGAATTCAAAAAATCCAAGAGTCGCAGTAAATATCAAGGAGTAAAATATGGTTTAATGAGATAAAAATAATTTTTGTTGAAAAGTAACCTTTTACTTTTATTTACCACGGTTAAAAGTAAATCGGGTAATTAATGGTAAAAATGATATTATTATCACACTAAAACATGTCCTAATTCTATTGGATAAGTTTAATTCGACCGAAAACAACCTTAGGAATAAAATATGACCATTTAGGTCCACTTTTTTAGATTAGGACATTTAATATTATTTTATTTATAGAAGAGTTAAAACAGTAAAAATCAAAGTTTAATAACTAAAACATTTTTAATACAGGGTTATAAATAAGATACATTCAACTATAAATATTCATTAGAAAGATAAAAATATTTCCTAAATAATGGTATTTTATTTGTAATTTTTAGACTTTAAATAATTTAATTTATCTATGATAGAATGATGATTTATTAATTACCTTATTAATGAAATATTAACATAATTGATGTTATAAATACCCAAATAAATGTAATTTTTTCACTTTTTATGAATTAAAATAATTTTATAGGTTGATATGACATATTAGTATTGATTTATTTAACTTTTTTAGAACTAATCATGCTGTTATTATTTTCACAAAAATCAATTACCAAATCGTGTCAAAATTGACATAAAATAGGTTTTAAAACAAATATTATATTTTTAATTGTTATTTTATTCCTAAAAATCTAAGGTTTCCCCAAATGACTTAGATATGGTTATATATATTAATAATTAACAACGTGGGGTTTTTTTGTCTTGTTATAGTATGTTTACTAACCATATAATGTAAGAAAACAAGAAGACACAGGAAAAGTTAAATTATTTAACTTAGAGTTAAATCTAACTGATAAGGTTAAAATAGTAACCTAAAATTGTCTAAAATATATTTTTTAGAGTATTTAGACCCATCCCCACCTTGGATTATAAATAAATCAATTTGGAGCTATTAAAAACTGAATATTACTTTATAATAAAATAATATTTTAAGTTTTTCCTGAGGTGCCCCTCTCCTCCCTTATAAAAGGGAACCTCCTCCCCCTCTTCCTCACACTACATTGAGTCTTCAAGAAAGGCCAAACACTACCAATTTATCTTCTCTGCTTCCCTAGAAACATCCTATAGGTCATGGTCTTCTTCAAATACCATCTTTAGTACCCTAAGAGGAGGTTAAGAAGAGGTGCTTCAAAGAAGAGGTAATGTCTGTTACCGATTCTTTCAAATTTATTTCTTCTTCTACTTATTCTTCTTTATTTGTTTAATTATGAAGTAATAACATCAGTATCACTCATATACTGATATTTTATTATAAATATTAAACAACCCTATTTCACCTTCTATCCATCCTACGAAAAATGAAATCACTGTGTGTGCGTACGTACGGAATACCGTCTCCATGTCGTGGTGTAATCTATTTTCCACCACCACCTAACATAGATGGATATAATGGGGTAAAGAATAACTATATATGATTATTTTAAAGTGATATTGATTCTGAAATAGTATACATATTCTTCAATACAATTCCACGATCATGGGAATGATATCATCGCTCGTGCGTACGCACGGCCTACCGTCTCCACGATGTGATGCGACTCATTCTACATGATCTTCAATGCTTAATGATTATATAAATAATTTTAATGAATAAATATGATATATATTACACTAATACCATTATGTAAATTAGGTATCTATAACCTAAAAAGAAGAATAAGAATTTATTTGACAAAACACGCATAAGAACAAAAAGCAATAAACACCCGAATAACAAGTAGCAATGAAATATTACTAATAAGAAGCTAAGAATATGACCATATATGATATCATAACAATGAGTACGATTATGGAATAATTCAATAACATTATTTAAATTATTATACAGGAGTTTCGGACACGTACGAAGCAAATCAGATCTAAGGTAAGGGAAAATCTCATAATCTCAATTTTTATCCGAGATTGTTTATACTTCTGTAATTAATAGGGAATATTTGTCATCCACATCCATGTTTCATCAATATGTAACATTATTTATATCCTCATACAATTGTTTAAATCCAATTTTACCCATTGGTATGTTTTTAGTAAAAGATATGAAAGGAATCTTTTGTCGTGTTTAGTACGAGATACTTTTTGACTTTTCCGGCCAAAGTACGAGAAGAATGCTTTTTTAACTTATACAGCATGAATGGATTTTTATGATTTCATAGAACATTATTTCCATGAAGATTTATTTACAGGTTTTTTTGTTTAATTTTAATCAACTTCTTTTATTTTAAAATTTTATGACATGTTAATAAAGGAAAAATGTTTTTTAAATAGAAAGGATATTTTCCTCAAGAATGAAGTTCAAGGGTTTTATAAAAATTATTTTCCATCTATGATAATGTAGGGTTCTGTTTCTATCCCTATTTTTACATTGATTTGATTATTTTATGATGGAATTATTTTTATGATGTCCTATTTATCTTATATGGATTATGATATGATGGCATGATGTTTAAGAATCCCATTTTTATTACATGGGTTATGTTATGATGTATGATTTCTGATTTTGTGGCACACATAAGAATGGTTTCATTATGAGAAGGGTGGGACCTATATATCCCTCTAATGCATTCGGTAAAGACTTATATCTCATGAGATAGACATGGCTGGAACGACAGGTTAATCTGGTTTAGTGAAACAGGACTGAAACGAGGAGTGAACTCGGTTCAGAAATGGACTTTGACCTCTAAGATAGTCTTGGCAATGAGTCTTGACTACTAAGAATTGATTATCTATGATTATTTGTGTATGCCAAAAAGTTTCATGTTTTTTGTTATGATTATTGGGATTACATTTCACTACTATGATTTATCCCATGTTATGATATTATGATTTCTTTTGCAGGTTAATATTTTCGAAATGCTATGTTCTTATGAATATGATATTTCCTTTTTTTACCATTACTAAGCATTTGAGCTCACCCTTTTGTATGTTTCCTTTCCCTAGGTCATGAAGAAGGTTATTAAATAGGATATTCGAAAAGGGACTCCATATATGATGAAATAAATGGGAGACAATGTAGATGCTTTTTGAACGACTTGTTTATGTTTCCCAGTTTCTAAAGACACTATACAAATATGGTCCTTTCATGGTTTTGTTATATGTTGTAATAAGTGTGCTTCAATTTTGAATTATGAACAATGTATGTAAAATATGGGTCATTATATAATACTTTATCCAAACATGAATTCCTGAGGGAATACCTTGAGCACTCAAAGGAAACCATTTCAATTCAAGGAGCCTATTTCCAAAGGAGATACACACCTTGGAAGATGATCCTTATCTAATAGAGGATGTTCTACATGATTACATAGGATCTCTACACTATCTTATAAATATTAGAATTCCTTTAATATACTCCTTGGATCTATCTTCATGTCTTTAGACACACGGTACCATGGATTCACCCCATTTTGTCCAATTATTCTTGGACCATTTTACCAAGGATGAGATCCTTGGACTTCATTAGAACTATTTACAATGGAATTACTTGGGTGATGGAATTTGGATGACACTCATACCCCTTATAGTGAGGTTTCATGTTATTACTAAGTTGTCTCAAACCCTAAGGTCAAGGATTACTCTGTTATTACCTTGGATCCTCTTCATTATTATATCTGATATATGATTTCTTGTTATATCTTGGATCCATCATTATTATTATCATAATATGTTTTTAGTTTTGTTAATATATCATATGACAGATCTATATACTGAACTAAAATGAACCTATTAAATAAATGATTACATGTTCAGAAATATTACTTGTTGTGGTTGAAGCGGGTATCAATTATCATGATTGAATTCCTTTACCTTTATATATAATTTCAAAGTATTTCATCTTATATTCAAATAATGGATGGTATAAAATCATTTGGAAGTGTACTACATAGATTAATCTCACACCCTAACTGGGCCATCGATGGAACCTGAGCAAATTATATGTATTCATGTGTTGGAAAGGGGAAGAGTCCTACATTGAACACCTAATCTTGATTTCTTAAATTATTATGGAGCTTGGTAGTAGGTGATCAGTATGGTGCTTGGGATTCTTGATTGTTTTAGGAATATTTTCCTTATTTTTTATAGAATATATTTCCAACAACCATGTATGTCTATTTTAGTTATTTATAGATACATTAAATACATTTTCATCATTTTTTATATGATTTTTTTTCTAGTTTTTTAGTATTATAATTATTATATTCTTGGTTGTTTATATTTTTTCTACTATTACATTTATTTCAATATGCTTTCAAAATTTATATGTTATTTTATATCTATTTTTCTCTACTCTATAATGAGGTATTATCCTCCCCAAGTACACACCTTAGGTCCTCACTTCTTGTTGAGAGCCTCTAGCATAAGGGAGGTGTGCTTGAGGCCATGTGTCCAACCAGAATCAGGGAACATTTGAGTGGCACTGGGGTCTAGGACGTCATAATGTTAATGTTCCAATGCATACTGTAGTTAATCTATAAGTTATGGAATAGAATATGAATAAGTTAACGAATTAAAATCTAGAAATATATGAGTAAGAGATGGATATGATGTAGATATGGTAAGATAAGGATAAAAGGGTTGAGGATGTGTCATAGGATATGGAAACTGTATATGATAATTAGAGCATAAATAAGATGGTTATGGAGACATGGGGGGAACATCCCTTGAAAATAAATTGTATGAGGAAAATGTGTGATATATTGGATGTTTTATAGTGGTTAAATGTGTGAATGGGTATGATGGGTGCTTTTTGTAGCTCTACAAGCACCCCTACTCAATTCTCCATGCTACTGACTCATATTAGTAGGCTAAGTAGAGGTTGACTATAGTTCAGATGAATGTCTCTAAAATAAATTTGATAAATAATGAGAATATGAGATTAAATATGATTAAGAATAAAAATATAATAATTATTATACTCACTAAGGGAACCATAGTGGAATCCAAGGGTCTTGTAGTCATCAATCGCTACAAAACAGTTTCTTCCTTAAAATTTCATCAATATCTTTCCTAATTTTCATGGAAATCAATTGTAAATTTTTTAAGAATAGTTTTTAAATATTATTCATAAAAATTATAATTCATAATAAACAAAAAATATATCATAGAATCCTTTTGTATACACTCATTTTAAAACATTTTTAATAACCTCTTTTAAACATTTAATGAGAAGGTGTTTTAGACTTGTTTAAAAATACCATCTTAACATTATTTTTTTTAATAAAACGTTTTAGAAACTATAATTTGAAACCAATTTATACATGTTTTAAAATACTATTTCAAGCCAATTTTTCTGAATTCAAATAAATCTAATTAAATTCAATGAAAATAAAAAAACTAAAACAAACATATTATTCAAAACAAAAACGAAATTAAATTCATTATAATAGTACTAACCTGAGAAACATGTGTCAAGATAAATTTATAAAACTATTAACATAAATGGATTCCTCTATATATTACACACCAATACTTCAAATTCAACGTGAATTCTGAAAATTGGACAATTTGAGTGATCAAATTCAATATTTTAGTCAACACCAATGGGAGGATCAATAGTTTTCATTTCATCCCTAGCATCATGAAAAATAATTCTTGGGATTACTTCAATAATGGTACTATAATAATGTATTAGATAATCTATCATAGAAAACACTTTATCTATTGATTCCATAATATATGGTTCATTGGTATCTATAAATCAATTCATGTTAATAATTTTAATCCCAAGTTATCAATAAATGTAATATGATGAATCATTAAATCAAACCACCTTAATTACATCCTAGTGACTCTACAATGTGAGTAGTAATACAAAAATAGAATTTTCTAGAAAATTCCATAATAAGACATATTTTCATATCAAGGACTATTATCTGATGAATTGGGATAACATTCTATTATAGCAGATAACATAAGGTCATCTTGTTGTGTTCTCATGTACACCACTTGATCAGTTGTAACAAATTTATACCCCTTAATTATTAATGATTTACATTCATAAACAAACTAAATGGGTCCAAAAGACAAAGCTCTTAATTCTTTATGGATATAGTAAATTGGGAAACTCAGTACCTAAAATATATATGAATAATAACCTAAAATGAATATCTATATTTAAATTTGGTTAAAGTAATGGTAATACTATTGATTTTAACAAACCAAGAAACTCTTTTCTATGAAAAGTCTCTATCTTTCTCAAAGGCAAAGAATGGTGAAATATACTACTAATTTTTTTTATATTACTTACATAAAATGATAATAAAATTAAAATTTATGTGTTAAATTATGTAGTATGAGATTACATATACATATTAAAATTACGTAGTTGATATATTTATCAAAAAACCATAGTAAAACAAGACTTTGTGATGTACCATATCCCTTTCCTCAAGGATCAATGTATAAAAAATATATGACCCAAACACTCCTCATATTTAGGGAAGAGATATAAATTTGGTCTTGATTTCCCCATACTATTCATATTCATTTTTTTATGATTTTATCTTGTACTCAAATTAAAAAAAATACATGGAATAAAATCCTTACATTCTTGATACAAATAACCTCTCACAATGGATCCTTTAGGATGATTCTTATTTCGGACATAAGAATTTAATATAAACATGTTTATTTAAATAAGATAAATCTATTGAAAATTAATAGGTCCCCAGAGGAGTTTTTCGGTTGGAATATAGAGTATTAGATGCAACATGAAAGTTAATAATGATAGATGAAATTTTTTCTCCAACTCACATTAAATTAATGGTGCATCTTTCGACATTTTTATAAATAAATAGTTGGATAAACTTTTAGAATAAAGGCCTCTATAAAAATGGAATAATTGAATCAATTTCATCCCTACATTATTAGATAGTAAATACTGAATTTCTATTAAAATCAATTCATGAAGAAGGATGTGATAATCCTGTGTTTTTTGGGATTTTAGTTTCAAATATATTCTGTTCACTCATTTATATATGTTGCCTAAATAACCATAAAGAACCTTGATATTATCTAATACTTCTAGACATTTATTTTTTTATAAATTTTTCATCATATAAGATTCATGTGGAACTTTTGGTTTATTTTTATTGATACACACAAGATGAAGTTTTGGTAGAATACCATAATCAAAAAAGTCATGTTGAGATCGTATGTCATATTTGGTCTTCCCCTTGATATTTATAATAATTTGAAGTATAATTTAACATATACTTTTCCCAATGTTCATTATATCAATGAGATAAAAAATTGTTTAACCAATATGCCTACTCAAAAATGATACTTCTCTATTTTCTAATAGTAATTGGATTCAATGAAAGCATTATTCATATTTTTAGATTTCATCTGAAATTTACCTAATTAAAAAATAACATCTTGAAAACCATTAATAACATTAGTTCTAGGAATATGTTGAGGTTTATTTTCAATGTCAACTGTATTATGAAAACATCAATGATTCTTTCTGTATGGATGACCTATTTGGAAGAATCACTGATACCCCCTAAAACTGAATCTATGGTGATCTTTTAGACTTTTTGGATTTGTTATTCTTCATTTAGATAGGACATGATAGATTTCCATTTATTCTCCAACCAAACATCATTGATTAAGTTAAGAAATTATTTATAGTCCACAAAATCACAACACATGTTTGAAATATATTTTTCAAATGTTCATCGAATGTTTGCACATCCACAACACAAAGATACTCCAACTCTTTTATTAAAGTTTGAAAGTAGACATCTCTATCATTTTCAGGATCAAACGGTATGAATGTTAGTATAACTAATAAACTAAATTGTTTTTTATACACATCAACATACGAATATTATAAACATGAATAAAAACTGACCATGTATTTGTTGAAGTAAGCATATGACTAAGGGGACTAAAACCATCACAAAACGAAAGCAAAATAACATTATGCTCCTCAGCTGCAAAATCAAGATTTTGTGTATAAATTTTCCTCCATGTTAATTCTCTTGTAGAATGATGTACGTATCTCCATGATTTTATTTTTGGATCATTAGAAAATATATATGAGGATAAATAAGTTCCAGGGTTCGTTTTGAACAAATGTAAAATTTCTTATGCATAGAAATTTTTATCATTCCCTTTTGAAAAATAATGCAACACCAATATCTTATTCTTGACATATCTGGAATCTTATCGACATTGTCTCGATTGGATAACATGATCATGTTTCTCCAACACATGTGTCCCATAATTTTATGTTGTCTATAATTTTACCAACCATTTTTCTATCTTCATTCAAATAATAAATGATTTGTGTTTAATGGTTCCAGGATTCATGCATACGAGTGAACCTATATTACCTATTAGAAGATCACAATTAATAAGATAAAAGAAAAAAATAGAATTGAATCATAGTAAAACTGGAAAAAAAGTTATATGATATAATTTGAAACACTTGTATAAATTAACCTAATGTAGAATAATTATTTTGCTTTGATGGATCAATGGGATGTTCTGGATCAGTAGCCTTTAAATGATGTGGGTAAGAACCCGATTTTTCTATGAGGTATGGACCCTTTTAATTTTGGACTAATTATTATTATTTTGAACCTAATACAGATGCATAATGAGGTCAATATTGTTTTGAGGGTGTCATGTGATTCTTTGGATATCAAAACCAAGGTCAGTTGAGAAAAGTACTAGGCCGCATGGTTTTCCCTAACCACGCTCCTAGGGCTACATGCTCGTGCACAGGGGTTAGCAATTTTTAACAGAGGTGGTCACATGGTTAGAGAAAGGTTTGTAAAACCATGCTCCTCCAAAAATGTGGAGTCTATCTTTAAGAAAAGATAGGAACACTATTGGTGCATGTTTTCTAACTTATCACTAAAACTATATACCCCTATTATTTTGGGTTAAAAGAAATAAAATGACCTTAATGAACTATAAACAGACACCACTTCCTATTTTTCTCATTCTAGAATACTAGAGAGATCTTCCTCTATATTTTTTGATCTCATAAATCCCTCTTCCATAGTTTTTAATACCAATTCATCATCAAATCTCATTTTCAATAATTCATCATCATGTTGGACTCATCTATGTAAGGGATTCAATATTAAGGCTCAGTTTGTCATTTTTATTTCCCTCGATGATGCTTTTTTTATGTAGTCTCATATGCCCTATTTTTTGTAAATTGATCTGTTCTTATATTTTCATTCAATCAAGGACAAACTACATGTCAATACTCAACAAGTAGAGTGTTTTAGGCTCGAGTCAGGTGATCTATGACTCATCCCTAATGTCTTATCATTTTATAAACTATTATCATTTTGTGTGTGCCTATTTCATTTAGTGTGGATTATTTAATTCATATTTCATGATTATATTCATAATGTTCATATAATATAGCCTTGTTCATAATTTTTCTTCTTGCTTTCAATGGTTGGAACCTCAATACCATTCACCCCATGTAGGTATGCCTTAATTTATGCATTTAGTGGTTTTTTTATGACTATCTGTACCCCCATTAGGGTGTGTTATGAATTGTTCTTGATAAAGGTAAGTGTTTAATTAAATGAATGAATTTTAAATGGATATTACATTATAGTATCAATTGACCCTTCTAAGGTAAGTGATTCAAATTAATCAATGATCCTTTAATTTGTTAAATGGAAAGTATGTATACATATATCAATTTCACAAGATAATTATAATTGAATTCTATATGGTTTTACGTCCGTATCCATCATTGTCATGTTTATGAAAGGTAAATAAGTAAACAAAATAATTTATTAAGTAATTAATGTTATAAATTATTACTATTACATGTCATACCTTGTCATACTAATGAATGGAAATGGAAAGAACCAAATTAATTATTAAATGGAATGAGTATTACATGGAATAAATTAAATAATCAATTATTTATAATGTGATTATTGTATATAGACCTTTTATTCTTTATAGGAGCTTTTAGAATTTATCTGACATTGGATTCTAGAGGGAATGCATTGAGAACTTAGATAACACCATTATGATTCAAGGAGATGATTTCCAAGAGAGATAACCACCTTGGAACATGGTTCTTTTCTACTATAGGATTCCTAGAATGATTCTATAGTATCCCTTAACTATATTTCGAATATTATTATTCCTTAGATACACTCATTAGATCCATCATGATGTCTTCATACACATGGCACCATGGATTCACCCCATTGTTCTTATTTATTATTAGTCCATTTTACCTTGAATGAGACCTTATACTCACTTAGAAATATTTATAGTAGAATTCCATGGGATATTCCCCTTGGATTACACTAAAACCCCTTATAGCTAGGGTACATGTTTTTACTAAGTTTGATTGAACCCTAAGTTCAAGAATTTCTGGGTTATTACCTTGGATCCTCTTTATTATATTAATAAGTATAGTATTTCTAATTATATCTTGGATACATAATAATTGTTATCATGATATATTATAAGTTCTATTCAGACCTTACATTACACAAGTAAATGAAACGAAATAAAATAAACTAATTAAATGATTACATGTTCAGAGACATTACAAGTTGAGGCTAAAGTTGGTATTAGTTATCATTATAGTATTGCTTTACCATTATATATACTTGCATGTTGTTGTAGTTTATATTCATAGGCTAGATGGTATAGAAACCATTAGTGGTGTCATATTGAGGTTTTTCTCACAACCTATCTAGTCCCCAATGGTACTTGGGAAGATTATATGTTTATTGGTCTTGAAAGGGGGAAGCATCCCACTTCGGACACCAGGTCTTAATGGCCTGTATTAGGATAGAGCTTTCTTGAAGATTACTAGGTTATTACTTGGGATGATAGATTGTTTTTTTCTTATGTTTTATTATTTTATATATAATGTATTTCATTCTACCATGTATATACTTGTATTCATGCTTTATAGAGACATGAGATACATTATAATCATTTTTAATATGATTCATTTTCCAAATTTTGAGCATTGTTATTTTCTATTTCTGTATTATTTGTGTTTGTTTGCTCTATTCCATCTATTTAAATATGCTTCTTCTATTTATATTTTATTTAATATCAATTTGGATCTACTGTAACCTGAAGACATAGTCTCCCCACAGACACACTATGGGCCCTCGATGATAATTTGAAGACCCTTTTATACAGGGATTCACGCTTGGGGCCATATGGCCCATGAGGATTAGGGAACCTTTGAGTAGAACCTAGGTCCAGGATGTTAGAATGTGGAATCAGAGGATATCCCTTCCTACCTTACTATTTTGAGATAATAGACATGATATTTGGAATGATTTGGAACGTGATTTTAATCCATTTCAGGGAGTATCTAAACCATGTTCAAGTTAAGTATAGTTTTTCATGGGAATGGGAAAATATTGTTCTATATTTTTCTTATTAATATTGATATACATTCACCCTTATGTGTTACACTTGATTTGAGGGATTTTAATTCCTTTTTGGATATTTACCTTGGCCTGATACAACAAGGATCATTGTTTCATGAATCATTAAAGGCACCTAGAATTCACATTCCATGCATATGCCATGCTATATTGGTGTATTTAATGGATTTAATTACCTGTGTTGCCTATGATTATTGATTAATCCATGGTTTTTATATATTCATGTTCTCCTAACATCTTCTATAGGTTAGGGAGTATCTTATTTAATGTGTCATAAATAATCTAAATAATTTTTCCTTGTATAATTTGATGGTGGAATATTAAATAGATGGTCTCTACCTAGGTGAGTTTTGTACCAATGATTACTTGAGATACCCTTTGGAAATGATTAAGTGATTTTAAGTCTCAATTCAAGAGGTTTATGGGCCCTCAGAGGTTGGAATGATTAATTAAAAAAATAGCCATAGTATATCACTAGTTACATTCTGAGAATGAATGTATATGGGGATGAATGAAATTGAATGGGTGTCGATTTCAGTGTTAAGGTGTATGGCTCCACATTGAGTAGGAATGATGATCAACTTGAATTAAACATTGACATACACAAACAAGAAAATAAAATCATAAAATTTAAAACATGAATTATAATATGAATTGGTTTCTAGTAAATGAAGTTTCAGAATTCGATTAAACTTTCACCAACTAGAACCCCAGAAAATTAAACTTGAACACTTTCCAATACCCTGGCCTTCTAAGTAGGTAGTTTGGAAAGTACCTTGGGTAGTGAGCACTTATCTATATGTTCTAATTCTATAAGTTCTTATAACAACACTCAATGCATGTTTTGAGGTGTGTACATGGAATTATAGATTTATTCTACAACAACATCCTCAAGTCATGTTCTAGGAAGGTGGTGGTGACCATGCTCTAGATATAGTGGGCTCTGTCACACTCAGGTTTTGAGATTCAGTTTTTATTCTAGTTTATTTTAGTTTTTCGTCCATTTATTGGGAACTAACTGTGATGGGTTTGATTTTTTTGAAGGTTCATATCTTTTATCCTTGATATATTTCTCCTATTTGAATTATTCATTGAGTGTTGGGTGAAATTGGATGTTTTTAGGGTGGAAAATACCCTGATCATCGTTACCACAAGGTCCCTGCATGGTTTATAAAACAATGTTGTAGGTTCTAGGTAACTATACGGTACCCTATTCCCTCGGTAGTAGTGGTCGTATGGCTACTCCATGGTCTGAAAAACTGTACAGACTAACCATGTGACCTGCCCTTGTTTTGAAAAAAAGGATTTTCCTTTTTTCCCTCACCAATTTTTAACCCAAAATGACCCATCACTCCCCCATTTTGGTTTTTTAGACCTAGGATCCTCCTACACAATCTCTTGGCTCCTTATAACTCTACTCCTTTGGTGTTTTTGGCTCGATTTCTTCAACAAAACTCCATGTATGATCCTTTTCCTTTGATTTCACTCTTTTATCTAGGGTTTTTCTTCTTATTTCTTGGTTTCTCTTTTAGTGAGTGTTTGGGATCTGATTTTTAGGGTTTTATCCTTAAATGTTGTGTTACATATTGTTTTTTTAGGTTTGTTTTAGTCTCCCTTAGTTGTGGTGGGGGTGAAATTGAAGTTTCATATCAGATTATGGAAGTTGTTCCATCCTTGAAGTAGGACCTGATTACATATTGCATTTTAAATTAGGTTTACATTGGTTTATTGAGGTTTTCTCCTTTTTTTAGTTGCTAAATATTTATTTAATTTTGTTATATTAATTGTATCATCTAAAATTAGTTTGTTTCCCTCTTGTTTTGTGATTGTTTGGAATGGTTGGAAAAGCTTTTTCACCCTAAATGGTTGTTAAATAGCCTGATTGGAACTTTTAAGTGATTAATGGTTTTTAAGGACATTTTCTGGTTCTTATAAATGTATTGGTGATGTTAAATAGTGATTTTAGTTTTTAAATTTATTTTTTTCCAATTAAGTGCTTTTGGATATGTTTCTTTAGCCATTGTAAATGTGTTTCCATTTTAAATGGTGTTTTGGATTATAAAATGGGGTTGCGTATGGATGTTAATAAAATGAATTGTTTTGTGAAATTGTTGTAAGGCCCATTTTTCATCTTGAATTGGTTCTTTGGAAAACCCCTTTAAGATGGATCCATTTCCTAGTTGATTAATTAATGGATGGGTATGTTCTCATCTTGAGACTACACCCATGTGAGTCTTACTTTAAGGCATGGGCTGGTTCTTGAGGAGGTTGGGGTGGTTCCAATTGTGGTGGAGTATGATAGTATATATATATGTGACTTGTTTCTTGCATTATTTATCACACCCCCTTAAGAACATAACATGGGAACCTAGTATAGAGAATAAGATTTTTGATAATATTTGATGTACCAGTCTAGGTCATTGTACTAGCTAGTGGCCTATCTTAGGTGGATACATGGGTTTATTATTGTGGGATTGGGCCCCTCGACCAGTACAGGTAGGGTGATGATCGGGTGTTAGAGAGTTATTATGTCATCGAGTAGGAAATTTCTTCTGGATGAGTCACATGTATAGTATTTTATGGTTATCCTATGAGTTCCTAGGTATTACCATGATGATCTGACACTAATATCATTATTCATTGCTCTCATTGTGTGATTGTGCTCCCTTGTTCTTGGTTTCAGATGTTTGTTTGCAAAATTTTGAAAGTGTAGTTTTGATAAAAAGGGTTTTAAGAAAAACAATTTTAATGAACAATTGTTTTCCATATTTATCTTTATTATTAAGCAAGAAGATTTTCTTATTTGGTTCCCTTTATGCTTCTCCCCCATGAACATAACTTACTTCCATAAAATAACCTTATTTTAAAATGTGTGTGTAATGGGTTATGAATTTTTTAATCTGAAATGTAATGTATATAAAAACTTCTGTTTATAGTTTTTATTTCAAACCTAAAAATCAATGTTTCAATATTTAAAGGATAATAATTGGGAATAGAATAATCTGGTCTTACCTACTAAGTTTTAATACTCATTCCTATAGTGTTTTATTATTTTTAGTTTCCCTTATAAGTCTCATATTTGGTTTAGCTGCCTTGGGATATTCTTGGTTTTTGGTTGGGGAGTTACCCTTGGGGTCACATGGAGGATCTATTCAATGTCAGGTTTAATCTGGGTTTCTTATGTATCTTTGTTACCAAGTTTTTTTATTTTCAGTTTTGGTTTAAATTATGTAATGCTTTAATTTCCTATTGGGTTTGGTTTCTCCTTTATGTGTTATATTGTTTTTGTTTATTAAAATTTATATTGGGTGAAATATTTTATATTTTTGTCTCTTATGATTCCCTTGTCACTTTCGTCCATCCTCGGAGGTTTGGGAACACCTCTCGGGTAATTCCAAGGATCGGCTTGGGTGACTGATTCTGGGTCGACCCGGGCTGGTTCATGAAAAATGGCATCAGAGTAGGTTATATCTTTTGAGTAACTTGCCTTTAGATCACCCATTATTACTTGGGGATGTCAAGGTAGCAGGAGTAGGAATTTCAGGCTCGAGGTGTAGGTGTGGGAAGGGCGTCATGAACTCTTGCTCATTCCAAACCTTGGGTTACAATGTGATGTCCAGATTTTCAGTGTATTCAGTTCATTTGGATTGTTTGGTATTGGGAAATGAAAAGTGAGTTGGGTAGTGGCCTATGTGAGCTCACAAGTCCTGGAAAGACATGTGGATCTGTGTACATTACCTTGGAATTCTCTCTATGATAGAGGTGTGACTCAGATATGGCCACCAACCATATGACTGAGTCACCCATTGATGCTATTTTCCCCTTATGAATTGTTTGGGTCTTCTTTAATTCTTAAAAAAAATTAAAAATTTTTATTTTAGAATTTAAAAAAACTGAATTTCAAATGTAAATGAACTTGTTTTGTGTAAGTGGAAAATTTGGTTTTTGTGAAATCCATTTTTGTGGTAAAATGAAATTTGCTTCAATTATGAGGTTGGTAAATTTTTTGGAAGTCTTCTAAATTTTTTGAAATAAATGAAATTATTTATATTCGATGTGAAAACATGGAATATGGGTTTTAACTGAATGGTAGGAGTTTCTTTGAAAAGTGTTTGGTGAGGTTTTGATGGGATTTCAAATCTTTTGTGGATAGTGATTTTTGAAAATATCATTGGGGGATTTGAAAAGGAAGGGTGAGTTAAATGTTTCATCTTCTGTGTTTATGTAAGAAACCAAATTCTTATATATTTATGATAAAATGGTCATGTTTCTAGTATGGAATGAGATTGTGCATGGGTGCGGCCCATGGGATACCATTGGTGGGCATATGATTCTTTTAATCTGGTTTTCTTTTAAAAAGTTTTTTAATGGAAATTTTGGTGTTTTGATAGCTTGTGGTGGTGTACTATGTCTCTTTTATTCTTGGAAGTGATGTTTATTTTGTGATGTTTGATGTGAATGATCTATATTGTTGGATTTTATTTGATAGAGTTACTTGTTGTCCTTGTTTATTAGTTTCTTCCTCCACAAAGGTTTTATGGATACCCAAGTTGTAGCTTTGGGTTGTACATCTCTTGTTAACGCCCTTATTGATCAACCTAGAGATTATGTTATCAGCTACAAAAGATAAATCCTCCTCTTTTCTATGGTCAAGTGGATTCTCTTGAGGAAGAAGAGTGGATGTGGAGGATTGAGAGGAACTTCAGTTTCCTCAAATTACCTGAGACAGTGAAGGAAATGATTTCTACCTTTATGTTTGGAGGCCAAGATTGGATATGGTGGAAGTACTTATCTTGAAAAAAGTCTCAGAAATATCTTACTTGGGAGTACTTTATGTCTGTTTTCATCTAGAGGTAATTTTCAGAGATTATGAAGATGATAAAGGGGGTGGAGTTGTGCGGTATTTAGTAAGGTGTTGGATCGGTATTGGAATTATTTTGTCACTTATTAGACCTAGATCCATATGAACTAGGTTATTTTGTAAACAATCTCATGAAAGATTGACATTTTGAGCTCAGGATTTGTCTTGAGTTGCAGTCGAAGGAGGAAGAGATCAACCTAACAAGATTCTCCAATTTTTTGGAAAGCCTTTCATGTTGAAGTTATCCTAGTAGGAGGGCTTAAGATAGACAATATTCCTATGGTCTCCAAATATGGTGAAGAATATTCTGGTAAGAAAAATGAGAAGTAGCTTGATGTTGGTGGTATTGGCAGGGGAATTAAGAGGCCTTCAGACCACTCATCAACCTATTTTGTGTACAATGTTATGACCTATCACAAGTGTGGGAATCTCGGTCATAAGAGGGCATCGTTCCCAAGTGTTCCAAGAACCTTCCACACCTGTGGACAATTGGGTCACTTGAAGTAGTTCTATCATGGTGTTTCCAAGAAGCATCATGAAGTCATACTGAACCCTTTTAAGGTCACCCCATCCCATTCACAGAATTAGGGTACTATTTTGGGATAGTTCTAGGTATATTTTTCTATAATGTTCGTTGTTGAAATAGTCATGTCCAGTGGTGTTCTATAGTGGTTTTTTCTTTTTGTTGTAAGGATTGTTTTTACTGAATCCTTTTGATATTGTATTTCAATGAGTGTGTTTCTTTAAGCTTTGATCTATGTGTTCTGTTCAATGGTTTTTGAAGTCGGGTTGTGTGGTAGGAGATGCATCAATCATTAGAGCTCCAACCTACAGTCCCAGAGTGAAGTCGGCACGTATTTAGGTGAACCCTAGTGGTGTATAAAAGATTGAGATTATGTTTTGTTCTCTATGTGGGAGGTGGAGGTTTCTTAAGCCTCCTATGTAGTTTTCTTGGTCTCATATTTTTAAAGATATCAGTGGTTGTGTTTCATTGAATACAGGGATCCTTTTAAAGGACCTTGCATCCTGTGTGTGCAAGTTAAGTTTGGTTTGTTAGTGGTTACCCAGGGAACATTGAGCAGTTGGTGTATGTCTTTTATGGATTTTATGGTCCATTAGATGGTCCCTTACCTCCCCTCTCTTAGTAGTGGAGTTTTTTGGTATGTGGAGAAATGTTCTCGAGTTCATTAAATCTTGTCAGTTATTATGGTGGGGAGACCCATCGTGGTTCTCGTTGAAACCATATCATGAAGGAAATAAATGTAATCCATTATCTTATGGTGGGGAGTCCATTCTGGCCTCCTTGTGTCTGTGTCTCGGTTCCATTATTGGTATTGGTTGGTAGTGGTTAGTCTTGTGAGGGACCACCTAATCCTATGTTCTCTTTTTGAGTAAATGTTTTAGATGTGAGTGTTACAACATTTGGTTGGAGTATGGTTTTAAAAGGTACTCATTGGAATTGGTTTAGGTTCATTTTTTGGTTTTGGGAGGATGGTTGTGTTCCTATTGGTGTCATTCAGGATGTTTTATTTTAAGGATTAATGGAGTGTGGTGGAGATTATATGTCTTTTGGACCGATCAACTCGAGGTGTATACACTTTGGGATTGGGTGGCACTTAACAAGGATCCAATTTTGGTCTCCCACGTTCTTTTTGTTAGGCTATATTCTAGTGGGGGGGGATGTTTTAATAGTCTCTTAATTCTTAATACCTTGATAATCTCCTTGAGTTTTAGGTAAGTACTGTGTTTTTCTCTCAGGTTAGCCCTGGGATGGCTTTCTGGGGGTGGAAAGCATTATAGCGGGAATAATTGTCACACCAGGGCATAGAAATTTATCTTTGATTCTAGTTCGGTTTAGTTTTTGGTCTTTTTATTAGGAACTTGGTGTGAAAGGTTTGAATTTTTAGTAGTTTACTATCTTATATCCTTGTCCTATCTCTCCTCCTTGGGTTCTTCCTTGACTTTTGGGTGAAATTATAGGTGTGTGTGGTAGACAGTACCCTGAGCACAATTACCACATGGTCACCACATGGTCTGTAAAACCATTTAGTAGGTTATAGATCCTACCACACAACTACTGCACAGCCATGCAATAGATTCCAGGTAGTTTTGTGGTACCTTTGTCCCTCTTCAGTAGTGGCCACGTGGTTACCACATGGTTTGGAAGACCGTGTGGACTAACCTTGTGACTTACCCGGTTTTGAAAAAAAGGATTTTCCCATTTTCCCCTCCTCAATTGTTGACACAAAATCACCCATCTCTCCCCCTATTTTGGTTCGTTTGACTAATGAACCTCCTCCTCCCTCTCTTTGATCCTTATAACAACACTAGTTGGGTGTTTTTTGATCAATTTCTTCAAGATATCACCATGTAAGTTCCTCCTCTTTTGATTTCTCTATTTTCTCTAGGTTTTTTCTTCCCCTTTCATGGGTTTCCCAATTCTCTAGTGGTTGGGATCCAATTTTTTGGGTTAGATCCTTACCTTTTGGGTTTAATATTCTTGTTTTAGGTTGGTTTTAGTATCTCTTGGGTGTGGTGGTGGTGCGATTTAAGTTTCATACCAGATTCTAGAAGTTTCTCTTTCCTTGAGGTGGTACCCCATTGCATATTACCCTTTAAATTAGTTTTATATTGGTTTATTAGTGTTTTCACCTCCTTTAGTAGCTAAATAGAAATTTATGGTTGTTAAATTAATTTTATCATGTGATATTAGTTGGTTTCCCCAATGTTTTTTGATTTTTTGGAATGTTTAGGAAGGATTTTCCACCCCAAATGATTGTTAAATGACCCAGTTAGCACTTTTAAGTGATTGTGGTTTTTAAGTACATGGTTTGGTTCTTATAAATGTATTGGTGATTTTCAAAATAGTGATTAGAGTATTTAAATGGATTTTTCCACAATTAAGTGCTTGTCGATGTGTTCTTTTAGCCTTTGTAAATAAATTTTGGTCTTGAAGGGTGGTTTGGATTATAAAATGGGGTTGTGTATGGATGTTTATAAAGTTAATTCTTGTGAGAAAATGTTGTAAGGCCCATTTGGCATCTTGAAGTGGTTCTTTGGAAAACCCCTCTAGGAGGTATCCATTACCTAGTTGATTGATTAATGGGTGGGAATGTCCTCGGTTTGGGACTCCACTCGTGTGATTCTTTATTTAAGGCATGGACTACTTCTTGAGGATCCTGGGGTTGTTCTGGTTGTGGTGGTGTATGATAGTATATTTATGTGTTACCTATTGCTTGAATTGTTTGGAACACCCTCTTACAAACATTTAATGGGAACCTAGCATAGCGGAGAGGATTTCAGAGAATATTTGTTACTCTAGTATAGGTTATTTTACTAGCGAGAGTCCCATAGTAGGGGGATACTTGGGATTATTATTAAGGGATTAGGCCCCTCGACCAAGCCGGGTGGAGCAATGATCTCATGTTAGGGTGTTATGATGTCATCGATTAGGTAATGCCTTCAGTATGAGTCACATGTATAGTATATTATGGTTCTCCTATGAGTTCTTGGGATTTAATGTGATTATTAAACACGGGTATCGTTATCCACTGACCTCATTTTGTGATTGTACTCCCATGTTCTTGGTTTTGAATGTTTGTTTGGAAAATTGTCGAAGTGTAGTTTTGATAAAAAGGTTTTAAGAAAAAAAATGAATGGAAAATTACTTTCCCTCTTTGTCTTAGTAATGAATGGAGATGGTTTTATTATTTGGTTCCCTTTATCCTTCTCCCACATGAACTTAACCTACCTCCATGAAAGAACCTTGTTTTAAATTTTGAGGGAAATGGATTTTGATTTATTTAATCTAAAATGAAAATTATGGAAAACCCTATGTTTTTAGTTTGTATTTAAAACATGAAAATCAATGTTTCTTTATTTAAAGGATATGAATTAGGAATAAAATAATATGGGCATACCTACTGGTTTTTAATACCCATGCCTATAGTGTTTTGTTTTTTTAGTTTCTCCTTCAGGTTCTAGCTTTGTTTCAGTCGCCTTGGGAGATAGTTTGTGTTTGTTTTGGGAGTGACCCTTGGGGTCACATGGAGGTTTTGTTTAGTGTCAGGTTCAATTTGGGTTTCTTTTGTATCTTTGTTACCCAGTTTTTTGTATTTTCAGTTTTGGTGTAAATTATCTAATGTTTGAATTTCATATTGGGTTTGTTTTCTCCTTTATGTGTTTCATTTTTTTCATTTATTCTTGTTTACATTGGGAGAAATTGTTCCCAATATTGTCTCTTATGATTCCCTTGGTGATTTGCACCAGCCCGGGATGATCCATAACACCTCTCATGCCTTTCCACGGATCGGCTCGAGTGACCGGTTTAGGGTCGACCTGGGCTAGTTCATGATAGGCCATGATCCACCAATCTTACCTCCAGGAGTGTCTCATGATGCATCACCTTATATACCTGAATTGGGAGATGACACTAATATTTTTGTGAGTTTACTAAGTATTATGTCTTCCATGTAGGGTTCTCCATGACTTTCACCTACTATGGATAATCTAACTCAAGAGTTCTAGTTGCAGCATCCTCCCATATTTTCGGTGGATGGAGTCCCACATGATGCTGAGTCTTGGATGGAGTCCACTCATTCCATATTTGAGTGTCTAAATATTCCTCTAGATAAGATGGTAAATACTTCCACCTAAATGCTAAATGCTTCAACCAAGAATTGTTCAGATGTGATTATCCAGGTTCGTCTTCATCAAGGCATGGTCTTGGCGGACTTCCCGACTGCCTTCTATGATCACTTCTTTCCTTAGACAATGAGGGGTGACTAATCAATAGAGTTCATACACCTATAGTAAGGTTCCATTTTTATTATGGACTGTTAATCATGTGTTACTTAGTTACAAATACTTTCACCAATTCAATACGATGATGATCTATTGTGTACTAGATGCTTCAAGGATAGTGTTAAGTATGAAATTCATACCGAGTCGAATGTATTTTCCCTGCCTACATTTTCTAATATCATTAATCGGGATATTATCATTGAGCATGGACTGAGGGAAGTAAATTGTACTTGGAACATAGGTTCAATGTTGAGGTAGGGTAGTTGTTCTTCTAGTTGCTGGAATAATTCCCTTGGGGTTTCTTGTTGGAGTAGTGGAATTCATATTATCTGTGCATGCACCTCCATTATATGCCATCAGTGTGGAAGAATAGGGAATTAGAAGCCTCAGCATGATATAAACCCTCTAATGTGTCATTCTTGTAGATTTATATAGAATATTTATAGATTATTTCCAACCATTACACCTAATTCTAGTGGAAGAGGAACTAAACCTACTCCACCTTCAATGGTAGGACCAGTTGTGATGCATCAGGCTTGGAGTTGGAGTAGAACTAGAAAGATTGGTCGAGGAGGAGGTCGGGTTCATGGTATCTATACTTTTAATTATTTATGATAGCATAGCTAATCTTCTCAAGTTAGTCTAGTTGTGGAATGAGGATGTGGGATAGGATAGATGCATGCTTTACAGTTGATACCAAAGCATTAGAATGCAGGACCATTTACCATATGAGGTATTATTCTAGTATCCTCCACTATTGTATCTTATTTTATTGATATAGGATCTTCACACTCCTTTATCTTTTTATGGTATGTGGAAAGTATTAGGTTGTAGATTTAGTAATTCTATGGTGTGATGACCGTAGACATGTCATTGAGAATAGAGTTCGACAGAATATTCCAATTCAAGGACTACCCTCTTGAGGTACGAAGTTATCCCTTCCTATAGGACATCTTTTTTCCTCCTGATTATGGTATTTTATGTCATTTAAGAATAAATTGGTTGGTTCCCTATCTCACCTATGTGGACTTCTATTGTCATATGGTGTCTTTTACCACACCAAATAGTGGTAGTTATCTCCATAAGGGTGAGTGAAATGTATAAGTAGGTAGAGCTAGACCAGAACATCATGGATTGGGTTTGGTGACTACATAAATTTCAAGTATTTTCATGGAGGAGTAGAGAGTACTCCTGGAATATTTTCCTCTCATAGTAGATCATTTCATGGACATCTTTCCCGATGATTTTTATATCTTACCTCTTGATAGATAGGTAGAGTTTACAAATGACCATGTTCCGGGAGAATCTATAGTGTCCATTCCTTTTTAGATTATGTAACCTTCTGAGCTCCAAGTGATTAATATATACTTAGAGGATCTAGAGTTTATGGGTTTTATCTTACCCAGTACTTCATCTTGTGATTTTCATGTGCTTTTTTCCAAGAAGGTGGATTGGACCCTTTGTCTGTGTGTGGATTACAAACATTTTCACCATCTTAGGGTTAGGATCTTTTATCCACTACCTTAGATAGATATTTTATTTGACCATCTTTGAGGAGATATGTTATTTTCAAATATTGACCTGAGATTAGAATATCCTCAAGTGCGAGTTGGGCCTTCAGATATACCTTATAAATCTTTTTATAAAAAATGGTATTTATAAGTATCTCATTATTCTATTCATTCTTACGAATATCCTTTTAATTTCCATATATTTGATTAATAGGGTTTCCCACATCTGTTTTGATTCATTTGTCGTGGTATTTGTGGATGACATATTGGCGTATTCGCATACTCATAGTGATCATGTTAAACACTTTTATATTGTTTTGAGTAAATAGGGGGAGCATCATTTATATGCCAATCTTCCTATGTAATATCTTTGTATTGAAACATTTCACATATTGGGTCATATTATCTTGGAATAAAGAGTATCATTTAACCTAGAGAAGGTGGGTACTATGATTTCCTTGGAGTATCCTAATAATCTATTTAACATAGAGAGTTTCTTGGGGCTGGATAGATATTATAGGTTTTTCATACATTACTTATATTGGCTTACTACAACTATTACTAGTTTTACAAAGAAGTGTATCAAGTTCCTATGGTCGGAAGAATTTGAGAAAGCCTTTTAGGAACGGAAAATAAGGAATAACTCTACACATATTTTGATTCTTCTATAGCTGAGAAGAGGTTATACAATGTTCTATGATGCGCCAATAATTGGCCTTGTTGAATTGCTAATACAGAATGATAGAGTTTTTTCATATGGATCCTAGAATTTGAGTCCCCATGAGAGAAATTAAATGAAACACAACCTTGAGCTAGTGGTAGTTGTCCATGCCTTACACTTCTGGAGACACTATCTGATGATTGAACTCTTTATGGTGTATACAGACCACATGAGCCAAAAATATATTTTACACAACATGAATAGATTCTTAAACATCAAATATGTGTAAAATATCTCAATTCCTTTTATTTTGAACTTTCTTAAATTCCTGGAAAGGGAAATTAAGTAGTTGATGTGCTGAGCTGGAATACTTAGTTGTAGTCTATACAAGAATCTAGTGATGAATGGAAATTAATTGCCTTCTTCACTGACTTGAATCTATAGTTCCATAAAATTCAAGTGCAATATTATCTCTTGTCCTTTATAGATATCACTTCTCTCTTGATGGGATGAAGAGTATGAGGTTCACATATCTTGAAGTCTTAGTTCTCTAGGAGAGTATTTCAGGAGATAACTCGCCTACAGATTGATATATTAATGAAGATGAAATATTATGTATAAATGGTTGAATCTGGGTTCCTATATATATGAGAGAGGAAATGATGTGAGATTCCCATGCTTATCATTCTGAAATTCACCAAGGCATCACCTATATGAATCAATATATGAAACACCAGTATTGGTGGACTAGGTTGAAACATCATATAGAAGATTTTTTCACTATGTGTTCCACCTATCAACATTTGAAGCCTAAGAACCAGTGACTTGCAAGTTTGTTACAACCACTTATAGTTCTGGAATATAAATGGGAAGATGTTTCTTTGGATTTTTTAGCTAGATTACCAAGGATGCCTCATGGTAGAATTGCAGTTTGGATGGATTGAATGGAGAAATTAGCCCACGTTTTTCCTATCCAAGAGTCATTCTTAGTTGGTGAGCTAGAAGAAAGTATGTCAGTGAGATAATATAAATACGCAGGGTCCCATATATAATTTTTTTATAAGGGGATGCTCGATTGACATCGAGGTTCTAGAAGGGTTTATAGAGAGATATGGGTAAACAGGTACTTTTGAGAACATCCTTTTACCCCCAGACCGATGGCTAGTCAGAATGGGCAATATAGGTGTTAAAGGATATGCTTCGAGCATGCATCCTTAATTTTGGTGGTTCTTGGGAGAAGCATATGTCTTTCATATATTTCACCCATAATAATAGTTGTTATGTGACAGATTAGATTTCTCATTATGAGAACTCATCTGTTAGGCTTTTTAATTTACCTATGTTATGGTTAGAGGTAGGAGAGGAAGAATTATTAGGTCCTCATATCATGCTAGAGACATTGGAGAAGGTTCATCTAATCATGAATCAAATGCCTACTACTTATTTTATAAATAAATACAATATCAATTTACATCTATAAACTATAGAGTTTGATGTTAGTTATCATGATTTCTTATGGGTACCAATCAAACTTGGTCATAAACAGATAAAAAGGAAAGGGAAGTCGTCACTATGTTATGTAAGGTTTTTTAAGATTCTAGGTAGATTCAGGCTGGTATCTTTTTAGTTGTTACTACCTTAAAGGTATCGTTCCATGAATGATGTCTTCCACATTTCACAGTATCCCTTGTATCATGCTGAACCATCTCATATTTTTTGATCTTGAGGATATTGAGTTAGATGTTGATGCTTTGTTTGAGAAGTATCTCATATACATCATTGAACAGAGAATGAATTCTCTCTGAGGTTGGTATGTCTCTTTAGTATGGGTGTTATGGAAGCATGTCCATATATTGGATGAGACTTGAGAGTGGGAGTCCAACATACAATCCCAGTGGCCAGAGTTGTGCTCAAACAGTGTTTCACATCCCTTGAAAGTTAAACTCCGGGATGAGATATTTTATGGGGGGAGACTGTAAGAACCTGGTTTTTCATCGAGGTATGGATTCTTTTAATTTCGATATAATTCCTTATTTTGGACCTAATACATATGACTAATGATTTCACAGTTTCTTAGAGAGTGTCTAGGGCTTGTTTGAAGCTTGGAACCCCATACAATGGTGAAAATTACTATGCCACACAATTAGTAGAAATTTTCCAAGCTAGACTGCAAGGATTCCCAAACCATGTGAAGGCTAGACAGAGGAGTGATTCAGGGAACACTGTTTTCCCTAACCGTGTGACCATGGCTTCATGTACATGTGTAGGGGGCTATAATTTTTCGTAGAGGTGGTTACATGAGTATATTATGGTTTTGAAAACTATTCACCCCCTATTGTGTGAGGACTCTCTTTCAGCAGAGAGAGGAGAATGGTTGTCGCACAGTTTTCATGACCATACGATGCAATGGTGCACCCTTGTTTTTTTGGGGTTAAATAACTAAAATGACCTTAATAAATTATAAACATACCAATATTTCTATTTTTTACATTCCATCATATAAGATATCTATTCCTCTTTCTTTTTGAGCTCTCAAAGCCCACTTTTATATTTTTTTGTCCCAATTCATTATCCAAGATCATATTCAAGAATAGATTATCATGTTATATTCCTCTAGGTAATAGCTTCAATTGTTAGGCTCGCTTCATTGTTTTTATTTCCCTTGACAACAATTATTTTATTCAAGATCATATGCCCAATTTTTAGGGACTTGATCCGTTATTCTATTTTATTCTAATCTGTGCCAAACAAATCGATGATTCTAGACAAGGAGAGTGTTCTAGGCTTGGGTTAACTGTTCTATGACCGCTCCCTCAAGTCTCATCATTTTATAAACTGGATTTATTGTGCAGATTCCAATTTCATTAGGAGTTTCCTATTAATTCATATTCCATTCTTATATTCATCATGATCATATTATAGAACCTTATTCATAATGTTTCTCCATTCCATTGGTGGTTCTAACCCCAATGCCATTCACTCTATATAGGGTATTCCTTTATTTATTCCTTTAGTGGTTTTTTATGTTTATTTACACCACATTTCGGGTCTTTAATGACTTGGCCTTGATAAAGGTATGTGTTTTAATTAAGTGACTGAATTTTTAATGTTTATTACATGATATTATAACATGGACCATCCAAGGTAAGTGTTTCAAATTAATCAATGAACCTTTAATTTGTTAAATATGATGTATATATATATATCACTTATCTGAGTAGGTTATAAGTGAATTTTATATGGTTACACTACCTTAATACTCTTCTTCATGTTTTTTTAATGGTAAAGGAGTGAACAAAATAATTGATTAGGTAATTAAATCCATAAATGGTATCATGTCTTTATCATACCTTGTCACACTGATGAAAGGTATGTTAATTAACCAAATTTCTAATTAAATGGAATAATTGTTACATAGACTAAATAAAATAATGAATTATTTATATGGTGCCTTTTTCATATGAGCCTTTTATTCTTTATAGAATTGGTAATGCTAAAGAAAACCTTGGATTCTCAAGGGAATTCCTTGATCACTAAGAGGACACCATTATGATTCAATGATCCAATTTCCAAGGGAGATACCCCCATTGGAACATGGACTTTGTGTACTAGAATATTTACATCAAGATGTCATAGAATCCCTTCACTATCTTCTAGATATTAGGATGCCTTTGATATACTCATTGGATCCAACTTGATCTCTTCGGACACAATGATCCATGGATTCACCCCATTGGGCCTAGTTATACTTTTCCTTTTATACCTGAGAAGAGATTTGTGGACTCAATTAGAACAATTTATAGTGGAATTACTTGGGTAATGGCCCTTGAATGACACTCAGACACCTTATATCCATGCTAAATGTTATTACTACGTTGGATTGACACCTCAGGTCAATGATTACTTGGTTATTACCTTGGATCATTTTCATTATTATCTCTATTATATGATACCTTGTTATATATTGGATCCTTCATTATTATTATCATGATATATTTTTAGTTTTTTTATAACTCATGTGAAACATCTATATACTGAACTAAGATATATTAATTAAATTATTACATGTTTAGATAATTTACCTATTGAGTCTAAATCATATATGAGTTTTCATTATAAAATTGCTTTACCATTATACATACTTTCACACTATTTTAATTTCTATTCAAAGACTAGATGGCATAAAAACCATTGGTGCTGGCCTATGATGATTTATCTTACACCCTATTTAGGATGTCGATGGTTCCTGAGAAGATTATATGTATGCATTTATTGGAAAGTGCAAGAGTACCACATCATACACCTAATCTTGATTGCTTTCATCGGGATGGAGCATGGGGGCAGGTCATTAGGCTTGTTCTTGGGATGTTGGATAGATTTTGGATTATTTTTTCATTATTTTTATAGTATGTATTTCCTGCTACCATATATGTCTATTTTCATTCATTATAGATAAATTACATACATTATCACCATTTTGTGTATGTTCTAGTTTCTAGTTATTAATTATTATTATTATTAGTTTCTTGGTTAATTATTATTATTTATATTGTTATGTTTATTTATAAATGATTCATAAATTTATCTATTATTTTATATTTTTTGTGATCCACTCTGGAATGAAGGAATAGTATCCCCTTGGAAACACCATAGGCCCTCACTACTTTTCAACAGCCTCTAGCACAGGGGGAGGTGTGCTTGAATCCATGTTTCCAACTAGGATCTGGGCACCTTTGAGTAGCACCCAAGTTCGTGATGTCGCAATTTTCCTATTCCAATGCATTGTGCATGTCATCTATATGTTATGGTGTTAATGATAAAGGAGTGAAATAATTAATACAAAGACAGATATGAGTAAGAAATGGTTTTGGAGTAGAAATGGTAGGATAAGGATAGAAGGGTTGAGGATACATTAGAGGATATAAAAATGGTATATGAGAATTAGATACTAAATAAGATGACAATGGAGGCATGTGTGGTAACATCCCCGAAGTCTCAAGTGGAGGAGGGAAAGGTGTGGTAGATGGGATGTTTTCTGGAGGTTCAATGTGTGAATGGGTATGATGGGAGCTCCATGTAGATCTAGTAGCACCCCTACTCGATTGGCCATGCTGGTGACCCCTATTAGTTGGCTGAGAATAGGTTGACTATCATTCAGATGAATGTCCCTAGAATAAATTTGATACTGAATAAGAACAATAGACTAAATTTATTGAAGAAGAAAAATATTATAATTATTATAATCACTAAGGGAATTGTAAGATGAAGCCATAGGCCATGTTGTTGTCGATCATTGTTAAACAGTCTATTCCTTCTAATTTCATAAATATCTTTCATAATTTGCATAGAAATGAATTGTACATTTTTTAAGAATGGTTTTTAAATATTATGCATAAAATTTAGAAGTTAAATAATACATAAACAATTTAATTTCATCCTCATGTATACACTCAGTTTAAACCATTTTTTAGAGCCCCATTTAATCATTTTTTGAAAAATTGTTTTAAAATAGTTTAAGATTTAAGTTTTATAGATATTTTTTTAAGAACATGGTTTAGAAACTATAATATAAAACCATGTTATACATGTTTTAAAACAATTTTTTGAACATATTTTCTTGAATTTAAATAAATCAATTTACATTCAATGAAAACAAAATAAACTAAAAAAAACATATCATTCCAAATTAAAGTAATTATAATAAAACTAACCTGAGAAACCTATGTCAAGATAAATAGAATTAACTATTAGCATAAATGTCTTCTTCTACATATTATCCACCACTACATCAAATTCAAAATAAATTTTGACAATTATAAAATTTGAGTTATCAAATAAAATATTTTGGTCAACCCCAGTGGGAGTATCAATGGTTTCCATTTCATTCCCAACATCATGAAAAATAGTTCATGGGATTATTTCATTAATAACACTATAATCACGTATCATATTATATTTCAAAGAAAATGATTTGTTTCCATTTATTCCAAAATATATGGGTCATTGGTATCCAGGAAGTAATTCAAGTTAATAACATTAGAACCATGTCATCAATAAATGTACCCTACTACACCATTGAATCAAACCATCGTCATTTCATCATAGTGACACTTCAATGAGAGGAGTAATCCAAAAACAATATTTTCTCAAATAATACATAATAAGAAATATTTTCATATCAAGGACTAATATATGATGAATTATCATGGCATTATGTTGTAGGAGATAACATAATTTCATCACGTTGTGTTCTCATGTACTAAACTCAATCAGTTGTAACAAATTTATACTCATTGATTGTTAAATATTTTCCTTTAAGAACAAAATAATTGGGACCAAAAGGCAATGTTATTAATTCTTGATAGACAAAGTCAATAGGTAAACTCGATACCTAAAATATATCTAAAAAATAAAATTAAATAAATATCTATATTCTATTTTTATTAATGTAAGGGTAATACCTTTTATTTTAACCAACTAGGAAACTCTTTTCTATGTAAAGTCTCACTCCTTCTAAAAGAAAAAGAACGATGAACTATACTACTATTTTTTTATGTTCTCTATATAAAATGATAATAAAATTAAATGTTTTATGTGAAATTATGTAGTTTGATATTTCATATACATATTAAAATTACTTGGTTGATATAGGCCTCAAATAAACCATAGTAAAACAAGACTATGTGATGTGCCATATCCCACTTTTCAAGGCTCAATGTAGACAATATATATGACCCAGATACTCCTATTGTTTATTAAGGAGATGAAAATGAGGGCTCAATTTCTCTATAATACTCATCTTTATTTTTCTTTGGCCAGTTAAGTCTTGTTCTCACATTATAAAAATTCATTGAACAAAAATCCATACATTTTTGAGCCAGATAACCTCTCACAATGGAACCATTAGGATGATTCTTATTCCATACCTAATAATTCAATGTGAACATGTTTATTTCCTTAGGATACATCTATTAAAAAGTAACAGGTCCCCAAATAAGTGTTTGAGTTGAAAGATGGAGTATTAGATGAAACATGAAAGTAAAAAATGATGGAGGAAAAAATTTCTCCAACTCACAAAGAATTAATGGTGCATCTTCCTATATTTTTATCAAAAAATATCTGGATATACTTTTAGAATAAAGACCTATTTAAAAATGGAAAAATCAAATCATCCTTATCCTTACACTGTTAGATAGTAAATATTGAATTGTTATTGCAATCAATTCATGAAGAAGGATGGGATAATCATTTGTTTTTACGGATTTTGTTTTCAAATATCTTTTGTTAAATTATTTATATATGTTTCATGAATATCCATAAGGAACCTTGATAATATATAATACTTCTAGAAATTTATTTTTTATCTAAATATTTCATCATATAATATGCATAGAGAACTTTCCATTTATTTCCATTGATACGCATAGGATTTCGTTCTAGTTGAATACCCCAATCCAACAAGTCACACGAAGATCATAAGTCATCTTTTTTCTTCCCATTTATATTTAAAAGAATTGAAATTACAATTTATAATATATTTTTTTCAATTTTAATTAAATATAAATATGACATAACAATTTGGTAAACCAATATGCTAACTCAAAAATAATACTTTTATTTTTTCAATTGTAATTGGATTCAATGCCAACATTCTTCCAAATTTCAGATTTCATATAAAAATTAACTAATACAAAACTAATATCTTTAAATCCATAAATCACATTAGTTCCAAGCATATAATGAGGTAGAGTTGAAGTGCAAACAATGTTACCAAACCATTAGTGATTCTTATTGTATGGATGATCCATTGGAAAGAATCATTGATACCCCCCTAAAATTGAAACTACTATGATATTTTAGACTTATAGATCATGTATTTTTCATAATATTAGGACATTATTGTTTTCAATTTGTTCTCCAAAAAAAATCATTACTTATTTAAGGATATCGTTTATATTCCACAAAAGTTAAACACACATCTGAAATATATTTTTCAATGAAACATCAAATGATTTCACATCCATATCACAAAGATACTCCAACTCTTTCATTAAAGGTTAAATGTAGACATATTTTTCATTTATAGGATCATAAAGTCCAAATATTTTTATAATTAAGTAACTAAATTGATTTTTTAGATGCATAAATAGTGGATGATTATAAACATGAAAAAAACCTTGTTTTGGGTGAAATAAGAATCTGACTAAGTGGATTAAAACCATCATAGGACAAAAACAACATAATATTACATACCTCAGCTACAAATTCAAGATGTCTTTCATAAAATGTAAAAGATGATAATTCATCTGTATGATGAATTAATTATTTTTGTGAGTTGATTTTTGTCTCATTATCCCATGGATATAGGAATAAATAAGTTATAGGTATCGTTTTGAACAAAGGTCATTTTTTTATGAACAGAATTTATTATCATTCCCTTCTAACAAATCTTGCAACACTAATATTTTCTTCTAAACATGTTAGGAGTTCCACAGACATTGTCTTCGATATATTTATCATATTTCTTTGAACATGCGTCCCATCATTTTATGGAACAACTAATTCTCTTCTACAATATATTGGTAAAATTAGTTTTGATACTCACCAACATGGAATAAATCTCACTTTGTATGTTGGCCTCTTATAACTATCTTTATATCTTCATCACTTTTCACAAAGAAACCCATATTTTTTGGAAATAATTTTTTTTACCTTCATCACAATGTTATGAAACACTTCGAAAATTTTGGTTTATCCCTTCAACAAACAAAACTTTATTATATTACAAAATTTCTTTCCCAAGGATAGTTGATCTGACACCTTTGATTTTGAGATATTCATCATTTCGAAATGTCATTATCCCTTATTGGTAGACTTTAATATTCTTCAAAAAATATAAATCTATTTTTATCTAAGATGAACATCCACTATCCATAATCTGAGGTTGTTGTGCTTGTATTTATTTGATAGTAGTTTCTACATAAAGAGATTTTATTTTTCACTTTATCTCTATTATCTTTTAAATTATGAGAATTGGTAACAACCTTTTGATGTGTTGGTAAAAAAACAAGAAATCCCTTTGCAAGGTGTATAGGTTGTTGACATATTTCCAAAATACTTTCCAAAGGTTGGAATATATTTTTAGTTTTCAAAAAAACCTTCTTAGGTTTCCCCAAAACATCTTTCCTAGACATCTTCCTTTAAGGGGATTGACACAACCTAAACCATTTATTGTTGAAATTTGTGGAATAGTGGTAATGTTTTTGATTAAACCAAAACATTTTTTCTATATGAATGAATCCACCATAATACCAATAGTAGCAATAAAATAGTATTTACCTATAAAATGTTCATACTGATTGGAGTTGTGAGCATGTTTCTCATCAATCTTCTTCTCATAAATATTTTTACCACCAACCTTTCTTCTATCAGCCAGAATCTTCTTCATCAGTTTAGTTTTCTTTTCAACCTTATGAGAAATAGAAGTAATATAATCTTTTCTATACTAAGGATTTTTGGAAACTTCAAACTTCTTGACTTTTTTTTATTGGCCACATACATAACTTTCCCAGTTTTCTTCTTCATGGAAACAATATCAAGTTTTATTTCATCCTTTAAGGGGAATTTGTTATCCTTATCATGTTTATCATTTCAGTGCTTTCACAAAAATCAGAGATAGGAGTTATTGAAGCTTGTAACACATTGTTATTCTTTAAAATGTTTTTGTTGTAAAATTCCTAACTCTTCTTCATTCTCCTTTAGCTTTACTTCAAGAAGTTCATTATGCTACTCTATTTTCTCAAGATATTTATTCAAATCATCAATCTATTTTAGAAAATTTACTTTCTCATCAGGAAACCCTTCTTAATTATTTGTTAAAGAGTACTCAATTTTATGCTCTATGATTTATTTCTCAAGTATCCCAATCTTCCTTAGTTATGCTTTCAATTCTTATTTTCAGATAAAATTCTAATTGAGTTTCTTATTATTTAGATCTACTGCTTTGAAAATCTTCATTTTTCATTATTTAAATGAAATTATTTTCTCTAGAATTTTCAAAATATTTTTCCAATTCAGCCTCAATATCTTCTTCTTCATTATCTTTAGATAAGAAATTTCTCCTTTTGGGTTTATATAATTTTATATAATTTAATCTAGAATAATATTTATCCATTTGGAACTATTTCTTATATGATCTTCTCTATCTTATATCATATTTTTCACCATCATCATCTTTACTTCTTTGAGGAAAATTTGCCATAGAATGATGAAAATGGTCCACATTTAAAACAATTCAAGGGATGTTTCCCTTTGTATTTACTTGTACCTCTTTTCACATTTTTCAAAAAGAAAGATAAAAAACCATCATGATTTTGACATGCCTCATTTTTAGAATCATAATTACCATATTCTTATTCAATAATAATTTTCTTAAAATTTTCTTTCTTAGAATCCTTGAAATACATTTCTCTATCAACATTAGTTTTTTACATTCATAACATTTTTCCTTATCATTTCATAAGTAATGAGAGTGTTATGAAAACCATCCAGAGATAATGTTTCTAGATATCTATCAATTAGTGAGGAAAATTTTACATCTAAATTTTCAAGAATGATCCTCATTAGTTTTTACTTTTATAACATTTTTCCTTATCATTTCTTAAGTAATGAGAGTGTTATGAAAACCATCCAGAGATAATGTTTCTAGATCTCTATCATTCAGTGAGGAAACTTTTACATAAAACATTTTAGGAATAATCCTCATGGTATTTCAAAAATAGTAGAATATTCAAAATTTTCCCAAATACATCTAATTATTCTAAAAATTTCACTCACCCTCATGAAAAAGTTTCCAATAGATTCATATTTAACCATATTGTGATCTTCATAATTTAGCCTTTATATTTTTAAATTTTCCTCCTTAATTTTTTTATTTATTTTATAAATGTTTTTATCTAATCCCAGATACCCTTGGAAGTGAAAACAACTTTTACGCTTAAAAACTAACTTTTAGAAAGTGATGGGAGTAAAGAATTATTGGACCTTCCAACATTCTTAGGATTTTTAAAGTTAATACATATAAGAGGAACTTATTAATCAATATAATGAAATCTATCTATTGTAGATTCAAGAACATCATTGCAAATAGACATGAGATATGGAAATATTATATCATTCCAAAAATGATAGTTTTTACTATTGAAGACTAGAATCCTATTACTATTCTCATAATGGAGATTCTCTATCACAACTTCTTTTTCAAAACATCAAAATGAGTAAATAAAGGTAACATTTGGCTCTGATACCCGTTGTGAATACCCAGTGGGATCAATGTATCATTAAGAGGGTAGGGTGAATCAATTATATATATTTCTATTATGTTTCCTTGTTTTTTTAAAAACCATTTCCTATGGTTAAAGAGTTATTACATTATGGAAAACAAAACCAAATGACCATCCAAAAGAACCCAATAATTTACAAGTTTCACTTTTTAACAAGAGTAGCGACATTCTTGTCATGGTATGGAAACAATATACTAACACAAAATCCAATATAAAAAAATCATTTTTTGTTGAATACGATGAGTGGGATATGTCATCAAACTTGTGTAGCAATATGTTCAATACAATAGTGTTTGTTCTCCTTCTAGCACCAATGATATAATACAACGTTTTTGCTACAATTTAAGAAACATATTACTATTACACCTTGATAAAATTTCAAAAATATGTTTTTTCAAAAACAATTCTTCACTTTCTTACCCATCAGTAAGAAATAACTTCTTCTATAGTTCATAATGTCACTCATTATGATTTCCCAGTCTAATTTTACTTGTATGATTTGTCAATATGATAAAATATTCTTCCATAATATAATTGAAAAAATATATGAACACAGTCTAAAAACCCTAGTCTGATTATTTGGTCTGATTCCAGAAACTCTAATTAAAATATTGTCTCTCATCCTTTCTTATTTTTCCAAGAAAACATTCATTAATAATACTCAATATATAAAATTATTCTCTCAAAAAATCTCTATTGCTCTAATTTCTCTCTTCAGTACATTGATTTTCATGTAAGTACAATGTACTTACACTATTTATAGGCAATCCAAATCAAATTTGGTGAGGATTTTGAAAAGTTTTTCTACTTAAACAAATTTCACAAAACATTAATTTTCCTTATGTTTTGGATACTTATTTTTCTTCTTCAACACTTCTCCATTATTCTCAGTTCTTCTATAAACTTCTCGAAACATTAGCTCACTTTGGACTTTATTAAATTATTTATTCTAATTTTGATTCTCCATTATAATTTATTCATTATGATAATGATAGGGGATTCTTCATTACATTTCTACACACAAAAATATCCACACCAATTGAAAAACCCTACATTCATCATATGAGAATAAGATGTATTCTCATTATGATCCTCAGATCCAAAGACTCATTTTTATGTATTCATAACAATGGGGATAGTAGATTATTTATTAAATTGAAACGCACCAAATGAAACATATTATAAAAATTATCCAATATTCTTCAACCAATTCTATGATCACCTTGATAGAACTTCTGCACACTCCAAGAAAATATCCTTTTTCTTCTTTTCCTAGACAGATGATATTGTGTCCAATGTAGTTATCGGTGTCAAATCTAGTCTGATAGTCTTAACCCACATGATACCAAAACTCTTAAAAAAGTTTTCATCTATAAAATATTCAACAATTTATATAAATGAAATGGCTGACTATATTATTGATTGATCTTTCAATTTCATCTTCGTATCGGTTTTCACTAACTTATCTTCTTCTCAGAATTTATTGGTTCCAATATTCTACCAATTTCTTTTATTTTTATTGATCTCAAAACATTCCCAACTAAAATATTCTTCCTCTGATAAAACTCTTCATCTGATATACAAGAGATACCAATAATATGAATCAGTGTAAAAATCCTTTATGATGGATTGGTGGCATACCGTGTCTGATGGACCGGTTCTAGTATCTATGACTTCATCAGCTTATTTTCTTTGCTGAATATGATGCTAATGATTTTTTATTTCTCAACATGTTAATATGAAGATTTATAAATTGTGTATTATCAGTATAACTAAATACTATCATCTTCACATGTTCATATTCTGATCAACCTTCTCAACCAAAAAACAATTCTATATCTAGTGTTCTCACATCGATGGATTGAGTCCAGAAAACTTTTACTTCACTTTATTCTTTCAAAAAATTATGCTTGTTTAATGTCTTCCTCATGAATTTGGATATGTTTTAAGATCATATTTATTATCACCATACTTATAATGGATATTATTTTAATTTCCTAGACTTTTCATTTGGCCAATAATACCTTTCCACCTAACCAGACCTCAATACGATTAATAGCACTCCCTATTTCTTTCATCAAGCTTACATAACCAGTTTATCATAAGACATGTGATTCCCTTGAATTAAAAATTACAAAATCATCACCATATTTATATCAGATTTGTGAAGAAACTTATTTTTTTCTTCATTATAGTCTTCATTTCATTATAGCTCCAAGCTGAGTCTGATGAGCATTTTCTTTCAGAAAACGTTTTCTGAATATGATATAATTTCATCAAAATTTTATGGTATGAAAAACTTGAATACAGTGGTTATTATGATCAATACAAAATACAAAGTGTTGTGATTTATTTTTTCCTTAAATTCTTTAACAAAAATAACACATTATAAACATATTCCATCTTCTAAAAACAACTTCTTACCATCTTAGACCAATACCATCCCCATTTAGATTTCGTTTTTAGCCAATATTCATAAATCACTAAACTTTGTAACCATAATATATGGATCACTTATCAATAATTCTAAGCCTATGTGAGCTAACTCATTATAGGAAATGATAATTATTGATAGAAAAAAAAAATGTTGTCCAAAATTATTGGCTATAAAAACAAATTCATCTTTCCTTCACATATTTATTTTTCTTTTACCACTTTCTTGTAACAAATGTTTCTTCCAACCACACAAAAAAATACTGAAAATAGTTCAAACATTTACAAAGTTGGATTCAAAACTTACCCATAACTCCACCTTTATATATTATTCCTTAAAAGTTTGATCATATAACAATGGAGATATTTATGAAACATTCCCCACATTAACAACACTATCAAAATAAAATATGAGAGAGGGTACATAAACATATACCTCAACCTTGTTGAGAAATATGTTGGATGCCCATGTTCAACCTTATTTAATGGAAAGGTTTCTTCTGTAATAGTTTTTTTAATATGTCTGCAACTTGTTATAATGTAAGATCATACTCTAGTTTCAATTCATTCTTCTCCACTTTATCTTTGATGAAATGATATTTGATATCAATATGTTTTTAATGAGAATGTTGTACTGGGTTTCTGGTATGTATAATTACACTTTTATTATCGCAACCCAAGAGAAAGGGTAACTTCCCTTGAACATGTAAATATTTTAACTATGTCTTCATCCACATAAGTTTTGTAGTGGCTCGAGTGGTAAAAACAAACATAGATTCATCCATCATAAGAGTTATTTAATTATATTTCTTTGCATGCCAACTAACATAACTTCGTCCTAAAAAGAAAACTCGGGCATATATGGATCTTCTATCATCAACATTTTCTACATAATCAGCATTTGAATAACCAATCAAGTCAATACATTCTATGCTATAATACATGATTCTAAAATTTGATGTTCCTTTTATATATCAGAGGATTCTTTTTCTAGATAAAAAATATGATTCTTTTGGAGCACTCTAAAATATTCCACATAAGGTGAAAGTATAAACAATGTTAGGTATTGAGGTAGTCTAATATAAACACTTCCCATCACCTTATGAAACTCTTTTTGGTCAACTTATTTTACTACTCCATATTTTTTTAAATTATTTCCCACTAAAATTGGTGTAGAAACTAGTTTCAAATTTTCCATTCTGAACTTATTAAGAATCTCCTTAGTATACTTTTCAAGGGAAATAAAAATATGTTTCTTTTTTGTAAAAATTTTAACCCAATAAAGTATTTCATTTCTCCTTGAATGGAAATCTCAAACTATAGTTTCATCACTTTAGCAATCCTTTCATGTGTTCTTTCATAATTTAAAGAAAAGATAATTTCATCAATATAATCAATTACGATGAGGGAAAACTCCTGACATTTTTTGATGTAATGATTTTTATCGACTCTTCCTTTATTAAAACTCATTTTCCTTAAGAAAGTATCAAATTTGGAATACCTACTCTAGGATATTTTTTAGACCATAGAATAATTTTTTTATCCTAAATACTTAAATTTCATATTTCCCAAGAACAAATCCACAATGTTGTTTGATATAAACTTCTTCATCAAGATCACTATTCAAAAATGCTAATACAATATCCATCTGAAAAAATGTGTATCATCATTTTGTAATAATAGAAAAAACGTTTCTGATTGATTCTAACCTTTCCACTAGAGAAAATATTTCATCAAAGTCAATACCTTTAATTTTTGAGTAATCGTTGCACACTAATTTTGCGTTGTATCTTATAAAATCACCATATTTATTCAGTTTGTTCCAGAAAAACCACTTTTTACCAATAACATTTTTACCATTTGGATTAGGAACAAGTTCATAGGTATCATTATTTTAAATGATATGAATCTCTTCAATCATAGCTTGAACCCATTCCAGATTCTTAAAATATTCATTCACGCCTTTCGGCTTAACTTTTGAATACAAAGAAGTATGTGAAATTGTTCTTCTTGTTTGATACCTTTGATGTTGATCCCCATTAATGTTATAATCCTATACTTGTTTCCTCAACCTAGGATGATATTTTTTAGATTCTTCCTCATCACTAGAAATATATGAGTATAATTCTTCATCTTTAGTAGGATACTATTGTCTTCATAATTATTAGTATCCATATTAGAATTTTTTTCATCATGTTTATCTTCCTTATCAGCATGAGTATGTTTATCTTCATAAGTTTTTTTATAAACATTAAAATCATAAAAGTTAAATAATATTCCAGAATATTTGTTAAAACATCAATATCCTCTTTTATTTGTATCATAGCCCAGAAAATTTTTATCTTCAGCTCTCTGCTCAAACTTTCCATGGTTTCCACCTTTCTTCTTTATGATGCATGGACTCCAAAAAACTCATAAGTGTTTCAAACATGGAGTTTTTCCATTAAAATTTTGAAAAGATTAATATCTGAAATTGGCCTATATAAATATAATTTGTGAATATTAAATACATTTCTCATGGATTTCCTCCAAAAGTAATGAGAAATATCAATCTCAACTAGCATAGTTAATCACATTTCAACTAGACTTCTATTTTTCCTTTCAAAAACACCAATTTATTTAGGAGTGTGTGGTGTACAAAACTTATGTAAAATTCCATTATTCTCAATATAACATTAAAATTCTTCATTTTTGTATTCAACACCACTACTAATTCTCAATTTCTTCACTTAATACTCACATTCCTTATCATCTTTCCTCTTGAATCTTTTAAGAATTTTCAAAGCATATGAATTATGTTTCATATACATAACACAAGTATTGAATGTAAAGTAACCAATTAAAGTAAAGAAGTACTTATATCCATGAGTTGATTATTTTACCATTTTCCCACGTATATTATAATGAATAAGTTATAGGGTTCATTTTGAACAAATGTCAACATTCTTATGAATAGAATTTGTTATATTTACATTCTGAAAAATCTTACATCACCAATCTCTTCTTCTATACATATCAAGAATTCCACAGACATTATCTCTATTTGAAAACATACTCATGTTTCCATGACGCATGTTTCCCATCCTTTTACTAAAAAAATTATTGTCTTCTACCATACTCAATTAACAAGAGTTTTGAGCCTCACCAACTTGGAATAAGTCTCCTTTTATATGTTTTCCACTTGTAATTATCTTCTATTTTCCTCACATTTCAGTAAAAACCCATATTTTCTACAAATAATATTGTTAAATTAATCAAAAATTTCCAAAACACGTTTCAAGTTATGTTTCATCCCATCAATGGAGAGAACATTCTTATATTTCAACATTTCTTCCCCAATAATGGCAGATCCAACACCTTCGATTCTAAGAGATTCATCATTACCAAATTTCTTTGTCCCTACTTTTTTAATGTATAAAATTCTACAGTAATTTTAAATATCTTTTCATATGACAAGAAAAATCACTATCCAATATCCATGTCTATTGTCATTTTGTCTCTTTGAGATCATTTTCTATAACAAGATCTTTTTGTTTTCGCTTATCATTTTTAACTTCGGGCTTTTTAGAATTATTAAAAAACATTTTTTGTGCATGTAACAAAACTAGAAATCCTTTTACAAGGTTTATAGGTTGTTCAAATATTTAACAAATAGTTTCTAATGTTTAAAATCTATTGTTAGTTATTAAAAAAATCATTTCCGGGTTTCTTCAAAACATATGCCTCATACATATTCCTTTAAGAGGATTGAATCCCCCTCAAACTTCTCCTTCTGTAATTTGTGGAATAATGGTATTTTTGTTGACTAAACCTACTAATATTTTTTGTATTCATAAATCCACTACAGTACTGGAAGTATCCATAGAAAGAATGTTTGCCTCGAAAACTTCTATACAAGCCAGAATTATGAGCAGTTTCTCTGCAATCTTCTTCTTAGAAAATTGTTAACCACCAACCATTCTATTATCAGTTATAATCTTCTTCTTCAGATTATTTTTCTTTTCATACTTATCAAACCCATAGTTAATAGAAACTTATCCAGACTTGTGATTTTTATAAAATTATTACTTATCGACTTTGTAGGTCTTGTCCACGTATATATCTTTAACTAATTTCTTCTTCTCAAAAACAACATCAACATTATTTTCAACCTTTGAAGGTACTTTTTAGTCCTTCTTAGGTTTATACTTTCCATATATTTCACCAAATCCATTGATAGAATTATTGAAACGTGCAAATCTCTATTATACTTTAGAAATATTTTGTTATACAAGTTCCAGTTCTTTTTCATTTGCCTTTAACTTTACTTCTAGATGTTTATTATGATTATTTTCTTTCTTAGTAAATTTCTTCAAATCGTCAATCTCTTTTAGCAAATGTAACTTCACTTCCGAAAAACCTTATTGATTTTTTGTTGAAGAGTCTTAAATATTCATCTTTCGGATTTCTTTTTCTAGTCTCCCAATATTCCTCAGGCACACTTTCAATTATTCTTTCAGATGAAATTCTAATTTAGTTTTTTCTTTTTCAGAATTTCTACTTCTGAACTCTTCATTGTTCACTAGTGAAATGAATGTATTTTCCCCATCATTTTCATAATATATATCAAATTTAGCCTCATAATATTCTTATTCTTCATCTTTAAATAAGAAACTTCTACTTTTGTATTTAGATAATTTTATATTCTTTCCTCTTGAATAATATTTATCCTTTTCACCATATTTCTTTCATGATATTATTTGTCTTATATCATCTTCTTCACTATCCTCCTTTTTTATTCTTCGGGGACAATTAGTAGTAAAATTCCCAACAACTCCACATTCAAAACATTTCACATGATGTTTCTTTTTTTATTATCCTATACTTATTTTCACATTTTTAGAAAAGAAGGATAAACATTAATCAAGATTTTTACATACCACATTTTCTGAATCAGAATCACCATCTACTTCATCTGGAAGAATCTTATTATATTTTTATTTATTTAAATCCTTTAAATATATTTCTATGTCAGCGTTAAATTTATCTTTCATAATTTTTTCCCATATCATTTCATTACTAATAAGAGTGATATGAAAATTATCTAGAGATAATGTTTCTAGATCTCTGTCTTCAAATGAGGGAACTTTAGCAACAAACTTATTAAGAAGGATCCTCAAGATCATTCCAACAATAGTAGAATCATCTAACTTTTAATCAAGACATATGATAGTGTTGAAAATGTAATTCACACTTGCAAATAAGTCTCTAATAGATTCATAATCAACCATCTTGCGATCTTTATTCATCGGCCTCTAGATTTGTAACTTTTCCTTCATTAATTTTTTATTCCCTTTGAAAATGTTTACAGCATATCCCATCTAACCTTGGAAATTGAAACATGATTTTCTCTTAAAAAATCACTTTCAAAATGTTATGAGAGTAAATAAATCTTAACCCTTCCATCATTCTTGGTATTCTTCTTGTTAATAGATGTAAGGGGAACTTTATCATTAATAGAAATAAATTTATTTGTTTCAGCTTCAAGAACATCAAACCCAATAGAAATGAGACAAGGAAACATTTTACCCTTCTATATATGATAGTTATTACCATAGAATACTAGAATCCCTTTACTGTTCACAAAATTTAGATTCTCCATCCCAACTTATTTTTCAACACATCGGCACATAGTAAATGAAGGAAACCCTCAACTATGATACCAATTGAGAATTCCCAATATGATCAATGTATCACTGATAGGAGGAGGGTTTGAATCAATGATATCATTTTCTTCTGAGTTTCCTTATATATAAAACAACATTTTCCTCCTATAAAATATTTTTACCTATCTAAAAATAAAACCGAAGACATGTCAGTAGGAACATAATAATTTATAAGGTTCATAACACAACAAGAGTAGTTATATCATCGGTATGGTATGAATACAAAATGATACCACAAAATCCTCTAGAAAATAAACCATTTATTTGGAATACAAAGGGTAGGACTATAAGGCCCCAGCCTTAAACATTACTTTATCATGAGTTATTACAAGAATAAACATTGAGTATCTTTTCAGTTTTAGAGTTTTAGAGAATTAGATCATAAATAATGCATTACATTCCACATTTAAACAAGGTGGATACATAAAAGATAGTATTCATTTTTCCCATCAAAGGATACATATTTAAAATAAAACATGGATTCTTTCTTGAAACTTTCTCGACACTATCATCACATCATGTACTTTTCCCTTGACCTATGAAAAACATTTCAAAAACATGGGATGAGTATAAAAAGCTCAGTAAGGGATATAAAAATACATAATGAAAACATTAGTCCATGTATACATAAGAATAAATGAAATCATAATATACTCATAAAAAATAAGCACATTAACATACCTCATTAAATCATAAGATTCATGAATAACTCATAGAAATCATAATACATAAAGGTAACTTGAGGCATTCATAACATTCTTACGTAGGTAGTAACCCTCATGGTTATATTTGGAATACCCATCACAGTATATTACCTAAATCTCTTCAGATAAACCTTAGAATTTAACCCCTTCTCTTTACCCAATGCATTAGAGATCTATATCGGGATCACCCACCCTTAGTTTATCATGGAACCACCCGTCTCCATAAACAATTCAAAATAACCATAACATAATTGTATCACATAAAACATGCATAAAGGAAACATAACATCTCCACATTTCAATCAAAAGATATTAATACAACAAATTTATATAATTAAAACATTATCAAAACCATTTTCAATACCAAAAAAAAAAGAAAAGTAAAACATGGTATTTATTTTTCATTTAAAAAAACTTATGGCTTGTAGAGGAAGCTGAAACACAAATAATGGTCACGACAGCGGAGAAGTCGTTGTCGCCGCATACGTAAGAAAAAAACTTTCTCTTTTGTCGTTTAGTAAAATACTTCATATAAAAAGATTCCTTTTGAATAAAAGTAAATGTCAAAGGTGTTCATACACCGTATAAAATAATGTTGTGTATAAAACAAAATATGCCTCAATGAAAGGAGATTGAGATGAAGTCCCTTACCTCGTGTCTGATATGACTCGATCTTTCTTTAATCTCCTGAATAATAAACTAGAGTTAATTACTACTTGATTAAGAACCTTTTTCAAGTTCATTATTCCTTTTATATCACTTATTACCATGTTGTTATCATTATGTAATTATTTAAGTTAATAACGGTCATTTTATTGATCTTTGGTACTTGAGTCAAAAATAAACGTCTTATAATTACAAGTTGTTCATGTGGTAAAATATCCATTATATCCAGAAATATTCAAGATTTAGATATCATATATATCATATATATCCATTATATACATGCATTTATAATATTACATAATATTTAGAGGTAATAAATGAAATGCACCGTTCATGGTGATGATAAGCCGTACGTACGCATGAACGCTACTTTCATTTCTATTTTGTATTTAATGGAATGATATCATAATGATATAAAGATATATAATAATTCCAGTATAATATCATATATAATATCATTAACTCCATCTCTTATACATCCCACATATGGCATTAACAAATCAAATCACTTTGAGGTGGCGGTAGTCTGCACTTCCTAAAATGAATTTATCGTGTTTACCCATAATGGAAACCATAAAGGTATGCCCTAAATGAAAAATACAGAATCATAAAGAAAACATAAACATAATATATATCATTTTTAAATAGAGTGACATCTTAATGTCCACCATTAAACATGTTAAAAGAAGATTAAACAATCATCGTTTCGTGAGGTAGAAATTTTCCATTCACAGAAACAGTATGTTCTTTAACCATTAGACGAGAGTGTGTGTAAGTGTAGCTCAAATACATCTCATAAAAACATCATAGTATATTGAAGATACTGTTTTTGTTACAAAAGTAAGGAATTAAAAGAGTTTAGGGGGTTGGAGAAGCAAAATAAAACAAAAGAACATTAGAGAAGACTTTACCTTTAAATCGGGTAACTCCACTTGGTTTGAACAAAAAGGGTTTCTTGAAGAGCTTTCTACCTAAGTTAAGGATTCTATTTTAAATATAGGTATGTGGAGAGATAAAATGAGCAGAGTTTGGCTGAGCCAATGGCTTGAGAGGTGTGGTTAAGGTGGTAGAGGTGGGGGCCTTTTATAAGGGGGAGGAGGGGCACTCTTGGAAAGTCATGAAATGTTACTTTATTTTAAAATGAGTTTCGGATTTTAAAGGTCCCAAAATGATATATTTTGAGGATAAGGTGATAAGGGTTCGAAACACATCCATCCAATAGGTTTTTGACAAGTTTATGTCTTAGATTTTACATTATCTTTTCATTTTATTTAAATCGGTCATTAATGAGGTAACCGCTCCATCATCATGGTGTCATAAATAAATTAATTTATTTAATGTATAAAAATTATAAAAAATACTATGATGTAGGAAATATCTTTAGCTTTCCAATAACTATTTATAGTCTAAGATATCATTTACACAGACAAAACTAAAATTTTTTTACTTAGGTGTTACATACTTTTGTGATATTCTCCTTTCTTTAAAAATAAAAAGATAAAGTGTCACTATCACCCAAAAATGATTTCATGGGGTCCCTAATTAGGCACAAGGAATAACATGGTCAGACATAACACAACCAGTAGCATTATGACACATTTTGGGGTCATTTTTTATTATTATGATATTATTTTATTACCCTTAACTACCTGATTACTAATTAATCCTGATAATTAAAGATAATCACCGCTGTTACTATTCATAATGTCCAAAAACAAAAGAGTCCTAATTACATAATTTGGACCTTATGATTCAAAATATGGAATTCATTTTACCAAATTCCAAACACACAAATTGAAGTAATTAATTTCAAAATAATTCCCATTGTCAAAACAAATAGCGAGTTTTTTTTAAACAATATCTATGAAATGTTTGGCACTTGGTTATGCCCAATTCCAAAGTGAAATCAATTAAAATGACCAAAATTGGACTAAATGGTAAAAATATATTCTAATTAAACATTAAAACCAATTAAAAAGATAATATAACCATATAATTAAATTAGAGGAAAAACAGTTTTGAAGTAAACTGTTGTATTTTCCATTATTCATTAAAAAAATGAACACTGTCAGAAAAATACCAAAAAATTATCCAAAGTAAATTTCAATGTCACAATTCTACAAAATAAGTTTATTTTGACAAATAGATCTTATCAAATTTTCAATATTTAGATTTAAAAATTTTTTCCATCAAAAGGCAGTAAAACAATCTTTTAAAAAAAATTAGCATATTCCATGCTTAAGATTGGATTTATTCTAATTTTAAGCATCTAAAATGGTATCTATTTCATAAATAGACATTGATATGAAAATCTATAATTCTTTACTTACTTTGGATGTTATATCCTTTCCCCCTTTAGAAAATTGCATCCTCGCAATTTATTTACTTATTGAATAAGTGGGGGTATTTACCCCTCATTGCATTTTCAGATTTCCATGTTGCCTCTTCAATCATGTGGTTTTTCCACAAAACCTTTACATGATGAATCACATTATTCTAAAAAAACTTTCTCTATATGGTCAAGAATCTGGACCAGTTATTCCTCATAAGATAGATTCTCTTCTAGCTGAACTACCTCTGGACTCAAAACATGTGATGGATCTGGCATGTACTTCCTTAATATTGAAACATGAAAAACATTGCGTACCTGGGATAAACTCGAAGGTAAAGCCACTCGGTATGCAACTGATCCAACTCTCTCCAGAATTTCATATGGTCCAATGAACCTTGGACCCAGCTTTCCTTTCTTACCAAATCACATCACACATTTCCATGGAGATACTTTGAGAAAAACATGATCACCTGCCTCAAAAGAAAGATCCTTCCTCCAGTTATCTGTATAATTTTTCTACCGACTCCGAGCTGTTCTCATGTGCTTCTGAATCAGCTGAACTTTTTCTGCCAAATCTTCTACCAATTCTGTTCCCATCAAATTCCTTTCACCCACTTCATCCCAAAAAGTTGTAGTTCAACACTGCTTCCCATATAATTCCTCAAATGGTGCCATCTGTAAACTGGAATAAAACTGTTATTATAAGAAAACTCAACCAAAGAATGATGTTGGTCCCAACTTCCCTGATAATCCATCGAACAAGCACGTAGCATATCCTACAATGTCTGAATTGTTCGTTCTGACTACCCATCTGATTGAGGATGAAAAGTTGTACTTAAATTTAATTCAGTACCCAACGACTTCTGATGGCCTTTCCAAAAGTTAAAAGTAAACCTGGGATCACGATCAGATACAATGGAGAGGGGAACTCCATGTAACCTGACTATCTCTTTAAGATACAAATGAGAAAGTTGATCTAGGTAAAAAGTATCTCGTATAGAAAGGAAATGAGAATATTTAGTCAAGCGATCAACAATAACCCAGATTGCATTATTACCTTGAGGTGTCTTTGGTAACCCAACAATAAAGTCCATGGATATATTCTCCCATTTCCACTCTGGCACTGGTAAAGGCTGAAGCATCCCTTTCGGTAACTGCCACTCTGCTTTAACCTATTGACAAGTCAAACATTTCACAGTAAAATTAGCAATGTCTCTTTTCATTCCGTCCCACCAGTAATACTCCCGAAGATCTCTATGCATCTTAGTACTACCTAGATGAACTGAAAACGAATAACTATGAGCTTCATATAACAACTCTCTCTTCAACTGTGAATCACAAGGCACACACAATCTCTTCCCAAATCGCAAAACACAATCATTATCAATGTTGAATTCAGGCAACTTACCCTTCTGAACCAGCTCTACCTTTTTCTGCAACTCATTGTCTTGCTTCTGTTCTTGCTTAATTCTGTCTGATAGAGATGATTTCACTGATACCTAAAACAAAACAGAAGAAAATCCTGCACCAACAACTTCAATGCCAAAGTTCATCAAATCCTTAACCAAATATCATGTTCCAAATGTAATATGGTTAATGAATCATTACTTTTTTGACTCAAAGCATCTGCCACTTTTTTTGCTTTTCCTGGATGGTAATGAAATGTTCAATAATAATCCTTGATTAATTCTAGCCATCTCCTCTGTCTCATGCTCAATTCTTTCTAAGCGAATATATACTTTAAACTTTTTTGATCGGTATATATTTCACACTTTACTCCATACAAATGATGCCTCCAAAATTTTAAAGCAAAAACAACAGCAGCTAATTCCAAATCATGTGTAGGGTAATTTACCTCATGGGTTTTCAACTGATGTGAAGCATAAGAAATTACCTAATCATTCGGCATTAAGATGCCACCAAGTCTTTTTAATGAACCATCACTATAGATAACAAACTCCCCATTCCTGTAAGGTAGTGCCAAAACTAGAGCATTCACCAATCTTCTTTTCAATTCCTGAAAACAATCATTACATACTTTTGTCTAGATAAACATAAAACCCTTCCGAGTTAAAATAGTCATTAGACTAGATAACCATGAAAACATTTTAACAATCCTTCGGTAATAGCCTTCCAAACCAAGAAAACTACAAATCATGGTTAAATTTGTGGGTCCTGGCCATTCTTCAAGAACTTTTGTTTTTTCAAGATTAATAGTTATTCCATATTTAGAAATAATGTGGCCAAGGAAAGAAATTTGTTGCAACCAAAACTCACAATTTCTGAATTTCCCATACAATTTCTTTTCTTTTAAGGTTTGAAAAATAACCCTTAAATGACTTTCATGCTCCTCTTTACTTTTAGAAAACACCAAAATATCATCAATGAAAACAACCACAAACTTATCCAAGAACTCATGGAAAATTCTATTCATAAGATCCATGAATACAGCAGGTGCATTTGTTAACCCAAAAGGCATTACTACAAATTCATAATGGTCATATCTTGTATGAAACGCGGTATTCGGAATATCTTCTTGCTTTACCTTCAACTGATGATACCCCGATCTCAGGTCATTCTTTGAAAAATACTAAGCTCCCTAGAGCTGATAAAACAAATCATCTATATGAGGCAAAGGATATTTGTTCTTAACAGTGATGTTATTCAAGGCTCTATAATCAATGTAAAGTCTCATTGAACCATCTTTCTTTTAAACAAATAAGATAGGAGCACCCCATGGTGATGTGCTAGGTTAAATGAAACCTTTCCCTAATAAATCTTGCAATTGATCCTTCAACTCTAAAAGTGTAATTTGATCCATTAGATAATGGGGTTTTGAAATTGGATTAGCATCAGGAACTAAGTAAACAGTAAATTCGACTTCCCAATCTGGTATTATTCCAGGCAACTCATTAGAAAAAACAACAGGATACTCATTTACCACTACCACATCATTAATCTGAATGGTTCCTTTGTATTCTACAATATGTACAGGGTAACATTAATTTCCATATTTTACATGTTTCTCAGCCTCTTGATATGCTATCAATAGTAAGGGTTCATTCTTGTACACAAACTGAAATTCTTTCTGAAAAGAAAATTATTTAGCTCTACAGTCAATCTTAGCATGGTAAGCAGAGATCCAATCCATACCCAGGATAACATCAAACTCTACTAGAGGTAAAACAATAAGGTTTTCAAGTAGGTTCTTTCCACGGATAAGGATAGGAACATTCTTATAAATTTTGTTTTCCTCAACATTTCCCCTAGGTGTTTTTACTAAAAGTTCGGGATCATTTCTTGAGATGGTATTCCCAATTTAATATAAAATTTTTTAGAGATGAAAGAATGTGTAGACCCTGAATCAAACAACACACTAGAATAATCTGAAAAAACAAATAATTGACCTGATACCACTTCATTTGATGGCCCAACATCTACTGAAGTAGTTGCAAAGGATTTCACCACCCCTTTCTGCTTGTAGTCTGACTGCTTCCCATCATTCGAGCTATTTGTTGAACACTCATTTGCATAATGACCCATCTCATTTCACTTGAAACATTTAACTAACTGTAAATCAAATTTTCTCTTACCATCACCCTGATCTTTTCCAGTGAAATCACGAGCCTTATTTCCCATATTACCACATCAGTAGCACTTTCTAGAATTAAGAAGACATTTCCCAGCATGCTTTTTACCACATTTATCACAAACTGAAAATTTAGTTTTCCTACCATCAGAACTTTTTGAATAATTCTTCCCTTTCTCCTACCACCTAGGTCTCTTCTTTTTTTGGTTTTCATAGACCATTTAATCATCATCAAACTGCATTTCCACCTTCTCAGCACATCGAATAAGATTTTCATAAATTTTGAACTCATGAGAAGCCAATCCCTTCTATATTTTGGATTTAATCCTGAGTAAAAATGATTGATTTTACTATCTCGAGGTCTCGGATAAAATTTGGAGAATACCTTGCCAATCGAGTGAACCTTTCTTCATAAGAATCCACTGAGTCATCCTCTTGCCTCAATTTTGAGAATTGTTTTCTCATCCTAAGTCGAACAACCTTAGGAAAATATTTCTCGAGAAACATACCTTTAAATTTATCTCAATCAAGATCACCAATCTAATCAGTGTCCCTGATATTTTTAACCATCGACCACCACTGATATGCTTCACCCTCCAAACAGTAAACAGCGAGACTTGCCTTTTGATTGTCTGAACACCCCCATGATATTGAAAATATTCTCCAGTACGTTAATCTACCCTTCAGCTAACACAGGATCAGATGATCCTCTGAATTATGGGGGATGTTGCCTCATGAAATGTTTCACCACTGGAATGTTCCTTTGTGGTTGATCTGGATGATCTCGTGCATGGATACCACCACTATTTATCACTTGAGTCAACTGCATCATTGCTGCAACAAACTGTTTAGTTCCAATTCTGACTATCTCGGGATGCTGATTTGGAAGGTCATTTCCTTCGGTATACCTTCTTAGCACTGCTTCCATATTTCCTCTGTGGAAAACCATTCTAAACAAACATGTCTTAGATGAAGCAACATGGTAATCTTCAAATGCTATATCATTTTCAATTTGACCATAAAAAAATATTTTTGGATAATCATTTGATAGAATTCCAACTCCTAAAGTTATCTAAACCTCACTTTGATACCAACTATAATGCCCTAGCCTTAAACATTACTTAATCTTGAGTTATTACAAGAATACACATTGAGATTCTTTTCAGGTTTATAGTTTTAGAGAATTATATCATATATCATGAATTGCATTCCACATTTATACAAGGTGGTTATATAAAAGACAATATTCATTTTTCCCATCAAAGGAGACATATTTAAAATAAAACAAGGATTCTTTCTTGACACTTCCTCGACACTATCATCACACCATGTACTTTTCCCTTGACCTATGAAAAACATTTCAAAAACTTTGGATGATCATAAAAATCTCAGTAAAAGGATATAAAAATACGAAATAGAAACATTAGTCCATGTATACATAAGAATCAATGAAATCATACTTTACTCATAAAACATAAGCACATTAACATAACTCATGAAATCATAAGATTCATGAATAACTCATAGAAATCATAAGACATAAAGTTAACTTGAGGCATTCATAACATTCTTACGTAGGGAGTAACCCTTATGGTTACGTTTGGAATACCCATCACAGTATATTACCTAAATATATTTGGATAAACCTTAGAGTTTAACCCCTTTGCGTTACCCAATGCATTGGAGATCTATATCAGGCTCACCCACCCTTAGTCTATCACAGAACCACCCATCTTCATAAACAATTCCCAAGAACCATAACATAATCGTATCACATAAAACATGCATAAAGGAAACATAACATCTCCACATTTCAATCACAAGATATCAATACAACACATTAATATAATCAAAACATTATCAAAACCATTTTCAATACCAAAATAAAAGAAAATTAAAACATGGTATTTATTTTTCATTTAAGAAAAGTTAAGGCTTGTAGAGGAAACTGAAACTCAAATAATTGTCACGGTAGCAGAGAAGTCATTGTCACCGTATACATAAGACAAAAACATTCCCTTTTTTCTTTTAGTAAAAAACTTCATATAAAAATATTCCTTTTGAATAAAAGTAAAATTCCAATGTTTTTATACATCGTATAAAAGAAAGTTTTTTATAAAACAAAATATGCCTTAATGAAAGGAGATTGAGATGAAGTCCCTTACCTCGTGTCCGATTTTGTTTGATAATTATTTAATCTCCTGAATAATAAACTAGAGTTAATTTATACTTGATTAAGAACCTTTTTCAATTTCATTATTCCTTTTATATCACTTATTACCATGTTATGATCATTATGTAATTATTTAAGTTAATAACGGTCGTTTTGTCGATCTTTGGTACTTGAGTCAAAAATAAACTTATTATAATTACAAGTTGTTCATGTGGTAAAATATCCATTATATCCAGAATTATATTGATGATGTAGATAACATATATATCATATATATCCAGTATATACATGCATTTATAATATTACATAACATTTAGAGGTAAGAAATTAAATGCATCGTTCATGGAGACGGTAAACCGTACGTACGCATGAATGCTACTTTCATTTATATTTCGTATTTAATGTAATTAAATCATAATGATATAAAGGTATATTATAATTCCAGTATAATATCATATATAATATCATATATAATATCATTAACTCCATCCCTTATATGTCCCACATATGGCATTAACGAATCAAATCACTTTGAGGGGGCGGTAGTCCGCACTTCCAAAAATGAATTTATTGTGTTTACCCATAATGGAAACCATAAAGGTACTCCATAATTGAAAAATAAAGAATCATAAGGAAAACATAAACATAATATATATCATATATATATATAGTGACATATTAATGGCCACTATGAAAGGTGTTAAAAGAAGATTGAACAATCATCATTTCGTGAGGCATAAATTCGCCATTCACAGAAATAGTATGTTATGTAACCATTTGACGGGAGTGTGTGTAAGTGTAGCTCGAATACTTCTCATAACAATATCCTAGTATATTGAATATATTATTGTTGTTACAAAATAATGTAATAAAAAGAGTTTATGGGGTTAGAGAAGCAAAATAAAACAAAAGAACATTAGAGAAGACTTTACCTTTAAATCGGGTAACTCCCCTTGGTTTGAACATAAAGGGTTTCTTGAAGAGCTTTCGGCCTAAGGTAAGGATTATATGATGAATAGAGGGATGTGGAGAGATAAAATAAGCAATGTTTGGCTGAGACAATGACTTGAGGTGTGTAGTTAAGGTGGTATAGGTGGGGGACTTTTATAAGAGGGAGGAGGGGAACTCTTGGAAAGTCATGAAATGTTACTTTATTTTAAAATGAGTTTCAGATTTTAAGGGCCCCACAATGATATATTTCGAGGATAAGGTGATAAGGTTTCGAAATTCACCCATCCAATATGTTTTTGAAAAATTTAATTATTCTATTTTACATTATCTTTTCATTTTATTTAAATCGTTCATTGATGAGGTAATCACTACATCAACACAGTGTCAAAAATAAATTAATTTATTTAATGTCTAAAAATTATAAAAAAAACTATGATATTGGAAATATTTTTATCTTTCCAATTACTATTAATAGTCTAAGAGATCGTTTACACAGACAAAAAAAATATTTTACTTAGGTGTTACATACTTTTGTGATATTGTCCTTTCTTTAAAAATAACATGATAAAGTGTCACTATCACCGAAAAGTGATTCCATGGGGTTCCTAAGTTGGCACAAGGAATAACATGGTCTTCCATGACACAACCAATAGAATTAGGACACATTTTGGGTTCATTTTTTATTATTATGATATTATTTTATTACCCTTAACTACCCGATTACTAATTAATCACGATAATTAAAGATAATTATCGTCGTTACTATTCATAATGTCCAAAAAAAGAGTCTTAATTACATAATTTTGACCTTATGATTACAAATATGGAATCCATTTTACTAAATTCTAAACACAGAAATTGTAGTAATTAATTTAAAAATAATTCCCATTGTCAAAACAAATAGCGGGTTTTTTCGAAACAATATCTATGAAAAGTTTGGCACTTGTTTATGCCCAATTCCAAAGTGAAATCAATTAAAATGACCAACATTGGATTAAATGGTAAAAATGTTTTCTAATTATAGATTAAAACCAATTAAAAAGGTAATCTAACCATATAATTAAATTAGATGAAAATGCAGTTTTGAAGTAAACTACAGTATTTTCCACTATTCATTAAAAATGAACATTGTCAGAAAAATACCAAAAATATATCCAAAGTAAATTTCAATGTCCCAATTCTAAAGAATAAGTTTATTTTGACAAAAAGATCTTATAAAATTGTCAATAGTTATATTTAAAAATGGTTTTCCGTCAAAAGGCATAAAAATAATCTTTTAAAAAATTAGCGTATTCTATGCTTAAGATTGGGTTTATTCTCATTTTAAGCCTCTAAAACGCTATCTAATTCATAAATATACATAGATATGAAAATCCATAATTCTTTAATTACATGGGATGTTACAAGGATATTCCTTTACACTTGTGTAATACTATATTCAATACAATATTGTGTGTGGTCCGTCAAGGACAAATTATGTGATAAAAAGTATTTATAACAAGTTAGGATGCATGTTACTATGATTATTTGATCAAATTTCACATATATGTTCTTCAAAAAAATTTCTAACATTCTTACCTAGCAGTAGGTAAGAACTTATTCTAGACTTCATAATGACACATGCTAATTTCCTAGTCTAATCTGCCCTGTCCAATTCCTCTATACAATAAAATTATCTTCTAGAATACGACTAAAACAAATCCAAACATCTTCTTACTCAGTCTAAAAACCCTAGTCTGATTACTCATTCTGATTCTATAAACTCTGATTATGATCTTATCTCTTCTTCTTTCTTCTTCTACTAAAAAAATCTTCCTCATGATTACTCAATCTAAAAACTTCTTCTCTCTACAATTTTTTAGTGCTACACGTTCTCTCTTCATTATTTCAATTGTCAGGGAAGTATTTATACTTCCACTATTTATAGGTGAGCTAAATCTGTTCTGGGTTGGAGTCTAAAAAGTTTTCCCACTCAACCAAATTTCATGAAACTTTAATTTTCCTTGAATTTTATATATATCTTTGACTCTATCAATTCTTCTCCACTATTTTCAAATCTTCTTGAATATTATCAAAACTTTATATCACTTCATAATTTCTTAAAATATTAAGTCTGATTCTGATTCCCCATTCTAATTTCTTCATTATGATGAAGATATTGGATTCATTATTACATTTATCTACACCAAAAAGTCCACACCAATTGAAAAACACAACATTGATTATATGAGACTAATACGTCTTCCCATTATGATCCCTAGAACTAACTTCTCATTTCAATGTCTTAATTATGAGGGGGACAGAAGATTCGTCATTATGTTTCTTTTCAACAAATGAAACTTATGAGAACCATTATTTAAACTTAGTCAACCTCATCTATGTTCCCCTTGATAGCCCATTTCACGCTCTATGAAAATCTAATTTCTTCTTTTCCCAGACCGGTGATCTTGTGTCTGATGTAGTCATTGGTGCCAGCTCAAGTAAGATATTCAATACCCACTTCTTACCAATAATCTTAAAAAAAGTTTCCATCTGTATAAAAATCAATAATTTATCTTAATTAATTGGATGACTATATTTTATATTGAGCTCTAAATTTATTATTCTTATCAGTTATCACAAACATATCTTATTCCTAGAATTTATTTGTTCCAATAACATCCCAATTTCTTTTATTATTATTAATCACTAAATATTCACCAAAAAATTTTCCATCTGACAAAACTATTTATAAAACATACAAGAGATGATAATAATATAAATCGGTGTCAGAATCCATTTTGATGGATCAGTGGCAAAGTGCAACAGATGGACCGGTTCTAGTAGCTTAAACTTCTGCAGCTTATTTCCTTCAATGATCACAATACCAATGAGATTTCAATACAAAACATCTTACTTTGAATATTTTTATCTTTTTTATTATTGTTCTAACTAAAAAATAGCATCATCACATGTTCACATTCTAATAAACCTACTCAACCAACAAAACATTCTGAGTCTGGTTTTCCCACACCGATGAACTAAGTTTGGGAAACATCAGCTTCACTGACAGTCTTCTATCACAAAATTCTACTTGTATCATAACTTCCTCATGAATTTGAATACATTTCAAGATTAGAATCAGTATTGTGAGACTTTCAATGAAGAGTATTATAATTTCCCATACTTCCCATTCCTCCAGCAATACCATTCTTTCCAACCAGACCTCAATATGATTGGCAGCACTCCCCCTTTATTTCATCAAGCATGCATCACTTGTTTCTTAGAATACTTGTGATTTTTTTGAATTAAAAAATATCATAGCATAATCATATTAATATTGGATTCATGAAGAATCTAATTATTTTTCCCATTAAAATCATCCTTTCATTTTGGACCCATGGTGAGTCCAATGAAACTATTATTCCAAAAAATATTCTTCTAAATATGATAGACTTTATTCAAGATTTTTGAGTCTTAAAATCCTAAAAATGATGGTCAGTCTGATCACCAACACATACAAAGTGAGGTGATTTATTTTCCTCCTTAACTTATTTTACTACAAAACACAACACAAACATATTCTATCTTCCAAAACCAACTTCTTGCTAACTTGTTCCCAATAATCTCCCCCTTTAGATTTTTTTCAACCAAGCTTTATAGATTATTAAACTTTGAAACCTCAAGCCATGGATCACTTATGAACACATCTTTGCCTATGTGAGAAAAATAATTGTAGGAAATGAGAATTATTGATAGAAAAACCTTGTTGTCCAAAATTAGTGACCATGAAAACCTCTTCACCATTTAATCACATCATTATTTTTCTTATTCTACTTTCCTATAAAAACACTGTCCTATAACCACTCTAAAAAATAGTTAGAATATTTTACACATTTAAAATTCTAGATTCATATATTACCCAAAAATCACCCTTTTTATAGGCTTCTTTAAAAGGTTTAGCATATAATAATGGATAGCTTTATGAAACATTATACCCTTTGACAACACTATCTATAAAAAATGAGATATGGGACAAAAACACATACCTCAACCTTCATGAGAAATAGGTTTCTCACCCATGATTAACCTAAATTTATGAAAAGGTTCCTTTGATAATGGTTTTTTTAATGTTAGTAACTTGTTTTTATATAGGAATATACTCTAGTTTCAATTAATTCTTCTCCAATTCGTCTTTGATAAAATTATATTTGACATCAATATGTTTTGAACATGAATTTAGTGCTGGGTTTCTAATAAGTTTGATCAAACTCTGATTATCACAACCCAAGAGAAAGGATAAGTTCACGTAATCAAGAAAATCATCAACTATGTCTTCATCCACATTTTTTGGGTAGAGGCTTGAGTGGTAACAACATACTCATCTTTTTCTATGTTAAGAGTTACTGAATTCTATTTCTTTTTATACTAAATAATAAAACTTTTTCCCTAAAATAAAACTCCACCGTATGTGGATCATCTATCATCAATATTTCATGTCTAATCAGCATCTAAATACCCAAAAAAATCAATAATTTCTGAGTTATGATACCTGATTCTAAAATTTCATGTGCCTATGTTATATATGAGAATTATTTTTATAACCAAAAAATGTGATTATTTATAAGGAATCTGAAATCTTACACATAAGGTGGCATCATAAAAAATGCCAGGTATTGAGGCAGTCAAATATAACAAACTTCCTATCATTATTAAAAACTCTTTCTAATAAACTCCATTTCCTTCTCTATTTTTTCTTACTTGGTTCCCATGGAAATTGATGTGGAAACTATTTTTTAATTTTCCATGTTAAACCTCTTAAGAAGTTCCTTAGCATACATTTCTTGGGAAAGAAATTTTTTTCTACTTTTGTAAAATTTGTAACATAAGAAAGTATTTCATTTTTCCTATAATGGAGATCTCAAACAACTTTTTCATCTCATCATAAAATCATTCAAAAGTTCATTTTATCATTCCCAGCAAAGATAATATCTTAATCATAAACAATTAAGATGAGGGAAAATCATGACTTTATTTGATGTAAATATTAATATCAAATCTTATGTTATTAAAAATCATCTACCTTAAGAAAGTATCCAATTTGTAATATCATGCCCTTAGAGATTATTTCCTCCCATTGAAGGATTTTTTAAACCTGTACACCTAACATTCATCTTTTCCAACAACTAATCCACAAGGTTATTTGAAATGAACTTCTTTATCAATACCACCATCCAAAAAATATAATTTCAAATCCATATGAAAAACTTTTTAACTTTATTGTGTAGAAATAGAAAGATATATTCTGAATTTTTGTAACCATGAAAAAATATTGAAGGTTTCATCAAATTAAATGCGTTCAATTTTTTAGTAACCTTTTCACACTAATCTTTCTTTATTTATTATCACTTAACCATCTCTATTATTCTTGTTCTAAAAAATAACTTTATACCAAAACATTTTTTTTGTTTGGTTTAGGTATGGATTCTCATGTATTATTCTTTTCAATCTTATCAATCTCTTATTTAATAGTTTTAACCCATTCTATATTTTCAAAATCTTCATTCACATCTTTCATCTTAAATTTTGAATACAAAGAAGTATGTGAAATTGTTCTTTTTCTTTTAACCCTTTGATGTGGATAACCAATATTGTTCTGAGCTTTTAATTTCTTCCTCATCCTAGGATAAGATTTTTGAGATTATTTCTCATCACTAGGAATGGATGATTCTGTTTCTTCTTCTTGAGTTGGATTATAATTATCTTTATTATAGTCATTATTCTTATTAGAAAATTTTCAATATTATCTATCTTCCTTATAAGTATGATTCTATTTATCATCCTCACATTTTTAAAAACATTAAAATCAATAGATTTAACTAATCTTCCTGCCTCTTTTTGAAAACATCTATATCATCTTCCATCTTAATCATAGCCAAGAAAAATTAAACCTTCACATCTATTCTCAAACATTACAAGGTTTTCACCTTTATTATTTATAAATCCGAGACTCCTAATAACTCTTAAGAGTTTTAAACATGGTTTTTTTCTATAAAAAATTTTATATGAATTAATATATAAGAATGGCATGTAGAAAAATAAGTTTGGAATATAAAATGTAGTTCTCATGGCTTACCTCAAAAATATAATTATAGAGACCATGTTTAAGTTGCATAGTTTTTTCCATTTCAAGCAGACTTCTATTATTCCTTTCACTAAAACCATTTTTTTGGGTAGTTTTTGGTGTATTGGACTTCTACCAAATTTCATGCTTCACAAGATAACATTAAAATTAATTATTATTTTTTTCATAAACATTTTCAGTTCTCAACTTCTTCCCTGAATACTCACCTATATTCTTACCTTTCCTCCTAAAACTTTTAAACATTTTCAGAACATCTAACTTATGTTCCATATACATAACACAAGTAATGTGAGTAAATTCATCAATGAAAGTAATGACTTATTTTTATCCATTAGTTTATTTTATTCTATTTATCCTGTAGTAATCCAAATAAATAAGTTCTAGGTGTTTTTTTGAGCTAATGTCAACTTTCTAATCCACATAAATTGTTATAGTTCCCTTCTGAAAAATCATGAAACATTAATATCTTCTTCTAAACAAATCAAGAATTCCACGAATACTTTTTCTCTTTCAAAACATCCTCATGTTTCTCTAACACATGTTTCCCAGCCTTTTTTGTCACAACTGATTCTCATCTACCATAATAAATTAGCAATAGTTTTTAGCCTCACTAACTTGGAATAAGTTTACTTTTTTACATTGTACTCTTGTAACTATCTTTCCATTTTCATCACATTTCACAAATAATCCATTTTTTAAATAAATTTTTTACCGTCATCAAAAATTAGTGAAACACTTAGAATTTTCTATTTCAACCAATTAACAAACAAATATTTCTTAGATTTCAACTTTTCTTCCCTAATGATGGCTGATCTAACACCTTTAATTTTGATAGATTCGTCATTTTAAATTTCCATTGTCCATTTTTGAAGTCTATAGAATTATTAAATTATTTTAAACATGCTATCATATGATATGATAATCCATTATACAGAATCAAAGTTCATTCTCCTTTTGTTACTCTACGAGTAGTTTCTACAACAAGGGCTTTTTCTTTCCTTTTATCTTTCCTAACTTCCAGCTTCTGATAATTGTTAACAAACATATTTTGTGGTGAAAAAATAACAAGACATCCTTTTTCAAGTTTTCTATGTTGTTTACATCTTTCAATAATAGTTTCAAAATGTTGGAGTCTATTTTTAGTTTTCACAATAGCTTTCTCACGTTTCTTCAAAACATCCTTCCTAGACTTCTTCCATTGATAGGATTAAATCCCTATAAAATATTCAATCTATAATTTTTTGAATAGTGGTATTGTTTTTTAGTAAACCAACACAAATTTTAATATGTTCTCTAATCCTTCAAAATACTAGTAGTATACATAGAGATATTATTTCCCTCAAAAACTTACATACTGATCGGAGTTGTGAGCATGTTTCTCAGAAATATTATGCTTATAAATTTTTTGACCACCAACATTTATATTATCAACCATAATCTTATTCATCATCTTAGTTTTTTATCATCCTTATCTAAACTGGAAGTAATTGAAACATTTCCAGACTCAGGATTTTTAGAAACTTCTAACTTCTGTACTATTTTGGGGTTGGCCACATACATAACTTTCCTGGATTTTTCCTTTTTTAAAAAACATCAACTTTATTTTCAATATTTGAAATTAATTTTTTATATTTATTAGATATATCCTTTCCATTTCATTCAAAAAAATTAGATAATTAATTATTTAAACTTGTAACTCATTGTTAGGATTTATAATGTTTTTTTGGACAACTTCCTACTCTTCTTCTTTCACTTTCAACTTTACTTCCAGATGTTCATTGTGATTATTTTATTTCTAAAAATATTTCTTTAAATCATTAATATATATTAGAAAGTTGAGATTATCATCAAGAAATAAATATTTATTATTTATTGAAGAGTCTTCACTTTTCATCTTCTTAATATCTCTATCAAGTCTCTCAATCTTCTGCTGACATGATTTCAATGATTCTGTCATATGAAATTCTAATTGAGTTCCTTCTTCTATAGAACTATTTCTTCCAAACTCTTCATTGATTACTATTGTAATGAAGGTAATTTCTCTATCTTTTTCAAAAGATATTTCAGATCTATCCTCACTATATTCTTCATCATCACCTTTAGATAAGAAACTTCTCTGTTAGGATTTGGATAATTTTCGATCCTTTCCTCTGTGATAATATTCAGCCTTTTCACCCTATTTCTTCATTGATATTGTATATATTATATTATCATATTCACTATTCTTACATTTATTTATTCATGGAGAATTAGCTACAAAATTCTAAAAAACTCCACATTCAAAACATTTCAAGGGAATTTTCCCCGTTTATTTACCTGAGCCTCTTTTAACATTTTCCAAATACAAGGATAAAAAATTCATCATGAATTTTACATACCTCGTTTTTGGAATGATAATTACCAGCTTATTTTTAAATAATAATAATCTTTGTATTTTATTTGTTGGATGACTTGAATTAAATTTCTCAAAAAGCTTTAGTTTTTTCCTTTCAAAAATATTTCCCTTCTAATTTCATCAGTAATGATAGTGATATGAAAATCACCCAGAGATAATTTTTCTGGATCTCTATCTTCCAACGAGGGAAATTTAGCATCATAATTTTCATGAAGTATCCTTAAAATATTTTCAAAAATAGAATAATCTTATAACTTTTCACCAAGACATTTGATAGTGCTGAAAATTTCATTCACTCTAGTAATAAAGTCACCAACTGATTTGTTTTCACCCATATTTAGATCTCAATACATCAGCCTCCATATTTAAAAAATTTATTTATTTTCATTTGTATTGCCTTCAAAAATGTTTTTCATATTATCCTAGATACCCTTGGCTATTGGAACACCTTTTAATCTTAAAAAACATTTTCAGAAATTGATGAGAGTAAAGAATTATCTTCCCTTCTATCATTTTTGAGATTTTTCTTACCAACAGATATTAGAGGAAATTTATCATCAGTAGGCGGAAATTCATATTCTGAAGCTTCAAGAACATCATACCCAATATACATGAAATCAGTAAATATCATATCTTTCTATATAAGATGTTTCTCACCATAGAAGATCATAATCCCCTTACTATCCACACAATAGAGATTCCCTATCACAATTAATTTTTCAAATATTCTACAAAGAGTAAACAAAGGGAACCTTTGGATATAATTACAATTGAGAATCCCTAGAAAGATCAATGTACTACTGATATGGGAGATCTGAATCATTGATATCTATTTATTTTAATTTTACTTCATTCTGAAACAACCTTCATATCATGTTAAAGATATATTATCTTGTTCAAATCAAAACCAAACAAACATCCACAGAAACACATGAATTTGAAATTTTCACTACTCAACAAGAGTATCTATCTACTTTTTATAGTATGGAAACAATTTGATACCACATCATCCACTGGAAAAAAAAATTGTTTTGTGTAGAATACAGAAATTAGGATATTTCATTACACTCGTATAGTTTTATGTTCAGTACAATAGTATGTATTCTCCTTCTATAAAAAATGATGTAATAAAAAGTTTTTATAACATGTTAAGAAACATGTTGTTGTGCCTCCTTGATCAACATTCACAAATATGTTCTTCAAAAACAATTCTTCACTTTATTACTAGAAATAGGGAAGAACTTATTCAGGACTTCATAATGACACTCAGAATTATTTTCCAGACCCATTTTCCCATTAAAAATTTCTCAATATGATAAAATACTCTTATAGAATACTAATGAAACAAATATGAAATTCTTCTTGCCCATTCATAAAACCCTAGTCTGATTACATGGTCATATTTTAGAAACTCTTATTAAAGTCTTGTATCTTATCCTTTCTTCTTCTGTTCGAAAAACCTTCCTTGGGAATATTTAATATAGAAACTTATTCTCTATATAATTATTCATTTCTCAACCTTCTCTCTTTAGAAAATTGATTATCATGGAATTCAAATGTACTTAATCAATTTATAGGTGATCAAAATCTAGTTTGGGTACGATTCAAAAAACTTCTCTCATTTACCAAATTTCCAAAAACATCAATTTTCCTTATATTTTGTATATATATTTGACTTCTTCAATGCTTCTCCACCCTTCTCACTTCTTCACAAAACTTCTCAGAATTTCATCTAACTTCTGAATTTCATAAATTATTCAGTCTGATTAAAATTTCCGATTAAAATTTATTTATTATTAATAAGATAATGGATTTTTCATTATGTTGATCTACACCAAAAACTATGCACTAATTCCAAATCACCACATTAATCGTATGATAATAAGATATCTTCTCATTATGATCCTCAAAACCAACTACTCATTCTGATATCTTCATTATGATGGGGACATTATATTCTTCATTGTATTTTTCTACACCAAATCAAACATATGAGATCCATTACCCAAACATCTTCAATCGATTCAATAATCCCTTTGATGACACTTTGACACACTACAAAAAAATCTCATTTTTTTCATTTCCAAGATAGATAATCTTATGTTAGATATAGTCATTATTGTCAACCCCAGTTTGATAGTATTGGCCCACATGATTCCAAAACACTTAAAAACAATGTTTTCATTTTAAAAGAAATCAATAATTTATCTTAATGAAATTGTTTACTATATTTTTGATTGATCTCTGAATTTCTTCTTCATATCGGTTATCTCTAACTTATTTTCTTCTCTGAATTTTTTGGTTCCAATAACTTCTTAATTTATTTTCTTTTTGTTGATCAAAAAAAATTCCCCATAGAAAAATCATGCCTCTAATAAAACTCTATATTCGAAATGAAATAAATTCCAATAATATGAATCAATATCAGAATCCAATATGAAGGATTAGTGGCATACCATATCCGATGGACTGGTTCAAATAGATTTGACTTTATAAACTTAATTTATAATCTGAATATGAAACCAATGAGATTTTAGTACTCAACATCTTACTCTGAATATTTATATCTTGTTGCTTATTTTTATGATTGAAAACTAGTATCTTCACATGCTCACATTCTGATTAACCTTATCTCCCAACAAACAATTCTGCATCTATTGTTCTAACATCGATGGACTGAGTTCAAAAAAATTCATCAGCACTAGATTTCTTATTTTAGAAACTTATAATTTTATTATTAATTACTCATGAATTTTTATATTATTTAAAATGAGATTAATCATATTCATAATTATAATGGAAGGATTTTAAATTTCCCATAAATCTCATTCCCCCAACAATACCTTTCAATCCAACTAGACCTCAATATGAGTGTCAGCACTCCCCCTTTCTTTATTAAATATTACATCAAAACTTTCTTAGAAGATATATGTTTTTTTTGAATTACAAAATATAAAAAAATTAAAAAAATTATATTAATTTCATGTAGAATCTAGTTCTTTTCCACATTATGATATTTCTTTCATTCAGAACCAAAGGTGGGTCTAATAAACCTTTTCTTCTATAAATATTATTCTAAATATAGTATACTTTCTTTGACCTTTGTGGGTCTAAAACCCTAAATAAAATGGTCAGTCTGATCTCCAACAATTAAAAATTTAGTTGATTTATTTTCTTCTATTACTTCTTTGATGATAAAATATAACACAAACATCTTCCATCTTAAAAAAACAAGTTATTTCCAACTTTTTCCCAACACTTAAAGTTTGGTTAGGTGGAAAGGATCCTTGAATGTTCATCGTTAATTTAATTTCTTCTTACAGATGGTTTATTATTATAGTTTTTTTGTCATAAAATATATGGTTTTCTAATGTGATTATTTGATTCTTTATGAAATTTGATTCCTTAGAATGAAATGAAAATAAGAAAATCAAGAGTGGTAGTGTTAAAATAAAGGTTGGAAGATAAGATTTCATTATTAAGACATGTGATAATCATGTGGGTTATGTATACCATTTTTTAAATCCCATGGTATATGGGATATATTTTTGAAATGGAAGAGGAAGGAGAATCTAGAATGAAAATTCAATTATATAGGAAAAGGTTTGTTTCCTTGATGTGATATATTGTTTATTAATATTTTCAGGTTAGTTATATACATGTGTTTACTACTACTAAAATATTTTATCATGGATTTTCATGATAAATGTTGTTTTATTTTAATTATATTGGAAAACACATTTTGTTCATATTTCTATGAAAATGATTAGTTTAATTAGAAGTAAATAAAAAATGATAATATGTTAAAAGAAAGATAATATATGGTAAATTGAAGGTTCCAACTAAATCTATAATGATGCTGATGATTATTACATAGGTTTCTTGGATAAAATTGATGTCAAATGTGATGACACATTTTCAGGTACTTTTGGTCACAATGATTAATTAACACTAAAATTATAGTCATTAATGAAAATGATGTAATGCTAGTATAATTGATCCACTATAAAATTTTTAGTATAGAAGGGATATATAATGGACCATTAGAGAAGTATAAATATAGAATTAAAAATATATAGGTAAACATAAGATAATATGAAGATGAATATGATGTGTAAAATCTATGGATAAGGTGTTAGAAATATAAGGGTATGTATAAGTAAGAATATAATATGGAATTAACACTATTTAATTGTGTAGGGATTTTGGAGAAGTAAAATATGGGTTAAGTGTACATAATCAATTAAATACATAAATTAAGTGCAATATATAGTGGAATAATTAATCATATATAATTATTAATATTTATAGTAATATTTTGTAGTGGAGATAATGGAATTAATTGTAATGGAGTAATGTGTAATAGATGGATGGAAAAAGATTATGGTCTGGTTATTATATGATTCTTGGAATCAGTATCTTTGAAAAGTTTATGTTGGATCCTAGAATTATGTGGTTATTTATTAACTTATACATTGATAGAATCTATTTATTATACCATGTAATGTTTTATTTCTGTTATTATTATAGGGATGGTTTGTTTGTGAATGGATTAAATGTTTTTGTGATTTCCAATTATGTAATTTATTATTTGTGTTTCCTTAATACTTTTCATGGATGTTGTAAAAAATTACAATTATTTGTATACTTTCATGGGTTGTGCTAGTTTTTGGAAAAGTTCACTAATACATTGGTTTAAATGGATCAATGTTTTACATGTATAGTTCTTATGGGTTGTAATGGCTCATGGTTACAACCCATGAACATACTATAGTTTTTAATGGAATGTTGTTAACTTGTATGTATTTCCTTAGGATATGATGGGTTTAAATTTATGTCATGTTTGGATTGTGATTCTTGAGGTTATAGAATGATTCATGTAGGTGATGTGGTGATGTAGATGATATGGTGATGATTATTATGTGATATGGTTTCATGAGGTGTAGGTTGTGGTGATGATATAGAAACATGAGTTGAAGGTTATGGTGATAATATGGTTACATGGATTGTAGTTTGTAGTGATTGTATGGCTTCATGGGTTACAGATTTTGGTGATGATAAATTTGTAAGGGGTGAAGGTTGTGGTGATGAGTATGGGATGATTGGAACATGTTAAGATAGGGGGTTTCCAATTTTTTCAACTTTCAATCATAGGATATTTTAATGATATGAAATATTTTATTCTTGATTTGATGAATGATATAGATGGTTTTTAAGAGTTGATTTGTTCATTCTCTTTTATTATTATATGATCATGGAACACTTTTATCACTCATAATTATTATTCCATTGGGTTTTTTCTAAATGGTTTTTATAGGTGACTTGGTTATAGTGATGGGTATGTGGATTATTACGTTCTCATTATATTTATCCATAAACTTTTATTTCATAGAGGTGTCACACAAGCCTTTATCTATTTATCATGGATATAGAATTTCTTAGAGATATGATCCTGATGAGTAGTCCCATGTTCCCACTCTTTAACAGTTTTCTAAGTTTTTTTTAATGACTAGTTGATGTAGATTTAGGGGTTTTGTGTTCCAAGTAGCTAGATTCATGTTTGAGAGTTCTTATTTAATTTTTTCTGTATTGTATTCATTATCCTTTTCATACGGTACATGTATAGTAATTAAAAACTCTTTAGTTTTATTTTAAGAGTTTACTAGTGTATTTTGTTTCTTTTTTATGGGATTTTATGTGGAAAATAACTCCCATATGAAAACGAAAACTTAGGGGATACTCACTAACTTGGAGCCTAATGATTGTTGGACTCAGGTTTCACACATGTCTCTATTAAGGATAGATCGTAACTGTTTCGGTGCGGATGTGCGTCGGGTTACGCTGTTCCGCCAGGACGCGTTCGCGCGTGCACCCGTCGACCCGAGGGGATGGGCGCGCGCGGCTTGTGGTCCCGCAGTCCCGCTTTCCAAGGGCGGGCGGCATCCGTCCCTTATTTAGGGGCGTCTGCTCCTTGATCGAAACCGGGATGATGGGATGTCGGCTCCTCCTTCCATGGACGTCTCCTCGGAACTCGTCGCCTAATCCGGGTCTCCCTCATAGATTTAAGAATGTTCGTGAATCTCGTTCCCGGCGCCATGTCTCCATGGACACCGGTTAATTACGCTGCTTCCGCCCGGACGCTCCAAGGAGTCTGGTCGGGGCAGCAACCTGCGGTGAGGAGACCGGGTGGCTCCGGGTGTTGGGGGCGTGTCTTGACGCTGCGACTCTGCATGTCTGCCTTCCGTCCCTAATAGGGCTTCTCGAAGGCGTGATGGCCTGAGGCATCCCGCACTGGGTGCGGGGAACTGTGTTACCTGAGGTTTTCCTCAGCTTCCCATGTTTAACACGGGGTATGCCGCGGGTTTAACGTCCGGTGGGGACGGCATCGGACTGATCAACACGAGAAGTGGATCAGATGACAGAACCCCTTGCGGGGAACCTCCGACGCTGGGGCCAGCACATGGGAGGCTTCCCGAGTGAAGTGGAGTGGAATGAAATGGCATGACCCCACCAGGATGTGGCGGCCCGGGTAAGGATCAGGATGGATGATGGAGTGAAGAGCTTGGACCCCGTAGGGGCTTCCTACGTACCGCGCGTTAGTGCGGATCAAAGTCAGTATAGTTCGGATATACAGTTTAACGTCATGTTGGACATCGGCAAGCCGACTCACGAAGAGGTCGAGGCCTCCGGATGGAGGATTGAACTGAACCACCTCGCACAGAGGGGGATGGAACGGCCGGGTGGATCACAGTTTCACGTCATGCTGGACGTCGGCAAGCCGACTCACGAAGAGATCGAGGCCGCCGGATGGAGGATTGAACCGAACCACCTCGCACAGAGGGGGATGGAACGGCCGGGTGGATCACAGTTTCACGTCATGCTGGACGTCGGCAAGCCGAATCACGAAGAGATCGAGGCGGTGGGGAAGCACAATGGAGATACACACGTGCAGTCCCCCATAGAGGCGGATTCATAGGTGAATCAACGCAAGTGTGAACCCGGGAGGGGTTCACTGATGGACAAACCGATGTAAATACGACCGGGACGACCAGGTGGCGGGCTTGAACCTCGGAGAGGCTTCCTACGTACCCTGTTTAGGAGACAGGGATCAAAGTCCACGTAGTTCGTTCAGTTTGTAACACTCTACCCCCGTGGGCGAAGGCCACTCCAATCCCGACATCCCTGCAGAGACGAGCGGGTGGGGGCCACATCCAAACCGGGAGGACCCTGCGTGCGCGGCACGGGATCGGGTGAAGCGGATGGTTTAACGTCTTGCTGGACGAAGTACAGTTTAACGTCGTGTGTTGAGGACGAAGCGGACGGTTTAACGTCTTGCCGGACGAAGTACAGTTTAACGTCGTGTGTTGAGGACGAAGATGCTTGGCAGTTTAACGTCTTGCAGCGCGGACGAGGAGGCTTGGCAGTTTAACGTCATGCAGCTTGGACGTATGCAGTTTAACGTCATGCAGGACGTGGTGCAGTTTAGCGTCATGCAGGACGAATAGCGTACAGTTCAACGTCTTGTAGCTGGGACGAATGCAGTTTAACGTCGTGCGGGACGTGGTACAGTTTAACGTCATGTTGGACGTATGCAGTTTAACGTCGTGTAGGACGTTGAAGCCGCTGATAGGTCCGTGTCACTTCGCGCAAGCCTAGGGGGGCCGCACGGGAAGACAACGCACGGTGCGGGCACCCGGGATGAGGGTCATCGGGCGCCACGCAGGCGGGTACCCAAAGGGGGTCAAAGGGGGCGACCCTGGCGGTTTGCGCGCAAAAGAGGAGCTTTGCGCGCAATACCGCGGGTCGGCGCGCAAACGGACGGGCTGGCGCGCATTTGGGCCAGCGCTTTGCGCGCGGATGATAGAGATTGCGCACACCGGGCATCGAATAGCGCACGGGGCCAACGGCTCATTCTTAAATCGAATGGCCACTTTGAAAAAGGAAGGGGGGGTGCGCGCAATCGGACCGGATTGCGCGCACCCCGGGGGCAATTGCGCGCAAGAGGCTTCTTTTGCGCGCGAAGGCCTTAGGGTGAAGAATTATTCCGAGGAAAGGAGCCCAAGGGATTGCGCGCGAAGGCGAACCCCGAGGCCTTGTTACACGAAAGAAAAGAGGTTACCTAAAGATCGGCATTGCGCACGAGAGGGGTTGGATTGCGCGCACGAGAGACCTTTCGACTTCCGGCCACCTTCAAAACGTCGGGGGTCGCCTTATATTTATAGGCAACCCCGGGCGCGGAATCTAGTTCGCGGGCGCGGAATTCTCGTCGCGGGTGCAGAATCGGGCCCGGCGCTCAAGGGAGTCGCGCGGGCCACTGACGCGCAAAATTGCGCGCCGGCCCATCGTATTGCGCGCATCCCGGGAGGTTTGCGGGCGGCTCATCAATTTTGCGCGCGGGTCTCCAAAATTCCGCGCAAGGCCTCCGGGCCGTCCGAAACATGCTTCCGACTCCAAATACGACCTCGCTTTCCGCATCCGGAGCTTTGTTTGGGAACAACGGACTTTTCTGGCGTCTACAAAAGCCCCCCCCCCTCGGAATCTGATCGGCGAGAGGTCGCAACGATCGGGTTCCGAGGGAGACGCCGGAATGCCGAAGTCCTGGGCGGCGCGGGACTGTGGCGCGCAAAAAAGGGCGTCGGGCGCGAAATTCGCCGCTGTGGTCGCGCAAAGCGATTTCCGCGCAGTGCGGACCCCGGCCTCACCTATAAATAGGGGCCCTGGGTTTCTAGAGAAAAGAGGGAGGTCATTCCTAGGAAAGGAGACCTCAGACCTAATCAATGTATCATCCCCCCAACTTGTTCCGACACACGAGCGGGACAATGCTAGGGGCGTTGAGATTTTATCCGAACATAGGGAAATGAGAAAGGGTGAATCGTGTGTCCCGAATTCAGAAATCCACAACGGTTGGCCTTCCAGGAAATGCCCAAGACGGCAAGCGGACAATGGATCAATCGACCATACTACTGCGATAGACGGACCGAGGGTCGTCATCCATATTGCAGGAGGCGGATCACATGTCATCATCAATTCCGCTTTGGGGGTTCCTTCAGGCACAAGGGTGGAAATCCAGATCAACAGGGCATGCGAAGCGTGGGGCAAAGTGACGATTTGTTCGGATAGAACCCAACGCTCTCAAAATTGCGCCACCGTGGGGAAAGCGTATTAGGCGGATGCACTAATCTGGCTGTGAATCACCCCAATTCTCAGACAGAACCTTTTTATCGAGGAAACTGTCACTTCCCATCATTGCAATGGGGCATCCCGAGCTGGATCGGGGAGAATATCACAACTGCACCACTCTACCCGAAGTCAGGCCAGACGGCCGGCGACGAGGAGGGGCGGGACTTAGCGATCCCTGAGGCTGGACCCGAGTCGGAATGCCCGGGCGTTCCTACGTACTCCATCAGGCTGGAGATCAAGCCACACGTAGTTCTGAGAGTGCAGTTTAACGTCATGCAGGACGTAGAATCCCATTTGGGGAGATCTTAGTTTAGGGTCGTAGAGCTCGGACCATAGGGGTAGTTCTTACTTTAAGGTCTTAGAGCTCGGACCATAGGGCTAGATCTTAGTTTAAGGTCTTAGAGCTCGGACCATAGGGCTAGATCTTAGTTTAAGGTCTTAGAGCTCGGACCATAGGGCTAGATCTTAGTTTAAGGTCTTAGAGCTCGGACCATAGGAACCTCAAAGTACGCCGCATCGTGGTCCTATCCCCTGGATATGCGAAGATGCACTGAGGGATAGTGTCAAGAGTGTCGAGATTTTGCCTGGTCAGAACGGGGGGTGGAAAACGTAATGTGAATCATGCGGCCATTCACTCAAGGACTGGGGGCACCGGCGTAACGATATGGGAGTACTGCCGACCATGGCGGAAAAGCAGCATCAATATCGCACTAACCGTTGATGGAATGAGGCAACAAACGAGCATCGACCGCTCAATCGCAGGATTCATATCGATTTGCTGCCCGAGGCCATTGGGGGCACCAGCCCGAGTCGGTGGGAGAGCACTGAGGCATTGTGTCCAAACCGTTCACGGGGGCTCCACCCAGGGCGTAGGCGATGGGTCCGAATGAAAGGGAGCACGAAGCCTGAAAATGGAAGGAACCTGACCAAGCTGAACCTGACCCTCCTGGCAATAAACCAGAGTACTCTTGACACCAGTGGACCACTGCAAGGGGTCGAGGGACACGCCTTGAGGGTGGCCTGAAGGCGGTGGATTCCCCAGAGAAGGGGGAATCTCTAAGAGGTGGGGGGCTGGACCCGGAGTTTCAAACATCAGGGTGTTCCTACGTATCCCATAAGGATGGGAATCAAGCCACACGTAGTTCTTGAAGCGCGGCGCAACACAATCGGGCACCAGCGCGGGGAAGGGTGCGGGTCTGACCCTCGCACACAGAAGAAGCGGTATTTGATATTTCTTGTTTGTCCTTAAAGGTGGATGGTTTTTCTTTGTGCAGCGACATGCCTGTGATTAAGGAATCCCTGGCGTCGCCACAATAATCAAGCCATGAAAGGCATTGATGAATGGCGTGGTTATTAACCAGCGCCCTACGTGAGTGTCCCCTGAGGAGAACATCACGATGCAGTGTCGTTTCTCGTCGGGCGGCCAAGACGATCACAGTTTACGGTCGTGTGGTAGGACCAGACAACACAGTTTAAGGTCGTGTGGTTCGGACCATGGAGGAATCCGCTTATCGCGATACGGCGGACTCAGCGGAGGCGGGAACATACCCAGCCATGCGGTCACACACGATTCCCGGAGAAGGATCCTGGGATAGGGGCCTGCGTATGTCCATCACCCGAGGGGCAGAGATGCTAGCCTCCAGATATATTGGGCCCAAAACGCGATTGTTCGGGCGACTCCTTCCTCCTTATGGGGACGAGGGTCCAGCTACACATGGCCCTTAGGGAGGACATCAGCATATATCCTTGGTGCTCAGATCGTGGGAGCCTCGACATACACCATTACCCTGGTTGGCCTGCCTAACGTGTAAAGGTGTACTGGAGGTCAGTATGAAGAGAGTGTCGAGATTCCACTACAACGCACAAAGGCGGAGTGTGATGAGGACCGCGCAACCAATGTTCGGAGCCTAAAAGAGCCGACATGGCGATCAAGGATGTCGCTGACCATATTCGCAACACAACATCCGATCGCGTCAGCCTAGAACGGGGCAAGAAAACGAGCATCAACCGCTCAATCGCAGGATTCATATCGATTTGCGGCCCAGGACCCGCCGGTAAATTGACCCGGAGCGGTAGGAGAGCACTGAGGCATCGTACCCAAACCACTAACGAGGATCCCTTTGAGTGAAGGCTCGAACCAGAGGAAGCGCGCGGCCCGACAAGCAACACAGGACTTGCCGGGATTGCATCCGACACTACGGGTCATAGACCAAAGTACCCAAAACATGTCAACAGATCACCGGAAAGGGTCGGAGGACTCACCCTGAGAGCAACCAAAAGACAGCAGATCCCCGTGATCAACCAAGAGACGGGGCTGGACCTGAGACATAAGCGTCCAGGCGGTCCTACGTATCCCATAAGGATGGGAATCAAGCCGTACGTAGTTCTTGAAGTGCAGTTTAACGTCATGCAGGACGAAAAGAAAAAAGGGGGGAGCAGAAGGCATCCCCAAACGTGGGGGGCGTACAGCGTGGCGAGCAAACCGACGTGAATGAGGGCGTAGCCCCGCGTCCACACCATACGCCACATACCCAGAGGCAACTGGGCCAAGGGCCCGAGGTGGGATGAAAATTCCCGAAGGATGGGGCTGGGCCTATGTTCAGGCGGTCCTACGTATCCCATAAGGATGGGAATCAAGCCACACGTAGTTCTTGAGAGGCAGTTTAACGTCATACGGGACGAATGCTGAACAGTTTAACGTCTTGTAGCTCGGACGTAGTACAGTTTAACGTCGTGTTGGACGAATGCCAAACAGTTTAACGTCTTGTAGCTTGGACGAGGTACAGTTTAACGTCATGTTGGACGAATGCTGAACAGTTTAACGTCTTGTAGCTTGGACGAATGATGCTTGGCAGTTTAACGTCTTGCCACGCGGACGTAGTGCACTCAGGCAAAGTACTGCTTGAGAAACCTAGCGTTGGTGGGAGGAGTGACACGCTCACCATCCATAGTCGCTAGGGAGTACGCGCCATTGGGATAAACTTTGTGGACGACAAGAGGTCCCTCCCACTTGGGCTCCAACTTGGGTGGCTTCCTGTCGGGGATCATTGGCGCTCTTAGGGATAGCACTAGGTCACCCTGCAGGAAGGAGCGGAGGCGAACCTTCTTATTGAAAGCTCGAGCCATTCTGCTTTGATGCCTCTCCAAGTTGTGCAAGGCGTGAAGTCTATTCTCATCCAGTGCTTCCAACTCGACTAGACGGGCTTTAGCAGCTCTGTCTGGCGCTTGCTGGTCGTAGACCGCAGTGCGCAAGGACGGTAACTGGATCTCGATGGGCAGGACGGCCTCAGCTCCATACACCAGGGAATAAGGGGTCATCTGGGTGGAATTGCGAGTCGTCGTCCGATAAGCCCAGAGGGCGTTGGGGAGCTTGTCCGGCCAACTCTTCTTGTTCTGACCAACCATCTTTTGCAGAATGTTAGAGAGGGTCTTGTTAAATGCCTCGATCTGTCCATTCACCTGCGCATGATAGCGAGATGTATGGTTCGAGCGAATGTTATACTTGGCGTACAACTTCTTCAACTCGGCTGCTCGGAAATTGGCTCCGTTATCCGTGAGGATAGCGTGAGGCACTCCAAATCGATAAATGATGTTGGAGGTCATGAAGTCAGCGATCGAACAGGATTTTACCTCTCTAAGCGGAATCGCCTCTACCCATTTGGAGAAGAAGTCTGTGGCGGTCAGAATGAACCGGCACTGTCGAGCCGTCGCCGGCGGGTAGGGTCCCACAACGTCCAATCCCCAGACTGCAAAGGGCCAAGAATACCTGGTGGTATGGAGAGGCTCTGGCGGCCGATGCACAAAGTTTGCATGAACCTGGCACGCATGGCACTTCCTGGCATACTCGATGCAGTCATGGATCATGGAGGGCCAGAAGTATCCCAACCTCCGAATCTGGTGGGACAGCTTCGGCCCAGTCTGATGGGAACTGCATGAACCAGCATGAACCTCCTGCATGACTCGTGGGATCTCAACTCCCTGAAGGCAACGGAGGAGAACACCATCAAATCCGCGTCTATAGAGGATCTGCTCCAGGCCGGGACTGCTCTGGAGGACAAACTGCGATGCGCGGCGTCGAACCCGCTCGCGCTCGGCCCGATCCGACGGGAGAATGCCATGTTGGAGGTACTCAACCAAAGGCGCCCTCCAATCAGGGGCTGGTTCGACTGCCATATCTGGGGTACTCGGGGCTCCGGGCACAGGGGAAACCGTGGTGAGATTACTTACCGATGGGCCGCGATCTCCCTCCGGGATAACGGGAGCGATGAGCCTGCGGTGCGTTACGCGGATGATCAGGTCGTCCTGTTCAGGCTCTGCAAGTGACGCAGCAAGGCTGGCCAAAGCATCTGCTCGACCGTTCTGCGACCGGGGAATATGGACAATTTCTGGCCGAGAAGGGAACCGGGCCATCAGAAGGAGGGTGCACTCCAACAATGGCACAAGTCCCGGCTTCCTGACAACATAGTCGCCATTGATCTGCTTAACAACCAGCTCAGAGTCCCCTTTCACACACAGATGGGGCACGTCGATCTCAAGAGCTAACTCGAGGCCAGTGATAAGGGCATGGTATTCCGCCTCATTGTTGGTACAGCCCTCTGACAACAGGAAAGAGTATGGAAGCATGGCTTGCTCCGGGGTGATGAAGACGATACCCAAGCCCACTCTGTTGAGCTTAGGATTATCAAGTCTTCTACTGGTGGGGCTCCGGGAGGCACCGTCAAAGTGCATCTACCAGCATGGACCGGATCGATCGACCGAGAGGATGGCCTCATCAGGAAAGCCTAGATCCAGCGGCTGATCCGCGGAGGTTGGGTGAGCAGCCAGAAAGTCTGCCAATGCTTGCCCTTTGATGGCCTTCTGAGACACATACCTGATGTCGAACTGCTGGAGAATCACAGCCCACCGCGCTAGATGGCCAGTCAACATAGGCCGGCTCAGGATATATTTCAACGGGTCTACCCGAGAAACCAACTGTACCTCATGGTGCTGCAAGTAGTGTCGTAGTTTCTGTACGGCAAATACGAGCGCCAGGCAGCTCTTCTCAATGGGGGAATACCTAACTTCCGCATCGAGGAGCATGCGACTGAGGTAATAGAGGCTATTCTTTGTTCCCTCATTGTTCTTCTGGGCGAGAAGGGCACCCAGGGACCGTTCCAGGGCGGTCACATAGAGGACCAGCGGCTTCCCGGATACAGGCGGCATCAGAACCGGAGGTTGCAGCAGGTACTGCTTGATTTCCTCGAAAGCGGTCTGACACTCTTTATCCCATACATAGGTGGCACCTTTCTTCGTGAGCCAAGAAAAGGGCTTACACTTGCCGGCCAGATTCGCGATGAATCGGCGTATATAGGTTAAGTGGCCTTGGAACCCTTGCAGTTCCCGGATGTTACCTGGGGGAGGCATCTGGCTAATCGCCCTGATCTTCTCTGGGTCGATCTCAATACCCCGGTATCTTACCACAAATCCAAGGAACTTTCCGGAGGTGACCTCGAAGGCACACTTCAACGAGTTCATCTTCAGGCAGCGAGACCGGAGGAAGCCGAACACTTTCTCAAGATCTTTGAGATGGTCCTGACGCTGGCGCGATTTGACTACCAAGTCGTCGACGTAGCATTCCACCAGTGTGCCGAGGATTGGCTTGAATATGTGGTGCATCGCCCGTTGATAGGTGGAACCTGCATTCTTCAGGCCGAAAGGCATGACCCGGTAACAGAAGGTACCTTGGGGGGCCCTGAAGGCAGTGAACTCCTCATCCTCAGGGGCCATCCGGATTTGGATGTATCCGGAGAATCCATCCATGAAGGAGAGGGCTTGGAACCCTGCCGTGGCGTCAATCAATAGCTCTGTCACTGGAAGGGGAAAATCATCCTTCGAACAGTGGCGGTTGAGATCGCGGAAGTCGATGCAGACTCTGATCTGCCCGTTCTTCTTCCTGACCGGCACAATGTTGGCCAGCCATTTGGGGTACTGAACTTCCCTCACGAAGTTGGCTTTGATAAGCTTGTCAACTTCGGCCTCAACCATGGCACCGTGAAATGGGTGCATCTTCCTGGGAGGCTGCTTGAACCTGCGATGGTTCACCGGGAGACCAAGTCGGTGGACGGCTACCTGAGGATCTAGCCCCGGCATCTCGTCATAGCCCCAAGCGAACACATCACGGTGCTGCCTGAGAAAGTCCACGTACTGCTGCCGCTCCTCAGAGGGCATGGCGGCACTGACCAATGTGGGTCTTGGATCTGCTTCGGTTCCAAGGTTCACTTGTACTAACTCATCGACCGTGGCGGAGACGCCCTCCTCAAAGGCTGGGGGTGCATCTTCCACGTCCTCTCCACTCGAGGAGGGATCTTCCACGGGAGAGACTGCATTGGCAACTGCATTGGGGCTACCAGATCCTGCTGGGCCGCTGGTGCTGGCACGGGCGGTCGCGGTCATCTCATCAGGAGACTCACAAGCCGTCGAGACCATGGCTACGTCCAACCGTTGAATCGGGAGGACGTAAGCGTCATCCAAACTTGCCCAGGGATCACTTGCAACAGTGACAGGCTCGACCTCACCTGCCAGGATCTGCTTATCCTTGTTCTTGTAATAGTCCGCGTCCAGATAGCGGGCTTCACATGAGGCAAAAGGAGAGGCATCTCCTTGAAGCACGCCTACTCGACCGTTAAGGGAGTATTTAAGGCATTGGTGGTATGATGAGGGAACCGCCGCATGAAGGTGGAGCCATGGCCTGCCCATCAATGCGTTATACGCAGTGTCTTGAGAGACTACCATGAATTCGATGTTGGCAACCAAGTCACCGAACTGGGTCTTCAAACATATCTTGCCGACCGAAGTTTGCTCGGTGCGGTCGTACCCCTGGATCCTGAGGTCGGAGGGGATCAAGTCATCCTCAGACAACCCCAATCTCCGGAGCGTCCGAGTTGGAATCAGGTTAATCCCGGACCCCGTGTCGACAAGACAGCGCCGGACTTCAAGGCCATTGAACTGGCCGGTAACATACAGCGGACGAATGTGCCCCTGTATAGGAGGGTCTTCATCCTTACCAGAGAACGAGATAACTGCCTGGCATTCGGCGTCCTCAATCGTTTCGGCGTGAAAGGCCTCTACAGCCGCAACCTCTGTCTCAAACTGGAGGGGGCTCTTCAGGGCTTCAGCGAGTGCCTCACGCATCTCAGATGACATGCGCAGAGCCTCAAGGATGGAGAGTCTCGCTGGGATGTCGGCCAAGTGTTTCAGGACATCATACTTTTTGGCCAAGCACGAACCCCTGGTTGCAGGAGGTTGCTCTGCGGTTGGAAGCATGACGGGCCTTGCCGGTTGGGCCGGCGGCCGACTGGTGCTTGGCGCATCTCACTGTTCATTGGTTTAAGCTCGGGAAGTAGTCACCGTATTGGGGTCAGGAGGCCGGGATGGACTCGTGGCAGGGTGGAGCTGATCGTGACGCGGCTGATGCGGTTCTGCCTGGTCCCACACCACAAACAGTGGCGGAGGAGAATCAGTCATCCCCGGATGGGGGGGCTGCGCACGCTGAGCTCGATCTTGAGCCTGCTGCCTAGTCTCAGTGGCATGCACGGCCTGGCTGGAGGTACCAACTGCTGTGCCCCGGCGACTCCTGTTGTTGCGGCTCCTCCGACGGTGGCGACGACCGAGGACACTAGGGAGGTCCACCTGGTGTTCTTCAACGTCGGGAACCGAAAAGGGATTTACCAGCTCGACGGTATTAACCGAAGCGTACCCAACACTTTCATCAGACGAATCATTCACCACTGGACGGATCCGGGGAGGGATCCCCATCTCCGGGGGCATGAAATCGCCGAGAGTCCGGGATAGTGGCGGAACTGGCGGGGCACGCTCTTCCTTCTTGCGCCGCCGCCGTTTGCTCTTCTTGGAAGAGGCAGGCTGGGACGACGATGCCGAAGCAGCACCCGCAGATTCTGGGGGCTCAGGCTGATTCAAGCGCGCACAGATGATTCCATGGGCGCGAATGATCGTCTTGAGGGCCATCCAGTCTTTATACTTCTGGGACCCGCGGTCGGAGACCAGCTGCCATTCGTCCTCATCGCCGCTATCGTCATCTGATCCCACGAACACGCCTGCCACTTGTGCCGGAGCTGGGCCCAACCTGATTACATTGTTTTTGATCTGGTCTTGGAGCCAAACCTTAAACACATAGCACCGCTGGATGGTGTGCCCCAGGGCCCGATGGTAGGGGCAGTAGCGGGGGTTATCCGTGAGATGTGCCTCCTCTGGCCTCCAACACTCAGGCAGTCGCACAATCCTCTGCTCCAGGGCGCTCCGGAAATAACCGGGGACCTGATCCTCGTGAAATGAGTAGGTCAGGTATCGCGGGCCCCTGGGAGCGTGGTCTTGACGAGGGGCCTACCGAGGAGGTGGACCCCGATTATCTCGCATGGGTTGTGGCGGTACATTACGTGGAGGGGCCGGCCGGTTCTGAGGCTGCCGCTGCTGGGCCGGGAACTAAGCCCGTGGAGGCGGATTCCTGTGAGGCTGTGGAGCTGGTCACGCCGGCAGCAGCTCCAATGGCCTGGGGGCCTCTATCTGGGCTACAGCAGCGGGCTCAGCCCTGCTGGCTCTCCTTGCAGGAATCATAGGAGGCAGCGGGTGTGCCTGGCTGGCCTGTTGCAGGGCTTCCTCAAGACGTTGAACTTTGTCTGAGAAGTCCCTGAACCCTCCGGGGTAATTCTGAGTGATCAAGGAAGGGACCAGCTCGGTCTTGACGTTCCCGACGCACATTGTCAGCAACTGCTCCTGAGTCAATGGCATGTCAAGGGAATACGTGAGACCCTTCCATCGGGCGACGAAGTCCGCGACTCGCTCATCAGGCCTCTGCTTGCACTTGAAGAGGTCTGTGATACTCGTCTTCCGGGTCGTGGAGCTGAACTGGTAGAGGAATTGTCTACGAAGGTCCTCCCAGCTAGTTATCGACCCGACGGGGAGCTGGCTGTACCAGACAAATGCTGGCCCTTCCAGTGTCTGGACAAAGCAGCGAAGCTTAGCGGCCTCTTGCTGCGCCGGAGTCCCCAACATAGGCCCGCACCTCGAGTTGAAATGGGCCAAATGCTGTGGCGGATCTCCAGTCCCGTTGAAGGGGGCAAAAGTGGGATTCCCGAGTCCCGGTGGCGCCGGCATGTCATCCACCCATGCTGGGTATGGCTTGCCGTCCGGTGGGATTGCCACTTGCCGAGTCTACAAGGCTTCCAAGCGGGCGATGAGTGCCGCCATCGGATCGTCCGGACATGGGTTCCAGTCCTGTCGAGGATCTCTAACTACGAGCCCATTGCATGGCCCTTCAATTGGGTCGTCGACCGGGTCGTCGAACTCAGCAGCTCGTGGGATGGCGGGCGGAGCGGCCCTTGGGGCAGCGGGAGGAATCCGAGCGGGGTCTCTCAGATAGTCACGCCGCTCGGGAGGGTGTGGTGAAACATACCGCGCCCTCTTGCCATGGGCGATGGCCTCTCTCCTGTCGGCGAACACGGCATAATCACGGTTGCCCGGGAGAGCCTCATCGAGGGGTGGTTGTTCCTGTCCCTGCTGTCCTGGCCTAGGATCACCGTAGTCAGGCCGCCGTTCTGCAGCGCGCTCGGCGAGGAGCTGGTCAACCATCTTCTTCTGCTCGGCGAGCTGTTGACGTAGCGTAGCCTTCTCGGGATCCTCGTCCGCCCTCTGCGTGGAGGCAGATGGGTCAGCGGGCTTTATAGCCTCGCCGTGCTCTTTACCTTTGCTGATGTTTCGGCTCAACGTCAGTGCTTCAGTGGGTGCGGGGAGTCCCAGGAGGTTCCTCTGATGACGAGTAACTCTCACCGATGGATCCAACAACGGCTTGTCTTCGGGGGAGAGCCCCCGTCGAGAAGTTCCAAACTGTTCCCCTCCCCCGACAGGTCAGCCATATTGACCGTTTCCGTCCCTGGGGATATACCCTCAGGGCCACCTAGTGAATCGGGCTGTCGGCGAATCGCACTGAAGCGTAGGGCAGCGTACTGCCCCCATCCATGGATATACACGTGGGGAGTGGCTTCCTCGATAACCTTGCGGAGTACTTGAAAACACTCAACGCATCGTTGTTGGAGGGCCTCGTGGTGCCCAAATGACCCGGGGTGCCGAACCGCGGGGAGCGTGGCCAGGTCAATTTGACGGCACTGCTCACCAATATCCTCCAGGTGCACTTGACTCCCGGGATATGGCATTTGTAGGCTGTGAAGACGGGAGTGAGTCTCCCGGAGAGTTCGGCGGAAGCATTCGAACTCATCCGGGGTGAGCGATTCGGGTGCATCAAAGTCCGATCCTGCGACTGGCCAAAACTTCTCAGGGAAGTGGCCCTCTGCAAGGACGGTCCAGAAGCTCCACGACTCAAACTCGGGACCCAGGTCTCCTTGGTCCTCTTCAACGACTGGGAATGGACGGGGAACCGGCAGTGGTGCCGAGGCGGGCCGCCGGGCCGACGGGCTGGCCGGCGGTGAATACGGCGAGCAGGCCGATTGGCCTCCATATCCCGGGCCGCCCTCTGAGGGTGGCGGTTCCCTGGCTACCACATCACGATAGGACGGGCCGGCGAGCGAACATCCTGCCGTAGCGTCGGTGCTCGCCGGGGGTGCACTAGATCGTGGTTCGACCGTCGGTCCCCAGAAAAGGTCTCCGGCTTCTCCGATCGAGGCAGAAGGCGCTTCTAGAGGGGCCGGTACCAACCGCAAGTTTGATCCTTGGGGGTCTACCAGGTCCTCGCTACTCCGGATATACCTTCGGAGAGAAGCGGGGATCGTATCGATCTCACTCTCGGGAAGTACGAGGCTGACGTGCCGCATTCCTACCCCTGCCCCTGACTGGCGGGATTGGGGGGAGGGCTCTGTCGCCGAATCATACTCTGCCTCTATATCAGAGAAACGAACTGGTCGGATCTCTGTCCGGAATTCCGTGACATTCTTCCCTCGGCGTCGACGCCTCGCCCTCCTGCCCCTGGGTGGTTCTTCGGGGCACGGCTGATCTCTATCCTGGCGTCCTCCGGCCGCACTGGTGCTGGGGCCAAGAGGACTGGAAACCAAGGTGCGAGGAGCACCAGGACAGATATCAAAGGGGACGAGGGAAGAAATGATTCCGGGCGGGCCTCCGGGCCGAGATCGGAAGGTGGGATGACCCATGCCTCTTGGATCGGCCACACGGAGTAGCCCCTGTTGGTGAATAGCGCTACCGCGAGGTGGTCCGCGGTGGCTATTGCATGTGCCAACAACCGGGAGAGTCAACCCAACCTGCCTTAGGGGCGGTCGGGGCCTCGATCCAGGTCGGGCATAGAAGTGCCCCCGCTCAGGATGCGCAGGGGCCTGGTGACTGGAGCCAGCAGTGGCTTGAGCCAACGTGGCCGCTGTTGCTAGGGCCCCAAGGTGGGCATCCTCTTCCGCTCGTGCCCGACGTTGGCGTCGAGACAGACGAGTCGGGATGAGCGGCGCGGGCAGGTGGAGAGCCTGTTCCTCGACTTGAGAGGCCTGGCGGCGATGTCGCCGTGGCCTGACAGGAGCCCTCATCGCGGATCCCTGGAGCGAATCCCGGATAGGGTGGTCCCGGGCATCTTCCACCTCATCCTCATAGGGGAAGGAGTTGTCGGAGCGCTCCGGGGATAAACTCCCAAAGCGGTTGGACGTCGAGGTAGGCATCGGTGCCTCCCTGTGCGGCCCTCGGGGGCGGCGTTGGTGGCGAGGTGCAGCTCCCTCGAGGTCTAGGCGAGCCATGTCCCTGGTGGGGATGACTCCCTCTTCCTCATATCTCTGCACCAAGCTGTTGATCACCCTTCTTTGGATGACCTCCGAGGGGGAGAGAGGGCGTGGTTGTCCCGCAATTGCGGCTGCTGGGACAGCTGTGGAACGGGCGGGACCGCACGGAGTAGCCGCGTCGGTGTTTCCCCTACCCCTGCGCCAGTGGGCGAGCGGCGATCGGGCACTGGATTGGGCGACCTGATTTCTGAAAGCAGGGAGAAGAACCCATTAATACTGATAGGAAAAGGAATCGACAACCAACCATTAGTGCCACGACGCCTTCCGTGGGGGGGACCCAGGCCCTCGACGTCGCGAGACGGAGTGCCCGAGTTCCCTTCCCCAGCCCCTGGCGGGTAAAACTGAATGCTCGGTCGTGCAGCATGCTGGTCTTCCAACACCTCTGAAAGCCATCGGTCTTCGTATCGAGGAGAAGAGATTCACGTCGGGTTCACCATTTTTCTGTTTCGGTGCGGATGTGCGTCGGGTTACGCTGTTCCGCCAGGACGCGTTCGCGCGTGCACCCTTCGACCCGAGGGGATGGGCGCGCGCGGCTTGTGGTCCCGCAGTCCCGCTTTCCAAGGGCGGGCGACATCTGTCCCTTATTCAGGGGCGTCTGCTCCTTGATCGAAACCGGGATGATGGGATGTCGGCTCCTCCTTCCATGGACGTCTCCTCGGAACTCGTCGCCTAATCTGGGTCTCCCTCATTGATTTAAGAATGTTCGTGAATCTCGTTCCTGGCGCCATGTCTCCATGGACACCGGTTAATTACGCTGCTTCCGCCCGGATGCTCCAAGGAGTCTGGTCGGGGCAGCAACCTGCGGTGAGGAGACCGGGTGGCTCCGGGTGTTGGGGGCGTGTCTTGACGCTGCGACTCTGCATGTCTGCCTTCCGTCCCTAATAGGGCTTCTCGAAGGCGTGATGGCCTGAGGCATCCCGCACTGGGTGCGGGGAACTGTGTTACCTGAGGTTTTCCTCAGCTTCCCATGTTTAACACGGGGTATGCCGCGGGTTTAACGTCCGGTGGGGACGGCATCGGACTGATCAACACGAGAAGTGGATCAGATGACAGAACCCCTTGCGGGGAACCTCCGACGCTGGGGCCAGCACATGGGCGGCTTCCCGAGTGAAGTGGAGTGGAATGAAATGGCATGACCCCACCGGGATGTGGCGGCCCGAGTAAGGATCAGGATGGATGATGGAGTGAACAGCTTGGACCCCGTAGGGGCTTCCTACGTACCGCGCGTTAGCGCGGATCAAAGTCAGCGTAGTTCGGATATACAGTTTAACGTCATGCTGGACGTCGGCAAGCCGACTCACGAAGAGGTCGAGGCCGCCGGATGGAGGATTGAACCGAACCACCTCGCACAGAGGGGGATGGAACGGCCGGGTGGATCATAGTTTCACGTCATGCTGGACGTCGGCAAGCCGACTCACGAAGAGATCGAGGCCGCCGGATGGAGGATTGAACCGAACCACCTCGCATAGAGGGGGATGGAACGGCCGGGTGGATCACAGTTTCACGTCATGCTGGACGTCGGCAAGCCGACTCACGAAGAGATCGAGGCGGTGGGGAAGCACAATGGAGATACACACGTGCAGTCCCCCACAGAGGCGGATTCATAGGTGAATCAACGCAAGTGTGAACCTGGGAGGGGTTCACTGATGGACGAACCGACGTAAATACGACCGGGACGACCAGGTGGCGGGCTTGAACCTCGGAGAGGCTTCCTACGTACCCTGTTTAGGAGACAGGGATCAAAGTCCACGTAGTTCGTTCAGTTTGTAACACTCTACCCCCGTGGGCGAAGGCCACTCCAATCCCGACATCCCTGCAGAGACGAGCGGGTGGGGGCCACATCCAAACCGGGAGGACCCTGTGTGCGCGGCACGGGATCGGGTGAAGCGGACGGTTTAACGTCTTGCCGGACGAAGTACAGTTTAACGTCGTGTGTTGAGGATGAAGCGGACGGTTTAACGTCTTGCCGGACGAAGTACAGTTTAACGTCGTGTGTTGAGGACGAAGATGCTTGGCAGTTTAACGTCTTGCAGCGCGGACGAGGATGCTTGGAAGTTTAACGTCATGCAGCTTGGACGTATGTAGTTTAACGTCATGCAGGACGTGGTGCAGTTTAGCGTCATGCAGGACGAATAGCGTACTGTTTAACGTCTTGTAGCTGGGACGAATGCAGTTTAACGTCGTGCGGGACGTGGTACAGTTTAACGTCATGTTGGACGTATGCATTTTAACGTCGTGCAGGACGTTGAAGCCGCCGATAGGTCCGTGTCACTTCGCGCAAGCCTAGGGGGGCCGCACGGGAAGACAACGCACGGTGCGGGCACCCGGGATGAGGGTCATCGGGCGCCACGCAGGCGGGTACCCAAAGGGGGTCAAAGGGGATGACCCTGGCGGTTTGCGCGCAAAAGAGGAGCTTTGCGCGCAATACCGCGGGTCGGCGCGCAAACGGACGGGCTGGCGCGCAATTGGGCCAGCGCTTTGCACGCGGATGAGAGAGATTGCGCGCGCCGGGCTTCGGATAGCGCACGGGGGCAACGGCTCATTCTTAAATCGAATGGCCACTTTGAAAAAGGAAGGGGGGGTGCGCGCTAGAGGCTTCTTTTGCACGCGAAGGCCTTAGGGTGAAGAATTATTCCGAGGAAAGGAGCCCAAGGGATTGCGCGCGAAGGCGAACCCCGAGGCCTTGTTGCGCGAAAGAAAAGAGGTTACCTGAAGATCGGCATTGCGCGCGGGAGGGGTTGGATTGCGCGCACGAGAGACCTTTCGACTTCCGGCCACCTTCAAAACGTCGGGGGTCGCCTTATATTTATAGGCAACCCCGGGCGCGGAATCCAGTTCGCGGGCGTGGAATTCTCGTCGCGGGCGCGGAATCGGGCCCGGCGCGCAAGGGAGTCGCGCGGGCCACTGACGCGCAAAATTGCGCGCCGGCCCAGCGTATTGCGCGCATCCCGGGAGGTTTGCGCGCGGCTCATCAATTTTGCGCGCGGGTCTCCAAAATTCCTCGCAAGGCCTCCGGGCCCTCCGAAACATGATTCCGACTCCAAATATGACCTCGCTTTCCACATCCGGAGCTTTGTTTGGGAACAACGGACTTTTCCGGCGTCTATAGTAACAACAATGACCTGAAAATGACCTCTCATTAATAACTGAGTCAGTGTTTAAATGTATAACACCCCAAATATCCTCATGAGTAGGAATACATAAGAATATAATATTAATAGGATAATATATTCTTGTACAAAAATTAAAAAATGTAAGTATATATGTTTACCCAATGTAGAATCAGTATATCAAATCTCTCAAACTCTCAATGTACTATTTTTAGTAGGTGTATAATGGTTGTTTTATTCCTTAGAGAAGCTACCATCTAAAACATATTCAATTATAGAAATCCAACAAAAAATATCAATAAAAAATATATTTTTATTAAAATAGTGATTCAATTAAAATAATTACATTCATACTTATATAATTAAATATTAAAAAAAATATTCATATTTGATCTTACTTTCTATTTTTCCTTGGATGTTAATGTTATTGTCAGTTTCCTTTGTTAAAATCACTTCTTATTCTTATTCTTCATCTTAAACCTCCATTATAAGATTGATAATTTCAATATCATCGTAGACAAGTAATTTAATGTGATATTGTTGAAGTGACTCACTATTAAAAATTACTTCATCTTTTTCACACATATCATACATGTCTCTTAGTTTCATATGGATATAATCATTCCATCCTTAATATACTACATCATCATTATAATATACCATTTTTCTTGGGAATAATATATAGTTCATGTTATTCACATTAACTTGTATCAAGCTACTTAAAGAAGTTTAAAAAAGAAAATTAAATGATTCTTTCATTATACCACAAATAATATTGGCCCATTTTCATTTTAAAAATATAAATAAAAATTTCAAATGATAATTTAACTTGATAATATCAACAAACATTCCCTAGAAACCATGATCTTAAATTGTAAATATATTGATGTTTTTTGTTTTTAAACCATCATCACGATCTATAATATAAATCACTAAACAACAAATATTGTAATTATATAATCTTCTAGAATGGTTTCTTTGTATTCTCGAAAAATAATTCAAATATTCTAGTAGTTTATATCAATTATCATCATTGGTTACCAATTAAAAATTGACATAAAATATTGTTTGTTACATTAGATAATTATCAATATATTAATGTTAAAATGTTTATTATATAAAAAATTATATGTAATAAAAACCAATCATTAATTGCGTTATTGACCACTTTGGTTATCTCTGCTTCATTTTGAGTATGAATACTATGATATATCTTCAGTTTTTTCCCAATTCATTGATATATAGATCAATAATATAAGTATTTATTAGAAAATCATTTTTTGATTATCTTAACATGAAATCTATCAAGGAAAATGATGATATTTTTATAAAAACTCTACCAAAAATTAGAATTATTTATGATTTATTATTTGCTTGAGAATTAATTTTATTATCATTAACATTTTTTTGTCGATTGAATTTTGTATTTGTCGAGTCCAAAATACATAAGAATTAGGATTTTAACCCTTCAACAAGCTAACATTTACTAATAGACCATTCTCCTTGAGTTTTATTACTTATATATAACTTTAAATAAATAAGATATATAATGAAAATTGTATGAAATTAATAATTAGATTTCATAAGTATTGAATTTTACAATAATAATTAAGTAAAAGGAAAGTTAAAATAAAGTGTGTCTTTAAGGAATAAATCCATCAATAATGTATGGGTCTTATAAATTTATCTTCCTTGACAAAATTAATAGTAAAATGAATCATTAAAATAAAAAATATTTAGTGTGATATAATCTATAAATGGAATAAAGTTCATATAATTCTTTCCACATGCTTGTCTGGTTGAATTAATCCTAAGGTATTTTTACAATGTTTTCTAAAAAATATGAAAAGGCTAATTTAAATTGTATTTAGTTTTTCTAGTAATAAATTATAAATTTCTAAAGGAATAAACTTCTCTATCAGAATATGTGTGTCATGAAATTTTAATCTACATAATTTTTAGTGACTTAGATCAATATATTGATATTTTATTTCAATATCCATCAAGAAATTTCACATTTTTTAATATGAAAAAGATAACATCTTTTTACTACTTTTCATGGAAAAAATTGTATGATACTTATAATTCACATTTACCCATATATCATGATTGATATTTACAGCTTTTCATTCCTGAAAATAATGTTGATTATCCTTAGACATCCTCTCTTCATTAAGAATTTTTTAGCTAAAAGTTTCACATAAACATAAAGATTTTATGTAAAAAATTAAATTCCCGAAATTTAATTTTGTAAAATATGATTCATTTCATTCATTTGTGTGTTCCACTTATATCTAAGGGATTTTTATGTATTTTCCTAATATAATTTAACTAAAATAATTTTACAAACTCTACTGCAACATTTTATAATTTTTCACGGATCTCTAATCTAGATAATAACATTAGTGGAAGCATAAAATATATTTTTCTATTGAACACTAACTTGCTAAACTAAGATCAATGAGATTTATCAATAAATTAATGATGACACATAAAACACCAATTTTTCTATAAGTCAGTCACCGAAGCTTAAAATCCAAGTAATAAGATCAAAAATCCAAAAAAGTGTGTGTATTCTAACCATACAAATTTTATAGTCTAGGAATGAAATTAATGTTAAACATTTGGGAAGTGTAGATTTTGAACATTTTCATGGTAGATTAATTACATATTCATACAGCATCATTGCATAACTTTTTTAATTATTATATAAGTGGCTAAAAATAGACATAAAAAATATTTCCATGAATTTTTTATTTTGAAATAATAATCCATATGATGAATGAATTTTATTTAATACACATATATAGAGGTAAATTTTACGGGATCAAAACCATTTGATATATGATATAATGGCTTCTTAAAGTCCTGATAGAATTGAATCCATTATCTTCTAATGCTAAACACTCATTTTTTGATCCAAATAAAATTATTATATAATTAATCAACGGTTTTGAATTTCATTACCCACCATTAAGGCATTAGCTTATTCATTCTAATTATTTACATAACTACTCAATATTTTTGAGAACATAGATTATATATACAAAGTTCACCACATAAATTTAGGAGGAATTTGTTTCAATATCATGTTCTCAATTACTTCGTCTCTCTTCATCCAATGGTTTAATTAAAATTTGTTCATGGAGATTTTATTCTTTCATCAACAGAAATATTTTAAATTGGGAAAATCCAAAAAATGTATCTAAACCCATAAATACTGATTTGTGTTATGAGGTAATGTAATCTAAATTCTATCCTAGATAATTTATTTCCTACAATTTAAAATAAAAATTAATTTTAATAAATAAATAGGAATAAAATATCCAATTAATATTAAAAAATACACTAACTTTATTTTTTCCATTTGACTCAACTGCATATCATATTTTCATAATTATTAGTAAATTATAAATATAACATGATACTCTCATATTTACTCAAAATTTCATTCTCAATAAATTATAATCACCCAAAAACTCATAAAAAATTATTATTTCCTTTATGCAAATATTATTTTTTATATCACAAACTCTAAAATAATCATTCCTATATAAAGCATCACCTTTTTTATGTTTCTTAGTTCAAAAAATATTCCAAAACATAAATAATATTCATTATATTAATTATTTATGTAAAGACCCAGAAAATCCCATGTAATTTTTTTTTATTATATGGAATTTTTCCAAGTACAAAGCTTCTGACGGCATGTGATTTCGAGGCCCGGAGTGCCCGGAATTTTTTTCCGAAGTTTCTAAGTGCGTTCAGTGGGATTTTTAGCGGGTTTTTGTAACTTTTGAACCAGTGATCAGAATTGAAATCTGAGGGCACCGTTGAACTCACAGTGTCATTGATTGCTTAGTGAGACCTTCACCGCAGTTGCATTCTAATGAGAATGGAAGTTAAATTCCCAACTTTTCTTGGGAGAAAGGAGAAAAAATAAATCAAACAAGTTTTATTTTATTTTCAAATCTCCTAGTGGGGACCACCCAATTTTCAAACACCTCATTTAATGAGGTCTAACTCTTGGAACTCCCAATTAATGAGCCAACATTAATTGGTTGATTAACACAATTTAGTGTTAGATCTTCCTCTTGCATGGGGGATTGGTTTTCTCTCTAGGGTTGGAGAATTGGTGGAAGATGGATCTCCAATGAGGATCTATTCTTCTTCAATGTTCTATCCTCCAACGAAGAACCTTCAGTCGAGGAACGAAACCGTCGCCCATAAAGAACGTCGACGACTTCGTCTTCTCTGAGATCTCCTTCCATCATCAATGATCGACAAACGAGATAGGGTTTGTTTTATAATTGAGTTTTACCCTCCGTTCTTCATCGTTAGTTTTTCTCTTTGAGGCTGATTGTTACCACCCTAACATGGAGGGCATGGGCTGAAAAAACACACCCCCTCACTTTTTTCTTCGCTTTGTTGATGATGCTGGTGGCACAACGGCACCTCTGGAGGAGCGGGCTGCAGACGACGGATCGCGGTGAAGCAATTACGATGGGCCGACTGCGAAGGAGGCCGGCGTCGCAAGGTCCGTCATGTCGCCAGAGAGGCGCGGCGTCATCGCGCCGCACGGAGGACCAGGGTGCGGCCAACACAGGCCACGACGGAGCAAGGCGGCCTAACGGCCACTAGAGGAGCACGATGTTGTCACGCCATGCGGGTGGAATGGTTGCGGCAAAGAGGGCCACGGAGGTCGTACGGTGGGGTGTGGCGCCATCACACCGCGCGGAAGGAAAGGCGCGGATAGGCGGTCCACGGCAAACGGACAGGGATGGCCAACTGTGTCGGTCGTCGGCAGGGAGCGCACCAGGCAGGACCCTGGGGGTCCCGCGATGAACGAATGGGCGCCACGCGCTGGTTCTGTTGTAGGAAGATGGGGGGATGACCCCTCCTCTTCGCACGGTTAGGGCGGGGCCCACAGGGCGCCGTTACCTGCTGGATTCGACTAGCGTGTCACCTCCTAGACATGTGGGTTGGGCCACCAGCGTGGTCCATGTGGGCTATGCCACCTGCAGGCAGGGCCGCCGCGCGGGCATGGCCGCCTAGCGCGGGCCGGGTCGCCGCCATGGGTCGGGCTGGTTACGGCGAGCCAGGTCAGACCCACGAGTCGGGTCAGACCCCAGTCCGAATCCAGATCCGGGTGGGGTCGACCAGAACCAGGTTGGGTCAGGGCAGACCGAGTCGGGCCGGGTTCGTCCGACTCTGCCGGACTGGACTCGGACCCAATTTTACCTAATTCACTTTTTCACCCATAACTTGGGCTATGAGTGTTCGAACGATGAACCGTCTGCGCCAATGGAAATATTAGAGAGAGACAGTTCCTTTGGAATAACCCACTTGAGTCTGGTTCATAGTTGGGGTACGTTCGGTTTGGTTTGAACCTAAAATCCAACCGGGCCCCGGGAACGGAAATGCCAATAACTCACAGACCGGGCGTCTGTTTGACACACTGTCTATTGCGTTGAGACCCCTATGATGAGGCGGACCTTTGAGATACTTCTAAATGGTTTTCGTGATAGTTGGAGTATCAACCAGTAGCTTGTGGAGTGAATCCTTCCAAAGTCGAGCAGACATAGTACGGAGACCTAGTAGTTGGCTAAGACCGGACGACTGCTTGACTGATTCGACTCGGAGTGACTTGACTGGCCCAGTGGGGAGCGCCTCTGTGTGACGCAGAAGACCCATAGTGGGGAGCACTTATTTGTGAGCGCGGAAGACCCACGGTACTCGAAAGGAGTAGTACCTCAGTGGGATATGAGGGGGAGCACCTCTGTGTGAGTGCGGTAGACCCGTGGTGGGGAGCGCCTCTGTGTGACGCAGCAGACCCACGACACTTGACAGAAGGAGTACCTCAGCAGTCCAAGGATAGTGGAAAGTGCCTCTATGTGATGCATCAAGACCAATGTACTCAGTAGAGGAGGATTACACCATCATCCTAGGTTTTGACGGTGTGATTGTGGTTGTTACCTAATACTACCCCCTAGAATAAAATCCCAGTTTGAGCTGAGTCAATGACTTTTGTGTTTTCCTAACGATTGAGATGGGTTACTAGATAACTAATGTATATGTATGGGCATATATCTAAGTAATGGTTATTCGTTAATTTCATACTTTTTGATTTATCCTTGTTAGATTTTGTGAGACCTTGAGGGTCTCACAGTCCCTACTGAGTATCATTATACTCACCCCTGCACTGTCTATGCCTGCACCTCGTTGTGTTGGTTGTAGACGACAGATAGCGCTGACTGAGGCAGAGAGAGTAGCAGGACTGGACAGTACCCAGAGGTGGACTACTCGGCATGACAGTACATGGAGGAGTCGGACGGACATGGAGCACTGAGGAGGCTATCTGTACCTACCATTCAGGTAAGGTTTCCCAGTGGACGATCCAACAGCTGTTTACTTTCTTTCAGTTGTACTGTTACTTTTTTGTTTCCTTTTACTTTACTTTTGGGCTTGTATTTTTGGCCCCTTTTACTTTCCAGAACTTCTTTTGTATAAAATTTTTACTTAGTGTTTGCTTTCAATTGTACTCTGATTGTGTTTGTTTATAGTTATAAAGGCAATGCCTTCCCATTTTAAGAATTTATGCTATCAATGCTAGTCGCCAGCCCCTGGCCAATGGAAGGCGGGCTTGGGGTAGTCACAATACGGGCCCTGGGGGATGGGTAATGACAAATTGGTTTCAAAGGAGTCGGTTTTACTGCAGAACTAAGGACTCTGATCATTATTTTCTATGAATCAATACAGTTAAGGGTATTAAGTGTGGTTTTCAGTTTAGGTAATCCAGTGTTGTTGCGGGCGGCCGACGTATCCATACGCCAAGACCCTGAATATTGATTTCTGACTTAGTGCATGAAAACACAGATTGTGTGCATCTCTTTAAAAGTTTTCTTAAGTCAGCTCAACCAGGTCAGCTCACCAGGTATAATCTTTTGACTGTGTCACATCTTTTTCTTTCCGGATGCCTCCCTGGGGATGACCAATTAGAGATCCGAGAGACACACACTCTGGCATCCCACCGAATGACAAGGACTCGGTGCAGGGCCCCTTTCCAGTGGAGGCACCAACGGTACCACTTTCCGTTGGGCCACTAATGCCATCATCCCTATTAGCAGACGATGCACGCTGCTTGAGTGCGTTGCATGAGTTCCAGTGCCAAAGGCCACTCAGGTTCTGGGGAGATATGGACCCATAGCTGACTGAGGATTGGCTGGAGGTTGTGGTGAAAGTCTTTAGGCTTGTAGGGACCCCAGCAGACTACATAGTGATCCTTTCCGCCAGTCTCCTTTAAGCAGCAGTAAGCAGATGGTGGATCCTAATGCTCTAGGTCCATGATGAGGTGACACTTCTCTAGGCAGACTTAGAGAGCCTGTTCTGGGTGGAGTTTGTTCCAGTGACCCTATGAGCGATATGGATACAAGAGATACTGCATCTATAGTCGGATAGCATGACTGTAGATAAGTACTAATCGGGGTTCACTAACCTCTCATGATACTCCACAGATATAGTGTGGTACCCATTCTTCAGGGCCTGGATCTTCGATCAGGGGCTCAGGTGACAGATCAGGGCTTCGATGATCTCACTCAATATCCCGAAACAGGTGGGGTGTTAGAGAGAGCCCTCCTAGTGGATAGTTTTCTTTATGAGTAGTCTCTGGCAGTGAGACCCACCACTAGTCAACATGCAACGGAGTCTTCTGCAGCTGGCAGTAGACAGATGACGTAGAGGTCCAAGAGGACCAGACCCACGAGTGGACGACCGCAGGACTTAGGATCTGTTGTGCGGGGAACCTGAGGTAGTGACTTACCTTCCAAAAGCACGCAGTGTTACTCGTGCGGTGGGTAGGGTCACATGGCTCATGATTGTCTGACCCACCATTTAGATGATCACGAGACAGTTGAGGGACCTTCTAGGAAGAGGTTGAGATTTGATCGAGGTAGTCCATAGGGTGCTGGAGAATGTGGCAGAGGAGTTGGTCGAGTAGCTGGCGATGGACGACGTTACGGGATGCTACCGCCACCACTGCCAGGAGGTCCACATCGACTATAGGGAGCAGGTGGAAAGGGGAGAGCTTAGCTCCAGGAAGTTGAGGCATACGACCACGACGCGCCGGAGATGATTTGAGGTACGATATTTTTCTACTCCACCCTAGATGCAGTTATTATAGACACAGGTGTTAGTCACTCTTTCATTGCCACTGCCCTCATTTGGAGATCGGAGATTCCGACGGAGCTGTTCGCTCGATCCTTACGGCTAGAGACTCCTACAGGAGTAGACTCGACGATTATTCACTGGTGCCAGTAGTGTAAGATTACTCTAGGAGGCAATAGCTTTGGCTGGGATCTCCTCATAGTGGCATCGAGGCCTTACGACATCATCTTGGGTATGGACTGGTTATCTATAGTCCATGCTCAGATTGACTATATTAGGCACAAAGTGCAGTGTGTCTGCATGGATGGGACCAGGTTAACCTTCACCGGCTAGAAGGGAACCTTTAAATCATAGGACAGACTTACTCGAAGGAGGGTGCAGCCGATCACTCTCCAGTTGGCCTGCCTTACCCTCAGAGCAGTTGATGTGTAGAGTCTGAGCTATCCTGTAGTGGTGGACTAGTACGCGGAAGTTTTCCCTGAAGATGTTCTAGAATTACCTCCTCGTAGAGAGGTGGACTTATACATTGACCTATACCCCAGGACGACATTGAGATCTACACCATCATATCGGATGGCTCATGCTGAGTTTCGGGAGCTGCGGGTACAGGTGGATGACTTGCAGGGGAAGGGATTCACCTGGCCCAGTGTTTCTCCCTGGGCAACCCCGATTCTATTCGCCAAGAAGGAGGATGGGAGCTTGAGGATTTGTGTTGACTACCGTCTCCTGAACCAGGTGACTATGAATAACAAGTACCCACTCCTGAGGATTGATGACCTCTTTGATCAGCTGAAGGAAGCATGGTGGTTCTCCAAGATAGACCTCAGATCAGGCTATCACTAGCTCAGAGTTCGAGACAAGGATGTGTAGAAGATGGCCTTTAGATGTCGGTACGACCACTACGGGTTCTTGGTTATGCCTTTCAGTGTAACCAATGCTTCAGCAGTGTTCACGGGACTCATGAATAGGATCTTTCAGCCTTACCTTGATCGCTTTGTCGTAGTCTTCATCGACGACATTCTGATCTACTCGGCCACTGAGGAGGAGCATGCCTACCATTTACGTGTAGTACTAGACACACTCCGAGAGCAACAGCTTTATGGTAAGCTCTCAAAGTTCTAGTTTTGGATTCGAGAGGTTCACTTCTTGGGACATGTCATCTCTAAGGCTGGAGTTGTAGTGGATCCAGCGAAGATTGAGGTGGTACTTTTTTGGGAGCCACCCAGGAGTGTTACAGATATATGAAGTTTCCTAGGCTTGGATGGATACTACCAAAGATTCGTCCCAGAATTCTCTAGAGTTTCATCACCACTATTAGCCTTGAAGAAGATGGGGCAACCCTTTTTGTGGTCAGAGATGTGCCAGTAGAGCTTTCAGGAGCTACTACAGAGGCTGACTAGTGCCTCCATCTTGAGGCTTCCAGAGGAAGGTGTTGGGTACGTAGTTTACTGTGACGTATCAGGGACCGGACTTGGGTGTGTGTCCGGATTTAGGAGCGAGCTGTGATCGTGTATGGTTCTCGGTAGCTGAGACAGCAAGAGAAGAACTATGCTACCCATGACCTGGAGTTAGCGGCAGTGGTCTTCACCTTGAAGATGTGCCGACACTATCTGATGGTCTAACGTTTTACCGTGTACTCTAGTCACAAGACTCTCAGGTATATCTTCTCGCAGAAAGATTTTTGATGCTCCTTTCCATCATAGAGTCTAATTAATGAAAAGGGGTAATACCTTAAGCACAAAGAGATTCATCCTTTCAAGAACATCAAAAATTGACAATGGCATGAACAAGGAATTCTTTATGCATGGGTCGCCCAAGTTTCACTATAGTCACGCAAGTATACTTGCATGCCATATATGGGTAGTGCAGGTGACTTGCACACCCTATTATTTTTTCTCCCAAGGTCCTTAATGGCCTATAAATACCCCTTGTGGTCTCCCCATTTGGGGGACAATGAAAAAAATCAAAAGTCAAATTTAAGCTCTCGGTGCCCTGGTCTCTGCTTGAAGTCTTCCGAACACTTTTAAGGTAATTTCTTACCTAAAATGGAAGATCTAAAGAGGATGAATAAGGCCTAAGTGTTGGAATTCATCAACACTTGAGCGCCTAAATGTTCGGCCCTTAAGGGAAATGGCGACACTTGTGCGTCGCCTTATCCCTTTAACAGAACTTGTGTGCCACCCTTTTGGAAGCCTTTAGGGATAATACTAAGGGATTGAGCCAAGTCTCTCCCATGTATTACCCTATGGGTTAACCGTCGCCCAAGTACACCCATGTCATGCAAGTATACTTGCGCGACCAGAACTTGCACGCCCAAACAGGACTTTCGCGCCTACCTCTTTTTGTGTGCCCCTTCTGCCTATTCAACTATTTTCTTAAAATCCACCTATCCTCTTCAAGATTTTGCCTTCAAACCCCTCTTCAATGCCATTTATGGCATGGTTACTTTGTTGTCTTCCTTATCTGAAAGGAATTCTATGGAACATCTCTCAAAACAATGTGATTTACATGAATTTATGTCACTAGGGTTAGAGATTTCATTCATTTCAACCTCATCCTTTAAGATGATAAGATCTTTAATTTGGTAATCCTCCTAAGGAGTAAGCCCCAAGCTCTCTAATTTGGTCATCCTCCTTTGGAGTAAGCCCCAAGTTCCCTAATCTGGGCATCCTCCTTAGGAGTAAGCCCCAATCATAATTTCTCTTAACCTAGGCCTCCTTTTCAGGGGTAATCCCCAGGCTTAATTTCTTTTGACTTGGGCTTCCTTCTCAGGAATTAAAACCCAATCATTAGACCCTCTATAATTTGGGCATCCCTCTCAAGAGTAAGACCTAAGTTAAGTATTCAAATCTCCATAAAGCACATATACCTTTATGGACCTTGTTCCCGGGTTTCTTCCCTGAAGTAAAACCCAATCCTAATCTACCTTGGGCAATCATACATACATAAGCCCCACATCATTTCTTATGATTGCATCTATCGTGGCACAATTGTCAAGTTTTACTAATACCTCTTGTTTATCCCACCGAGCATGAATCATGTGAGCTTAAAGTGTAAAAGTAATTATGACATCTATCTTTGATCCATTAATCATGCATAAACCTCATACTTCGTCACTCGAACTACATGGGTTCTGATTCCTTTTCTAAACAAGGATAAATAGGTATCCCATCTGCGGGTATGATCCCAACTCTAAAATAATCATTGTCCTTCAGAACGAAAATAAACTTCAAGTGTCCCACTGAGTGTCTTTAAAACCAGTATGGTTATCATAATGACCAAGAGACTTCTATATAACATGTTGAAGGATACCATTGACTAAGAATCTCAAATAAATACGGATTATTCTTTATCGATGAAGAACCTAAAATACATATACAAGATTCTCCAAATCTCATACATATCAATCATTGATTGTCAGATCTAAAGGAATGATCATTTTTATACTTGTTAAATTAATAAGGATTCACAAACATAACTTAAATATATAAAGAGTTTCCTGGAGTAGACAATAATTCCCCCAAAAATGTTTGATGAGTCTGACCTCCCATCCTCTCGACCAATGCAAATTCTTAAGACTCATCGGTCCATAGCTAATGACACCTACCTTTGGAAAGTAGGTCCAAATGGATATAGAATCATTAGATGTTTCAAGTTCTATGAATAAACCCATTAGAAACTGATTGGAATGTTTGAACCTTAAAAAACAAGGTCATACCCATTTCCAGAAGAAACAAAAAATGGTGAATCTGACGTGAATCCTTAACCAAGTTAAATAATGTTTTACTTATTTGTTAGGCCCCTATTTAACTCAATGTGAGGGCCAAAAATGCAATCAATAACATATGTGCTCGTCAAAAAGATGTAGTGGCCAAACTTATCTTGATTATGTATATTATATCAAATAGAAACTCTTTTCCAAGATCTCTCTGCACTATAGAAATGGCTTCTCTAAAGTTCACATCAATGAATGCCTCTACTACTGATCATGCTGGATCCTCGTCCACTCTGAGGACAAAATCACCTACTCGTCATCTTCAACGCTAGGTCTCAAATGCACTGGTAATGGAATACCATCAACATGGAAAAATTCCGACTCTGGAGGCCGCTCGACAGGCCCTCCACATCAATAATTCCCCCTGGTTGTGTGAACAGCGACGACCAGTGATCAAGAAGCAGGTGGTGCCAACCACCATATCCAATCGTTTCGGGTCGTTATCCCTGGAACGCAATCAACAGTCCCTCCCATATTATGGGGAGGTGAATGAGAAGGTCACTCAGGGCCTTAATTCAAGAATACATGAGTCCTTCCTGAGGGCTCCCATCAACAATCGTCGCCAGACTCTTGTGGCAGTGCACCCTCAACATGATTATGGTATCGCCTTTAGGGGTTCGGGTCAGGTTCCTCAGACCCAAGTCCGCAATAAGAACCATCAAAAGAGAAATATGGTCAAAATGGAGTTGGTTCTTACTTCTGCCCCCTCCGGAGAAGTCCATCAAGCCAACTTGATGGTGAACAATGAGCAGGCATATACCCCTGTCCGTCATGATGTTACTAACCAGAAGACTCGTCTGGAAATAACATGCTAATCCAGCCAGGAAATTCTAGTGGATTATTATAGGCAGGCATATATGCCTATTTATAATTCATCAACTAGTCAGTAGTATCGTCTGACTGCACCCAAAGAAGCTTGCCAATCTAATATAGTGGCAATTGATAAGCAGGGACATACACCTGTTTAAAATCAACAATTCTGTTAGTAGTCTTGTATGCCAGTATTGAAGGAAATTCGTCAACCATACTTGATGAAGAATACACAGCAGGAATATACACATGCTAATTTTCATCAAGCCTACCAAAAGTCTCGTTAGGTAGCACCCGGAGAAGTCAATCAGAAATATCTGACGACAAATTTAGAGCAGACTCAACTCTCTGCCCCCACACATGAGTACTGTCAGAATTCACTAACAGGATAAGGAGGACAAGAGCAGGCACATACACCTACTCCAGACATGGAATGGACTTATATTCTTGTTCCAACAGCTGATGACACAAAGAAAATTCTGACAATGGTGAAAGAGAAAAAGCAAATCCCTGCCCATATTCTGGATGCCTGTCAGAATATTATAACAACTTCAGCAGCATCACAGGGAAAGAAATAAAAATCTATACCTACCAGTGGAGTGACTCATCAAAATATCACTGCAGAACAGATACACACCGCTGTCCTAGTCCAAGAGGTTCATGGGGCATACTCCACCATGTCATACAGACAATCAAGTCTGGCACATACACCCAATCTGAATAGAGATAATCAGCCAAACCTGACCATTTCTCCTGAGAAATCACATACACCTTCCCATAATAACCAATTTCATCAACAATTGGTTTCCAAAGTGAGTAATATGGCGTCTAAATAAAAGACTCATTCAGTACAGTAAATAAATCATGAGCCAATCTGTAATAAGTCCTTGCTCGATGCTGGAGTTCTTGATGCCCTTAGACAATTATCTGTTGCAACTCAAGATTATAATCTCTCATTTCCCAATAGTGGGAACAATAATTATGAAGGTCATCATCAGACACTTCCTCATGAAGGCTTGCTTCATGATAGTTCAGTCAATCTCGAAGTATCATCTTCAGATGAGGGACACGATAACCCACTGCGTGGATAGAATATCAAGGAGTGAAAGGTTTCATTTTTTGTTGTAACCCACCATGGTGGTCCTTCCCATGATGATGAATTTAGATGCGAAAGTCCTCTCCATAGTAGTAAGATGCATTGCCTTGATAATTATTCAAAGGAAAATGCAGTAACAAGAAATCCCTCTTGTTTGGAGGCAGTTACAAATGTGAAGCTAGTCATGTCTGATGCTTTACCACTAGCAGATGAAATGCTTTCTCAATCAGAAGATAGCCCGAGGTGTAGGTCATTCTCTGAACCACCCCAGGGTCATTCATCTTATAATTTTATGAATTAATTCTCTACCAATCATGTTGAATCTGATGAAGCAACAAAGAAGAACCATCTTTAGTCTAATCAGGTAGAATAATTTTCATCGAATGATAAGGAGGAAGTGCTGAATATGAGAAAAAAACTGGCGAAAGGTGAAGTACCAGTCATGTTTTGGCCTTTGGATAACTCTTTGAATGATATTCCAGAAATGTTGATGGAATATTGTATTCACGATATTCGTCTCAGCATGTGGAAAACTCATTGTCAATTGAAAAAGAAAATATTATCTTATGATGAATATGAAAATCATGTCAATATAATATAAGGGTTATAATGCCAAATTGATTTGGAATCTCTCTCAGTTTCCTGATATCCAAAGGTCGAAAAGCAGCAGAGAGCCCTTCAACATTCATGCCTTGGCGCACTAAAAAGATTGTGCCAGTTAATTACCAATGCCCCATCTGGTATTCATATCATGGGATGGGTTGTTCATGGAGCACTACATTTCACTGTACTCTCTAGTCAACAAAGCCCTCCAAAAATGGTCTCATGAAATGTTATTGCCCATGGCCGGCCACAGCCAATTGGTTTTGTGTGTAATCAAAGGCTTTCTCACGAACAGGCCTCAACTAGTTCTTCCCAAAGTCAGGCATACAAATAACAAGTGGTCGAATTACTCTTGCATTAGGAAAATGAGAATATCGAACATGCTTCTCTTTTGGATCATGTACATCATCAAGTGACATAAGTGTCAGAAATCATCCAAAGGTCATTTGAGCCTGGTGATTTGAGTGGATGTAAGTTGATGCATCCAGCCAATTTCAGGACTAAAGTCCGCAAAATCAGGAGAGATTTTAAGAAAATCGCAGATGTAGTAGCTCAAGAACCACCACAGCTTTCCAGATTGGGGACTCTTTTAACCCAACCCTCAGAGTCAACAAATAGGATTATAGGAGTTGAGTAGGAACATCAGGGATATCCTTAGTCCATTGGACTGGGGACTTTTTCAAATCCTCAATCTCTTCCTTAGTGAAAGTCAGTCTTCTCTTGATTAGGGAAGAATCCACAAGAGGAACGCAGAGTTGAATTATCATAAGATTCCCTCCAAATTAAGGTTCATAAAAAGGTTCCTAAGGGATCAACTCAACAAAAGGCAATGTCTCATCAAGGACATGGGAGAAGACAGTATCGCAGAAATTCCGATAGAAGGGATGCAATTCATTATGCATCGATATATGTCATCAATGTCGTTGTTACTGATCCTCCAGAACATGAGGCTCACTTAGAGGGATTGGATAAGGAATTTCATGTTCAATAATTTGTGTACACAGAAGTAAATGAAGAAGGTTTGCATACATGAAATAAAAGGCTTACCCAGAATCTAGGTATTCCTTCAAATAACCAACTCCCCCCTCTCCGAATTGCGTCCAATAAGGGGAAAGGGAAAAAGTCATGTTACATTCCACCCTTCCTCTGGAGAAGGCCAATCACTCTCACTAGAGAAAAGGATCGCACAACAAGAGGAAGAAATGAAGGAGTTAATGTAGAGACCCAAATCTTGATGTACATGGACATTACATTACTTTTGAGGAATGCTTAAGACATGACAAAAACAGATGTCCAAAGATCTTATTAGTTTAGTGTCTTTGGAAAACTCGGAACGTAATCTTCTAATCATGGTGAAAGATCTTCAACATCTCCCATAAAGATCTTTCCCTTTTTGTTTTCTTACCTAAAACCATTCTTTATATCCTGGGGAAAAGAAAGCATAAAAAGGGTGAGCTCAAATGCTCAGTAAGGGTAAACATAGATAACCTAAAACAAACCATAAACATTTGAATGCAAAAACTTGAACATAAGATCTAAACATAAAAATCTTGAGCAAAGACATAAATATTGGAAGTACATAAGGCATATATCATAATGGATCACCAATCAGGATAAAATAGAATGGGAATGAAACATTTAATTATGGAAAACAGTAAGAACATGATATGATTTCTATAGCAGCCAAATAATTGTTGGCATGACCATCTTAGTGGACAAAGTCCCGTTCTGAATCGAGTTCACTCCTCGTTCCAGTACTGTATCACTGAACCAGATTAACTTACCATTTCATCCATGTCTATCTCATGAGATATAAATCTTTACCCCATGCATTGGAGGGAGATATAGGTCCCACCCATTTCATAATGAAATCATTCTTTCATGTGCCACAAAATCATAAATCATACATCATAGCATAACCCATGTAATAGAATGGGATTCTTAAACATCTTGCCATCATAACATAATCTATATAAAAAAATGTATATCATTTCATCATAAGAAAAATCAAACCATGTAAATAATGGAGACATTATACTTGAAACATAAACATATTAAATAAGGTCATTTTATATGGAAAATAGTTTTGATAAAACACTTGAGATGAATTCTTGAGGAAAATATCCTTTCTTCATCAAAATCATTTTCTTTTCAAAAAATTCCATGAAATTTTAAAATAAAAGTGTTTTGTTGAAAATAATCATGGAATTGTGTAGAGGAAGATTCATGAAAATGAGGCGTTATGAAACTGTAAAAATCTGTTCACATCGTATAAGTAAAAAATAACATTCTCCTTGTACTTTTGTCAGAAAAGTCAAAAAGTTCCTTGTGTGGTAAAAAAAGTAAGATTCCTTTCAAAACATGTGGTAAAATTAAAAAATGGGTAAAAGGACATTAAACATAAATGAAAACATTTGTAGAAAACAGGTACATGGATGATAACAAAAACCCCAGTAAATACTTACGAATAAACAATCTCGGATAAGAGCGAGATTATAATATTTATCCCTTACCTTATGTCTGATATGCTTCATATGTATCTGAACCTCTTGTATAATGATTTAATTAATGTCATTGACTTATTAAAAAATCATATTCATTGTTATGATATCATATATAGTTTACTTATGACTTTATATTACCCGTTCTTTTGTAAATTCGATGTAAAAGCAGCGATTTGGGTAAAATGGTTTCATTTATTATACGTGTTTCAACTTGTTGTTCATGATATTATTACTTATATACTGGTTTACTTAATTCCATAATGTAAAACAAGATTTATATATAATATATATTCAGAATATATAAATATATATGATATATTGATAAATGTAATAAAATACATCGTTCATAGAGACGGTAGGACGTACGTACGCATGAACGATGTTTTCATTTCCTTATTGAATTGAATGGAATTAAGTACATGAAATACTTATATATATACATAAATCTAGTATCATTATTATGTCATATATTTCATTATTATTCATTATATAAACTTTATAATCATTCATGAATGGTTAACATGGAGAATGAATCTCATCGCGTCGTGGAGACGGTAGTCAGTACGTACGCATGAGCGATGATATCATTCTCATGACCATGGAATTGTATTAAAGTGTATGTATAATATTTCAGAATCAATATCACTTTACAATAATTATATATAGTTATTTATTTACACCATTATACCCATCCAAGTAAGGTGGTGGTCGAAAACAGATTACACCATGGCGTGTAGATGGTATTCCGTACGTACGTACGCGCGGTGATTTTGTTTTTCATAGGATGTATAGAAAGTGAAATAGGGATGTTTCATATTTATAATAACATATAATTATATAATCAATATGGATGTTATTACTTTATAATGAGACAACTAAAGAAGAATAAGTAGAATAAGAAAGAAACATTAGAGAATTTGAAGAAGAGATTACCTCTTCTTCGACGCACCTCATTTAAGCTTCCTATTAAGGAAGTAGAGTTGGTCTTTTGAGAAGACCAGAACCTCCAGAATGTATCTAGGGAAGTTTATAAGATAAATGGTCTGGGTTTTTCCGAGCTTCAAGGCTCAAAAAGGTGTGAAGGGAAGAGGGAAGGGGTGCCCTTTTTATAAGGGGGGAGAGGGGCACCTTAGGAAAAACTTAAAATATTATTTTATTATAAAGTCATATTCGGTTTTTAATAGCTCCAAATTGATTTATTTATTAGATAAGGTGGGTATGGGTCGAAATCATCTCAACCAATAGATTTTAGACAACTTTAGGTTACTATTTTAAACTTATTTTTTAGATTTTACTCTAAGTTAAATAATTCAACTTTTACCATGTCTTCTTGTTTTCATACACTAAATGGTTAATAAACATACTATTACCAGCCAAACGAACCCCAAGTGGTTCATTGTTAATATATATAACCTTATATATGTAATTTGGCTGAACCTTATATTTTTAGGAATATAATAACAATTAATAATATAATATTTGTTTTAAAAACTATTTTATGTCAATTTTGACACTATTTGGTAATTGATTTTTGTGAAAATCATAACAGCATTATTAGTTATAAGAAAGTTAATTAAATCAATACTAACATGTCATGTTAACCTAAAAAATTAGTGTAAGTCATAAAAAGACTCAAATTACATTTATTTGGGTATTTGTAATATCAATTATTTTAATATTTTATTATTTAGGTAATTACTGCATCACCATTGTGTCATAAATAACTTAAATTATTTAATGTCTAAAAATTAAAAATAAAATACCATTAGGTAGGAAATATTTTTATATTTCTAATGAATATTTATACTCAAATTTATCTTATTTATTACCCTATATTAAAAATGTTTTATTTATTAAACTTTGATTATAACTATTTTAACTCTTCTTTAAATAAAATAATATTAAATGTCCTAATCTAATCCAAGTGGACCTAAATGGTCATATTTTATTCCTAAGGATTTTTTTATTCAAATTAATCTTATCCAATATAATTAGGACATGTGTTAGGGTAATAATAATATCTTTTTTACCTTTAATTACCCTATTAACTTTTAACCGTGGTAAATAAAAGTAAAAAGTTACTATTCACCAAAAATTATTTTTATCTTATTGAACCACATTTTACTCCTTGATATTAACTGTGTCTCTCGGATTTTCAAAATTCCACTCACAGAAGTGGTAAAATTATGTTTTATGTAAATTTTAAAATTCTCCTAGGAGGTGGGTAAAAGACGGTGAAAAGTTCAATAAAATTTTAATATATCCAAAATTATTATAAAATGACTCAAATGAATTACATTGAATTTATATAGGAATTATGTATTAATTTTGAACTAAAATAAATTTAAATAAAATAAAAAATTATTTAAATAAAAAGTCGGTTTTTAAATAGTAACCCAGTGTTTTCACTATTCATCAAAAATTGAAAGTTTTCAGAAAAATACCAAAAATTCACCCTAGGATAATTTCGATATTCTGAATCCAAAAATGATGTCCATTTTGAAAGATAAAATTATAAAATTTCAAAAAGTGGGTATTACTATTCATAACAGCTAGTTCATAATAATATTATAATAATATCTCGTTTAGTGAAACTTGGTATTGTGTATATCACATGCTATCGTGGAAGGTCGCGGTTGCGTGTAATGAAAGCCAAGTCAGGGTTGCGTGTAGTTGAAGATTCATTTTTTTGTTGCGTATAATAGAACCCAACCATATTTCATTTATATATTGAATATATATATATATACACACTCAATGTTGCGTAAAATAACTTCTATAAAATGAACATGAAATTGTATGTAACACGATCCAAGATTAGTGTTGTGTATAATGCAAGCTAATACGGTGTTGCGTATATAAAAAGCTAATTTTGGTGTCTCATACAACACAAGACATCAATGAAATTAAAAATAATAATTCTCATAAAATCTCGGGTTGTTACATTCTACCCCCCTTAAAATGAATTTCGCCCTTGAAATTCGTCGGGGTTATAAATCGTTTACTACTTGAAATTTTCTTTAATAGAAACCCACATCTTAAAAGGGAATACTAAATATTGATTTAAAAATCTAATGTATGAAACGTAATGGTTACCCAAATTAACTTATCCCTAGGTTTCCACATAGGAGAACATAAGTGAAAATATGGATATGGAAGAGAAGTCTAACTGTCAAGTTCTAATGGAGAGTGGTAGAGAACATGGCTATGAAAAATCCAACAATCACAAAGCCATAAATTTTTGATGATCTAAGGTACCATATGATTCATCAGATATGAGAGTACTAGAACAACATTTTTGGTTTCAAAGATTATTTCCCTAATGTTGATGAACTTTTACATAAGGAGAAATACTTACTTGATTCTAATGTAATATCATTGTTGGTCATTCCATGAACAATTTCCACTTCATCTCTATTTAAAGAAATAAAGCTGAATTTTTCATTCATGAAGTGTTAGCAGATGATGCGATAGAATGATAAGTCATCCCATCTATTTCTATCACAAAAAGGTTTGCATAAGTTATTAAATATACATAAGTCCATCTATGGTGAGATTAATCATATATGATTCCAAAAATGGACTTATAATTCTTCTATCATACCTCTTAATAAAATAAAACTAGTTTCTACTAACCAGGGAATTCCTGTAGGCCATTGGTATACGATAAAGGCTTGTCACACTTCATTTGTCAGTTCGATTCCCACAGCCTTGTCCGACGCGACGGGTTGTCGCCCGTCCTGCAGGTTGTCCTTTTTCTAAAACTACATTATTATAACCTTCCATAAATAATATTGAAAAAAGTTCTAGCCTTAAACAATTCTATTTGATTTCCAACTTAATCCATTCCAACCTTTAAGCTTATCGAAAATACTTCTGTCCAATCTTATAGTATAAAGAAAACAATTACTAGAAATGTCATCAACCAAGCATGTGATTACCATCATTTATCCCCCATAAAAGATATATCTTGTTGGTCACATTCCAAACATGTGAATATATTAATTATGTATTCTCTTGAAAAATGAATACTTATTTAACCTTATTGAAAACACGAATGCTTTCAAAAGTTAACTCATTCAACATACCAAAATCCCAAAATTTTTATATACTAAAACCCTGATATCACAATGCCCTTATATCATTCATGAGCTCATCAGTACTATAAAACATCTCATTATCTCCTAATCCATTCATTATGTGCATATCATCTACTTTCCAAAAATATATGAATTAACCTTTCATGGTTACCTATATCATTCAACATATACTTTCAAATACTTTAGGAAAAACAATAGAGTAACATTCCTTAGATGTGTATTTATTCCATAGTACCATTAAATTACCTATAAAACATAACTCTTGATAAACATACAATCATTCCACTACCTTCTTAAACCACTGACTGAGCTTCCTCATTTCTTTCATCTCATATATCATTTTTAGTCTCTTGAATGTCATCAACATAAATACTACCCATACAACTATGTTGATTCCCTTCATGAGATTTTCCCTTAGGGAATTGGTTTTCATAATGCCCATACGTTCCATATTTAAAACATTTAATCATTGTTGATGTCTTAGCAACACCATTATCCTTGTCCATGGTGTTAACTGAACCTTTTCCTTTACAATTAATGGCTTTGTGTCCTTATTTTCCACAACCAAAGAATCTTTCTATTCCTTTGAAACATTATCCCTAATGCCTCTTCCCACATGATTTACATGAGGGTAATTGAACTTTCTTTCCTCTATGATAATCATGAAATTCCATCTTTCTCTTATTAGCTGAGTCGGGATACTTACCAAAGGTGAGATTATTGATCATATTATGAGATTGTTGATTAGGAATAATAACGATGTTTGGAATTCTAGATCCAATTTCATTTTGTTGCTCAAGAAGAATATCATTCCATTGTCCATCATATCCCCCATTATCATGAATCTTCAAGTTTCCATCCATTTTCTAAAACCTGTAAAGAATAGTGTGAGTGGTAAAAATCATTCTAGGAAAACAGCATAATAAAGGGGGAGTACCTTCAATATATAACACCTTAGGTTTAATTCTAATATCATTACCATAATTCTTGGACTATAAACTATACGTATACTTAACCTTAGAGACATCCCTAGACAAACCTTAAAAATATCTCTATGGATCTCACTAAAGATCTCGCATCCTAGTTTCCAAAAGATAACTAAACCTTCTCTCTGATACCAACTATAGAGAACTAAATCTTGATGTACATGGACATTACATTACTTTTGAGTAATACTTAATACATAACAAAAACAGATGCCCAAAGATCGTATTAGTTTAGTGTCTTTGGAAACTCGGAACGTAATCTTCTAATCATGGTGAAAGATCTTCAACATCTCCCATAAAGATCTTCCCCTTTTGGTTTTCTTTCCTAAAACCTTTCATTATATCCTGGGGAAAATAAAACATAAAAAGGGTGTTCTCAAATACTCAGTAAGGGTAAACATAGAGAACCTAAAACAATCCATAAACATTTGAATGCAAAAAACTTGAACATAAAATCTAAACATCAAAATCTTGAGCAAAGATATAAATCATGGAAGTATGTAAGGAATATATCATAATGGATCATCAATAATGATAAAATAGCATTGGAATGAAACATTTAATAGTGAAAAAACATTAAGCACATGATATGATTTCCATACTAGCCAAATCATTACTGCCATGACCATCTTAGTGGACAAAGTCCCTTTCTGAATCGAGTTCACTCCTCGTTCCAGTCCTGTATCACTGAACCGGATTAACTTACCCTTTAATCCATGTCTATCTCATGAGATATAAATCTTTACCCAATGCATTTGAGGGAGATATAGTTCCCACCCATCTCATAATGAAATCATTATTTTGTGTGCCACAAAATCCTAAATCATACATCATAGCATAACCCATGTAATAGAATGGGATTCTTAAACATCATGCCATCATGACATAATCCATATAATAAAATGGATATCATTTCATTATAATAAAAATAAAACCATGTAAATAATGGATACATTATACTTGAAACATAAACATATTAAATAAGGTCATTTTAGATGCAAAATAGTTTTGATAGAACACTTGTGATGAATTCTTTAGGAAAATATCCTATCTTCATCAAAATCATTTTTTTTTCACATAATGCCATGAAATTTTAAAAGAAAAGGGTTTTGTTGAAAATAATCATGCAATCGTGTAGAGGAAGCTTCATGAAAATGAGGCGTTATGAAACCGTTAAATCCGTTCACGCCGTATAAGTTAAAAATAACATTCTCCTCGTACTTTTGTCGGAAAAGTCAGAAAGTTCCTATTGTGGTAAACAAAAGTAAGATTCCTTTCATAACATGTGGTAAAAATAAAAAATAGGTAAAAATTACATTAAACATAAATGAAAACATTTTTAGAAAACAGGGACATTTATGATAACAAAAACCCCAGTAAATACTTATGAATAAACAATCTCGGATAAGAGCGAGATTGGAATATTTATCCCTTACCTTATGTCTGATATGATTCATATGTATCTGAACCTCCTGTATAATGATTTTAATAATGTCATTGACTTATGAAATAATCATATTCATTGTTATTATATCATATATAGTTTACTTATGACTTTATATTACCCGTTCTTTTGTAAATTCGATGTAAAAGCAGCGATTTGGGTAAAATAGTTTCATTTATTATACATGTTTCGACTTGTTGTTCTTGATATTATTACTTATATCTGGATTTACTTAATTCCAGAATGTAAAACATGATTTATATATAATATATATTCAGAATATAAATATATATATATATATGATAGATTTATAAGTGGAATGAAATACACTGTTCATGGAGACGGTAGGTCGTACGTACGCATGAACGATGTTTTCGTTTCCTTATTGAATTGAATGGAATTAAGTAGATGACATAAATATATATATATATACATAAATCCAGTATCATTATTATGTCATATATTTCATTATTATTCATTATATATACTTTATAATCATTCATGAATGGTTAACATGGAGAATGAATCTCATCGCGTCGTGGAGACGGTAGTCCGTACGTATGCACGAGCGATGATATCATTGTCATGATCGTATAATTGTATTGAAGTGTATGTATAATATTTCATAATAAATATCACTTTACAATAATCATATATAGTAATTTATTTTACACCATTATACCCATCCGTGTAAGTTGGTGGTCGAAAACAGATTAAACCACGGCGTTGAGACGGTATTCTGTACGTACGCACGCGCGGTGATTTTGTTTTTCATAGGATGGATAGAATTTGAAATAGGATTGTTTCATATTTATAATAACATATAAGTATATAATTAATACAGATGTTATTACTTTATAATGATACAACTAAAGAAGAAGAAGTATAAGAAGATAGAAACTTGATAGAATTGGAAGAAGAGATTGCCTCTTCTTCGACGCACCTCCTTTAAGCTTCCTATTAAGGAAGTAGAGTTGGTCTTTTGAGAAGAAAAGAACCTCCAGAATTTTTCTAGGGAATTTTATAAGAGAAATGTGTAGGGGTTTTCCAAGCTTCAAGGCTCAAAAGGGTGTGAAGAGAAGAGGGAAGTGGTGCCCTTTTTATAAGGGAGGAGAGGGGCACCTTAGGAAAAACATAAAATATTATTTTATAATAAAGTCATATTCGGTTTTTAATAGCTCCAAATTGATTTATTTCGAAGCTAAGGTGGGAATGTATCACAATACTCTCAAAAAATAGGTTTTAGACAAGTTTAGTTTACTATTTTAACTATATCTTTTAGATTTAACTCTAAGTTAAATAATTTAACTTTTACCGTGTCTTCTTGTTTTCTTACACTATATGGTTAAGAAACTTACTATAAACATCCAAAAGAACCCCAAGTTGTTTTTTATTAATATATATAACCTTATCTAAGTCATTTGGCCAATCCTTATATTTTTAGGAATATAATAACAATTAATAATATAATATTTGTTTTAAAAACTATTTTATGTCAATTTTGACACTATTTTAAAATTGATTTTTGTGAAAATCATAACAGAATGATTTGTTCGAAAAAAGTTAATTACATAAATACTAACATGTCACATTAACCTAAAAAATTAGTTTAATTCATAAAAAGTCTGAAATTACATTTATTTGGGTATTTATAATATCAATTATTTTAATATTTTATTATTTAGGTAATTACTGCATCACCATTGTGTCATAACTAACTTAAATTATTTAATGACTAAAAATTACAAATAATATACCATTAGGTAGGAAATCATTTTATCTTTCTAATGAATATTTATAGTCGAATTTATCTTATTTATAACCCTTTATGAAAAATGTTTTAGTTATTAAACTTTGATTATAACTATTTTAACTCTTCTTTAAATAAAATAATATTAAACGTCCTAATCTAATCCAAGTGTACCCAAATGGTCATATTTTATTCCTAAAGTTGTTTTTGGTCGAATTAAACTTATCCAATAGAACTAGGATATGTGTTAGGGTAATAATAATATCATTTTTAACCTTAATTACCCTATTTACTTTTAACCATGGTAAATAAAATTAAAAAGTTTCTATTCACCAAAAATTATTTTTATCTTATTGAACCATATTTTACTCCTTGATATTAACCATGTCTCTCGGATTTTAAAAATTCCACTCATAGAAGCAGTAAAATTAAGTTTTATTTAAATTTTTTAATTCTCATAGGAGGTGGGTAAAAGACGGTGAAAAGTTCAATAAAATTTTAATATATCCAAAATTATTATAAAATGACTCAAATTAATTACATTGAAATGATATTGGTATTATGTATCAATTTTGACCTAAAATAAATTTAAATAAAATAAATAATTATTTAAATAAAAAGTTGTTTTTTAAATAGTAACCTAGTGTTTTCACTATTCATCAAAAATTGAATGTTTTCAGAAAAATACCAAAAATTCACCCTAGGCTAATTTCGATATTCTGAATCCAAAAATGAAGTCCATTTTAAAGATAAAATTTATAAAATTTAAAAAAGTGGGTATTACTATTCATAACGGCTAGTTCATAATAATATTATAATAATATCTCGTTTAGTGAAACTTGGTATTGCGTATAACACACGCTATCGTGGAAGGTCGCGGCTGCATGTAATGAAAGCCATGTCAGGGTTGCGTGTAGTGCAAGATTCATTTTTTTTGCGTATAATAGAATCCAACCATATTTCATTTATACATTGAATATATATATATATATACACACACTCAATGTTGCGTAAAATAACTTCTATCAAATGAACTTGAAATTGTATGTAACACGATTCAAGATTAGTGTTGTGTATACTACAAGTTAATATGGTGTTGCATATAGAACAAGCTAATTTTGGTGTCGCGTACAACAGAAGACATCAATGATATTAAAAATAATAATTCTCATAAAATCTTGGGTTATTACAGTTAAGAAGGTTGAATGCAGAACTGCTTCAAGGTAGTCTTCCTCCTAAGCGTTTTGGAGTATGTCAATCAAGGGAATTTGTTGTAGCTATTGATATTGATCAAGAATATCCTCCTTTACCAGTACACCCTCATAGGTCTAATCCTATGGGTCGTGCGTAACAACAATCAATAGTGCTACCATATTTGCAGTACCAGTCACCAAACCTATCCAAACTCCAGTTATTTCACCTGCTCAGGTCCAAGCTCAACCAAATTTTTCTCAACAGTTAATAACTACCGTTGGGTCATTAATAGATCGGTTGGAAGCTATGGAGGGAAAACGGGCAAAAATTCAACCAGAAAAGAGATATTACCATGAATGGGTGGATGCAATTCCTCCCCCATCTAATTTTTCAAGTACCACATTCACAATTTTTAATGGTTCGGGAGATCCAGAACAACACTTAACACATTTTGTTTCTCATTGTGATCCTATGATGGGAACTCCTCAACAACAAGAAGTAGTTAAGCTCAGGTGTATTGTACAGTCATTACAAGGGCCTGCTTTTGTCTGGTATACAAGCTTGCAATCCCAGTCAATTACCAGGTGGGAAGATCTCTGTCAACGATTCCTTCTTCAATTTTTCTCAACGTTGCCTAAGACAACAATTTTTTATCTTAAAAATTGTAAGCAAAGGTAGAATGAAAGAGTTTCGGATTTCATTTCTCACTAGAAGGGATTAACATATTCCTTAAGCTTAGAAATCCCTCAAGAAGAGTTGTTTCCAATCTATGTGGAAAATTTTCATGATGAATTATGCACACCATTGATCCCTATGAAATACACAGGAGGGTTTCGAGACCTTACTTCAATCACTCAGCAGATCAAAGTCTCTATTACAAATACTAAGGATAGAACTCATGTAATTCTATCGGCTTCAAAAAAGGAGAATAGGTAAAGCAGAGACTACTAAAATCACACTTAAACAAGAACCAGTACCTACTTCCACTTAAAGACCTTCATCATATCGAAGGGCTCCAACTTCTGAGCATCAACAACAGAGGCCATTTTGTCAAGATGATCAAAGAGATTAAAGACGGAAACAATTTGAGGAGTTTAAGAACAAAGTTTATTCTTTCCGAAATTAACAAGTTCCTGGTTACTTTATTTTGGATCTGGAAAATAATTTGGTTCAGTTGCCAAGGCCTAAAAGGCCGAACAAGGAAGGAGATTAAGACCTTCCCAAGTATATCCCATTTCATCAGATGTTGGGGCATACCATTTAGAAGTGTTTTGTCTTCAATGATCTCCTGCAAAATATGGTGGACTCGGGAAAAGTCAAACTAAAAGGTTCTTCAGCCCAAGTAGCATGTGTTACTGCTACAGATCCAGAGGAAGAAGGTGAGTGGCAAGAAGTCAAAATCAAAAATGCGCAGAAATATGATGATTGGATGGTTAGGAAAATGATCAACTAAACTCATTCCATTTTACGAACGTAATTGAAGAGACCAATTGTGTCTTCTGTTATTAATGCCACAACAAAACCCCCTTCATTAGAAGAAAAATCCTCAAAGAAGCAGCATAATACAAAGAAAGAAGAGAATTCAGAAGAAGATGAGCTCGTGTCCAATCCCAAGTTGTCTTTGACTCTAGAAGATTTTATGCCATCTACTTAAAAAGCACGGGTACCGTCCCACCGAATGGCACAGCCTAAACTGGCTAATCAATCATAGTCTTCCTCAGATGAAGAGTTGGTCTTTTGTTCTGTTAACATGATTCACTTAACAGATCCTTATGCCAGTCACAGTTTCGATCCTGATGAGCCTGAGTTCCCTGTATCAAACAGAGGAATTAGAGGGAGTTCCAGAGGTCTAGGATACAGAGGAAGACAAGGATATTCCAGAAGCAACTATTTCAATCCTACCCCTTTTATAACTATATATTTAGTAGAAACTCATGGTAAATCCATTCAGCGGGCTCTACAAGAACAAGAAAGTTCTTCCTCACATGGAAGATTCAGTCCTGACATAGTTATTTTGGAGGATCGGTTGGAAGTTACACCTTCTTCCTCTCAACAAGTAAATAGACCTAGTCGGTCTAATCTTCCAAATTTAGAAGTATTTCCAACTCCTACCCCGATACAAGATGCATCTACTTCCAAAGCCTTAACTTCTAAGTCACCCGTGAAACCACATGTTCCTGTTGGGAAACGCTGACCTTTGGACCAAAAGTATTATATCTTGAAAGATTTGGCCCATGTACCGACTAAGTTATCAAATCTGGATGCCTTTATTCTATCAAAGGATCTTTGAGAGGCACTCATTGAGGCTTTGTCAAGTCCTTGGGAATTTGAAACTAAAATTAATGCGGCTGAAGTCTACCATGTAGAGAATGGTCCTACAGAATGCCATGAAGTGATATCTTCTACAGATTAAGATGAAGATTATGTTGTGCATGGACATATTAGACCTTTGTATTTATCTTTCAAGGTCAATGATATATACATCCGAAGAGTTTTCATTGATAATGGTTCAGGAGTCAACCTCATCCAAATTCGTACACTTTATTGATTGGGCCCCACCAAATCTGATTTATCTCCTTCTACTTTGATGTTTCAAGGATATGATAATAATTAAAAAGAACATCTAGGCGAGATTACACTCAGAACTCAGTTTGGGGATCTTGTATCCAATTTAGATTTCATGGTTATTCGTCATGACACTGCCTTCAACATTTTCTTAGAAGACCTTGGCTACATCAACATGCGGCTATACCTTCATCATACCATCAATGTTTCAAATATTGTTTCAATGGTCAAATTGGGACATTGTATGGTGATAAATCCCCATTAAAAACATGTGAATCTCAATACATTTAGGCATAATTCTATCACATGGAGGGAAATGAGCTATCTACGACAAATGAGGTTACCAAAATTAATGCTCCATATGGTTTGGAAAAGATTCTAGTAAACCCATTCATACATGTGATTACAGATTATGTGTTTCCTATCTGTCAAATTGACAGGATAGACCCAAATCCAAATACTCTTATGGAAACTTCCATAATGTCAATTACGGAAACCAAGCCAGACAGTATGGTTGAATTTGTTGATTCACCTGGAAATGATGAAAGCTCAAATAGAGATGTCTTCATTTAATCTGCTGAAATCCAACAATTCTATACTTCATTAACTAGGCCATATGAAGTTACAGCAATGACAGTGATGAACGATGATGTCGATTCTCAATCCATCATCTCCTCTTTATTACCCAAGGAAGACCCTTCATCGTCAATAGGGTCAGAAATGGTAGCCTCTTCTTCAAGATGTTCAAATTTTAACATCTTTCTTGATCATGGAAATTATACTTCATCATCTACTATGCAAGTAGAAACAGAAGAAATAACACATGTTGAAGAAGAAGAGGAAGATCTTAGAGATGCTCCTCCAACATTTGAAGAGGGTATCTCTACCACTGTGGATGAACTCAGAGAAATAAATCTGGGTACAAAAGAAGATCCACGCCCCACATTAATTAGTGCAGCCATGAATCTTGAAGATCAAGAAATGTATATTTCATTTTTAAAGAAAAATCGAGATATATTTGCTTTGAACTATATCGAAATGTCAGGGCTTGATCCTGATTTTTCTACACATCATTTGGGTTTTCCAGAAGAACATCGAGGATTCAAACAAGCCGTAGGAAGAACACACCCAACTTATGCCTCCAAAATTGAAGTTGAGGTGGATAAGTTTATCAAATATAAATTCATCAGAGAAGTTAAATATCCCAAATGGTTGTCTAATATTGTCCATATGAAAAAGAATAATGGAAAAATTATAGTTTGCATTGATTTCAAAGATCTTAATCGGCATTGTCCCAAGGATGATTTTCTAATTCTGATCATATAACTCTTAATTGATGAAAAAGTTGGCTATGAAGCACTTTCATTCATGGATGGATATTCTGGGTGAAATCAAATCCAAATGGATCCAAAAGATGAAGAATCTACAGCCTTCAGATCCCCTTAGGGTGTGTTTTTCTATCGGGTAATGCCCTTTGTCCTGAAGAGTGTAGGCGCAACATATCAACGTGCCATGCATCGTATCTTCAAAACCTTTTTAGGGAAATTTGTTGAATGTTATGTGGATGATTTGGTGGTTATATATAGACAACGTTCTAATCACTTGGCTAATTTGTAAATCGTATTCCACAAACTTCGACAACACAATTTGAAGATAAACCCCTTAAAATGTGCTTTTGGGGTAACCTCGGGAAAATTTATCGGCTTTGTTGTACGCCATCATGGTATTGAAGTTGATCCTAAGAAGAAAAAATCAATCCTTGTTATGTCAACTCCTCAAAATATGAAGGAATTTAGAGGACTTCAAGAACACTTGGCCTATATTCGGCGTTTCATCGCCAATTTGGCAGGAAAATATTTACCCTTCACCAAATAGATGAAAAAGGGAGTCACTTACCAGTGGACTGAAGAATGTAAAGAGGTGTTCAATATTCTCAAGAAATATCTCTTGAGTCCACCAGTATTAATGCCACCTATTGAAGGAAGACCACTTATTCTATATGTGACAGCTTTAGAGTGATCATTGGGTGTCTTCCATGCCCAAAAGAATGATGATGGGAATGAAAACAGCCTTTACTATCTCAGTCGGACTATACTTGATGCAGAAACTCGATATTCAAGTATTGAAAAGTGCTGCCTAGCATTAATCTTTGCAGTTCAGAAGTTGAGACACTACCTGCAGCATCATGAAGTCCAATTGGTATCTCTCAATAACCCAATCAAATTTATCCTTAGTCATCCAATGCTTATAGGACGTCTGGCATGGTGTGAAGTTATTTTACAGTAGTTTGATATCTATTATGTGTCTCAAAAGGAAATAAAGGGCCATGATTTGGCCGATTTCCCTGCTGAACACCCTTCAGTAGAAGATAAATCTTTAGAAATTGAACTTCCTGATGAGGAAGTCTTCTCTACTCAAGATAATCGTCAAACATGGGAAATGTACTTTAATAGTGCTTCCAGAAGTCCAAAAGGGAAGAAAATGGAAGATCCTAAATTCAAAAATGTTGGGTTGGGAATTGTACTTATTTCCCCTGAAAAGGAAATGCTACCCTATTCCTTCTTATTTTTGAAAGGCGGTACAAACAATGAAGCAGAATATCAAGCTCTCATTGCAGGATTGGAGTTGGCACTTCAGGCACAGGTGAATCACTTAAAGGTGAAAGGTGATTTAGACCTAGTAATAAAACAATTCAATGGGGATTATTCTATTTGAAAAGAAGAATTAATCCATTTGTATGATTATTTCAGAGAGTTAATGGAAGAATTTCTTTCGGAACCGTCATTTTCTTATGTCCCGCGATCACAAAACACCCAAGCTAATGCATTGGCTAATGTAGCCACAGCTCGGGCAGATCCAAATCGGGACGAAACGATCATCAGTATTTCCCACTTTCATACAATTTCACCTTATGTTTAAATCAGAACATAGGAAATCAATGAAATTAGTCCCATTTCTGAACCATATCATCATACTATAGAATGGATGACACCTATCAGGTAATACCTTCAAAATGGAACACTACCACCTGATAGAGTTGGGAAAGAACAAGTCTGGTGATGTGTGGTCAATTTTACTCTTTATGATAACCCATATAACCTAGAAAAAATTCTCTACAAAAGAGGTTTTGATGGAATTCTCTTCAGATGCATTGATGGTGAAGAGACAATGGATGTCATGAAAGAAGTACATGCAGGAATCTGTGGTGCCCACCAGTCTAGACATAGACTGTCGGATCAAATTTGAAGGCTTGGATAATTTTGGCCTTCAAGTATACAAGATTGTGTTGATTTCACTAAGAAGTTTCATTCTTTCCAAGTATGTTCCAACTTCATTCATCAACCCCCAGATTTGCTTCATATAGCTAAATACTCAGGGGGATTTTCCACATGGGGAATGGATGTAGTAGGACCTTACCCTTCAGCTACATCCAAGCAATTAAAGTATATTCTTACTACTACTGACTTCTTTTCCAAATGGGAAGAGGCAATACCTCTCAAAGAATTTTGTTCTAAAATCATTGTTAGCTTCATCAAGTCTAACATCATTACTAGATTTGGTGTCCCTCATACCATATTGATGGACAATGGCACCAACTTCTGTTCATCCGAGGTAAGGATGGTGTATCAAGAATACAACATAAAATCCAACCATTCATCTGGGTATCATACAGTTGCCAATAGCCAAATATAATCCTTAAATAAGAATCTTTCAAACATACAGCAAAAGTTGGTGGATAAAGATAAGAAATCGTTGACTGATAAACTTTTTCATGCTTTATGGGCTTATCGAACTACCACCCGCACTGTTACGCGATGTACTCCATATTCATTGGTATATGGAATAGAAGAAGTATTTCCCATTGAAGTTAAATTACCTTCACTCAGAGTAGCCATTTGTGACCAGTCATCTACTGATGAACAATCTCAAAAGTGATTGGATGAATTGGAATGATTAGATGAAAAACGATTGTCCACCCTGCACCACTTGGAAGTCTATCAGAATCGAATAGCACAGGCTTTTAACAAAAATGTTCATCTTCATTCATTCATTGAAGGAGAATTGGTATTGGTTCTCAGAACTCCAATGATACCAGGAATGAAACCTCCCAAGCTTGAGCCAAAGTGGGAAGGACCTTACGAAATACATAAGGTCTACTCTAATGGAGCTTATTCTTTAATCTAAATGGATGGAGAACTCATCACGACTCCAACCAATGCAAGATTCTCGATGAATTATTTTGTGTAACACAAATACATTTTCTTCCAACATGATGTTAAACTATGCTTCCCTTCCATCGTCCAACATGATGTTAAACTGTGTTGTCCTAGCTACATGACGCTAAACTGTGCAGCACTCATCCTTGCTATATGACGTTAAATTATATAGAACCTCTTTTTTCCTTACTGAATGACATTAAAATGAATATTCCCTATTTCATCCAACATGACGTTAAACTTTGTCATATCCCTTATGTCTTACTTGACATTAAACTATGCATTGTTAGGGTTGTTGCTACCTCTTGTTTCTCACACCGAGTATGACTCACGTGAGCTTAGAGTAAACTTCAACCATAACACCCTCTCTGGGCCACTAACCATGCGTAAGTCCCAACATCACCTTCGGGTTTTCCTCAAGTACAAATTGATCACCAATTCATTATTCAATCGAACTACGCAGACTTTGATCCTTGCCTTCTAGGTTGGGTACATAGGCAACCTCCTGAGGGTCAAGCCCAAAACCAATCTCTTCACATTGGTTCACCACTGTCGCATACGATATTGATCCGTGAAGCATCCGGAAACCAATCTCATCATGTCGGTTCACCTCTGTCTCATATGATGTTGATCCGTGAAGCAACCCAAAACCAATCTCTTCATGTCGATTCACCTATGTCTCATATGATGGTGATCTGTGATGCAGCCCAAAACCAATATCTTCACATTGGTTCACCATCGTCCTTGCTATATGTCGTTAAACTATACAGTCCCCCATTTTCCTCACTACAGGACATTAAACTGCATAGCCATACATCCTAGTTACATGACGCTAAACTATGCAGCACCGGTCCATGCATATGACCTTAAACTATTCACACTTTTGTCATGTACGACAATAAACTACAAAATTCTTTGACACCCTCACCTGAGAGGGATTCATTATTTATATTGGTCTCCAATCATGTAATATTTCAAAGACTGTGTGCATACATGGTAATGCCCGAACCTTTAATATTGGGTCAAACCATCATTGCACTAAAGTCCCCTTTCACCCTACACTTGTACGAACCAAATCTGTACAAAGGGTATTTTAAGAACTATGTGCGGCTTGATTCCCATCCTTATGGGATATGTAGGAACGTTCGAGTGTCCCTCAAATCCAGCCCCAAGTCTTTGGGCCTAACCCCAAATTCCACTTTCATTCCCTTGGATGAAATGTCCCCATGTGAAAACATGAATGTGGTATGAGAACCCTAGTCTTCATTCACATCAGGTTTATAAAACACACAATGTGTATTCCTTATTATGGTCTGAGCTCTATGACGCTAAACTAATATCTCCTACATCCTCGTCCCACATGACATTAAACTGTATTTCAAGAACTACATTTGGATTGATTCTCATTCTAATGAGATATGTAGTGAAGCCCAGCATCTCAATTTAGGACCCATCCACAGCTTGATTATGGTCAGCATTGGTCTATGTATCTCTTTCATGCATTGGAAAATACCCATTTTTCATGTATCATACTCCTAACCTTAAATTCTTCCATATCTCCATAACACTCTTCTTGACTTCTGGTCACAAAATGTCTGATACCTGGAAATTCTCTTGCCTGACTATGCAGTACGTGCCCTTAGGCGGCCTTGCATAATTAGTCTACATAACGGACCTGTCAGCCAAAATATGTTATTATTTGACTATGTAGCCAATACCTTTAAGTGGCCCTGCATAATTCAACCCCCTAATGGGTTTTTCAAATAGTGGTAATTTCTTTCTTAGGAGGAAAACAACTTTTTTCCTTATTGGTCTTAATAACAATATGTTGGGATCCATGAAAAAAATAGCCATCCTTAATATATTTGTCCCATACTCTTTTTCATGATCTGAAAGTATTTAAGTCTATGTTTAATATTTCCCTTCCCTACGAAAGGGTCAGACCTTCGTAGGAGTGATATTCATCCAATTATTCGACAATATTGATTGGGAATATCCTCTCCATATTGAAGTACCTCTGTCTATACAGCAGACTCTATGCTTTGGAAAATTTGAATCTTCATAAACATTCACTGGCTTTTTAGCAATAGAAAAGTACAATTTCTGAGAGTTCTTTTGCCTGACTATGCAGCATGTGCCCCTAGGTGGCCTTGCATAAGTAGTCTACATAACAGATATGTCAGCCAAAAGATGCTATTATTTGACTATGCAGCTAATTCCCTTAAGTGGCTCTGCATAATTCAACCCCCTAATGGGTTTGTTAAATAGTGGTAACTTCACTCTTAAGAAATAATTCTTCTAATGCCTTTTATCCCTTTTTTCATATCATTCCTCAAATTAAAATTTTCATAATTCATAGTTTACATGTTTTCCCCCATAATTGAATGTGGTAATATGTTTTTAGATAAATTATCAAGGAATTGAGTCATTTTTAATCCATTCAGTAAAAGCTATTTCGACCTTAAACATTATCCTTTTTATGTCTAACGTGCATGACTTTAAATTTCCCACAAAAGACAAGGGAAATCTGAACAAAATTCAAGTCTCAAATCACTAAACATAAATTTTTTATGATTTAGGTAATATTGAGCAATAAAAAGTTTCAAAGTTTGTAGGGTTATTTTTATAATCCTAGAAAAAATAAAACTATGCTTACTATGACCATTGGCTTAGGTAAAATTATTTAAAGCAGGTAGAAAAAGAATGCAGGCACAAATGATTGTAGATGAAAGTGTTTTTTTATTGATGTACAAGAGTTATAAGGACATCCACAGATTGGAGTCTCTTCTCTTTTCCAATAATTACAAGAGGCTTTCAATATAAATCTTCATTGGATTTACAGCATCTCGAGATTCATCAGAAATCACATGGAATTCATTCATTAAACTGGATACTATAAGGGACATAGTGATACTGGATCTTCTTGGAACAATTTTAAAAGAATGTTCTTGAGTGTGGTTTGATAAAATTTTATGTTGATCAAATAGTGACTCTGTTTCTGTCTAAGAGACTTGGAAGATGGATACATGGATTTGATAATGGAGCATTGGAAGTAAAGATCAAATTGGAGAGAGTACTCTTTTCAGATATTGTTTCTAATGTCATGATAGTCTTTACTCCACCAACTGGCAGTGGAAAACATATCAGCCCATAGTTTTCCATTTTCATACCTACAAGGAAATGGCATGGATGAAAATTTTGAAAGTTCACACCATTTTTGTTTCTCTTAATGCACATCATAACCGAAATAGAGGGTTAAAAGTGTGGCTACATCTCGAGCGTGTGAAATTTTATATCTGGGGAACAAGGGCTATGATGATTTATGTAGGCCTTCACCACTGTGCCAACATTAACAAATGGTCCTCCAACTGAGACATTTTCTGAAGATAAGTTAGTGTAAGTTTGAAACCAAGAATGCGGGAGATAGTTCTTTGGCTCTGTAATGTTGACTCCTTGCAGATGACCATGCCCATACAGAGGCAGGTAAATACATTGTGGGAAATTAAGATGATACTTCTTCAACTACCTGGCCAAATCTCAAAGAGTGTTGTCACAGATATTATTCATGGCCAATGATGTTCATCATGTCATAAATCTACTTTCTAGCAAGCTCATTAGTCATTCCAATTCTTCTGGGATCCATTGAATCTGCACAAACATCTGATAATTAACTTTTAAGTAAGTTGATTTTTCATAAAATTTGTGAATAAATTTGAAAAAATGGCTAAGGCGTTAAGGTGCGTAAGTCCCATATTGGAGCACAAGTCCAAGTTTGTCACGCAAGTTTTACCATGCTAGTGCTGGCATGCAAGTAAGAAACTCACTACAAAATCACGTTCACGCGGAAAGACAAGTCACTTGCACGAACAAGAGCTACTTGCGCATCGAGAGCTCAGAAGAATTTGAAACTGAGTGCTCTGTGCAAAGTGGTGCCGCATATTTATAGGCGAGGCCATACCCCTTCACATCAGACCCTGCATGCCAGAATCATACATGTGCGCCTACTACTTGTGCACCGCAGTACCTTGTTTCTCATTTTCCTCAGAGTCAAATCCTCTTTCCTTTTTCAGATCTAACTATGAGGGGGGACTTTTGTTGATGCTCATTTCCTTCATAGATTCTAACGAATGAAAAAGGGGAATACCTTAAACACAAATAGATTCATCCTTTCAAGAACATCAAAAATTGACAAAGGAAAGAACAATGAATTCATTAATCATTGGCCACGCAAGTTTCACTATGGTCGTGCAAGTATACTTGCGCACCACATATGGGTCACGCAGGTGACTTGCGCGCCCTATTATTTTTTCACCCAAAGTCCTCAATGGCCTATAAATACCCCTTGTGTGCCCCCCATTTGTGGGACGACAAAAAAAATCAAAAGTCAGATTTAAGCTCTAGGCGCCCTAGTCTCTGCTTGAAGTCTTTCGAACACTTATAAGGTAATTTCTTACCTAGAATGTAAGATCAAAATAGGAGGAATAAGGCCTATGTGTTGGAATTCATCAACACTTGCATGCCTAAATGTCTGGCAATTAAGGGAAATGGACACACTTGTGGACCACCTTGTCCATTTAACAGAACGTTTGTGCCACCCTTTTGGAAGCCTTTAGGGATAATACTAAGGGCTTGAGCCAAGTCTCACCCAAATATTACCCTATGGGTTAACCGTCACCCAAGTACACCCGTGTCGCACAAGTATACTTGTGTGACCAGGAATTGCATGCCCAAACAGTACTTTCACGCCTGCCTCTTTTGGGTGCCCCTTCTGCCTATTCAACTATTTTCTTCAAATCCACCTATCCTCTTCAATATTTAGCCTTAAAAACCCTTTTCAAATCCATTTATGGCATGGTTCCTTTTTTGGCTTCCTTATCTGAATTTAATTCTATGGAACATCTCTCAAAACCTCGTGATTTACATAACTTTATGTCACTAAGGTTAGAGATTTCATTAATTTTAACATCATCCTTTAAGATGAGAAGATCTTTAATCCTGGAATCCTCCTTAGGAGTAAGCCCCAAGCTCTCTAATTTGGGCATCCTCCTTAAGAGTAAGCCCCAAGTTCCCTAATTTGGGAATCCTCCTTAGGAGTAAGCCCAAATCATAATTTCTATTAACCTGGGCCTCCTTTTCAAGAGTAAGTCCCAGGCTTAATTTCTTTTGACTTGGTCTTCCTTCTCAGGAATTAAAACCCAATCATTAGTCCCTATCTAATTTGGGCATCCTTCTCAGGAGTAAACCCTAATTTATGTATTCAAATATCTATAAAGCACATATACCTTTATGGACATTGTTCCCAAGTTTCTTCCCTAAAGTAAAACCCAATCCTCATCATCCTTGGGCAGTCATACATAAATAAACCCCATATCATTTCTTATGATTGAATCTTTCATGGAACAATTGTCAAGTTTTACTAATACCTCTTGTTTCTCCCACCGAGCATGACTCACATGATCTTAGAGTGTAAAAGTAATTATGACATCTTTCTTTGATCCATTAATCATGAATAAACATCATACTTCGTCACTCGAACTACGTGGGTTCTGATTACTTTTCTAAACAAGGATATGTAGTTAGCCCATCTGTGGGTACGATCCCAACTCTAAAACAATCCTTGTCCTTCTGAATGACAATAAACTTCAAGTGCCCCACTGAGTGGCTTTAAAACCAGTATGGTTATCATAATGACCAAGATATTTCTATATAATATGTTGAAGGATACCATTGACTAAGAATATCTAATAAATACGGATGATTCTCTATCGATGAAGAACCTCATATACATATAAAAGATTCTCTAAATCTCATACAAATCAATAATTGATTGTCAGATCTAAAGGAAAGCTCGTTTTCATACTTGGTAAATTAATAAGGATTCATGAACATAACTTAAATCTATAGAGAGAGTCCTGGAGTAGACAATAATTCCCCCAAAAAAGGTATGATGAGTCTGACCTCCCATCCTCTCAACCAATGAAAATTTGTAAGCCTCATCAGTCCATAACTAATGAGCACCTGCCTTTGGAATGTAGGTCCAAATGGATATAGAATCATTAGATTTTTCCGGTTCTATGAATAAACCCGTTAGAAACCAATTAGAATGTGTGAACCTTAAAAAACAAGGTCATCCCCATTTCCAGAAGAAACAAGGACCTAAACTGAAGACAGCGGCGATGGATTGAGTTCCTCCAGGACTATGACTTTGAGATAGTATATACTCCTGGGAAGTGGAACGTTGTTGCAGATGCACTCCGCAGGAGATCTGGTATACAGCTTCTAGGAGAGGTGACAGAGCAGTTGGCTGCCTTACAGATATCCTTTGTGGAAAGAGATGGAGCAGCCTTTCTACAGTCTCTTATAGTTACTCCTCCACTTCTTCAGTGAGCCAGGGAGGCACAGCATGGGGACGCTGACTGTGACACGCGACGTGCTCAAATATCCATAGGCCAAGCACCTGATGGATTTTCTAAAGGTGGGGAGCATGTCATCCTCTACAGAGGATGTACTATGGTGCCAGTGTCACTTCATGAGGAAGTGTTGAGGGAGTTTCGCACGTCCCCTCTAGCAGTACATCCAAGAGTGGCGAACATGTACCAAGACCTTCGACAAAAATACTGGTGGCTAGATATGAAGAAGGTAGTAGAGGAGTTTGTCTCACGGTGCCTCACTTGTTAGCAAGTGAAGGCAGAGCACCAGGTACCAGTAGGATTGGTTCAGCCTTTAGAGGACCCAGAATGGAAGTGGGATGGGATATCCATGGACTTTGTGATGGGTCTTCCACGTACATCCAGGAGTCATGATTCGATATGGGTGATCATTGACCGACTCACGAAGTCGTCCCACATCCTACCGATTAGAGAGAAGGGTTCAGTAGAGAGCTTGGGACACCTCTATGTGCAATAGACCGTGCGTTTGCATGGAGTACCTTCTTTTATTGTCTCCGACCAAGACGCATGGTTTACTTTCCGGCTATGGAAGGGGTTGTAGGAGGCTTTCGGGACACAGCTTCGCTTGAGCATCGCCTTCCATCCTCAGACAGATGGGCAGACTGAGTGGACCATTCAGACCCTCGAGGACATGCTCCGAGCTTGTGTCCTCGACTTTGGTCGCAACTGGGAGGATCACTTACCATTGGTGTAGTTTGCCTACAACAACTGATATCACTCCACCATCGGTATGGCAGGCATTGTATAGTCGACCTTTCAGATCGCCATTGTGCTGGATAGACCTAGGGGAGTCAGCACTAGTGGGACCAGAGATGGTACGCGCTACCACAGATAAGGTTCAGATAATCCAGGAGTTGATGAAGACTGCACAAAGTAGACAAAAGTCATTTGTTCACAGGAGACGGAGACCTCTGGATTTCGAGGATGGTGACCACGTATTTCTACGGGTCTCACCTCAATGAGGTCTACGGAGATTTGGACGAGGTGGCAAGTTATCTCTGAGATTCATCGGACCTTTCTAGGTCCTCAGTAGAGTAGGTAAGGTGTCTCACTGCTTAACTCTTTCACCTCAGTTTCACCCCGGTGCATGATGTCTTCCACGTATCTTAGCTGAGGAGATACGTGCACAACCCTTCCCACATCATCGACCATAGAGATCTAGACGTCGACGATGGGGAGACATTCACAGAGGTTATAGTGGAGATTGAGGAACGATAGGAGCGGGTCCTATGTGGATGGTCGATAACTCTAGTGTGTATTCGCTGGCAGTACAAGAACCTCCAGGATAGAACATGGGAGCGGGAGGATCAGATGCGTGCTCAGTACCCCCCATTTGTTCCCTTAGTTTGATTTGTAGCTTACTGGGACGTAAATCTCTGAGGTGGGAATAATGTAAAGACCCAGAAAATCCAATGTAATTTTTTTTATTATATGTAATTGTTCCGAGTCCGTAGTTTCTGACGGAACGTGATTCTGAGGCCCAGAGTGCCCAGATTGTTTTTCTGAAGTTTCTAAGTGCGTTCCGTGAGATTTTGAGCGGTTTTTGCTAACTTTTGAACCGATGTTCAGAATTGAAATCTAAGGGCACCATTGAACTCACAACGTTAGTGATTGAATAGTGATACCTTCACTGTAGCTGCATTCTAATGAGAATGGATGTTAAATTCCCATATTTTCATGGGATAAAGGAGAGGAAATAAATTAAACAAGTTTTATTTTATTTTCAAATCTCCTGTTGGGGACCACCCAATTTTGAAACACCTCATTTAATGAGGTGTAACTCTCGGAACTCCCAATTAATGAGTAAACATTAATTGGTTCATTAACACAATTTAATGTTGGATCTTCCTCTTGCATGGGGGATTGGTTTTCTCTCTGGGATTGGAGAATTAGTGGAAGACGGATCTCCAACGAGGATCTCCTCTTCCTTGACGTTCTATCCTCCAACAAAGAACCTTCAGTCGATGAACAAAGCTGTCTCCCATGAAGAAGGCCAACAATGTCGTCTTCGACTTAGTCTTCTCCGAACTCTTCTTTCACCATCAACGATTGACAAATGAGGTAGGGGTTGTTTTATGAATGAGTTTTACCCTTCGTTCTTCTTCTTTAGTTGTGATCTTTGAGGCCAATTGTTACCACCCTAACATAGAGGGTGTGGTCCAAACAAATACGGCCCCACCCCCTCCGTTTTTTCTTCTATTTGTTGACGATGGTGGTGGCGCAACGGCACTGATGGAGGATTGGGCCGCGGCTGACGAGCCGCGGCAGAGCAACGGCGGCCAACAACGGGCCGTCCGTGAAGGAAACCAGCGGCGCAAGGGCCGTCGGGTCGCTGGAGGGGCGTGGCGCAGTCGCGTCGCGTGGAGGACCAGGTCGCGGCTGAGAAAGGAGGCCTGATGGCTGCCAGAGGGGCACGATGTCGTTGCGCTGCATGGGTGGAATGACTATGGCCATGAGGGACACGGCGGTCGGACAATGGGGTGTTGCGTTGTCGCGCCTCGCGGTAGGATAGTCGCGGCCAGGCGGGTCGCGGCGGACGGATAGGGATGGCCGGCTGTATTGGTCGTCGACAGGGAGCACACCAGGTGGGACCCTGGGGGTCCCACGGCTAATGAAACGGATCCATGTGCCAGTTTCGTTTTAAGGAGATGGGGGGCACTAACCCCTCCCCTTCGCACGGTTAGGGTGGACCCCATAGGGTGTCGCCACCTGCTGGCTTCGGCTGGCGGGTCGCCTCCCAGCCACGCGGGATGGGCCACGCAGGCCATGCCACCTGTAGGCCAGGCCGCCATGTGGGCTGGGCCAACCAGCACGGGCCGGGCCGCCACGCGGGCTGGGCTTCCCAACATGGGTCGGGCCGCCGCCATGGGCCGGGCAGGTTCCGGCGGGCCAGGTCGAACCCGCGGGCCGGGTTGGACCCCGGTCCGGATCCGAACCCAGGTCGGGTTGACCCAAATCGGGTCGGGTCGGACCAAACTGGGTAGGCCCAGGTCGGTCCGACCGGGCCGGATCAGACCCAGACCCAGTTTTGACCCAATTCACTTTTTCGCCCATAACATGGCCTACGGGTGTCCGATCGACAAACTGTTTCCGGTGATGGAAATCTTAGAGAAAGACGGTTCTTTTCGCATACCCCACTTTAGGCTAGGACATAGTTGGGGTACAGTAGGGTTGGTTTGAACCTAAAATCTAACCGAGCCCCCGGAACAGAAATGCTAATAACTCACAGACCGGGCGTCCGTTTGACACACCATCTCTTGCATTGAGACCCCTATGACGAGGCGGACCTTTGAGATACTTCTACATGGGACTTCTTGATAGTTGGAGTATTGACCAGTAGCTCATGGAGCGGATCCTTCCAAAGGCGATTAGACAGAGTACCGAGGCCTATTAGTTGGTTGAGAACTGACGACTGCTTGACTGATTCGACTCGGAGTGACTCGACTGGCCTAGTGGGGAGCGCCTCTGTATGACGTGGCAGACCCACGGTGGGGAGTGCCTCTATGTGAGCACGGGAGACCCATGGTACTCGACAGGAGGAGTACCTCAGCGGGCTACGAGGGGGATGCCTATGTGTGAGCATTATAGACCCGTGGTGGGGAGCGCCTCTATGTGACGTAGTAGACCCACGGTACTCAACAGGAGGAGTACCTCAGCAGTAAAAGGATAGTGGGAAGCTCCTCTGTGTGACGCGTCAGGCCCATTGTACTCAATAGAGGAGGAGTACACCATCATCCGTGGTTCCGACGGTGAGACTGGGGTTGTTACCTGATACTACCCCCTAGAATAAAATCCTAGTTTGAGCTGATTCAATGACTTTTGTGGTTTCCTCATGATTGATATGGGTTACAAGATAACTTAGGTATATGTACGAGCATATATCTGAGTAATGGTTATTCGTTGATTTCATAATTTTTGGTTTATCCTTGTTGGATTTTGTGGGAACTTGAGGGTCTCTGGGTCCCTAATGAGTATCATTATACTCACCCCTGAATCGGCTATGTCTGCACCTCATTGTGTTGGTTGCAGATGATAGACCGTGTTGACTGAGGTAGAGAGATTAGCAGGACTGGACGGTACCCGGAGGTAGACCACTCGGTGTGACGGTACACGGGGGATCCGGATAGACGTGGAGCACTGAGGAGGCTATCTGTACCTACCCTTCAGGTAGGGTTTCCCAGTGGATGATCCTGTAGCTATTTACTTTCTTTTAGTTGTGCTGTTACTTTTTTGTTTCCTTATAATTTACTATTGGGCTTGTATTTCCGGCCCCTTTTACTTTTCAGCACTTCTTTTGTATACAGTTTTTACTTAGTGTTTGCTTCCATTTGTACTCTGATTTTGTTTTTTTGTAGTTATAAATGCAACGTCTTCCCAGTTTAGGGATTTACGCCTTTGGTTCTAGTCACCACCCCCTGGCCTATGAAAGGCGGGCTTGGGATAGTCACGATATGGGCCCCGGGGGATGGGTCATGACAATTTACTAGACAAAGAGTCCATATCACATTATATCACATATCATGTTCTTCAACAATAATAATATTTTCAAACCTGTTAGGATTTTTTTCCACAATTTATATCCTTACTATAAAGGAAAACATTTTTTAGTTAATAATATTGGTAACTTGTTTAAAAAATTGACATATAGATCACTTAATCAGTCACATGAGTAATTGAAATTAATTAAATAATAAGTATAATCAAGTATATAAAATCATAATACTCTTATATTCTCCCAAACTCATTTATCCCATATTCTAGTTATAATTATTAACCATCAACTATAACTATGTAATATCTCATAAAAATTTCAATCAAGGATTTAACATAGGTCCAAATCATTCCAATGTCATTAAAGCTTAACCAAACATAGTTTATCTTAGAAACACCCTCTCTTAAATCCATGTCTTGATATAAAAGGATAACTCTAATTATTTTTATAATAAAAAAAATTATTTAAACAAATCATTATCGTTCAGGGTGAATTGAAAAACATATTGAAATAAATTCATACTAATGGAAATAAAGTTCTATGAATATTTTTTGATCAAGCCTCAATCAATGTGAATAAAAGTTAGGGATCACTATCAATGGTAGGTTTCAATTAGAGAATCAAACAAATAAGTAGGTTTAAATATTAGTCTAACCATCATAGTTTTTTTTACTACATGCATGAAAAAGGATTATCAAGATCCATTTAATGAAACTATGTGTTTTGACCTTATGTAAACAACTCTAAGGGAAGATATACCCTAATATTTTGGCTATATAATATGTCTTCTAGGTGAGGATGGTGATTTCATAGTTGATGATGGAGGCTCACGATGACAGCGTTGAGAATGGTGGTCAACGATAGAGGATTTGTGTGTAGATACTCAGTCGTGTGATAGATTTTGATGATAAGGGGAAAATAAACGAGTGTATTTTTTAAAACACATGGTGGTGGTATAAATATAAAACACCACTAAATACATAATTTAATAAAACATTAAAAAGTGTCTGTTATAAATAATAATTTTCAACCATTTAATTGTGGATTTGGAAATCACTACTACATAACCACCACTAAGAATATATTTTCTTATAGTGGTAGAGTAATGTAAAATAAAACTGAATAAATTGAGTGACTCAAAAAGTATATTTTCTATGAAAAACAATAAATAAAAGATGTGAATCAATAAAAACTATGACTTGATTTGACCCCACCAAGAACAACGTCTTGGGATGGTGATGAGATTAAATTAAGTTTTCACCCAATAAAACCTCAAATTGGCATGGAGATAATTATTAATACTGATGGTATAATCAAAATCATGAATGTCACTATATTTATAAACCCAACATTAATTGGCTTGAGATTAAAAATTAACGATCATTTAAAAATCATAATTGTGAAATATATTGGAATTAAATGTAAACAAATGTCCAATATTCAATAATATATAAAATATCACATGAATATAGTTAGATAACCATAATTATATTAATTTATAATTGATCCAAGCTATATAAAATCTCATAGATATGATCATCTAATTAAATAAAATAAAAAAAATCATTACAACACATTCCCAAAAGCATTTATGTTTAGAGTTTTAGAGAATTGGGAAAAACATTAACTAAAAAAATAATGTATTTTTAAACTAATGGGTAATTTTTCTACTATATAAACAACTAATTAATCCATAACAAGCCTTTAACATCTCTGAAAATTCATTCAAGTAAGATTCCTTTCTGGAAACATATTATTTATTACTGTTATTGATAACCTGAGGAAAAATAGACCTAAGAACCAGGTGATCTCAGATGCTCGATAAGGGTAAATATAAGTGATCACAAACAAAGATCATAAGTTAGCTTAAGAAATGCATATGGTTATAATAAGGATACATACGAATGTTTTACTCAATAAAACATAGATCATAAATCATGTAATATCATAAGAATTCATTCTAAAAATGTCACAAATCCTAAAAACAAGGCATACTGGATATTTGTGGAACCTCCCTACTAATATAAATTATAATATTGTGGATTTAGTATCACAACATATTTTTCTTAGTTGATCAGTCTTCACTAGCATATTACTCTTGTAATATTAGACTTTACTCACTTGTTTCCCTTTATGGAATGCACATTACTTCTTTTTTTCATTTTGGATTTTGCATAACTACTCATTTCATAATTATTTCACAAGATGTAAAGCTTTAACCAACAAATTAGAGGGATATATATGGTCCACCCATCACTTAAATATTAAGAGTGCACTTTTTTTTATAAGAAATCATTAAATAATTACATCATAAAATCCTATGAATAATAATGGGTTTAATAAAATTTTCAAATAAAAGTCAATCAATTTGTACAACATAATGAACCCATGGAAAGAAAATGGATTTCATTCAACAAACCATAAATAACCCATGGAATAAAATAGGTTTCATATCCTTTTCAAATGTATTCACATAAAGAATTCAACAACATGATAAACCCTTAAAATAAAAAATGGGTATCCAAAGGTATTCAATAGCTTTTTATGTAAATACCATTCAAATAACGTAATAAATAATATGGTATTTAAACTTTATAGATAAAAGGTATAAAACTAACACAATAATTTCTCAAATAAATAAGTTTATAGAATCTAGGTGAAAATCCTTCAATAAAAAGAATCAAAAATATGGTATTCATAAAGGAATGGCATTGGAAAAAAAATTAGTGTTGTATAATGAAACTGATAAGGCAAGACAAAGGTAGTGATGTCGGTAGTGATGGATCATTGTTATGAAAAAAGTAAAAATTTCATAATACATAATTAGAGATATAATGGGTTGTTTCATAAGAACATATAACTAGTTCAGAAAAGTAAACTTATAAGGATATTGACATAGTAGAAAAACATCCTTTCAAAAGAATGCTTTGAATTGTATCACATAAGAATGAATCAAAAATCAAATTGTTTGACACCATGAGTTCAGTCCCCCAAATTATAAATATATATATATTTTGGAGGATGAATCATGTAACATAAAACCCTTGAGGGTAAATCCTTATTAATATGGAAAGAAAAATATAGGTGAAAAATTAAAAGTTCTTTTACAAAATTTTTTTAACATGGATGTAAAATAAAAACTAATAAATCACTTCCATAAGATACTTTAGAAATAATGAAGTAAATTATTTTAAAAAGAAATATTTTAAAATAATCTCCAATAATGGAGACTTAAAATGAAATAAATGTTTCTATAGGAAATATAGATCCCATGATAAAACATTTGATTATAAAAGTAACCTTTTTAATAATTTTAAATTTCCCTTGTTGAAATCCCACAATGTAAAAATTGTAATAAAAATTTCATTGTATTAAGTCTTTGTTTTATGAAATAGGATTATAAAATACCATATAATAAAATATTTGGGTGTTAGAACCCAATCATATAAGAAAAAGGATCAATATAAAACAATAAAAATCAAAGAAATTATATTTGAGATATCAATATATCTTATAGTAAACATACTCCATGAAGCATTAAATATTTGAAAAGGGTTTTATGTGGTAAAAATATAACAAATGAAAGTATTACACATAATATAATCAAAGGGTATAATGTGTCCAACTAATATAAAACTATTTGAAGAGAACAATCATAACTCAATGAATGAATATTGAGTAACCAAAAACTATTAGGACTTAGATAACATTTGAGTCAAAATAAATTTTAAGAAAATAATATAATTTATATTAGTATCTCTCAAGAATTATAAATAAATAATTGTAAATAAATAGAATGTCATATGAAAGAATCATGGTGCATAACATTTAACACGACTCAAAGAATTTGAATTGAGATTAAGAAAAAACTTACAACATTTATATCTTTCGAATCAAAACCTCCTAAAAAGTAGAACAAAAAATACAAAATTTAATATAATGAAATATAAAGGAGTAATAATAAAAAAATTATAATAGGTAAAAAATAAAACATAGTGCACAATACAAAAAAAATTACCCAATTAGAAGGGGTTGTTTTATACATTAGAAGAGGTTATAACCCCTTCTAAACACATTAACGGTGGTTATAAGGAACCGCCACTAATATCCCCCACCTACTCGTGTTAGAGGCGGTTTTGAGGAACTACTGGTAAAGTGATGGAAAATTTAGAGACAATTCATTTAGTGGAATTAAAACCTCCTCTAATTCCACCACAGAATCTTAGTTTAGAGGGGGTTAAAACCCCCTATAAATTATAGATCAAATTATCAGTGGTTATAAACCAACACTAATTTATTTTCATGACCTATATTAGAGGCAGTTTTAAGAACTACCTCTAAATAATACTGATTTAGCGGGAGTTTTAACCCCCCCCCCCACTAATTACATCATAGATCATATTAGAGGTGGTTCTAGGAACGCCTCTAAACAATTAATTTCATTTTTAAAAAATCCTATTGCGGCTTGTGCCCCACCCCTCCAGGTGCAACACTCCTCCAGTTCCACCCCATGAAACATGTGCCTCACCCCTCCAATTCCCCACCCCTCCACCACATGCAGCATGTGCCCAACCCCTCTAGTTCCTCCACAGGGTTCACCCGAATGTGTCCCTCGACAGTCCCTCCAGTTCAAGACCCACCTCACCCCACTTCCGTTATAGGCCCACACTCACGCAGCCTCCCTCCGGTTCCTGTTCAACTGTACACCCCCGCTGTTATCAACCATATTTTTAAAATTTAATGGAGGCGACGAGATTCGAACCCGGACCTCTTACACACAACAGTAATGCCTCCACCACTATGCCCTTTTCTATTTATTATTATAATTATACATTATTGTATTTATATATACTAAGAAACTAAATAGAATAAATATTATTTAAATAAATATTTAATCACATATATAATTATATAAATTAATATATACATTTTTATATTATATATGTGTGTGTATTTATATTATAATAAATTTATATTATATTAAATTGTTATATTTATATAAACTATATATTGTATATGTGTATTTATATACATGTGTCTATGAATTTTATAAGTACATTTTTATTATGTATATACACATATATTTATATATTTATAAATATATTTATTTAAGTTATACATATAGCTAAATACAATTTATATGAAACACGATTTATATAAATATTTATATTATATATAATTAATATTACAGGAAATACAATTTAGGAAAGTATTATATATTAAATAAAATTTATACAAATATTTATATAATATTATATGAAATAAAATTGATACAAATATATAATTAATATTATATGAAATACATTTTATACATATCTTTATATAATATATTTGAATACATATATTTATTATTATGCACATTAATACCTACATATTTCAATAAATATAATTTTATAATATTATGTATATGAATATATATGTATTTCAATAAATGTAGTTGTACAATATTGTGTACATTAATATATATTTATTCGTAAAAATATATATCATATAATATTAACTATATATAATATAAAATCATAAAAATATTATTGAAAATTATATTTATTATTATTGTAATATAAATTATAAAAACTACAAGATTGGGGTTTTATATGATTTATTTCTTAAATAAATTATATTTATGTATATATTTAAATAATATGTTTATTATTTTCTCTTATATATAATTAATAATATATGAAATACAATTTACACAAATAAATATATATAAATGTATATAAAATTATAAAATTACATTTATGGATACATATAAATACAGTTAAATAGAATCATATAATTAGAAATGTATAATATAGTTAAATGATATATATATATATTAAGTAAATAAATTAATAATTAATATGGTATACTGAAATATATATATAATAATTATATAATATATATAAATTTATATATAATAACATATTTATAATATTATATATATATATAATATAATATAATATAATATATAATATATATTTAATTTTAATTTTAATTTTTTCTATATTATATTTATTTGTATACATAATATAATATTAATATGTTTATATAGAAATATATAATAAAAATGTATCTAATATAATATGTGTATAATATAAATCATAATATAAATGTATGGTATTTATAAAACCATATATAAATTTTATATATTTGAATAAATATATTTATAATTTCATTTATATTATGTATGAAAATATTAATGTATGTATAATTTTTTGTGTATATGTATAATTTTTTATTTAAAGTATTTATATAATGTCTTTATATATATGTGTGAGTGTGTTTATAATGAATTTAAATACGTTTATATAATGTTTTTATGTAATATATTTGTGTGTGTGTGTGTACACACACATGCTCACCCACACATATATATTATAAAATTTTAATTTATATGAGATTTGTTTTAAAAAATAAACTAAAATTAAGAGGGGTTTAGAAACATCTTTAATCAAAGGGGTTAGAAGGGGTTCAAAACCCCCTCTAATCTAAGGGATTAACAACAGTTCATAAACCCCCTCTAATTTAAGATATTAGAGGGGGTTGTAAACCCCCACTATTTCCTTTAAAAAACTCCATGTTATATATATATCTTATAATATATTTCCAAAATAATATTATATATATAGAGCCTCTAACATCCAACTGAACATATAGGGCCACTAATTATTAAATTTCCGGTTGTCTTGGCACAACTGCATCTAAAATCCAACCAAATGTTACAAAGAAAAAATTCAAAAAAATTAGAGGGGGATGTGAACCCCCTCTAAATTCGATTATTAGAGGGGTTTGTGTATAACCCCCCCCCCCCCCTAAAATGAATTTATAGGGGTTTTTCCATAACCCCTTCTAAAAAACCACCTCTAATGTGTTATTTTTTGTAGTGGTATAACATTAACATGTCTCAAGGAATTCAAATTTGAGATAAATAACCCTTACCTCTTGTATCCACTTATAGGAATGTACTTTAACCTCATTTATCAAAAATAAATTTATCTTAATAACATAGTTTATAACCTTAATAATATCCATTTTCATTTATACTCATCATATATAATTATTATAAATATGAATTCTAGTTAGTTCTTTTCTACCTATTTTCCCACATTGGGTGTTTATAGTTTTGATTGTTTGAACTAATTTTGTAATTGTGGTATTCGTATTAATTGTTCATAAGAATTTCATCTTCTCCATGTAATTAAATTTTATTTTATGGATTATTTATAATAATTTATTTATTTTTAAATTCCTTTCTTGAGTTTTTTTCCTTTATTCATGATAATGAAATCAATGATAATCATATTTTGACTATTCTTAAAGAACAAAAGGTGTTTTATTAATTAATGAGTTTATAATAATGTTACCATTATAGAAACAATATATATAATTATTTTCATATTTATATCATATTATATAAGTAATTAATTTCCATAGTCAACCATGATTTAAATTCATATCATTGTTCAAGTGGGTGGTTAAAATGATCCAAGCATGAACATGCCATGATTAAAGGATGATTATGTGGTGGTTTAAATGTAATATCATTATACCCAAATCATATTGATCATATTTAGTGTCTATTAGTTTTATATATTAGAATTTTCAGGAATAATAAAAATAATTAATGACTATAAAAATATTATATAATATTAATTAAAAATACTTTTTAATATGCTTGTTTAAAAAGAATTAATTAACGATGATAATTTATGGATCATATAATTAATAGGTCATAAAATTTGTTATAAAAACATTAATGATAGAAAACAATAGTAATTATCTATTAATCCCATTCTTAGGACCATCAATAAAATTCAGTGATGAAAATAAAAATGGAAACATATCATTTCTTAGAGGCGGTAATCCACATATATGCATGGAAAATGATTTCATTTTCCAAAGAATAGAGAAAGGGGAAATATTTTTTATTATTTAATAAGCTAAGATATGACATAAATATCTTACTTAAATATTAAATTACTTATTAGGACTAGACTTCTATTTCATTCATGGAAAATGAAACATGTTGTGTCGTAGAGGTAGTAGTTCACACAACACATGAATGATAGTTTTCTTTTTCATAATATAAAATTGAAAAATGTTTAATATAATGACCCATAATTCACATACATTTTTCATAATTCAAAATTGAATCACACTTATTACAACATATAACAAAACCATGAAAGGACCATATAGGTATAGTGTCTTTAGAAACTGGGAAACATAAACAACTAGTTCATAAAGCATCTACATTATCTCCCGTTTATTTCATCATATCTAGAGTCCCTTTTGGAATATCCTACTTAATAACCTTCTTCCTGGACTGGGGAAAGAAAACATACAAAAGGGTGAGCTCAAATGCTCAGTAAGGGTAAACAAAGGAAATATCATATTCATAAGAATATAGCATTTCGAAAATCTTAACCTGCAAAAGAGATCATAACATCATAACATGGGATAAATAATAGTAGTGAAATGTAATCCCAATAATCATAACACAAAACCTGAAACTTTTTGGCATACACACATAATCATAGATAATATTTTCTTAGTAGTCAAGACTCATTTCCAAGACTATCTTAGCGGACGAAGTCCATTTCTGAACCGAGTTCACTCCTCGTTTCAGTCCTGTTTCACTGAACCGGATTAACCTACCATTCCAGCCATGTCTATCTCATGAGATATAAATCTTTACCCAATGCATTGGAGGGATATATGGGTCTCACCCATCTCATAATGAAACCATTATTATGTGTGCCACAAAATCATAAATCATACATCATAACATAACCCATGTAATAAAAATGGGATTCTTAAACATCATGCCATCATAACATAATCCATATAAGATAAAAAGGACATCATAAAAATAATTCCATCATAAAATAATCAAATCAATTTAAAAATAGGGATAGAAATAGAACCCTATGTTATCATAGATGGAAAATAATTCTGATAAAACACTTGAACTGCATTCTTGAGGAAAATATCATTTCTATTTCAAAAACATTTTTCCTTTCTTAACATGTCATACAATTTTAAAATAAAAGAAGTTGATTAAAAATAAACTTGAAAAATTTTAAAGGAAGCTTCATGTAAATAACATTCTATGAAATCATAAAAATCCATTTATGTCATTAAGTTAAAAAAATATCCTTCTCGTACTTTGGCTGGAAAAGTCAAAAAGTATCTCGTACTAAACACGACAAAAGATTTCTTTCATATATTTTACTAAAAGAATACCAATGGGTAAAATTGGATTTAAACAATATTATGAGGATAGAAATAACATTAAATATTGACTAAACATGGATGTGGATGATAAATATGCCCCAGTAATTACCGAAGTATAAACAATCTCGAATAAAAATTAAGATTGCGAGATTTTCCCTTAACTTAGGTCCGATTTGCTTCGTACATGTCCGAACCTACTGTATAATGATTTAAATAATGTTATTGACTTATTCCATAATATTAATCATTGTTATGATATCATATATGTTCATATTCTTAGCTTCTTATTAGTAATATTTCATTGCAACTTGTTATTTGGGTGTTTATTGCTTTTTGTTCTTATGCGTGTTTTGTCGAATAAATTCTTATTATTAATTTTAGGTTACAGATACCTCATTTAATGAATTTTATTAGTGTAATGTATATCATATTTATTCATTCAATTAATTTATATAATCGTTAATAATTGAAGATCATGTAGAACGAGTCGCATCACATCATGGAGACAGTAGGCCGTACGTACGCACGAGCGATGATATCATTCCCATGATCGTGGAATTGTATTGAAGTGTATGTATACTATTTCAGAATCAATATCACTTTAAAATAATCATATAAATTTATTCTTTACACCATTATACCCATCAAAGTATGGTGGTGGTGGAAAACAGATTACACCACGGCGTGGAGACGGTATTCCGTACGTACGCACGCGTGGGGATTTTGTTTTCCGTAGGATGGATAGAAGGTGAAATAGTTTTGTTTCATATTTATAATAACATATCAGTATATTAGTGATACTGATGTTGTTACTTCATAATTAAACAACTAAATAAGAATAAGTAGAAGAAGAAATAAAGTTGAAAGAATCGGTAACAGACATTACCTCTTCTTTGAAGCGCCTCTTCTTAACCTCCTCTTAGGGCACTAAAGATGGTATTTGAAGAAGACTAGGACCTCTAGGATGTTTCTAGGGAATTTTAGAAGAGAAATTGGAAGATTTTGGACGAGCTTGAAGGCTCAAAGTTGTGTGAGGAAGAGAGGGAGGAGGTGCCCTTTTATAAGGGAGGAGAGGGGCACCTTAGGAAAAACATAAAATATTATTTTATTATAAAGTCATATTCGGTTTTTAATAGCTCTAAATTGATTTATTTTGAATATAATATGAGTATGGGTAGACATAATCTCAACCAATAGATTTTAGACAAGTTTAGGTTACTATTTTAACCTTATCGGTTAGATTTAACTCTAAGTTAAATCATTTAACTTTTACTGTGTCTTCTTGTTTTCTTACATTATATGGTTAGTAAACATACTATAACCAAAAAAACGAACCCCAAGTTGTTAATTATTAATTTACATAACCTTATCTAAATCATTTGGCTGAATCTTAGATTTTTAGGAATAAAATAACAATTAATAATATAATATTTGTTTTAAAAACTATTTTTTGTCAAATTTTTCACTATTTGGTAATTAATTTTTGGGAAAATAATAACAGCATGATTAGTTCAAAAAAAGTTAATTAAATCAATAATAATATGTCATATTAACCTATATAATTATTTTAATTCATAAAAATCTCAAATTACATTTATTTGGGTATTTATAACATCAATTATGTTAATATTTCATTAATTAGGTAATTACTGCATCATCATTGTGTCATAAATAAATTAAATTATTTAAAGTCTAAAAATTAAAAATTAAATTCCATTATGTAGGAAATATATTTTGATTTCTAATGAATATTTATAATCGAATTTATCTTATTTATAACCATATATTAAAAATGTTTTAGTTATTAAACATTGATTTTAACTATTTTAACTCTTCTTTAAATAAAATAATATTAAATGTCATAATCTAATCCAAGTGGACCTAAATGGTCATAATTTTTTCCTACTTTGTTTTTGTTCGAATTAAACTTATCCAATAGAATTAGGACATGTGTAAGGGTGATAATAATATCATTTTTACCCTTAATTACCCTATTTACTTTTAACCATGGTAAATAAAAGTAAAAATTTACTATTCACCCAACATTATTTTTTTCTTATTGAACCACATTTTACTCCTTGAAATTAACTGTGTCTCTCAGATTTTCTAAATTCCACTCACAGAAGCGGTAAAATTAAGTTTTATGTAAATTTTCATAAAGCTCCTAGGAGGTAGTTAAAAGACGGTGAAAAGTTCAATAAAATTTTTATATATCTAAAATTATTATAAAATGACTCCAATGAATTACATTTAACTTATATAGGTATTATGTATCAATTTTTACCTATAATAAATTTGAATAAAATAAATAATTATAACAAGTCGGTTTTTAAATAGTAACGCAGTGTTTTCACTATTCATCAAAAATTGAAATTTTTCAGAAAAATACAAAAAATTCACCCTAGGATAATTTTGATATTCTGAATCCAAAAATTATGTCCATTTTGAAAGTTAAAATTTATAAAATTTCAAAAAGTGGGTATTAATATTCATAATGGCTAGTTTTAATAATATTTTAATAGCATATCGTTGTTTAGTGAAACTCGGTATTGCGTACAACGCAAGCTATCGAGGAAGGTCATGATTGTGTGTAAAGCAAGCCAAGCTAGTGTTGTGTGTAGTGAAGGATTCCTTTGATGATGTATATAACATAAAAACAAAATATTTCTCATAAAAATCTCGGGTATTACATTCTACCCCCCTTAAAATGAATTTCGCCTTCGAAATTCGTCACTTCGTAACAAACAGATGAGGATAACTCTTCCTTATCATATCCTCAAGCTCCAATGTAGCTTCTTCTAGTTGGTGGTTCCTCCATAAAACTTTCACCAGGCGAGCAGTCTTGTTCCGTAGAACTTTTTTTCTATGATCCAAAATCTCTATCGACAGTTCTTCATAAGAAAGATCTTGCTCCAGTGGTACAACTTTTGAGTTTAGTACATGTGAAGGATCAGGTATGTACTTTCTCAGGAGAGATACATGGAACACATCCTGAACTTGAGAGAGATTCAGTGGAAGCGCCAATCAGTAAGCTACCTTCCCAACACGATCCAATATTTTGAAAGGATCGATATACCTAGGGATCAGTTTTCCCTTATTTCCAAATCTCATTACTCTCTTCCAAGGAGATATTCGTAATAACAATTTATCACCCACTTCAAACTCTAGGTCTTTTCTTCGGTTATCAGCATAACTTTTTTGTTCACTCTGAGCTGCTCTTATGTGTTGTTGAATAGATCATACCTTTTCTGCTATCTCATCAAGAAGATCAGTTCATAATAGCTTTCTTTCCCCAACTTCATCCCAGCAAGTTGGAGTCCTGCATTTCATTCCATAGAGAGCTCCATAAGGAGCCATCTGAATACTGGAGTGAAAGCTATTATTATAAGAAAATTCCACCAAAGTTAGGTGTTGATCCCAACCACCATTGAAATCAATAGAGCAAGATCTTAACATATATTCTAGAGTTTTAATTTTCCTCTCAGAAATACCGTTTGTCTGGGGATGATAAGCAGTGCTGAAACTCAACTCTGTATCTAAAGTATGCTGAAAATTTCACCAGAACTTCGAGGTAAACCTAAGATCCCGATTAGATATAATGGAAAGTGGTACTCCATGCAATCTTACCACTTCCTTTACAAATATCCTATCAAGATGATCTAGAGAGAAATCTTCTCTAATAGCAATGAAGTGTGCCGACTTCGTAATACGATCAACTATGACCCAGATAGCATTGTTGCCTTTGGATGTTTTAGGAAGTCCGGTGACAAAGTCTATAGTGATGTTTTCCCATTTCCATTATAGTATGGGTAATGGTTGTAATATCCCTTTAGACTTCAGTCTCTCAGCTTTAACTTGCTGAAAAACCAAGCATCGAGAGACATATTCAGCAACATCTCTTTTCATGCCATCCCACCAGAAGTACTCTTTTAGGTCCCTATACATCTTTGTTCTTCTAGGATGAATAAAGAATGAAGAACTATGATCCTCATCTAGAAGCTCCTTCTTTAATTCTGAGATGGGAGGAACACAAACCCGATTACTGAACCTTATTATCCCAATACAATCAAGGTTGAATTCAGGAACCTTTCTCACCTTCCTCTGTAACTCTACATCTTCTTTTTGAGCCTCTTTAATATTCACATGTATAGATGGTTGAACATTCATTTGAGAAAGATACGATTTTTCCCCTTCCATTATAATTCCACGATCCATCATTTGTAAATCCATAAATATTGGATCTTTTTTTATTCTCATCATGGATAAGCTATCATGGTCTTGTCGACATAATGCATCTGCCACCTTGTTTGCTTTCCCAGGGTGGTAATGAATTGAGCAGTCGTAATCCTTAATCAGCTCCAACCATCTTCTTTGGCACATATTCAGCTCCTTTTGTGTGAAAGTATACTTTAAACATTTATGATCAGTATAAATATCACACATTTCTCCATAAAGATAATGCATCCAAATCTTTAATGAAAAGATTACTACAAATAACTCCAAATCATCAGTTGGGTAATTTTGCTCATGGATTTTCAACTATCATGTGGCATAATCTATCACCATGTCATTTTGCATGAGAACACACCCTAGACCCTTCTTTGATTCATCACTGTAGATCAAAAACCTTTCTCCACTTAAAGGTAGTGTGAGCATAGGTGCACTGGATAACCATCTTCTTAAATCTTTAAAATTCTCTTCACACTCCTCTGTCCAAACGAACTTAACTCTTTTTCGACTCAACCTGGTGAGTGGATTAGATAATCATGAAAAATCATTCACAAAACGTCGATAATATCCAGCCAAACCAAGAAAACTTCAGATCTCAGTTACTGTTGTTGGTCTCGACCATCTTTCGATAACCTCTGTTTTTGCTAGATCCGCAGATATCCCCTCTTTCGAGATTATATGACCCAAAAATGAAACTTTTTGAAGCCAAAATTCACACTTGGTAAATTTGGCATAAATCTTCTCCTTTCTTAGGGTCTTAAATCCAATTCTCAAGTGATCTTTATGTTCTTCCTTGATCTTTGAATAAAAAATAATATCATCTATAAAGACTACCACAAACTGATCAAGATAGTCTCTAAAGACTCTATTCATTATATCCATGAATATAGTTGGGTCATTAGTAAGGCCAAATGGAATCACTATAAATTCATAGTGTCTATACCTTGTACGGAAAGTCGTGTTTGGTATATCCTCCCTTTTCACCCTTAATTGATGATACCCTGAACGAAGATCAATCTTGGAAAAGTATTGAGCTCTGCATAGTTGGTCAAATAAGTCATCAATGTGCGGGAGAGGATATTTTTTCTTGATCATGATCTTGTTAAGTTCTCGATAATCAATGCAGAGTCTCATTGATCCATCTTTCTTCTTAACAAACATAACAGGTGCTCCCCAAGGTCACTCACTAGGTCGTATGAATCCTTTATCAAGATTCTCTTGGAGTTGCTTCTTCAAATCCTACAACTCAATTGGGGCCATTCTATAATGTGTCTTTGAAATGGGCATAGCACCCGATATGAGATCTATTGAAAACTCAACTTCACGATTTGGTGGAAGACCAGGAAATTCCTCCAGAAAGACATCATCAATCTCTCGTACAATGGGTGTATTCTTAATCAGGAGTTTCTCTCCAACCATTTGAGATAAATAACATTCATTTAGTGGGATCAAGACCCATAAGATTGAAGAAATTTCCACTGGAATGTTATGTTCATCCTTGCATCGATTGACGATCATAGATTGATCTAGAATATGAAATGTGACTTCCCTTATTTGGAAATTGATATGAGCACCATATCAAGAATCCAATACATGCCAAGAATCACATAAAATTACACTATAGGAATGATCACAAGATTTGCAGGAAGCACTTTACCACAAACTTCAATCGGAGAAGAATTGTAAACTTTTGATGCGACTGTTGTGCCATTAGGGGTTGTCACAGCTAACTCAACATCTAATTGTTGAGGTAATATGGCGATACCCTTATAAAATTCATCAGAAATAAAAGAGTGGGTGGATACAGAATCAAATAAAACATTTTCTACTTTAGAGTGGATGGTAAGTGTACCTTTCACCACTTCGTTCTCATACTCCACATCGCTGATAGAAATTCCATGTGACTTTCCTTTGCCTTTATCCTTATGAGTTTGTTGACGTCGATCATCATTAAAAACCTTGGATTAGGGCATTGATTGGCAAAATTCCCCATTTCCTTGCACTTGTAACATTGAATTGTAAGAGGTGCACTCTGTGTAGCCTTTTCTTTGTTCGCATCACTAGACATCTTCTTCCCATCATTGCGGCATTCAAATGCCCGATGACCTTACTTTATACATTTGAAACATTTACTTGTCCCTTTAAAAAAACTCCTTCCATGTTTCCTTCCATACTTTGAGCATAAGGTAAAACTCATCTTATTTTCAGTGTTCTCTTTAGATTTTCTTTTGAATTCCATTTTCCTCTTCTTATCAAATGCATATGACTAATGGGTTACTCAAATCTACATCTCAACCTTGAGAGTACATCAAATGATTTCCTCGTAGCTATTGAAGTCCCTTATGGTTAACGCCCTTCGAAGACTTGGTTTTAAGCCACTAAAGAATCGATCGATCTTACTCTCTAGTTGGATAATAATACCATAATCGTACCTTGCATGTCTTGTAAAATTTTCTTTGTAGGTACAAATAGATTCATTATCCTTTTGCTTTAGTTCAAGAAACTCCTTCTCCATCTTTGTTCAAAGAATACGAGGGATGTACTTATTGAAAAATAAGTTCTTGAACTCTTCCCATTCCATAGACTCAATTTCATCTCTTGGCCTCGTATTCTTGATAAGATTCCACCATTGATCAGCTTCACCTTCCAAACGATAAACTACTAAGATGACTTTATCATGTTCAGAACATTGAAGAACTGAAAATATCTTTTCAGTAGTACTGATCCATTGTTCAGCAACTAATGGATCAGTAGACCCGCTGAATGAGGGTGGACGCTACCTCATGAAGGATTCAACAGAATTTTTCTCCTTCCTTTGCTCGTTTGGAAGTCCTGCATGATTCATAGCTTGAGAAAGTTGTGTGAGAATGGCTACAATATTTTTCATTCTAACTCCCATAATGTCTGGTTGCTCAGGGGGGAAATCATTGCATTTCCCGTCACATTCAGAATTAACACGGTTCCTTCGGGTTCCAGCCATTAACTAAAACCAATAAGCATAGTGTGAGAAACACGAACCGTAATAGTAAAACCACATAATCAAGAATAAAATTTCATGTTGTATGCCTTATCATAGGTTATTCATGGCCATTTCTAAAACAATAAGATTTTTTCCTATTCTTAGACATATCCTTAGGGTTCTTACTAAGGCTTTCGCATCCTAGTATCCAAAGGTTGACTATACCTTCCCTCTGATACCCACTATAACGACCCATACTTTACATACATTTTTCATAATTCAAAATTGAAGCACACTTATTACAACATATAACAAAACCATGAAATGACCGTATAGGTATAGTGTCTTTAGAAACTGGGAAACATAAACAACTGGTTCATAAAGAATCTACATTGTATCCCATTTATTTCATCATGTCTAGAGTCCCTTTTGGCGTATCCTACTTAATAACATTCTTCCTGACCTGGGGAAATAAAACATACAAAAGGGTGATCTCAAATGCTCAGTAAGGGTAAAAAAAGGAAATATCATATTCATAAGAACATAGCATTTCGAAAATCTTAACCTGCAAAAGAGATCATAATATCATAACATGGGATAAATAATAGTAGTGACATGTAATCCCAATAATCATAACACAAAACATGACACTTTGTGGCATACACACATAATCATAGAGAATCATTTATTAGTAGTCAAGACTCATTTCCAAGACTATCTTAGCGGAAAAGGTCCATTTTTGAATCGAGTTCACTCCTCATTTCAGTCCTATTTCACTGAACAGGATTAACCTGTCGTTCCAGCCATGTCTATATCATGAGATATAAATCTTTATCCAATGCATTGGAGGGAGATATAGGTCCCACCCATCTCATAATTAAACCATTCTTATGTGCTCCACAAAATCATAAATCATACATCATAACATAACCCCTGTAATAAAAATGGGATTCTTAAACATCATACCATCATAACATAATTCATATAAGATAAAAAGGACATCATAAAAATAATTCCATCATAACATAATCAAATAAATGTAAAAATAGGGATAGAAACATAACCCTATATTATCTTAGATGGAAAATAATTTTGATAAAACACTTGAACTTCATTCTTGAGGAAAATATCCTTTCTATTTCAAAAACATTTTTCCTTTCTTAACATGTCATACAATTTTAAACTAAAAGAAGTTGATTAAAAATAAACTTGAAAACTTTTAAAGGACTCTTCATGGAATTAATGTTCTATGAAATCATAAAAATTCATTCATGCCGTATAAGTTAAAAAAATATTCTTCTTGTACTTTGGCCGAAAAAGTAAAAAAGTATCTCGTACTAAACACGACAAAAGATTCCTTTCATATATTTTACTAAAAGCATACCAATGGGTAAATTTGTATTTAAACAATTGTATGAGGATAGAAATAATATTACATATTAACAAAACATGGATGTGGATGATAAATATGCCCCGGTAATTACCGAAGTATAAACAATCTCGGATAAAAATTGAGATTGTGAGATTTTCCCTTACCTTAGATCTGATTTGCTTAGTACGTATCTGAACCTCCTGTATAATGATTTAAATAATGTTATTGACTTATTCCAGAATCCTAATCATTGTTATGATATCATATATGGTCATATTCTTAGCTTCTTATTAGTAATATTTCATTGCTACAAGTTATTCGGGTGTTTATTGCTTTTTGCTCTTATGCGTGTTTTGTCAAATAAAATCTTATTCTTATTTTTAGGTTATAGATACCTCATTTCCAGAATTTTATTAGTTTAATATATATCATATTTATTCATTCAATTCATTTATATAATCATTAATCATTGAAGATCATGTAGAATGAGTCGCATAACATCGTGGAGACGGTAGGCCGTACGTATGCACGAGCAATGATATCGTTCCCATGATTGTGGAATTGTATTGATGAGTATGTATACTATTTAAGAATAAATATCACTTTAAAATAATCATATATAGTTATTCTTTACACTATTATACCCATCAAAGTATGGTGGTGGTGGAAAACAGATTACACCACGACGTGGAGACGGTATTCCGTACGTACGCACTCACAGTGATTTCATTTTCTGTAGGATGGATAGAAGGTGAAATAGGGTTGTTTCATATTTATAATAACATATCATTATATGAGTGATAGTGATGTTATTACTTCATAATGAAAAAACTAAATAAGAAGAAGTAGAAGAAGAAATAAAGTTGAAAGAATCGGTAACGGAGATTACCTCTTCTTTGAAGCGCCTCTTCTTAACCTCCTCTTAGGGCACTAAAGATGGTCTTTGAAGAATACCAGGACCTATAGGATGTTTCTAGGGAAGTGGAGAAGAGAAATTGGCAGAGTTTGGCCGAGATTGAAGGCTCAAAGTGGTGTGAGGAAGAGAGGGAGGAGGTTCCCTTTTATAAGGGAAGAGAGGGGCTCCTTAGGAAAAATTTAAAATATTATTTTATTATAAAGTCATATTCGGTTTTTAATAGATCCAAATTGATTTATTTAGAATCTAAGGTGGGGATGGGTCGAAATACTATCAACCAATAGATTTTAGACAAGTTTAGGTTACTATTTTAACCTTATCAGTTAGATTTAACTCTAAGTTAAATAATTCAACTTTTACCGTGTCTTCTTATTTTCTTACATTATATGGTTAGTAAACATACTATAACAAGCCAAAAGAACCCCAATTTATTAATAATTAATATATATAACCTTATCTAAGTCATTTAGCCTAACCATAGATTTTTAGGAATAAAATAACAATTAATAATATAATATTTTTTTAAGAAACTATTTTATGTCAATTTTAACACTATTTGGTAATTGATATTTTTGAAAATCATAATAGCATTATTAGTTCAAAAAAAGTTAATTAAATCAATACTAATATGTCATATTAACCTATAAAATTAGTTTAATTCATAAAAAGTCTCAAATTACATTTATTTGGGTATTTATAACATCAATTATGTTAATATTTCATTAATAAGGTAATTACTGCATCATTATTGTGTCATAAATAAATTAAATTATTTAAAGTCTAAAAATTAAAAATAAACTACCATTATGTAGGAAATCATTTTATCTTTATAATTAATATTTATAGTCTAATATAGATTATTTATAACCCTATATTAAAATTGTTTTAGTTATTAAACTTTGATTTTGATTATTTTAACTCTTCCTAAAATAAAATAATATTAAATGTCCTAATCTAATCCAAGTGGACCTAAATGGTCATATTTTATTCCTAAGGTTGTTTTTGGTCGAATTAAACTTATCCAATAGTATTAGTACATGTATTAGGGTGATAATAATATCATTTTTACCCTTAATTACCTTATTTACTTTTAACCGTGGTAAATAAAAATAAAAAAAAGTTACTATTCACCAAAAAATATTTTTATGTTATTGAATCACATTTTACTCCTTAATATTAACCGTGTCTCTCTGATTTTTGAAATTCCACTCACGGAAGTGGTAAAATTAAGTTTTATGTAAATTTTCAAAAAGCTCCTACGAGGTAGGTAAAAGACGGTGAAAAGTTCAATAAAATTTTTATATATCTAAAATTATTATAAAATGACTCTAATGAATTACATTGAACTTATATAGTTATTATGTATAAATTTTTACCTAAAATAAATTTAAATAAAATAAATAATTATAAAAATTTGGTTTTTAAATAGTAACCCAGTGTTTTCACTATTCATCAAAAATTGAATGTTTTCAGAAAAATACCAAAAATTCACCCTAGGCTAATTTTGATATTCAGAATCCAAAAATTATGTCCATTTTGAAAGATAAAATTTATAAAATTTCAAAAAGTTGGTATTACTATTCATAACGGCTAGTTTTAATAATATTTTAATACCATATCGTTGTTTAGTGAAACTCGGTATTGCGTACAACGCAAGCTATCGAGGAAGGTCGTGATTGCGTGTAAAGAAAGACAAGATATTGTTGTGTGTAGTGAAGGATTCCTTTGATGATTTATATAACATAAAAAACAAAATATTTCTCATAAAAATCTCGGGTGTTACATTTAATGATTATACTATAATTATAATAAAATACTAGTATGATAATGAAAATAATGTCATCATTTTAAGATAGTGTAATGAAATTTTTTGGAGATTAAGTTCACATGATGAAATATAAATCATAAAGGAGAAGTTATAAATTTATACCTAACTTCTTGGATTTTCTCTTTTGAAAATGGGGTTATGATTTTAAGGGATAATCTTTTGAGAATTCAAGAACCTATTGAACATGTTTATAAATTTCTAGGAGAGTTTGGGTAGATTTTGGGTCAAACTATATGGGGTGTTTTTAGGGTAAGTGATGATATGGGATCCCCTTTTATAAGTAAAATGGATGTAATTATTATGAATACCCAAAACCTTTCAATAATGGGAATTCACTTTAAGGAAAGTTCCTCCAAATTAGAGAAATAATATATAGGTGAAGATATATGGTTGCTCCATACCAGAAAAACTCAATTAAAATAATTTTTTAACATGTTAGGTCATTTTCCTCTTAGGTTACTCATTTTTACCATTTTATTTTTCACCACGGTAACTAGATTTTACCTAGGTAATTTATCCTTTATTATAAAGAATGAAATAGTCCTTATTATATAATATGGATCTACAAATTCAAAATTTGTAATCCATTTTATTTGGTCCAGTTTCTAAAATTCATTAAAAATAAATTTAATATAATAAATTTAGAATGTATTAATATTTTTTTAAACAAATATAACTTAAGTTCAAAAATATAAAATATGGGTTTGTAAATGAAAAATAATATTAAAATTATAAATTCAATTAAAACACGTATTTGATCTTATAAAAAGGTTTCATGAATTTACAAATAATACACATATATTAAAAATGTCATAAAAGGCATGTTCTTTGAAAAAATGTATTTTGAAAAATTCACCTAAAAATCAGCCTTTTTCAAAAATCCAAAATGTTCATCTTAAAATAATAATGAAATTATAAATCAAAAAATAAAAGTTTATTTTTCTAAATTCAAGTTTGAAAATTTTCAATTTTAACTTTAAATAAAATCATAGAGTATAATAAGAAACATTATTTATCTGAAAATAAATTCTAAAAAAGACTAGTTTTTTAATCTTAATTTATATAAAACACTACTAAATATTGCATTAATCAAAAACTACTATATTTTTTAACATAATAATTTAAAAACTATTTACATAGTATGTTTTAATTAAAATTAAAATGCATTAAACATATATTCTTAAACACAATAATGAATTATTTAAATTAGTATAAAATAAACTTTATATATAAATATATATTATTATATTTCAAAATTCAGTTACTCTATTCATGACCAGTAATTAAACGAATAGTTTCATTAGAACTATTTAATATTTAATAAATATATATATATATATATATATATATATTGATATTGTGATTTTATTTTAGTTTGATGATTCATGTGGAGAAAGCTATCGAACGTATTTTCTTTAATTAGAGAAAAACATATATTAAAATCTCAAGTCATTACATTCTCCACCTTAAATAAATTTCATCTTTGTAATTTTAGTTATTCATAACTAATGAAAGTTTGTGGGGGTATTCTTAACATACTCATAATCATATAAATAACTTCTAATATGAAATTTACCTCACACATATAGGGCATATCAAGTTACTTATCTTTTCTTGAATAATATTATTCATTTATTAAATCATTTTCCACATTATGTATATAACCTAATCCTATATTATCCATAACACACCTATACAAAAACCATTCCAATCTCTAATACATTAAAACACAATGAGATTATATATTCCTAAAATTTAACTCTATATGTAACCATTAAATGTATTACTCACCAGTTCATAAATTTATAAACTATTAAATATATTTTATGATCCCAAAAATTATATAATAATTAAAATTTAATCGTGGATCACCTTTCTCTTTAAAAAAATTCAATGTTTTCAATTTCATTTAACTTAATTTTCAATAAATTAATCAACCCTTTACTCCCTTAGCGTCATGCATATATTAAACATAAGAGTCTTTCATACCTCAATCATGTCTTGTTCAACAGTTATCAAAAAACATTTAACTTTTTCATAAAATTACATTTCAATTTTATTGATACCATTTAATATATGTTTATAATTATTTAAATAAAAACTACTCAAGAAAATTCTTTAGATGTTTCACATAATCCTCATAACTTTTAAAAAATACTAGAATATCATTGATAAATATAACTCATTAATTAAAATAGATTAGTGTATCAAAATTTAATTTCTACTAAAATATCATCCTCACTATCTTAGGTTATATTAGGATACTCACCTCTTCCATCATAACATTAATAGACTATGATTCTTAAACAATAAAGTATGTTACCTTATTCAGTTATAAGACATTGTAGTTTATTGATACATAACATTTTTAGCATCATTTTCATGTTCCTATTTAAAATATATACAAAATATAAAGTGATTAGGATAATATAAAATATAATAAGAGTAAATGATAACATGAATATGAATTATCAATCGTAAGATGTCTTATATAATGAAACATTCATTTCAACCTATGATGCTTTCATTTTAACTATGACACACTTGTTTCATCCTATAACTCTCTTTTTTCTACCTTGGTTGCTTTAGGTTTTGTTCTCTTATAATTTTTAAACTAATCAATTAATTAGGATATAAAATAAATCCTTTATAATTTTTAATAAATAGAATGTTATTGGAAAAATCATATCCCTTGAGAGTATCAAATCTGGTGTCTATTTAGGCCTCCTTTTCAAACACTAGGTGAATATTGAGTTAATACCTAACATGAGATTTTCATGGTTATTATTTCTAAGTATATATGTGTTAGATCCTACATCCACTTGTGATGTATATACATGGATGTAGTTATAAATAAAACCACATACTCAAAACTTCAGCAAAATTTATAGATGTTATCCTACACCTAGAATTATCCCTTGAACATATCCCTAGGGTTTTCACTAAATTTGTCTTATAATAATCCATAAAATTTTCACTAATACCTCAACTAACCTAAATAGTTATCTATACTAATAAAATAATGATTACCCATAACTTAAAAATCTTTGATAGTGGTTCAAAATCCTAAATTTTCCTCAACCAATAACATCATAATATAAAAATTTATCTAAACCCTACTCTAATACCAACTATAGAAACACACATATGTGACCATCTAATTGCATGACTTAAATAAAATTTTACATTAAAATAAATTCTCAAGACCTTTTAGGTTTATATTTTTAGAGAAATATGAAAATACAATAACTAAAATAATTCATATCTTTTTTAATTAACCGATATTTTTACGCTATATAAACAACTTATTAATCCATAATAAATCAGTAACATGTATTACAAATTCTTCACATAATACACCCTTCTTGACACATCTCACATATTAATATTCTCCATAACCTTGGAAAAAATAATCATAAAGGGTTTATATAAGATTCTTAGTAGGGACAAACATAAGTAATAATAATCTAATGTCCTATGTGTGTATAAGATAAGAATATGGGTATAAAATCATATATAAGAAAATTTTAGCCAAAAATTAATAGATCATAAATCATGGAATAATTTTATAATAGGTCATGAAAATTATGTATATCATAGAAATAAGTCATACTTGAGATTTTTGGAACATCCTTAAGAATGTAAATTAGAACATAGTTGATTTGGTGTCCCATATTTTTACCTTAGTGGATTAGGCTTCGCTCGCCTATTTCCTTTGGAGGATCGGGATTCACTCACATCTTCCCCTAGGATAATTAGACATTAATACTTGTTTCCCATTTTAGATCAAGTATCACTACTCATTTCACCATTATCTCGTGAGGTTTGAATTTTTATCTAGTGCATCGGGGCTATATAGGGCCCACCCATCACATAAATATTAACCATAAACATGTCTAAAACAAGAAACAAATCTAACCATCACGTCATTAAAATCAGTAAATAAGAATGGGTTTAATCAAAATTTCAAATAAAAAACATTCAATTTTTATAGAATAAAGAACCAAGGGAGAAAAAATGGATTTTTTCTAACACCCAATAAAGAAACAATGGAATAAAATGGGTTTCATATCAATTTCAAATCTATTGATTTTGGAAAATCAACAAAATGAGAAACCTATGGAATAAAAAAAAATTATCCAACAGTATTTAGTAACTTTCTATGTAAATAGAATTTTATCAAAATAATAAAATATGAAATCCTTACACTGTATAGAAAAAGGGTATATGGTTAGCCCTATAATTTCATTAGAAAATATATCTATAGAAATTAGGTTAAAACAATTTAATGAAAGTAATAAAAAATAGTTTATTCAAAAATTAAATGCATTGAATGAAATATTATGTTAATACATCAAAAATTGTTATCCCAGAAAATGGAATTGACAAATAATTCTTATGAAATAAATGAAAACTTGATAATACATCTAACGAAATAAGGAAGATGGTCGAACAAGAGTATATCCCCACTCCAATAAAGGAAACATTGAAGGATGTTGTCGTAGAAGAAATACATTATTACAAAATAATTCTTCAAATGGTATTACATAAGAAAAGATCAATAATAAAATTGTTTTATATCATGAGTAAAATCCCCCATATTAGAAATATATATTTATTTATTATATTATAAATTAGGTAACATAAATTCCATGAATATAAATGATTTTGAATATGAAAATAAATATGGAAGTTAAATCTTAAAATAACTTTTTTAAAAAAATAACATTGATATAAATTAAAAACTTATATGTCACTTTAAAATGTAACTTTTGAAAATTTAAAGTAAATTATTTTGAAAACAATTAATTCTAAAAATAATATCCAATAATTAAGCCTTAAAAATTAAATAATGTTTTATATATGAAATTTAGAGCCAAATATTTTACATTTGAATATGAAAGGAAACTTTTAAATACATTTAAATTAACTTTGTTGAAAACTAACATTTCAAAAAAAGTAATAAATTTTTTTATTGAAACATACCTTTCTCAAATTGGTTTATACAATACCATATAATAAAATATTAGGGTTGGATGACCTATCTATGGTATAACAAGTTTCAAGATAAAAATTTAAAACTCAATGAAACGATATTTGAGTTATCAATATCCCTTACGGTCAACATAGACCATGAAGCATAAAATATTTGAAAGGGGTTTTACGTGATAAAAATATAAATAATGAGATAATACCAAATAATAAAATCGAAGGGTATAATTTTTTTAACTTATATGAAATAAGTTTAAGATAATTATCATGACTCAATAAATGAAAATTGAGTGACTAAAATTCAGACAAAGAAAACCCATATATATTTTATAACATTTGAATAAAAACCTCATGAGAGGTAGAACATGAAATTGAAAATTTAATATCATGAAATATATGAGCATAATAATAAAAATTTACAATGATTTCGTATTTACATGAATAAATATAAAACATGGTGTATAACATAAACATGTATCATGGAATTCAAATTTGAGACAAAGAAACCATACATCTTGTCTTGAATTCCCTAAATGTACCTTAAACTCTTGTAAAATATATATATATCTTAATCACATAATTCATAAAATTAATCATATAAATTTTCATTTATACTCTTTATATATAGTCATTATCTATATGAATTATTTTTAGTTTAATTTTTACCTATTTTCCTATATCATGTGTTTATAGTTTTGATCGTTTGTATGAATTTTCAAATAGTGGGGACCTTATTCATTATTTATACAAAATTAATATTTACTAGGTTATTAAATTTATTTTTATTGATGATTTATAATAATTTATGATGCTTTAAATCCCATTAATTAGTGTTTTAGTCTTATCCTTGAATTTGAAATTGATAAAAGCTTTTTTTTAGTGATTCTTGATGAATGAAAGGTGTTTGATTAATTAATTTTTCTAATAATGAAGTTACCATTAAGGAACCCAAAAAAATTATTTTCATATTTATATCATAATATTCTATCAATAAATTTCCCATATTCATACATGATATAAATTTATAGCAATGTTCAAGTAGGTGACTAAACCAACCCAAACATAGACATGTAATGATTATTGGATGATTATATGGTAGTTTAGTTGTAATGTCATTATAAAATAATAATAATGATCATATTTTGTGTTTATTAGTGTAATAAATTATAATTTTAATTAATTATTATAATAATTAGTTGATATGAAAATATTACAAAATATGAATAAAAATATTTTCCTTTTAGGGTACTTATTTAAAATGAATTAATTAACAATGATTGTTTGTCAATCATATCATTAATAGGTTCTATGATTTTTCCAAGAAAACCTTAATGATTTCTTAATAATATTATTTATAAATTAAACCCATTCTTATTATCATCCAAAAAAATTATGATGAAAAGAAAAATCAAAATCAATTGTTTCATGGAGTTGGTAGTCCACACGTATGCATGAATGGTTATTTAATTTTCAATAGAACAGAGAAAAGGGGTAATATAGTTTATAATTTAGAAATATGAATTATTTAATAAGTATCATTATTAAATAAAAAATTAATTATTTTCACAATATATGAATGTCGGTGAAGTGAAATGAAACATGTTGCATCGTGGAGGCAGTAGTCAGCACAATGCATGAATGACAGTTTCGTTTTTCATTATAGAAAATGGAAAGAAAATTAATTATTTTGAAAAAATTATAATAACATAAAATTATAATATTTATATTTATGTTATCATTTTAAGATGGTGTATGTTAATTTTAGGAAGAAATAGTTCACATAAATAAATAGAAATGAGAAAGGAGTGGATGGAAATTTATACCTCACTTTGTAGATTATGTCTATTACAAAGGGGATTAATTCCTTGATGGATAGTATTTTGAAAAAAAAATAAAACCACTTTAAGTTGTATATGAATTTTTAAGAGAGTTTTTGGTTATAGGTTTTTTCAAAATAAGTGGGTTTTGGTTTCAAAGGAGTTGATGAGATGAGATCCCCCTTTATAAGTAAAAAATGGATTGAATTCCTATAAATACTGAAAACATTTCAATAAAGGGAAGTATATCTTAATCAAATATGCTTCAAAATCAATAAAAATGGATTAGTATATAAATAAGGTCCTAAAACACCCCCAAACACACAATTAGAAACATGTTTTTACCTATGTAAATTATTCTTTATTCACAAAAATAAAATTGTTTTTATTATATAATGTGGACATAATGATTCAAAATTTGACATCCATTTTATTTTATTCAGTTTATAATGTTATTAAAATATAATTTTAAAATACTAAATGTATAATGTATTAAAAAATTTAAAAATATATCTTAAGTTCACAAATGTCAAATATGAGTTTCTAAATTGAAATAAAATATTTAAAATTATAAATTCAAGTTTAAAATATATTTTTTTTCTTATAATTTTTTTATGAATTTTGAATTCATAATTATATACTAAAAATATCATAGAAGTCATGTTATTTATAAAAATGGTATTTTTCACTATTTACATCAAGATCTCTCTTTCTTGGAAAAACACTGAACTTTAATCCTGAAACAATATTGAAATTAAAAATCCAAAAATGAATGTTATTTTTGAAAATTTTATTTCTTGAATTTTATATTTTATCTTTTAAATAAAATTATAAAATATAATGAGTGGCATTTTTTATAGGAAAATTACTTTTTTAAATACTTGTTAATTTTTTTGTTAATTTATATAAAACACTAACAAATATATAATTAATCAATAAATATTTTATTTTACTAACATGAACATTTAATAATATTATATTTAATTTTATTTAATAAAAAATAATGCACATAAAAACACAGATTCTTAAACATAATAATTAATTAAGTAAATTAATATAGAATTACCTTTAAGTATAAATATATATTAATATATTTCATAATCCGGTTACTATTATTAATCCTAGTAATTCAAAGGCTTGTTTTAGAAGCCATATTTAATATTTATATATATGTGGGGGGTCTTCATCATGGTTTGGTTTTAGTTCGGCATTGTATGTGAACAAATATATTGAATATATTTTACTTAGTTAGAGGGGAAATATTTTAATATATCAGGTCACTACAGGTCATTTATGATGAGTTTAGTAAAATAACACTTATTAAATCACCAAAAGTCATCATGATACCAAATACCCAATATCTCTATGATATAAAACTAAAATTGTTAATAAAAAATAAAGAACATGTGTTTATATATATAAGGACCAGTGGACCAATGGAAGAACAACTAAGGGGGAGAATCAAGGGTCACAACACATTCACCAAATTTCAATTTTTTTACCTTTTAAACCCTTTAGACTTTGAACCTCTGTTGATGGATTTGATAAATGGTTTTATTATTATTTAATATAGTATACACCTATATGTAATATAGGTAATGTAATAAAGTATGCAATAAGTGTTTTTACATGGTTCAGCCTGGATGTGGGAAACCTACTCCATATTGTGATTGATTATTCACCTTAATCAAAGATTCTACACTATTAATATGATCATCAAAATACCATGGGTTGTGTTGGGATTAACCCAAAAAAATGTTTTCCCTACACTTCAAAGGGGACAAGGATTATCCTATAGTTTTTTAAACTATATTACATAATTATTTATTCATTTTATTACACAAGATAGGCTTCACTATATTATGAAAGTAAATAGTTTTTTATACTTTATCTCAATGTATTAATCCTTTTGGATGGTCTTAAATATTCTTTTCTCATTTTTAAGTACATATCCATCATGCAATATATGTCACTACATCAATAAAAAGCAATTGACTTCTTCTACCAAACAGTATTTAGTTGACTCACAATATTCAAGAACACATGAAACTCAACCCTCTATTATTTTTTTATACTACTTATTCATAATAAAATACTCATTGTTAACTATAAAATTAAACACTATGTAAATCGAAAACAACAAAATATTCTCTATAGAATCTTTCTCACTAGCCTTTCCTCTTTTCTCATCCTTCTTTAATTTTTATTTTCATAATTGATGAAAAAATGATATTTCTTTTTTCCCATAGGAACATGTTATTCTCTTATTCTTCCTCTATTATTTGACCAACTAATTCTAGTTATATTATAATTATTTTATTTTTGGAAACACATAAGTTTTTCTATTCTAACATCAGTTCATGTTTTCCTTATCTTCATCTTTAAGAGCTCTAGTTCTCTCAACACACTCACAACTACAATATTTAATTATTTAGTGGACTATTTTTTTCTTATTTATATTTTTTTATTTCCCACCTCAATATTTTATTGATACATTTATCATTTCCATTAATTTAAATTTTCATATTTTTCATTTAAGGAAAAACTGCATGCATATAAGCTCACCGTAATTCCAAGAGTTTCCTTTTTATCAAATGGTTATATCTTGTAAAATTATAGGAGTTCCCATATTTTTTTCAAGATTATTTTTCTAATATTTTTATGAAACCAAATAAATCTTCTAAGTAAATTTTAATAAGCCTTGTCACTATTTTATTCTCAAAATTCTTCAATGGGAATATTTATTTAAAAATCATCACAGTTGTATAAATATACAGTTGTACTTTCATCATGAAGCATTCCATTGTGTGTTGAGAGATTCCATATTAACCTGTATATATTTAGATTTAATCTATAAAAAACTTCTATCATCTATTATTTATTCATTTTCTACTCATTAAAATATTTAATAAAAATTATTTTTTTGATGTTTAATTCTATAAATTTTATCACCAGTATCTTCCCATTTATTTTAATCATAATATATTATTCTTGAAATTTTATAATTATCAAAAATATTCTTATATATTAATATCCTTATCAACATCCTTTAATATTATCTTTCCATTATTATCTAGTTTTAATTATACACCATTTTTCAAGTTTTTGATGTTCCAAATATAAACGAACGGCTTTAGAATCATCCAAAATTATTTGCTCTTTAGAATATATTATTCTTGAATTTATTTATTTTTCTTAAAATATAGAATATTTTCAAACTTTAAAAGGGTTCTTATACCCTATGAATATTTACCATATGATGTGGGTAGGTTGCATGACTTTGTTAAAATATTGATATTCATCTTCGTTTTTACTTTAAAAAGTTTCTTTATTGGGTTATTTATACGTTACAAAGTACCAATATGGGTTTTATTACCCCATAGGAAGTCTTTTACCCTATAAAGTCAGTGCCATAAGATGTTCCCATTATACCTTATAAAAATTAGGTACCCTAATAAATTTTTCATCTTAACTATATGATCTCCAAACTTTATGAATTAAAAACCAAATGAGGTGCCATAAACCTGGCATGGTCCCATGAACCTTATGTGGTTCAATAAACCTTAGAAATATAGGTGGATAAACCTTATGATGATATAATATTCATTTATTTTCGTAAATGGTTGTACCCTAAAAATGATTTCTTACCCTAGGAAGATATAGGGACTATATCTTATGTTTCTCCTTCTATAAGCTATAATCTAATTTCAAGAATTCTGATATAAATAAAAATAATACATCTTAAATCCAATTATATTAAAACTTCAAAAAAGTGTCTTTTTCCATGATTGCATTAGATAATATGATTTTTGAAACATATATAGAGTATTCAAAATTCACCTATCATTTGGTAAGAGATTGAACTTTTTTAAATCATTTTAACTATATCTTATACAAGCTATCCAGAACACACATGATCCAGAAGCCAGCTTAGATTCAACCTAGTATACTTTTTTATTCTTATTTACCCAAATATATGTAAATATCATTCCCTTATATATTTCTTAGATACTACTTCCATAAAAAAATTCACTAAGACATACATATTTAAACATATTGATAACAAATACAACCAATAAACCAAATCAAACATTAATCTCCCCTTTGTGTTTATTGTCAATACCAATAAATGTCTTTAAATATTAATGTGTTTCAATATGTCTTCTAACCATTATTGATTATAAGTTAATAGGGGAAATTTTATTACCCCATTAATTTATACAATGTGATGTGGAAGTTCTTCCAAAAAAATTGGTCTCCCCATTTCTTTAAGAATCATATTCTCCCTTTTTTTCTTCCACTTACATAGTGACCAAGTAATTTCAAGAGAGAAAGATGGAACCACATTTTTCTTTGTAATTTGACATCATCCAATAAAATCTAAGTCAATATAGGTTGTCCCAATGTAGAAAACAATAGTTATCAACTTAGATATAAATGTTATCCATATACAAAACATCATGTGATATCAACAATAAATGTATTTCTCTTGGGGATAATCAAATTAATTTTCCTGAGATGTTATCATCTTTTACTCAACTTCACAAAACACATTAAAACATTTAAAGGGAAATTTTATTATGATACCCAATTTTTTTAGATAATCACTCCCCTTTATAGTTATAATTAATAAAAATCAAAAAATTATGATATTGAAAATCATACCTCATTTTTAAAATTTTACTGAGGCTATCCATATTCTAGGTTAAATAATAAATTAATCATGTTTGAAAAATTGATCTATTTTGATAGATTCCCCTCAAGTTATGCCATCAATAATTCCCCATAGTCATTTCCAAACATTTATGATACCAATTGAAACCTCCTTCTAATTGTGATATGAATGGAAATTAAGATATTTTATGATGTATAATCCTTCAAGATATCTAGAAATTATAGATTTCATTATTTATTTTTATTCATGATTATCCTTCAATCAAATTATACTAAGTATGATAAAACTAATAAGGGAATAAGTTTTTTCTTCATCAACTCTTTACTTTGAGAAAGAGGGATGTGACTTGTCTCTCAACCAAGAAAATCCTTTCCTTGAATGTTAGAAATATCTAGGTCCCATTATTCTTATTTTTATCTTGATTTCACAAATATGATCATGCTTGGAATGTATGGGTTATCACCTATAATTATATTTCATCTTAGATACAATGGTATTCAAAAACTTATCAACAAATTTATTTTTATTCTTTTGTGCCTCCATTATTTTCTTTTCCATTTCAAATTTTTCTTACCATATTGCTAAGAACTATTTTTGTACATGTTCAATAATTTTATTTGACATGGATTATTTTCTAATAATAACATTTTTAGCACTAAAATTAATTTATCATTAACAATTTTATTAATTTATCCAAGAATAATAATAATACATTTTATAGCCACATGCCCAACCTACCTACATGTTCCAAAAATTTCATTAACAGCTTTAGGGTTGTCTTTCATTGAAAACTTATAAACAAATTCATGTTATTCATTTATAATGTCAGTCACCATAATAATCCAGCTATATATTTCTTAGTTTTACACTTTTATTATTGATTATACCTAGGTCCATTTCACATTAATATTTATGGAAAATTTTGAATGGTCCATAATTTTTCTTCTCTTAACATAATAGAATCATATTATTTTAACTAGTGTGATATCATTTTCATCATCTTCATTAAATGGATTCTTATGAGTAGTTTGTTTTACATTATTCATTTGATTTTTTTTCTAAATTAGGCTTTTTTTCACTTTTATTGTCCAACCTATTATTTCCATATCTTCACGTCATTATAAGAGTTGTGTTGGGTTGGTATGTTCTAACACTCCTCATAACAGTGAACATATACATTGTAAAACTCATAAATGTTTTCCAAGTATTCAAATATAGTTTCCAATGATATATTATTTTTTCTCATGAAAATTTATTTTATATATCAAGTTTTCTTTGACTTTAAACACTGATACCCTAACTTTAGGTGTTCTATATATTGTACATACAGACAGGTTATTCTAGAAATTCATGGTTCTATATCCAAACCTCTCATGGAACGAATATCTACTAGTAATCCTATATCATTTATATTTATCTATAGTCTATATAGATTCATGATCCTAGGGTTTTTGGTTGGAAAACCCAGCTTTTGGGATCCATTTGGGGATATTCTCTTCTTATACATGATTAAATTCACTATTTATGATGTGGTGAATTTATTATAATTTTTCTTCCTCCAAATATGTATAGATTTTTAGTTTTTTCTTATACATGTTTCTAAAACAAATTCAGTTATAACAACATTTTTAATGTTAAATGATACCTCCTTATAACATATTTAAGTAGATAGATCTCTATAGGATCTTAATCAATTTTTACCACCATTTTGAGTCCTCTTAGAAGAAAGACACATTTTTGAAATAGATGTGAAATCCTTCTTTCTTACAGAATCATTAAAAGTTCAAGATTATGTTGTTTCTATATTTTTCAATTTTACCTATAGTGTAAGATAATTCAAATTGAGAGTAATCTATTTAGTGATAATAGATCTTAATATTTCTTCCCAAACCTCTATATTCTTTTGAATTTTATCCTTGTGAATTTTTCCTTTATCTTGATTATTTTTTTTCAAGATATTTCACTCGATGTTATTATATTTTTTATTAAGAATTTATTACATCAATTGATGCATTATATAAATTCTAAAATTCATGGATCACATCAACATCAAAATTTCAAAGAAATTATCCCTCACAAAGAACTCTTTTAAATTCTTCATCAATTAAAGAAAATCTTTTATTACAATGTGAGAAAATTCTTCCTTTTCCTTGACAAGTATTTTGGGGGTGTTTCAACTACTTACCTTATTTGATAATGAATCTTTCATAAAATTAGATCCCTTTTTTAGATGTGACATTTCTTCATATGTCCCTTTAACATAAAAATATATATGTGTGATAACCATAAGAGGGATTTTCATCAAGTAGTCTACGATTTCAAAATATAAATAATTTTTTTAATCAATGAACTTTTGTTTATCACATCTTATACATGTTTCCTTCAAGAAATAATAAGTAAAAAATTTATCAAGACAATTACCATTGTGACTTCCTTCATCGAGTGGTTGTTCCTATTTCCTATTTGAGCAATTTATTTTCTTATTTTCTTTATTTTTCATCCAAGTTTTTAAATAATTGATTGAAACCCCCAAATAAGTTAGGAACATGATAAAAATTGAATATTCTATTTTAGTCTATTATAAAAATATGTCAAATATATATTTTATATATTCAGATAAAAACACATGGGTCTCCTATGATATATCCAATCAACGAGAACCTTTTACTTTGATTTGAATTGTAATGTATAGAGTACTAGTGAAGATACACCTAATTATAGATGTGAATCTGGTGTGGGAAAACATTTACCGAAATTCAGATTTTTTTCTTTATACTTTTTAACCCCTTTGGACTTTGAACCACTATTTCAAGTTATAATAGTTGGATCATTTCTCTTTTAACCTAACATACATTTGTATTCAATGAAAATAAAGTAGTAAATTATGGAACGTGTGTTTTTACAAGGATTTTACCCAATATGAGAAACCTAATCCATTTAGTGATTAGTTATAAATATAGATCATAGATTGTTCATTGTAAATATTATCACAAAAATATAGTAGTTTGGTCTTGGATTAGTCTAAAACCAAGTGTTTTACCTACATATCCAAGGGGGTATATATTATTATGAAACCATGAAAACCATATATACATGTGTGTGATTAATAAATTATACAATTGATCCTTTATTATATTATGCAAGTGAAGGGATATTTATATTGCATCCCATTCACTTTATTCTCTTGAGTGTTCTTAAAATTTCTCACCATATTTTGAAGTAGATCTCGATTACGCAATGGATGTAGCAATGTTAATAAATACTAATTTTCCTTTTCAACCAAATATTCATCGAATTAATTTTAGTATTCAATAACACATGTAATTTGTCCCTATATTTTATTTTATACCCTGGTTCTTCTCCTAAAATTTCTCTCCAGAAACTCTAAACATAAATACCATGGAATTACATAGCCACTTAATATCTTTTATAGGAATATTCTCATCACTCGTTCCTTTTTTCTTCTCCTTATTCCTTATATATTCTCTTCTTAGATACCCATATGGACTTTATATTTTAACATAGGCTCATATTCTAATATTATTCTTCCTATATTCTTCAAATAACTATGTTTCATTGGCTTCCACTGGTTTTCTTCTTTGAAACCCAGAAAGTTTTCTTCTTCAATGTCAGTTTGAGTTCTCCTTATAAAAACCCATCTCTTTAGTAAACATTAATACATGATTTTTTACAAAAAAAATACACAAAATACAAACCAAAATATTGATAACTCTAATGTCTTTGGGAATTATGTACGTAGCATAAAATCTTGAACATGGGATACAACAACATTATTAAAAACTTTCGTAACATGCTTCTAAAATTATATGGATTTTAAAATTGCACTTAATAACCTAGGGATAACTATAAGAAATCGGTGATATAAAAAGCCTAATAAGGGAATAAACATGGAATAACATTAGGGGAATAATTCATGCTACGCAATAGGAATATCAATGGGGGGTAACAAGAGTAGTAATCAGAAACATGAAAATGAGCCATGATATAGCATGATAATAATGATATGGTAAATCTGGAAACAACTTAAAATAGTGAATCATAAACCTAGGTCAAGGATAAACCCACCAAGGCATAATGGTGGAAAAAGTCCCATAAAGGAATCATGTTCAATCCCTTTCCCAATATGACGTATTAGGATACAAAACATTACCCAATTCATTGGAATGTTATCGGGGAACAACCATCATATTCATTACATTCTCATGCTTAACTATTCCATATAGATAATAAAATATGGATTAATTTATCATAATATTTTATTCAATGATTAATTATTATGGAATACATATGTTTAAGTCCCCAATAAAAATTATATGTCCATAAATGTGAAAACCTAGGATAGGAAATGTGTTTGGTATTCACCACACAATTTTTTTGGCATGGAACATCACGGTGAAATTTTGGTAGTGTAAAGATGTCGCATAAAGATTCATAAAAATAAGTTTATGAGAGATAAATAGATCTATCATTACACAGAAATAAAATTTGAATTATTAGGTACAAGTAAAATAATATCCCCACATTATAAATTTGGAAATATAATGCATAATTTAATGAAGAAGCTTGAATAGAGAAAATAATCATTACAAAATTTTGGCGTGATGACAATTGTACATAAAAGATCATGGGAGGATTAATAAGTGGGAAAGGGGGTATCATATTTTATACATTAAATGGATAGTAATGGATATTACAACATTATAAAAATTAATTTAAGAGACATAATATAAAATAATTTCTTGAATGGAAATGAGAAGAGAAATATCCCTTACGAAGTTTTGGCATAGTAACAGGTGTACATAAAGAATCATGTGAGCCTTAATGAGATTTAAAGGAGACCCTAATCATGTATAAATAAAATGGAATGTATATCTGAATTTTAGTAACATCTCTCAACATGAACAATATAAAATTAAGAATCATAATTTAAAATAAGTTCTTGAAAAATAATGAGAGTTGAGGATCCTTTATAGAATTTCGACATAGTTATGGCTTAGGTAAGGTTAAAAATGAGAGAGGATAAATGGTATACCATTAATATAAAATGAAATTATACAATAAGTTAATGATTATAAATTAATAAAAATATATCAAATTAAGAAGATTAATTTCAAAGAATGTGCTTCAATTGAAAGGAGGAGAGGAAGGTGAGGATCCCTTACTTGAGTGTGTGACACCAAATGATTGGTGGGGAATTATGGAGATCATGGAGAAACCTTGGGAGGACATAAGAGAGTGGATGAAAGATTATAGACGTGCTCCAAGTATTTTTTGTGAGTATAGATGGAATCTTGGATGGGTTTATATATGAAAAGAGGGGGATTTCTTTATTATTTGGTTTTGGACTCTACATAATAAAATATCCAAAACCACAAACCATATCATGGTTTTTCCTATGTTTTAAAAAAATGGGAGTGGTTTTAATTATTTTAAAATTCCATGGGATTAACTTAGTTAAATAATTCATTCTCTTATGTGAAGGTGAGTCGTACTCTTAAAGAAATGATTTTAAAACCTTAAAATATATTATAGGTTTTGGAAGATTCATAATGGATTTAAAAAAAACACAAAATCACATTATTTTAAAGTTAAAAAATATATTTGGTCTTGAATACAATTTATATTAATTATTACATCACTTTTGGTTCATTATAATGTCATAAAACACAAATTATATTTATACAAAATTTAATTTTCACCCGAAAATTGGACTGTCTCCGAAAAGTATAAAAAATTCACCATTGGATAATTTTAAAATTATGATTCCAAAAATTATATTCATTTTTTATAGATAATTTTATAAATATTTGAATTTTCAATTTTAAAATAAAATAAAAATTTATTAATAAATTTTAAGTTTTTGATGATAACAGTATTCAAACCCTTATAAAAATTACATTTGACTTCATAAAAATTAAGTGATCATTTATATTTGATAAAAAATATTTAGTAATATTAAAATATTATTTGTCTAAAAAATAATTTAATTCATAAATTAATTAATTGAATTTGAATATTAACCAAAAATAAAGTTTTTGCCATATTTTTTCAAAATAAAAAAAATCATTTACGAAGTAACAATAATAGGACGAAAATATATTCATTAATATATAAAAATAATATACACATATAATTATAGGGTATTGTTAAATATCCCTTTAATACAACAACAATCACCCTAAGGGTAAAGTGTGTGATGGTGGGACTTTCATGGGGCGGTTTGGAGAACATTGTTTGGGTCATGATCTCGATGAGCTTGAATATCTACCATATATGATTTCTCTCATGATTAAGTTATTGGATCTCTTCTTGGGATTGGTTAAGGTAAAATAATAGAAATTATATCTCCCTTAGAAGCTCTAATAAATGGGCTTCAAAGTTTATGATTCTACTGGTTGAGGTCATCACTTCCTTTTTCTATGTCAATTGGATTTGTTAAAAACCAATAATTATACTAATCATTGGATCACTATTCAAAGGATCTACTATCAACTCTAATGATACATAATGGTTTTTTAAATCCAATTGGATATAATAAATCAAAATAATTGTGTGTCATTTTTATAACCATATTACTTAATTATACATTTAATTAAAATAACAAGTGTGATTTTATTTATAGTAGTTCAGGTCATTATAATATTCCCCCCTTATGAAATTTCACCCCCAAAATTTTCATTTCCCAAACTAGAACAGATGATGGTAACTCTACTTAATCACCTCCTCTGGTTCCCAGATGTCTTCTTTAAACTTTTGATTCCTCCACAACACTTTAACAAGGTCCATTTTCTTATTTTGTAGAACTTTTTATATATAATCTAATATCTTCATTGGATGCTCCTCATATGAAAGGTCATTTTCTAATGGTACTATATTTATATTGGGTATATATGTGGGGTTTGTTATTTACTTTTTCAAGAAAGATACATGAAATACATCATGTACTTACGATAGGTTCGGAGGGAGTGTTAGTTGATAGTCCACCTTTGTGATGAAATCAATAATCTCAAAGGGACCAAAGAATATTGGAATAATATTTCCCTTCCTCCCAAATCTCATTACTTTATTCCATGGAGATATGATGAGGAATAATGAGTATCCAAAATAAAACTCTAGGTCTCATTGAAAATTTTCACTATAGCTATTCTATCAACTCTGAGTAGCCTTGATGTGTTTTTTAATGGTATTAACCTTTTCCAATATTTCCTCAATCACTTCAGGACCGAGCAGTTTGTTCACCAAATTCATCCCAACATGTAGGTGTTCTTCCCCTCTTCTAATAATGGTCTTTATATAGATCCATTTGGATGCTCGAGTGGAAACTATTTTTGTATACAAACTCAACCAGAGGAGGATGTTGGTCTCATACTCCTTTTAAATCCAAAGAACACACTTGTAATATATCCTCCAATATCTAAATAGTCCCCTTAAATTTTCCATCAATTTAAGGATGATAGAACATACTAAAGTTTAGCACAATGTTTAGAGCATGTAGGAGATGTTTCCAAAAAATGTATGTGAATATCGGATCTCAATCAAATATAATCGATAGTAGTACCGGATTAAACCTCACCAAATCTATAATTTATATCCATACAAGTTGATCCAGTGATAAGTCCTCTCAAATTGCAATAAATTGAGCTATATTTGTAAGACAATCCACAAAAAATCCATATAGCATTATTTCCCCTAGATTTCTTCATAAGTCTGGTGAAAAAGTCCATCATGATGTTCTCCATTTTACATGTTTGTATAGGTAATGGTTGCATCATCCCCTTATATTTCTTCATTTCATCCTTCACTTGTTAGCATACTAATCACTTTGATTTATATTAAGTGATCTATTTCTTTATATTATCCCACCAATAATGCTCATGTAGATTTGGATACATCATTGTGCTTTTCGGGTGAATGTAGAAATTAAAACTATGTGCATTATCCAATAACTCCTTCTTTAGTTTAGGATTTGATTGTATACATAGTCATGATCCAAATATCACAATTCCTTCTTCATTAACATTGAACTTTTAGGATTTACCTTTCCTTATAATTTCCACTTTATTCATAATTCCCAAATCATTTATGTGTGCCTCCTTTAAAATTTCCAAAAGATATTGTTAATAAATCATTTGTGAAAGGATTTATGATGTTACTTCCTTTTTGATTCCCATTTATAGACTTTTAAAATCTATTAAGATCATATATTTCATAATTCTCATTGATGATAGAATTCCTGGAGCCTTTCTACTTAGAGCATCTCCCACTTTGTTCACTTTCCCAAGATGGTAGTGAATTGAGATATCATAGTCCATGATTATATCTAACCATCTTCTCTAGTTCATATTATTCTCTTTCTATTTGAATATATATTTTATTCTTTTGAATCAGTATATATCTCACACTTTTCCCCCATAGATATCGTGTCACCATATATTCAATGAAAATATTACAACTGCAAACTCCAAATCGTGCATGGGATAGTTTTTATCATGAATTTTCAACTGAATTGAGGAATAGTCTACAAATTTATCATTTTTACATATTTTATAGCTTATTTAATTCTTTTAAGAATCTCTATATACCACAAAGAGCTCCCCACTTGTCAGTAGTGTGAGAACTAGTGTAGTGATAAGCCTCTTTTTGAGATCCTAAAATCTTTACTCACATTATTGCGTCAATAGAAACATCACTCCCTTAAGAGTTATATTTTTTATAGGGTTTTAAAATCATGATAAATTTCTCAAACATTGATGGTAATATATATCTAACCCAAGGAAACTTTGGATATTTTTCACAGATGTTGGCATTGGCCATCTTTCAATTGCTTCTATCTTTGAATGGTCTCAATATATCCCATTTCTTATGATTATATGCCCTAAAAATATACTTCCTTTTACTAGAACTCACATTTTATGTACTTTTTATAGATATTCTCCTTTCATAGGGTATTTAGCAGAGTGCTCAGATGCTCCTCATGCTCATCCTTAATTTTTGATTATATTAGAATATCATCTATAAATATTACCACAAATTTATTGAGGTAATATCTAAAGACTCAATTAATCTTGTCCATGAAGATTTATGGATCATTAGTGAGTTTAAATGGTATAACTATGAACTCATCATTCTCGTACCTTGTATAAAAAGTGTTCTTGGGGAAATCTTCCTTCTTTTCCCTTAATTGATAATATCACAAATGATGATCCGCCTTGGATAAGTATTGTACTCCATGTAGTCGATCAAACAAATCATCAATCCATGGAAGAGGATAATTGTACTTTATTGTGATCTTGTTTATATCATGATAATCAATGAAAAGGTGAATTGACTAATCCTTCTTCTTGATGAAGATAACTAGTGCACCCCATGGTTGAGAACATGGGTATATGGACCCTTTATCCAGATTCCCTTGTAGTTGATTATTCAAATCCTTAAGATCCAAAACAACCATTCTGTATAGAGTCTTGGATATTGGTAATGACCTAGGTATAAGGTGGATTGAATATTCAACCTCTTGACTAGGAGGAATTTTAGGAAATTCCTTGGGAAAAACATCAACGTTTTCCCTAATGATGGGAATGTCATCAATGATGATTCTTTCCTTTGACTCAATCATTTTAGCTAGATATTCTTCCTCATTGACCACTAATATCCATGCATTAGATGTTGGTGATAAGTAATATTCATCTTCCACCTAGAATTTGTACATAATCGGGGGCTAATTCTTAATATGGATATTGATTTCCTTCTTGCGGAAATTTATGTTGGCTCTAAATGGGGAAATCAAATCAATGCCCATAACTGAATCAAATTATACCAAAGTAAGTATGACAAGGTTTTTTGGGATGTTCATCCCTCAAATTGTGATAGTGGAAGAGTTATATACATGGGATGAAATAATTTCCCCATTTTCTATTTTCAAAGACATCTCTACTTCCATGATTTGAGTTGGTGTTTGAATAGTTCTACTAAACATTGATGATATGGAAGAATGTTTATAACCAAAATCAAAAAGTATACTCACTATTATTGAATGAATATCTAGAGTACTTATCACCACTTTGTTATAGATATCCAATTTGGTGGTAGTGATGGAAAAATCTCACCCTTGTTGCCTTGGAGGTTGTCGGTTGTCTCTAAAAACCCTTGTCTTAGTGCACTAGTTTTCAATGCACCTTGTTCCATTGTAGCTGTAACAATGCACAATGCACTAAGGGTTTATTGGAGCATTCATTTCCTCTCTCTCATTAGTGGGTTTATCCTTTCGTCAATAATTATCTAGGTGTCCTTACTTCCCACACCAAAATAATTTCTTCGTCCCCCTTAGTCAATTTTTGGGGTTCTGTTTTCCGCAACTTTGACATGTGGGATGCTGAAATTTATTAAAACCATTATATTTCTCCATCATACCACTAGAATTAAACCCCACTTTCCTCTTATTATCTCCATAATATCCTTGGTTTTTCTAATCTCTGTTTCAACTTTGAGGTCACATAAGACAATTTCCTCATAGCTATCAAAATCACAGATCTCAATGGATTTTTGTATATTAGGTTCTATCCCACCAAGAAGTGGTCAACCTTGTATTTAGGGGTAATGAAAAGGTCAATGGTGTATTGTAAAAGTATTGTGATTCTTTCATCATATACCCTGATAGATTTTTTATCTTTTATTCTTGAGGGTGAGGAAATACCATTCTATTTTAAGTTAGAGAGTGCAAGGAAAATATTTTTCAAAAAACATTTATCAAAATTCCTTCCACTCCAACGCTTATATCTCTTCCTTAGGCTTTGTAATTTTTATCAATTCCAACCACTGATTGGATTCTCCCTCCATATGATAAAAATCCAATAGACCCTTCTCTTGTTCAAAACATTTAAGGATGGAGAATATCTTCTCAATAGATTTTATCCACTGTTCCATGATTAGTGGATTAGATGGTCCATTGAAAGTAGGAGGCCATTCTTGCATGAAGCTCTCAACTGTGGCTTGTTCTTTCTTAGGGGTATTTCAGTGATCCTTGTGATAAAGTTTATATTTATAACCTAAGTCACCTAAGAGAGTATCATCATAGAGTTTGATATCCTTACTCCCATTGGGTTGGGAATATCGTTGGGGTAGTCATCACATTTCCCATCACATTGATTGTTTACCTGATTTATCCTTTTTCCAGACATTGGAAATAATAAAAGAAATATTATAGATGATTATTTTAAACTATTAAACACATAAATGGGAATAAAATGAACTTTTAGGGTTAAATTATCATCTACATTTATTTCCTTAACTTATGAGTTTCTAGGGTTCAATATATGTTACCCATGATCTATTTCCTAACATATATTCTTGTGGGAAGTTTTTTCCCTTTATAATGGTTCATAAGGAGCTTATGAATTTACCAAAGCATATCCCCATGGTGTGTCAAACCGAGTGCATAGGAAGGCCCATTATTGTGTATCAGGTTACCCAAGTCAAGCCTGAGACACCTTGTCAGAGTTTTTACTCCAAGGTACATCTTTTTGAGAACCAATTCAACATGTAGTATCTAGACAGGGATGTATTTTAATGATAAACCACATACTCTATACATACCCAAATTTAGGGATATTTTCTTATTGTTAGTACTATCCCTAAGGCTTTGGTTTCTGGTTTTTAATCCTAATCCCAAAAATAACTAAACGTTTTCTCTAATACCAACTATAACAACCCATATCTTTATTAAACATAAATACTTCATTTTTTACATATTATTATACATAATACAACACAAAAGATTAATAAGACTAGTTTATTTGGGAATTAGGTACATATTATAATATATTGAACATGGGATATAATAATATTATTAAATACTTCCTTAACATGCTTCTAAAAATCCGGGGATTTTTAAACTACATGGGATAACCTGGTGAAAAACATAAGAAATGGATGATCTATAAATCTTAGTAAGGGAATAAACATGGAATAATACAAATATAATAACACATGTTACAGAATAGAAATATCAATGGGGCATAAAAAATAGTAGGAATCATAAACATGATAATAAAATATTATATATAATGATAATCATAACATAGGAAATGGGAAAACAACTTAAAACACTGAATCATAAACAAAGGTCAAGGATAAACCTTCCAAGAAATCATTGTGGAGAAATTACCATAAAGTAATAAAGTTCACTCCTTATCCCAATGTGATGTATCATGATACTAAACATTACCTAATTCATTGGAGCGTTATCTGGGTGCACCCAACATATTCATTACATTCTCATGTTTAAGTGTTCCACATGGATCATAAAACATAGATTCATTCATAATCATTATTTATTCCATGATTAAGGAGTTTAGAATAAATATTTGTATTTCCCTAATAAAAATTATGTGTGCATATATGAGGACACCCTTGACAGTAAATGGGTTTTGTATTCACCACACAATTTTTTGGTACGGAAGATTTTTGTGAAATTTCAGTAGCATAACGACATCACTTAAAGAGCATAAAAATAGGTTGATGAGGGATAAATTGGTCTCACATCACGTAGATATAAATTGGTATAATACTGACATGGAAAATAATATCCCAACATTATAAATATTTAAATATAAGGCATAAGGTAATGAAGAAACTTGAATAGAGAAAATAATCATTACGGATTTTCAGCATGGTAACAATTGTACATAAAGTATCTTGGGAGACTTATTGAGAGGTAAGGGGCTCTAATAATTTATAAATTAACTGTATAGTAAGGGAAATATAGAAAAAAATATTATAATATAAGAAAATTTAATTTAATATACATAACATAAAATAAATTTTTGAATGGAAATGAGAAGAGATAAATCCCTTATGAAATTTTGGTATGGTAACTGATGTACATAAAGGATTATGGGAGGCTTAATAAGAGTGAAATGGGTCTCTCATCATGTAGAAATCAAATGGACAGTATGTGGGATATGTAAGAACATATCCCAACATGAAAAAATGTAAATTAAGAAGCATACAATAAAGTAAGTTCTTGAATAAAAAAGGAGAGTGGAAGATCCCTTATAAAATTTCGGCATAGTAATGGCTTAGGTAATGTAACATCCCAGAATTTCAAAACCTGGTTTTATTATATACAAATTTATTAAAGTGGATTAGTTTATAATTAAAACAAACTAATGATATTTTTAAGATAATTTTGTTTAAAACTAATAGTTAAAATTAATTGTTTAATTTAATTTGATTAAAAGTTAATTATAATACATATACTTAATTATACTTATTCTGTTTTTTATTGTTTAAAAGAATATCTATTATTATTATCTTTGTAAAATAGAATTTATTTTTATAAAAAAGGTTATTTAATAGAATATTTTCATTATAATAATATTAATAAAAATAAATAAGTGTAACACATTTATTAAGAAAATTATTATTATTATTATTCAGATAATATATTTTATAAATATATGAAAATATATTGTGTTTTAGTTTTATAAAATTTAAAAATTATAAAGGTATATAATTTATTTTTCCTACAAAAATTTCACTTTATTTATGTGTTTAAAAAATATGATTTGATTCATTTATTAAAAATGAATCATATATATATTATTATTATTTATTTATTTAAAAATACTAAAATGATCTACATATATATAACGAATTTATACATAAAAAATGATATGTGATTTTTTTTAAATATATATATTTATATTAATAAAAATAAAATTTATATTATAAATATAATTTTTATAAAAATAAATGATTGAAAAATGTGATATTTAAAAAAATGAGTTGAATAAGAAAAATTAAATGATAACAAAAATGAATGATGTGAAAAACTCACAAAAAAGGGGTGAAATGGTTTTAATAATAAAACTGGGTAATGATAAAATAGAATAAAAATAAAATATAATGTGATATAGAAAAAAAAAGAAACTCAAATTTGTATTTTCATTCAAAACCGATATGATATCATTTTCTCCCAATAAAATCACATTGTGCTTCACCGGTGCTACTATCATCATCCAACCAGATAACCGTGGTGTCGTCATTAACCACTTCCTCACCACCGGTCGACGTCCAACTCCACTACGACCTTCTCCGACCGATGTTGTTGACCCAAATCATGGTAGGGTCTTCTTATTCGATTGGGAAAATGTGGTATCTGGGAGGTTGAGTCGAAGGGGTGACTCAAACCCCTATCCTCATCTTCACTAATTGGGTTTAACATTACTTGAAAATCAATATTAAAATCAAAAAATGTATACTCGTGGTTGAGTTTGTTTTTGAGTCTTTATTTTAATTTAAAAAAGAGACAATAAAAAATACTCAACTTTTATCATAAGCTTAAGAAACCCATGAAATCATATATTTTGAGAGACTCAGGAGAACCCCTCCTCCAAAGTTAGAAGCCCTGAGCCAAAACACTCCTTTGGTTCAAGTTCATAAACAGGCATAAGTTTCCTCCACATTTTAGTTTCCTATAACAAGTAATGGATTTATTATTTTCATATTTATTTTGTCAGGGTTTATTCTTCTTCTTCAAATTATTGTCGGGTTATAAATATATGTGTGTATATATATACGCATATATACATATATATAACAATATATTTTCAGTTTATATATATGTGATAAGTATTTTGATTTAAATGATTATTTCTAAAACATATAGTTTGTAAGTGTTTACTTTATTACATGAAATTAAAGATTTACATAGATATGTGTATATATAATACATGTATATATATGTATTCATATGTATATAAATGTATATATATGTATATAAATGTATATATATATGTATATATGTATATATGTATATATGTATATATATTAAAATATTATTATCTATATTCAGATAATATAATTTAAGGGTTTTGATTTCAAAGATTATTTTTAAACCCTATGGTTTGTAAGGGATAAAATTGTTTTCAATTTATAAGGATATATATATAATATATAAATGTATTTATTTATATTTATTTTATGTATTTTTCAGAATTAAAAATGTAACGGATTAATTTCTACCAAATAATTTTTGTGTTACAAATATGTATATCTATGTATATGTTAACGCTTGAAAATGATGTTTTTAATTAAAATACGATTTTCACATGTGATTATAATTTCTGATCTAAAATGGAAAACAATAACAAAACCATATTTTTTTATTTTATGCCTTAAAATTTTTAATGGGGTTTTTATTTTGATTTTGTGTTATTAATTCATGTATATATATATTTATAAAAACTTTTAATTTATGTGTAACTTGTGGTGATAAATGATATTTATTATCATTTTATGTGCTAATATTAAACAAGCTATTATTTTATGTGAGAAATTCTATCTTCACCCCTTGGTATGTCATGAATAATTAGGTATGGATATCATCTAAATTATAAATGGAATCCCATGCACTTTTAGAATAAGTATGTATTAATTTCATTATCTATTTTATTTATGATTTTCAAATAATGAAAGTTATTTCAAGCATAGTATTCTCCTAAAACTTATTTTAGAAACACTCTGGAATATGGTGATGACATGTGATAAGAAAGTTTATTTTCATTTAAAAAATATAATATTATTTTTTTCATTTTTGAAATGTTTTGGGTTACGATTGAGAAAGGTTAGTCTAATGAAACTATTTTCAAAAAATTGGCACTAGTATATTTTGTGACGTTATACAGAGTGAACCCATAAGTCTTAAGGGAACTTTGTTTCATTTGAGATATTACTAGTTTTCATATGGTTTTTATTATGGTCTTCCAAGTATCATAAATAAACCACCAGAAATTATTATTTTAAATAGATAATTCACAATGATCTATTCAATTATAATTATTTTCAGAAAATACTATTTTTCTAAATTTATTTATTTACAATTCAAATGTTATATAAAGATAATTTTAATTATATATATTTATTTTAAATAAATGTTTTAAATGAATTTATTAATTGTTTTAAAAACCTTTACTGGGCATTTTAAATGATCACAATAAGTTTTAAATTTATTTTTTTAGGTTTATTAGATTTATTAGTGATGTATTTCTCTATGTGGAGGCTGCATATTAAAGATTGTTTTTTTAATTAATTTTATTTTTGTACATTTTTTCTGAAATGTAATTTTTGTATCTAATTTTCCAAAACCTAGACTTTAAAAGGTCCTCATTTGTGTAATATGGTGTGTAATTATTTAGTTTTTTTTTATATAAAAAACTACACCGCGTGTTTTAGCACTGAAACCAGAAGCGTGAGCTTAGAACGTTATAATTGCTATTAGAGGAATGATCTACATAACTTTGGAATTATATTTCATAAGTTTAATTTATAAGTTTATCATTTTTAGTTTCTCTAAATTCTAAAGACAAAAATTCAGAATTTTCCAGTGTCTGAAGAACGAATTGTGAGGGCGCAATTTTTTTAAGGGGTGAATAATGTAACAATCTAGAATTTAAAAACATGGTTTTATTATATAAATATTTTATTTTCTTTACTAGTTTATAATTAAAATAAACTAATGATATTTTTAAGATTTAAAAATAATAATTAAAATTTTTTGTTTTAGTTAATTTGATTAAAAGTTGATTATAATATATATACTTAACTACACATATTTTTTTCTTTTTTTTAAAGAATAAAAATTATTATTATTATTGTAAAATAGAATTTTTTTATCAAAAAGGTTAATTAATGGAATATTTTAATGATAATAATATTAATATTAATAATTAAGGGTAAAAAATTGAAATTTATTAATATTTTTTTTAATATAATATATTTTATAAATATATGAAAATATATTGTGTTTTAGTTTAATAAAATTTTTAAATTATAAATGTATATAATTTATTTTTACTACAAAAATTCACTTTATATATACGTCTTCAAAAAATTGTGATTTGATTTATTTATTAAAAAAAATTATATATATATATATATATATATATTAAATGATAAAATGATATATATAAAAATTTATACCTAAAAAAGATACATGATTTATTTTAAATATATATAATTATATTCATAAAAAATGAAATTTATATGATAAATATATGTTTTATAAAAATAAATAAATGAAAAAATGTGATATTGAAAAAAAATTGTTGAATAAGAAAAATGAAATGATAACAAAAATGAATGACATGACAAACCCATAAAAAGGGGTGAAATTAAGTTAATGATAAAATTAGGTAATGATAGTATAGAATAACAATAAAACATAACATGATATAGAAAAAAACTCAAATTTATGTTTTCATTCAAAACCTACATGCTATAATTTTCTCCCAAAAAACCGGAACCTTGCTTCACTGGTACTATTGTCATCCTCCAACCGAATGATCATAGCATCATCATCGACCACTGCCTTGCCACCGGTCGACGTCCAACTCCACTACGACCTTCTTTGACTAACATTGTGGACCCAAATCATGGTAGGGTCTTTTTCCTTGAAAAGAAAAATGTGGGATCAGGGAGGTTGAGTCATAGGGGTGACTCAAACGCATGTCCTCATCTATACTAATTGGGTTTAACTTTACCCTAAAATCAATATAAAAATTATAAATGTGGTTGAGTTTATTTTTTAAGTCTTTGTTTTTCTTAAAAAATGATAAAATAAAAAAATACTCATCTTCTCTCAAAAGGTTACGGAACCCACAAATTCATATATTATGTGAGACTTGGGAGAACCCCTCCTCCTTGGTCAGAAGTCCCAAGCCCAAACTCTCATTTGGTTTAAGTTAATAAGAAGGAAGTAGTTTCCTCCACACTTCAGTTTCCTCTAACAAGTAAGGGATTTATTATTTTCAAATTTAATTTTTAAGGATTGATTCTTTTTCTTCAAATTGTTATCATATTAAATATATATTTCTATATATATACACATATATACACATATATAAAAATATATTTTCAGTGTATATATTTAGGATAAGGGTTTTGATTTAAATGATTATTTCTAAAACCCATGGTTCTTAAGGGCTTACTTTATTACATCAAATTAAAGATTTGCATATATGTTTGTTATATATTACACATATATGTATATATATGTACTTATATTCATATATTATTATCTATATTCATAAAATATATTTTAAGGGTTTTTATTTCAATAATTACTTATAAAACCTATGGTTTGTAAGCGATAAAATTATTTTCAATTTATAAAGATATATATATACACTATGTATTAGTATTTGTTTCTATCTATTTTATGTATTTTTTAGAATTAAAAATATAAGGGTTTATGTTTTACCAAACTATTTTTGTGTTACAAAGATATACATATATGTATATGTTAACCCTTGGAAAGAATTTTTTTAACTAAAAAACTAGTTTTCACATGTCATTATAATTTTTGATCTGAAATAGAAAATAAAAAAAAAACCTATTTTGTTTTTGTCAGCCTTAAAATTTTTAAAGGCCATTTTATTTTGATATTGTGGTATTAATTCATGTATATACATATAAACTGTTAATTTATGTGTGACATGTGTTGATAAATGATATTTATTATCATTTTATGTGTTAATATTAAACAAGGTATTATTTCATGTGAAAAATTATATCTTCACCCCTTGGTATGTCATGTATAATTAGGTATGGCCATCATCTAAATTATAAATAACATACTATGCATTTTTATACCAAGTATGCATTTATTTCATTATCCCTTTTATTTATGATTTACAAATAATGACAGATATTTCAAGCATGGCATTCTCTTAAAATAGTTTTAGAAACTCTTAGGAATATGGTAATGACATGTGATAATAAAAGTTATTTTATTATAAATAAAATAATATTATGTATGTATTTTTAAAATGTATTGGGATAGTTTTGAGAAAGGCATGTCCAGTGAAAGTGTTTTCAAAAAAAAATCACTAGTATATTATGTGATGTTATGTAGAGTGAACCCATAAGTCTTCAGGTAACTTTATTTCATATGATTTATTACTATTGGCCTTATAGTTTTTAGTATGGTCTGCCAAGTATCATAAATGACCCACTAGAAATAATTATTTTAAATGGATAATTCCCAAAGATCATTTTTGTTATAAATATTTTGAGAAAATACTGGTTTTCTAAATTTATTTATTTAGAATTAAAAATTTATGAAAATCTAATTTTAAGTATGTATATTTTTTTTAAAGAAACATTTTAAAATAATGTATTAATTGTTTTGAAACACCTTACTGGAAATTTTAAATACTCACCTTACATTTTAAATTCATTTTTTGAGGTTTAGTAGATTTATCAGTGATTTATTTTTCTATGTGGAGGTAATGCACTGAAGATTATTTTTTTAATTAATTTAATTTTTTTATAGTTTTTTTCAAATGTATTGTTTGTGTATAATTATCCAAAACCTATACCAGAAAAGGTCCCCATTTATATAATATGTTGTGTAATTATTCACTTTCTTTTTATAAAAAAGTTACACAATATGTTTTAACAACAAATCTAGAAGCGTGGGCTCGAGGAATTATAAGTGGTATCCTAGGAATGGTCTAGAGAACTTTGGATATTATATGTTGTTAGTATAAAATATATGTTCATCAGTTTTAGTTTCTCTAAATTCTAAAGATAAAAATTCCGAATTTTCTAGTTTCTGATGAATGAATTGTGAGGATGTAATTTTTTTAGGGGGGGATAATGTAACATCCCAAAATTTCCATGATTCATTTTAATATATAAATATTTTATTAAGTGGGTTAGTTTATAATTAAAATAAACTAGTGATAATTTTAAGGTAATTATCTTTAAAAATATTAATTAAAATTAATTTTTTAAATTAATTTGATTAAAATTTATTTATAATACTTATACATAATTATACTTAATTTATTTTTCTCTATTTAAAAGAATAACTATTCTTATTATTTTTTTAAAATATTATTTATTTTTATCAAAAAGGTTATTTAATGGAATATTTTAATGATAATAATGTTAATAATAATAATTAAGGGTAAAACATTTTTTATACAAAAATTATTATTATTATTATTAAGATAATATATTTTATAAATATATGAAAATATATTGTGTTTTAGCTTTATAAAATTTATAAATTATAAATGTATATAATTTTTTTTTCTAAAAAATGCACTTTATATATGCCTTTTAAAAAATGTTATTTTATTTATTTATTCGAAAAAATGAATTATATATATATATATTGAAAATTTCTATAATGATATAAATATATAAAACGAATTTATACTTAAAAAAAGATACATGATTTTTTTAAAATATATATAATTATATTAATAAAAAAATAAATTTATATGATAAATATGTGTTTTATAAAAATAAATGAATGAAAATCATGATATTTAAAAAAATGAGTTGAATAAGAAAAATTAAAGGATAAAAAAAATAAATGATGTGAAAAACCCACAAAAAAGGGGTGAAATTGTGTTAATGATAAAATTGGGTAATGATAGAATAAAGTAACAAAAAAACATAATGTGGTATAGAAAAAAGAAAGAAAAACTCAAAAAAATCATTCAAAAACATATGGTTTGTATGGGTTTACTTTATTACATCAAATTAAATATTTACATATATATGTGTGTATACATTACATATATATGTATATATATGTATATATTATTCATATATGATTATCTATATTTAGAAAATTTATTTTAATATTTTTTATTTCAATGATTATTTATAAAACCTATGGTTTGTAAGGAATAAAATAAGGATATATATACTATGTATAAGTATTTGTTTCTATCTATTTTTTGTATTTTTCAGAATTAAAAATGTAAGGGTTTAAGTTTTTTCAAATGATTTTTATGTTACAAAGATGTACATCTATGTATTTTTTAACCCTTGAAAAGAATGTTTTTAATTAAAAATCCAGTTTTCACATCTGATTATAATTTATGATCCAAAATGGAAAACAATAACAAAGCCTTGTTTTATTATTGTGTGCCTTAAAAATTTTTAAGGGGATGTTATTTTTTATTTTTTGGTATTACTTCATGTATATACATATATACTATTAATTTATGTGTAACTTATGTTTATAAATGATATTTATTATCATTTTATGTGATAATATCAAAAAAGCTATTATTTTATGTGTAAAATTGTATATGCACCACTTTTTATGTCATTCATAATTAGGTATGGTCATCATCTAAATTATAAATGAAATCCCATGCATTTTCAGACCAAGTATTCATTTATTTCCTTATCCATTTTATTTATGACTTAGAAATAATGATAGTTATTTCAAGCATGGTATTCTCCTAAAATTGTTTTAGAAACTCTTAGGAATATGGTGATGGCATATGATACGAAAGGTTATTTTCTCTTAAAAATAATATTATGTTTGCATTTTTTAAGTGTTTTGTGTTATGATTTAGAAAGGAAGGTCCAGTTAAAGTGTTTTAAAAAACTATTACAAGTATGCTTTGTGCCGTTATGGGGAGTGAACCCATAAGTCTTAAGAGAAATATATTCCATATGAGTTATTAAAATAAGCCTTATGGTTTTTATTATGGCCTTAAAATTATTAGGAATTACCCATCGGAAATTATTATTTTTAATAGATAATTCCCAAATAACTTTTCAATTATAATTATTTTGAGAAAATACTAGTTTTTTAAATTTATTTATATAGAATTAAAATGAAATGAAAATATAATTTTAAGTATGTATATTTATTTTGAAAAAAAATAAAATAATTTAATAATTGTTTTAAAACCCCTTACTTGGAATTTTAAATTCTCACTCTATGTTTTAAATTCATTTTTTCAGGTTTAGTAGATTTATCAGTGATTTATTTTTCTATGTACAGGCAGAAAATTGAAGATTATTTTGTTTAAATAATTTTTTTTTTTGTAAATATTTTCTAAAATGAAATTTTTTTTATCTAATTCTCTAAAACCTAGATATGAAAAGGTCCTCTTTTTTGTAATATGTTGTGTAGTTATTCGTTTTCTTTTTATAAAAAAAGTACACAACATGTTTTCGCACTGAATTCGAAAGTGCGGGATCAGGGAGTTATTGGTAAGGGTAAAAATGAGAGATGATAAATGATATATAATTCATATAACATCAATTGTATGGTAAGGTAATTATTATAAATTAATGAAAATATAACATACTAATTTCAAAGAATGTTCTTGAATTGAAAGGAGGAGAGGAAGGTGGGGATCCCTTACTTGAGATTGTGACTCCAAATGCTTGGGAGGGTATTCGTGAGAGATTGGGGGCACCTTGTGAGGCCTCTATAGAGTGAAGGGAAGAGTATGGACATGATATAAGGAGTTTTAGTGAAGAGAAATGGGAGAATGGATGGGTTTATAAAGGAAATGAGGGGGATTTCTTTATTATTTTTGTTTTGGACTCTACATAATAAAATATCCACAACTACAAACCATACCATTGTTTTTTCTAATGGTTTTCACCAAATTGGATTTTATTTTATCATTTTATAAGTCCAATTACCTAATTTATCAAAATAATACCTTCTTTTAGGTGGAGGTGAGTCACACTCATATTTAAATAATTTTAAAACATTAAATATATTATAGGTTTTGGATGATTCCTAATGGATTTAACAAATAAAACAAGTAAACTGAAAATCAAATTATTTTTAAGGGATAACATTTATTTGGTCATGGATCCCATTTATAGTTTTATTACATCCCTTTTTGTTCATTATGATTTCATAAAACATAAATTATATTTATAAAATGTTTAATTTTTACTTGAAAATCTGACTATCTCGAAAAATTATGAAAAAATAAACATTGGATAAATATGATGTTTTGATTTCAAAAATAATAATCATTTTATCGAAGTTATTATCTAAATATATGAATTTTTACTTTAAAAATAAAATTTACATTTATTAAGAAATGCTAGGATTTTTATGATAATAGTTTTTTAAACCTTATAAAAATTACATTTGACTTCATAAAAAGTATATGATCATTTATATTAGATAAATATTATTTAATAAATTTAAAATATTATTTACTTCAAAAATATATTAATTCATAAATTCATTAATTGAATTTGGATATTAACTAAATATACAATTTGTGCCAAAATGTATCAAAATAAAAAACATTTACAAAGTAACAATGATAGGATGAAAATATATTCTTTAATATATACAAAATAATATACATAATCATATTGAATGGTTATTATTACATTTCCCTTTAATACACTAGTAAAATCCCAAATGTTAAGTTGTGCAATGGTGGGACTTTCATGGGGCGCTTCAACGAATATGGTTTTGTTCATGATCTAAATGAGTTTGAACTTCTCTTATCAATAGTTTTTCTCATGCTTAAGTTGTTAGATCTCACCATTGGTTTGGTCAAGGGAAAATCCATGAATTTATATCTCCCATATAATATTTGATAAATAGGCTTCATAGGGTATGATCCTACTAGATGAGGCCATCACATATTTTTTGTGTCAATTGGAATTGTTAAAACCCTATACTTATACTAATCATGTGATCACTATTCAACGGTTATATTGTCAATGGTAATTATACATAATATTATTTTAAATCCAATTAGATATAATAAATAAAAATAAGTGAATCTACTTTTTATGACCATATTTCTTAATAATAAATTAATTAAAACAAAAAGTGGAATTTGATTTATAATAGTTCGGGTCATTACACTCCTTCTCTTCTTCTTCGAGAGCTCCAGTTCTCTTAGTGCTTTGAAAACTACTGCCTTCACTTCTTCTTTGGCATGTTTTATTTTTTTGAATTATTTTTTATATAGGTTTTCATAATTTTTTAGAAATAATTTTATCATTTATATTAATGTAAATATTTATAATCTTGTGTACAAGGTAAAACTACATGCATAGTAGCTCACTCGATCTCCATGATCTACAATTTTCTTAAATGACTATCTCTCGTCAAATTATTGGAGTTCCCTTATTAAATTCCCTATCATTTTTATTATATTTTTCTCAGCCCAAATAAATCTTCAAAAAACATTACAGTATCCTTATAACCCATTTATTCTCAAAACGAATCTACAAAAATATATATTTAAATAATCATCACTACTATATAAATATAAGGCATCAATTATGGCATGGAGCTTTCCTTTGTAGAATGAGAGATTCATTTTTATTTATCATAGATTTATTTTTAATCAATACACAATACATTTCAACTCAAATTCCTTAATTATATACTCATTCTTAACTTGAATCACAAGGATTTTTATGATATTTAATTACCTCATGTTCAACACTATAATATTTCCATTTACTTCCCTTTGAATATAATATTATGGAAGACTCATCATTATCAGAAATATTCTTCTATATTGATCTTCTTATATATAGCCTTATATTTAATCTTCTCAATATTCTCTATCTTGAATAACACACCATTTTGGGTGTTTGTGATGTTTATAATACAAATGCAAAACATCAACATCATCCTAAAGGATTTCATATTTAGAATATACAATTCTAGAATTTCATCACTTTCCTCAAAATTTAGTTAATTGGTCAGCTGTAATAAGGTTCTTATACCCAAAGAAGGTGTACCCTACAATTCATATTGGGTTCATGAATTTGAAAAAATCTCGTTATTAATCATGCTTTGTATCTTATTATGTTTCACCATAGGGTTCCTTATACCTTACAAAGTCCCATCATGTGGTTTATTATACCCTATGAATTCTCATACCCTACAAAGTCTGTACATTATGATGTTACAATTATACCATATAAATTTGAGGTAGCCTATAAAATTTTATAACTAAACCTTATTATATTAAAACCTTATAAAGTATGAACCTTATGTGGTACCATAAACCATATGAATATTTGTGTCGAAACCATATCATGATATCGTATTCTATATTTTTCTCAAATCATTGTACCCTATTAATGATATTATGCCAAAAAAGATATAGGGAATATAGTAAACATTTCTCCTTAAGTACCCTATGAATTTTATAGGGATCAATGTTTCTTTAATTTCCTAAATTCTATTAGAAACAGAATTAATCCATCTTAACTTCAATTACTTATAGATGTCATCTAAGTGGTTTTCTCACTAATTACATTTACCAATATGATAAGTAACACATGGATGGATTCTCTAAAATTAATCTAGCTTTAAAAATATATTTATCTTATTTAAATCATTTTATCCTCGTATTATACAAGTTTTCCAATACACACACACAGTCCAGTGGCTAGCTTCTTTTTAGCTAACCAACCTTACTCATTCCACTTTTCCTTAACACATAAGATACTACTTCATTTATCCTTTGGTTGGATACTACTTCCACTACCCAATACTCACCAAGGCATACATATTTTCACTTCCTGGTAATAATACAATGAATCAACCAAAGGAAACTCAATAATGTACACCAAATATGATCGAATATCCTATGGTTTATCCCTTGGCTAACCAATATCATGTAAAGTACTGGAGGGATTCTCCTCAAATATTATGGTATGATAGTACCTCTTGATGAAAAGGAAGAAGTAGAAGGGATATTAATATTGGTAGAATCTACTAAAAATGTGGATTAAATTTTCTTGGCATTTATTGTCTTTATATAGGCCTAAAATATGTTATTCAAACATTCATGTAATTTACATGAATGTTATAAAGTACTTGAGTAAATTTATTTGGTTATAACATTTTTAACCCGAAATAACCATATTTAGCATGATTGTTTTCATATAAATTTCATTTTTTATATAAATTAATTTATTAACCTTTCCAAAATTTGAATATTTTATTATTTTATGGTATGATAAAATAAATTAATGAAAATGATCGTAATGGTTAAGAATTCAGGATGAAAATGATGTCTCGTGACATACCAAAGGTGAATGATGAACCCTACAGCGTTAAAATTAGGAACCAATATGAAATAGTGGAGAAGTTTCTAGAAAAAAAACGCATTCACATTGTGAATAGTGAATTCACAACATGAAAATGGCTAAAATTCATGGGGTAAAATTTAAAATAGGAAAAAATATCACCATGAGAGACAGCTCAAGAATTTAATGTATATCACATATTTTCACAACATGAAACTTTTGGACCAGAACTAAGAATATTAAAAACATGAAATAAGATGTGAAATGTTTGGGCCTAAAATAATTCATGATGTGAAATCACTATTCACATCATTAAACACTCAAATGTGGCCAAGAAGTGGCATATTTTACCTAATTAAATAACAGGGTCTATTATTTTTTACTCAAAACCCCATGAGATATTGGATTTAATTTGGAATGGATTTATTATCACATTAATGAGAAATTAAATACTACTCTAGAAAGACAAAGGTCTATAAATACAAGGCCTTAGGGAGGATTATAGTAGATTTCTCGGTGAGAAGAAGCTATAGATGATGGGAAGTTACTACTTTATTTCCCTGATTTTGTTTCTATATTTTATTTCATTCTCAATATTCCATCCTCCTACATCAATTTATTTAACATTCACATAGAGGGGTAATTAATCTTATTAATCAAGAAAGGGGGAGGCCGAACTGATTTTTCTATGTTTGATCTTTTATACTTAATTTTGAATAACCATTTCTTCTTTCTATAATCTGATTTCAATTCTTAATTTCATTTTTTTAAAAACAATAATATTACAATAGTATTAGATTCTGCTAATTTCAATTTCTTGGGTCCGTGATCCAAAATATACCACCAACCTTTTCTAGTCTATATATGATGGTACAAGCTAGGGTTTGGTGGTGAGCTCTCTGTTATCACTAGTTCATGAATGGGTTTGTGGATGGAACTATTGTTAATTAGGTAATAACAATACCTAATTGGGTATTTCTATAATTAATCAAGAGGCCCCAATGATACACCATGCACATAGGAAGGAGGGTAAACTGACTTGAGCTTTCAATTAGGGATATTCTCACCATCACCATATGGATAATGGAGGGAGATGAATCAATAAATGAATATTTATCTTACTAGTTAGCAAAATAATAGTTAGTAAAATTGGAAACTATGATAGCATTGCACTAAGTATTTCTAAGCCTGACACGATCATACTTATAATCTTTTAAATTAAATCAATCAGTTTAAACTAATTTATAAAATTATAAAATTAATAACATAAATCAGAAAACAATTTTCCTAAAAACAATAAATAAGTGGAAAACCATTTTTTGTGAACTCACCTTTGGGAGACTATGTAGGGTTCACCATTAAATTATTCCTAGGAATAAAATTTTATTTCCACACCGCATGATAATTAAAGTGTCAAACTTGGAACCATTTATGGGGTGGAAATTTCTCAAAACAAAAAAAATAACATTGAATGGATTTAATTTAATTTTACTATTTAATTGATTTTGATATTGATATTTAATGAATACTCACCAAGATAAGAATAATAAACTTTAAAATATTCTTTGAGGAAATAAACCTCATAGATTAATGTGACACTCTTAGTTTTCACTCTGAACCAAGAGAAAAGGCTGGAAATCCCATCCAAATATTCAATGACCTATGTGCACTATAGTTTTCTAAAAAAACTAACTAGTTGTTCCTACTTTAGAGAATGATTTTAAATCATGAATTGAAATTATTCAAGTGTTTCCCAAGTTTCATGTTCTTGAAAAAGAAGTCTCAAATAGGAATATTCAAGAATTCACATATGTATGCTCTAGTTTCAGGCCTTGAGGAGTCACAAATGAACAAGTCAATTAGAGGGAAGTCCCTTTTTCACTTAAATGAGCCATAAAGGAATGGTTGAAAAATATATAACCAAGAGAGGTCAATAAATGGAAAGATATAAAAATATTATCCATGAAAATATTTTTCACCACCTCTAGAATTATAAATAATTTGAAATATATCTACGTCATCTGGTAGATGACTTGAGAGACACTCCATGAATACTAGGAATGGTTCAAGAATCAATACACCAATTGTCTACATCAAACCATGGAGGAATAATACATCCTTGTTTTCTTCTACCAAAACCTACTTTATAATGACATCAACCTACTCAATACATCATTTTGTGGTTCTTTGATAAAAAAAGTTTGAGAAGAAGCTAGGCGTATGATTGAAAATATTTCACAGAACTCACTGAATTCAAAACCTAAGGTATAGGCACAATAGCCATCAATGAGTTAAGGGATTATGATTCATCATTACCTTTAATTAAATCCAAACATTAATAAATGACTATTTTACTTATAAAAATGGTTTTAATACAAGACAGTGTAAAATAGGTACCATATTAGGTATGTGGTTAGTGTTCTTCATCTAATCATTTTACTGACCAGTGTCTTGAAGTGTAGGTGATAAAGAGCATGATGAAAAAAAATCAACCATAGTAATTCCATCATAATAAATTTTTGAAACCTAAAACACTACTTGTATTTACAAATTAATATAATTAAGAAATATATTCTATAAAATTAAATGCCCACCCCAACCGAATTTCCAATATTAGCAATACTATAACCCACTTCTATTTCAACAATCTTATAATTCATCATACCAGCAGAAAGCCTTTCCAACAGCCTCTTTCCAACAGAAACCTTATGAACCACCTCTAACAAATTTTCAAATAAACACCAAGGATAAAATATTGATCAAAAAAGGAATAGGGTAAAATATTTTACTAATAAGTTTTACATTCTTATGGACATGCTATCCAAAAACCCAAAAAAACTATAATCACAAACAATATAGAACCCTAAGGAAGTTATATGTTTTACTACAAAAAAAGTTGGAAAATATATCTAGCCACCAAAATAATTAATGTTTTATGATTATATGTATAATTCTGAATCAAAACCCATCCATCTAAGATAATATAAAAAAACAAAATTAGTGAGGACCATGTTTAAGAATGAGTTACCCAAAACACCCATGAAAAAGAAAAAATAGGAGAAATAGACATTCTAGCACCATTCCATTTTGTTATAATTCAAAAAAAATATAGAAGAAGGAAAATTTTAAATATAAATCTAATAAACATTTCATTATTTTGAAATCAATATCATGTTGTTGGATTCCATTCAAAAAATTCCGAAATATAGAAAATACCTCAATGATATATGCACCAAAAGAAGGAGGATTAGTGTAAATTAATGAATCAAATTATGTGGGAGTGCCTCCGTATATATCACACCACTGATACCAAAAATAAATTCTAGATTTAGGGATATTCTCTATTCCTTTAACTATTGGATCTTTAAATTTTAGTCTTAAATAATGTGATCTTGGTGATCCAATAAAAATCATGCCTAACTCAATATTTAAATCTCTATAGATTGTAAAATTAAATCCCACTAGAGTGGTGGTCTGTCTTACGAACAGATCCACTATTTTCTTAGTAGGTTTTTTAGAATATGTTCTTATAGAAGTCAATAATCTATTATTCATATCTTACTTACACTTTTGGAACACTTAATAATACTAGAGTTTGTCTCACTCACCCATAATTTTGGGATGTCCATTATTAATGACAGAATATTTTATCATCAATTTCTATGAAGGAACACTCATAATGGATATTGGAGATAGTATAATTCACATTAATATGCTTGATTCTATGAAACATCTGGGAAGATCCCATTCACATTTTACACTCTCACATGAATAAGTTACATTAGTGATTGAAAATTTATATATGATTCATGAATTCATAACCTTATAATATTAATTTTTTCATCAAAAGTTCCATGGAATTGGTAAGTTCCCGAAATCAAAAATATCTAATTTCATGTTTGAAGAATAAATAACATCTAATTGTATTTATATATTATTAGAATATGGTGACATTTTTTTATACATGAGTGATTCAATGTTGGAAGTAAGGAACCTAAATTCAATCTCCTCTCTTGAAAAATGGATAAATAATCAATGTTTGAATCGAATAATGAGGGCATGAAGTACAATCTTATAGAAACTGAACTTGAAAAGACTATAATAGATCTCAAGAGGGAACTAGTTGTGAAGTAAAAAGTACTATATTAGATGCAATCCATATGTCACATCGTACTGCATGAGTTGAACATGGTCATAAAGAACTTCACTAAAGCTATAAAAGTAGGTAGATAATCTTTATAGACCAATGAATAGAACGGATTATGAGAACAAAGAAAATCTATAGTAAATCAGTTTCAAAATAGACCTGTTTTATTTAAAATTATAGACATGAAAATAAAAATAGGGGATATGTGGGCTAGGAAAATTTAGGGTCACTTTTCCACATTAGGGGAAGGGAAGAATATAAAAATGAAGAAACATAAAGAAGATTTATTGAATTCATACTATAATAAGGGAGGTTACGCTATTGAAATGGGTTTCAAATCGTCAAAGGTGAATTCAAATTATGAAAATTATGGCCTAGAACTGTTTAAAACAAATCTAGGAAAATCCAATTGAAGCATTGTTATAAAAGGGGTATGAGTTTCAATGATTTACTTTATTTGACCTCATGGTTTTAATTCTATTTTTAATATTTAAAATAAAATTTCATGCCCATATTTATTTTTATTGTTTTACTTGACTGGTCTAGGAGACATGAATTTATTAGGAGACCTATGATCCATGATTTATATTTTAAAGTTAATGATATGGATGAGGGAAATGAGGAATTTATTAATTATAGGGAATCTTAGGATGTTAATTTTGATGAATTTTAATTTATATAATTAGTTTATTTAACTTAATAAAATTTCCCTATAATTTTTATACTTTGAATTTATGAATTTTATGTTAATTAATTTTGTTATTAATTTGTGATGGGTAATTTCACAAAATAATTATGTTCTATTCCTGAGTGGATTTATAGACCAAATACTTTACATTTCTATCTTGAGCATATTTCTTTAATAATCTTGGAGTAATTCACTAGCTAGAATGTTCATTAGAACTTTTCAAAACTATGACTCTGTAAAATCACATTTAATATGATTGAAGAATTTTTTTTAACCATTTATCATTGGACCCATCATGAAATTAATCCTTGATTGTCCCATAGAATCTATGGAAGACCTCACTAGGAATGGGCTATGTTACAGTCCATTTATATCCTTTCCTTCCCTGCTCTATTTATATTTCATGTTATTCTAATGTTGAAGTGTGGGGATGAGGGAAGTATTGAAATAATATATGTATAACATTGTAAAGATAAATTGTGAAGGTGATATTTTGGGTATTAGTATGGGATTGTGTTACATTCACTATAACTACCTATACATTTCATAGAGTGAAACACAAAGTCACATTGTGGCGTTTCCCAAACATGCCTAGTTTCGAGCATTTATTTGATACAAATAACAAAAGACTACCTTTATGACCTATAATGCCCCTAAACACCCAGGATTAAACCAAAACTCCTTTATAACCAATTTAATATTAAATTAAATCAAACCTAAGAATACCATGTTTATAACTTCCCTACTTTTATTACACACTTAACATAATTTATTACATAAACTATTTACTTGATACAACATGGAAGATAGAGAGGTATAGTGTCTTTGGGTCTTAAGAACATTACATAACAACTTAAAACATAGAATGAAAAATCTTATTGAAAACTTATTTTACATGACCACTACATTCTCTCATACTTAGAATTGCATGGGATAACCTGAGGACATGCTAAGAAAAGAGTGAGCTATAAAGCCCAGTAAGGGAATAAACATGGAATAACATGTGGAATACAGTACATATTAGACAATAGGCATATCAATGGAGCACAATAAAAATATGAACATAAAGTCATGATAAAGCATGATAATCATAACATGGAAATGTGGCAACAACAGTTAACATGGAATTAACATGAGCCAAGGCTCATTGCACATGGAGAATGAGTAAACCCTCACTGCACAAGAATCGTGACTAAACCCTCATTTCACTTGAATTAAAATGATTCAGCACTCATTTCACATGACGTATCATGAAACTATACTTTACCCAGTGCATTGGAGCGCTATTAGGGAACACCCTTCTTTAATATTTCATTTCATGCATAAGTGTGCCACATGGATCATACAACATGGAATCAATCATAATCATTTATTCCATGATAAAGGTATGTGTTATACATGAATATTTATAATCAATAATTAAATACGTATAATGGTGAATACCCTTGATAGATAAATGGGCATGGTATTCCCAACACAATGACATTGGCTTGGAAAATCGTAGTGCAATTTGAACAGCATAACGTCGTGAGACAAGAACTCAAAAAAATGGTTGATGAGAGAGAAAGGGGTATATCATAATATTTACATGAAATGGACAGTATTGGGGTAATATATATACATGTCCCGTATAATGACCCATACTTTACATACATTGTTAATACTTCAAAATTGAAGCATACTTATTACAACATATAACAAATCCACGAAAGGACCGTATAGGTATAGTGTCTTTAGAAACTGGGAAACATAAACAACTGGTTCATAAAGCGTCTACACTGTCTCCCATTTATTTCATCATATATATAGTCCCTTTTGGCATATCATACTTAATAACCTTCTTCCTGACCTAGGGAAAGAAAACATACAAAATGGTGAGCTCAAATGCTCATTAAGGGTAAACAGAAGAAATATCAATCACATCATATTCATAAGAACATAACTTTTGGAAATCTTAACCTGCAAAAGAGGGAATAATTTCATAACATGGGATAAATCATAGTAGTGAAATTTAATACCAATAATCATAACATAAAACATGAAACTTTGTGGCATACACACATAATCATAGAGAATCATTTCTTATTAGTCAAGACTCATTGCCAAGACTATCTTAGTGGACAAAGTCCATTTCTGAACCGAGTCACCCTCGTTTCAGTCCTGTTTCACTGAACCAGTATAACCTACCATTCCAGCCATGTCTATCTCATGAGATATAAAATCTTTACCCAATGCATTGGAGGGAGATATAGGTCCCACCCATCTCATAATGATATCATTCTTATGTGTGCCACAAAATCATAAATCATACATCATTGCATAACCCATGTAGTAAAAATGGGATTCTTAAACAACATGACATCATAAAACAATTCATATAAGATAAAGGAATTCATAAAAATAATTCCATCACAACATAATCAAATCAATGTAATAATAGGGATAAAAATAGAACCCTTTATTATCTTAGATGGAAAATAATTTTGATAAAACACTTGAACTTTATTCTTGAGGAAAATATCATTTCTACTTCAAAAACACTTTTCCTTTCTTAACATGTCATACAATTTTAAACCAAAAGAAGTTGATTAAAAATAAACTTGAAAACTTGTAAAGGAAGCTTCTTGGAAATAATGTTTTAAAAATCCATTCATGCCGTATAAGTTAAAAAAAACATTCTTCTCGTACTTTTGTCGGAAAAGTCAAAAAGTACCTCGTACGAAGAACGACAAAAGATTCCTTTCATATCCTTTACTAAAAACTCACCGAAGGGTAAAATTGTATTTAAAAAATTTTAGGTGGATGGAAATAATATTACATATTGAGGAAACATGTATGTGGATGATAAAATACACCCCAGTAAATACCAAAGTATAAACAATCTCGGATAAAAATGAGATTGTGATATTTCCCTTACCTTAGGTATGTTTTTCTTCGTAAGTGTCCGAACCTCCTGTATAATGATTTAAATAATGTTATTGAATTATTCCAGAATCATATTTATTTTTATGATATCATATATGGTAATTTTCTTAGCTTCTTAGTATTAATATTTCATTGCTACTTGTTATTCGGGTGTTTATAACTTTTTGTTCTTATGCGTGTTTTCTCAAATAAATTCTTATTATTATCTTTAGGTTAAAGATACCACATTTCCATAATGGTATTAGTGTAATATATATCATATTCATTCATTCAATTCATTTATATAATCATTATGAAGTGAAGATCATGTAGAACGAGTCGCATCACATCGTGGAGACGGTATTCCGTACGTACGCACGAGTGATGATATCGTTCCTATGATCGTGGAATTATATTGGAGTGTATGTATACTATTTCAGAATCAGTATCACTTTATAATAGTCATATATAGTCATTATTTACACCATTATACCCATACAAGTAATGTGGTGGTGGAAAATAGATTACACCACGGCGTGGAGACGGTATTCCGTACGTACGCAGGCGCGATTATTTCTTTTTCCGTAGGATGGATAGATGGTGAAATAGGGTTGTTTCATACTAATAATAAAATATCAGTATATGAGTGATACTGATGTTATTACTTAATAATTAAACAACTAAATAAGAAGAAGTGGAAGAAGAAATAAAGATGAAAGAATCGGTAACGAACATTACCTCTTCTTTGAAGTGCTTCTTTGAGACCTTCATTTCAGGCACTAAAATTGGTCTTTGAAGAAAACCAGGACCTCTAGGATGTCTCTAGGGAAGTGGAGAGGAGTAATTGGAAGGGTTTGGCCGATCTTGAAGGCTCAAAGTGGTGTGTGGAAGAGGGGGAGGAGGTTCCCTTTTATAAGGGAGGAGAGGGGCACCTTTGGGAAAACTAAAAATATTATTTTATTATAAAGTCAAGTTCGGTTTTAAATAGCTCAAAATTGATATATTTAGAAGCTAAGGTGGGTATGGGTCGAAATCCTCTTATCCAATAGAATTTAGACAAGTTTAGGTTCCTATTTTAACCTTATCATTTAGATTTAACATTAAGTTAAATAAGTTTACTTTTACTGTGTCTTCTTGTGTTCTTATACTATAAGGTTAATAAAATTACTATAAGAAGCCAAAAGAACCCCAAGTTGTTTATTATTAATATATATAAACTTATATAAGTCATTTGGCCGAACCTTAGATTTTTAGGAATAAAATAACAATTACTAATATAATATGTGTTTTAAAAACTATTTTATGTCAATTTTGACACTATTTAGTAATTGATTTTTGTGAAAATCATAACAGAATGATTAGTTCGAACCAAGTTACTTAAATCAATAATAACATGTCATATTAACCTATAAAATTAGTGTAATTTATAAAAATTCTCAAATTACATTTATTTTGGTGTTTATAACATTAATTATGTCAATATTTCATTAATAAGATAATTACTGCATCATCTTTGTGTCATAAATAAATTAAATTATTTAAAGTCTAAAAATTACAAATAAAATACCATTATGTAGGAAATCTTTTTAGCTTTCTAATTAATATTTATAGTCGAATTTATCTTATGTATAACCACATATTAAAATTTATTTACTTATTAAACTTTGATTTTAACTATTTTAACCCTTCTTTAAATAAATTAATAATAAATTTCCTAATCTAATCCAAGTGGGCCTAAATGGTCATATTTTATTCCTAAGTTTGTTTTTGGTCGAATTACACTTATCCAATAGAATTAGGACATGTGTTAGGGTAATAATAATATCATATTTACCCTTAATTACCCTATTTTCTTTTAACTGTGGTAAATAAAAGTAAAAAGTTACTATTCACCAAAAATTATTTTTATCTCATTTAACCACATTTTAGTCCTTCATATTAACCGTGTCTCTCGGATTTTCGAAATTCGACTCACAGAAGCGGTAAAATTAAGTTTTATGAAAAATTCAGTTTTTTTAACTTCCACTTAGTGGTTTCACTATTCATCAAAAATTGAAAGTTTTCAGAAAAATACCAAAATTTCACCCTAGGCTAATTTCGATATTCCAAATCCAAAAATGAAGTTCATTTTGAAAAATAAAATTTATAAAATTTCAAAAAGTGGTTATTACTATTCATAACGGCTAGTTTTAATAATATTTTAATAGCATATCGTTGTTTAGTGAAACTCGGTATTGCGTACGATGAAAGCTATCGAGGAAGGTCGTGATTTCGTTTAAAGAAAGCCAAGCAAGTGTTGTGTAGAAAAAGATTCCTTTAATGATTTATATAACATAAAAGTCTCGGGTGTTACATTCTACCCCCCCTTAAAATGAATTTCGCCCTCAAAATTCCTCACTTTGTAACAAACAGATGAGGATACCTCTCCCTCATCATATCCTCAAGCTCCCATGTAGCTTCTTCTAATTGGTGGTTCCTTCATAAAACTTTCACCAATCGAGTGGTCTTGTTTCGTAGGACTTTTTCTCTACGATCTAGAATCTCTATCGGTTGTTCTTCATAAGAAAGATCTTGCTCCAACGGTACAACTTCTGAGCTAAGTACATGTGAAGGATCATGTATGTACTTTCTCAGGAGAGATACATGGAACACATCGTGAACTTGAGAGAGATTCGGTGGAAGCGCCAATCGGTAAGCTACCTTCCCAACATGATCCAGTATTTCGAAAGGATCGATATATCTAGGGCTCAACTTCCCCTTATTTCCAAATCTCATGACTCTCTTCCAGGGAGATAGTCGTAAGAACACTTTATCACCCACTTCAAACTCTAGGTATTTTCTTCGGTTGTCGGCATAACTTTTCTGTCGACTCTGAGCTGCTCTTATGTGTTGTTGAATAGATCTGACCTTTTCTGCCATTTCATCAACGAGATCAGGTCCTAATAGCTTTCTTTCCCCAACTTCATCCCAGCAAGTTGGAGTCCTGCATTTCTTTCCATAGAGAGCTTCATAAGGAGCCATCTGAATACTGGAGTGAAAGCTATTATTATAAGAAAATTCCACCAAAGGTAGGTGTTGATCCCAACCACCTTTGAAATCCATAGAGAAAGCTCTCAACATATCTTCTAGGGTTTGAATTGTTCTCTCAGACTGACCGTCTGTCTGAGGATGATAAGCAGTGCTGAAACTCAACTCTGTCTCCAGAGTATGCCGAAGACTTCGCCAGAACTTCAATGTAAATCTTGGATCCCGATCAGATATAATAGAAAGTGGTACTCCATGAAATCTTACCACTTCCTTTACATATATCCTGGCAAGCTGATCCAGAGATAAATCCTCTCTAATAGCAATGAAGTGTGCAGACTTAGTAAGACGATCAACTATGACCCAGATAGCATTATTGCCTTTGGATGTTTTAGGAAGTCCTGTGACAAATTCCATAGTGATGTTTTCCCATTTCCATTCGGGTATGGGTAATGGTTGTAACATTCCCTTAGACATCTGTCTCTCAGCTTTAACTTGTTGACAAACCAAGCATCGAGAGACATATTCAGCAACATCTCTTTTCATGCCATCCCACTAGAAGTACTCTTTCAGGTCCCTATACATCTTCGTGCTTCCAGGATGAATAGAGATTGAAGAACTATGAGCCTCATCCAGCAGCTCCTTCTTTAATTCGGGGATGGGAGGAACACAAACCCGATTCATGAACTTTATTATCCCATCACAATCAAGGTTGAATTCAGGAACATTTCTCACCTTCTTTTGTAACTCGACATCTTCTTTTTGTGCCTATTTAATCTTCACATGAATAGATGGTTGACCATTCATTTGATAAAGATAGGATTTTTCTCCTTCCATTATAATTCCAAGATCCATCCTTTGTAAATCCATAAATATTGGATCTTTTGTGATCTGCGTCATGGATAAACTGGCATGGTCTTGTCGACTTAATGCATCTGCCACCTTTTTTGCTTTCCTAGGGTGGTAATGGATTGAGCAGTCGTAATCCTTAATCAGCTCCAACCATATTCTTTGATGCATATTCAGTTCCTTTTGGGTGAAAATATACTTTAAACTTTTATGATCAGTATAAATATCACACCTTTCACCATAAAGATAATGCCTCCAAATTTTTAATGCAAAGATTACCACAGCTAACTCCAAATCATGTGTTGGGTAATTTTGCTCATGGATTTTCAACTGTCGTGAGGCATAAGCTATCACCATATCATTTTTCATAAGAACACACCCCAATTCTATCTTGGATGCATCACTATAGATCACAAACCTTTCTCCACTACAAGGTAGTGTGAGCACAGGTTCACATGATAACCTTCTTTTCAACTCCTTGAAATTCTCTTCACATTCCTCCGTCCAGACAAACTTAACTCCTTTCTGAGTCAACTTGGTGAGTGGATTAGATAATCGTGAAAAATCATTTAAAAAACGTCGATAATATCCATCCAAACAAAGAAAACTTCGGATCTCAGTTACTGTTGTTGGCCTTGACCATCTTTCAATAACCTCTGTTTTTGCTGGATCCACAGATATCCCCTCTTTTGAGATTATGTGACCCAAAAATGCAACTTTTTGAAGCCAAAATTCACACTTGGTAAATTTAGCATAAAGCTTCTCCTTTCTCAGGGTCTTCAATATAATTCTCAAGCGATCTTCATGTTATTACTTTCTCTTTGAATAGACAATAATATCGTCTATAAAGACTACCACAAATTGATCAAGATAGTCTCTAAAGACTCTATTCATCAGATCCATGAAGATATCAGGGGAATTAGTAAGACCAAATGGCATCACTATAAATTCATAGTGTCCATACCTAGTACGGAAAGACGTCTTTGGTATATCCTCCCTTTTGACCCTTAATTGATGATACCCTGAACGAAGATCAATCTTGGAAAATTATTGAGCTCTGCGTAGTTGGTCAAATAAGTCATCAATGCATGGGAGAGGATATTTGTTCTTGATAGTGATCTTGTTAAGTTCTCGATAATCAATGCAGAGTCTCATTGATCCATCTTTCTTCTTAACAAACAGAACAGGTGCTCCCCAAGGTGACGCACTAGGGCGTATGAACCCCTTATCAAGATTCTCTTGGAGTTGCTTCTTCAATTCCTGTAACTCAATTGGGGTCATTCTATAAGGTGTCTTTGAAATAGGCCAAGCACCCGGTACGAGTTCTATTGAAAACTCAACTTCATGATTTGGTGGAAGACCCGGTAATTCTTCTGGAAATACATCATCAAACTCCCGTACAATGGGCATATTCTTAATCGTGAGTTTCTCAACAACCATTTGAGATAAATAACCTTCATTTAGTGGAATCAATACCCATAAAATGGAAGAAATTTCCATTGGAATGTTTTGTTCATCCTTGCATCGATAGACGATCATAGATTGATCTGGAATATGAAATGTGACTTCCCTTCTTTGGAAATTGATATGAGCACCATGTAGAGAAAGCCAATCCATGCCAAGAATCACATCAAATTCCACTATAGGAAGGATCACAAGATTTGCAAGAAGCACTTTCCCACAAACTTTAATCTGAGAAGAATTATAAACTTTTGATGCGACTGTTGTGCCATTAGGTGTTGTCACAGCTATCTCAACATCTAATTGTTGAGGTAATATGGTGATACCCTTAGAAAATTCTTCAGAAATAAAAGAGTGGGTGGATCCAAAATCAAATAAAACATTTTCTACTTTAGAGTGGATGGTAAGTGTACCATTCACCACATCATTATTGTACTCCACATCGCTGATATAAATTGCATGTGACTTTCCTTTGTCTTTATCCTTAAGAGTTTGTTGACATCGACCATCATCATCAACCCTTGGATTAGGGCATTTATTGGCATAATGCCCCATCTCCTTGCACTTGAAACATTGAAGTGTAGTAGGTTCATTCTGTGTATCCATTCCTTTTTTTGCATCATTAGACATCTTCTTCCCATCATCACGACATTCAAATGCCTGATGACCTTCCTTTCCACATTTGAAACATTTACTTGTCCCTTTAAGACAACTCCCTCCATGTTTCTTTCCACACTTTGAGCATAAGTGAAAACTCATCTTCTTTTCAGTGTGCTCTTTAGATTTTATTTTGAATTCCATTTTCCTCTTCTTATCAAACCCATATGAATGATGGGTTACTTCAATCTCCATCTCAACTTTGAGAGCACATCGAATGATTTCCTCGTAGCTATTGAAGTCCCTTATGGCTAACGCCCTTCGAAGACTTGGTTTTAAGCCACTAAAGAATCGATTGATCTTACTCTCAGGTTGGATAATAATACCAGAAGCGTACCTTGCAAGTCTTGTAAAATTTTCTTCATAGGTACCAATAGATTCATCATCCTTTTGGTTCAGTTCAATAAACTCTTTCTCCATCTTTGTTCGGAGAATACGAGGGAATTACTTATTGAAAAATAAGTTCTTGAACTCGTCTCATTTCATGGACTCAATTTCATCCCTTTGCCTCGTATTCTTAATAAGATTCCACCATTGATCAGCATCTTCTTCCAAACGATATACAGCTAAGAAGACTTTATCATGTTCAGAACATTGAAGAACTAATAATATATTTTCAGTAGTACTAATCCATTGTTCAGCAACTAATGGATCAGTAGACCCGCTGAAAGAATGTGGACGCTGCCACATGAAGGATTCAACAGAATTTTGCTCATTCCTTTGCTCGTTTGGAAGTCCTACATGATTCATAGCTTGAGAAAGTTGTGTGAGCATGGCTACAAGATTTTGAATTCCAGCTCCCAAAACGTTTGGTTGTTCAGGGGGACAATCATTACATTGCCCGTCGCATTCTGCATTAACACGATTCCTTCGGGTTCCAGCCATTGACTAAAACCAAGAAGAATAGTGTGAGCAACACTAATTATAATAGGAAAACCACATAATCAAGAATAAAATTTCACACTTAAGGTCTTATCCTAGGTTATTCATGGCCATTTCTAAAACACTAAGATTGTGTTCTATGCTTAGAATTATCCTTAGGGTTCTTACTAAGGCTTTCACATCCTAGTTTCCAAAGGTTGACTATACCTTTCCTCTGATACCAACTATAACGACCCATACTTTACATACATTGTTAATACTTCAAAATTGAAGCATACTTATTACAACATATAACAAAATCATGAAAGGACCGTATAGGTATAGTGTCTTTAGAAACTGGGAAACATAAACAACTGGTTCACAAAGCATCTACATTGTCTCCCATTTATTTCATCATATATATAGTCCCTTTTGGCATATCTTACTTAATAACCTTCTTCCTGACCTGGGGAAAGAAAACATACAAAAGGGTGAGCTCAAATGCTCAGTAAGGGTAAACAGAATAAATATCAATCACATCATATTCATAAGAACATAACTTTTGGAAATCTTAACCTGCAAAAGAGGGCATAATTTTATAACATGGGATAAATCATAGTAGTGAAATGTAATCCCAATAATCATAACATAAAACATGAAACTTTGTGGCATACACACATAATCATAGAGAATCATTTCTTATTAGTCAAGACTCATTTCCATGACTATCTTAGTGTACAAAGTCCATATCTGAACCGAGTCACCCTCGTTTCAGTCCTGTTTCACTGAACCAGTATAACCTACCATTCCAGCCATGTCTATCTCATGAGATATAAAATCTTTACCCAATGCATTGGAGGTAGATATAGGTCCCACCCATCTCATAATGATACCATTCTTATATGTGCCACAAAATCATAAATCTTACATCATTGCATAACCCATGTAGTAAAAATGGGATTCCTAAGCAACATGACATCATAAAACAATTCATATAAGATAAAGGAATTCATAAAAATAATTCCATCACAACATAATCAAATCAATGTAATAATAGGGATAAAAACAGAACCCTTTATTATCTTAGATGGAAAATAATTTTGATAAAACACTTGAACTTTATTCTTGAGGAAAATATCATTTCTACTTCAAAAACACTTTTCCTTTCTTAACATGTCATACAATTTTAAACTAAAATAATTTGATTAAAAATAATCTTGAAAACCTGTAAAGGAAGATTCTTGGAAATAATGTTTTAAAAATCCATTCATGCCGTATAAGTAAAATAACATTATTCTCGTACTTTTGTTGGAAAAGTCAAAAAGTACCTCGTATGAAAAACGACAAAAGATTCCTTTCATATCCTTTACTAAAAACTCACCAAAGGGTAAAATTGGATTTAAAAAATTGTAGGTGGATGGAAATAATATTAAATATTGAGGAAACATGGATGTGGATGATAAAATACACCCCAGTAAATACCAAAGTATAAACAATCTCGGATAAAAATGAGATTGTGATATTTCCCTTACCTTAGGTCCATTTTGCTTTGTAAGTGTCTGAACCTCATGTATAATGATTTAAATAATGTTATTTACTTATTCCAGAATCATACTTATTTTTATGATATCATATATGGTCATTTTCTTAGCTTCTTAGTAGTAATATTTCATTGCTACTTGTTATTCGGGTGTTTATAACTTTTTGTTCTTATGCGTGTTTTGTCGAATAAATTCTTATTATTATCTTTAGGTTATAGATATCTCATTTACAGAATGGTATTAGTGTAATATATATCATATTCATTCATTCAATTCATTTATATAATCATTATGAAATGAATATCATGTAGAACGAGTCGCATCACATCGTGGAGACGGTATTCCGTACGTACGCACGAGTGATGATATTGTTCCTATGATCGTGGAATTGTATTGGAGTGTATGTATACTATTTCAGAATCCGTATCCCTTTATAATAGTCATATATAGTCATTATTTACACCATTATACCCATACAAGTAAGGTGGTGGTGGAAAATAGATTACACCACGGCGTGGAGACGGTATTCCGTACGTACGCACGCGCGGTGATTTCTTTTTTCGTAGGATGGATAGATGGTGAAATAGGATTGTTTCATACTAATAATAACATATCCGTATATGAGTGATACTTATGTTATTACTTCATAATGAAACAACTAAAGAACAAGAAGTGGAAGAATAAATAAAGATGAAAGAATCGGTAACGGACATTACCTCTTCTTTGAAGTGCTTCTTTGAGACCTTCTTTTAGGGCACTAAAATTGGTCTTTGAAGAATACCAGGACCTCTAGGATGTCTCTAGGGAATTGGAGAGGAGGAATTGTCAGGTTTTGGCCGAGCTTGAAGGCTCAATGTGGTGTGTGGAAGAGGGGGAGGAGGTGCGCTTTTATAAGGGAGGTGAGGGGCACCTTTGGGAAAACTAAAAATATTATTTTATTATAAAGTCAAGTTCGGTTTTAAATAGCTCCAAATTGATATATTTATAATCTAAGGTGTGGATGGGTCTAAATACGCTTATACAATAGAATTTAGACAAGTTTAGGTTCCTATTTTAACCTTATCATTTAGATTTAACATTAAGTTAAATAAGTTTACTTTTACCGTGTCTTCTTGTGTTCTTATACTATAAGGTTTATAAACTTACTATAAGAAGCCAAACGAACCCCAAGTTGTTTATTATTAATATATATAACCTTATCTAAGTCATTTGGCCGAACCTTAGATTTTTAGGAATAAAATAACAATTACTAAAATAATATTTGTTTTATAAACTATTTTATGTCAATTTTGACACTATTTAGTAATTGATTTTTGTGAAAATCATAACAGAATGATTAGTTCGAACCAAGTTACTTAAATCAATACTAACATGTCATATTAACCTATAAATATATTTTAATTCATAAAAAGTCTCAAATTACATTTATTTTGGTGTTTATAACATTAATTATGTCAATATTTCATTAATAAGATAATTACTGCATCATCTTTGTGTCATAAATAAATTAAATTATTTAATGTCTAAAAATTAAAAATAAAATATAATTATGTAGGAAATCTTTTTATCTTTATAATGAATATTTATAGTCGAATTTATCTTATGTATAACCCCATATTAAAAATTATTTACTTATTAAACTTTGATTTTAACTATTTTAACCCTTCTTTAAATAAATTAATAATAAATTTCCTAATCTAATCCAAGTGGGCATAAATGGTCATATTTTATTCCTAAGTTTGTTTTTGGTCGAATTACACTTATCCAATAGAATTAGGACATGTGTTAGGGTAATAATAATATCATCTTTACCCTTGATTACCCTATTTACTTTTAACCGTGGTAAATAAAAGTAAAAAGTTACTATTCACCAAAAATTATTTTTATCTCATTGAACCACATTTTAGCCCTTGATATTAATCGTGTCTCTCGGATTTTCGAAATTCCACTCACAGAAGCGGTAATATTATGTTTTATGAAAAATTCAGTTTTTTTAACTACCACTTAGTGGTTTCACTATTCATCAAAAATTGAAGGTTTTCAGAAAAATACCAAAATTTCTCCCTAGGATAATTTCGATATTCCGAATCCAAAAATGAAGTCAATTTTGAAAAATAAAATTTATAAAATTTCAAAAAGTGGTTATTACTATTCATAACGGCTAGTTTTAATAATATTTTAATAGCATATCGTTGTTTAGTGAAACTCGGTATTGCGTACGACGCAAACTATCGAGGAAGGTCGCGATTTCGTGTAAAGAAATCCAAGCAAGTGTTGTGTTGAAAAATATTCCTTTAATGATTTATATAACATAAAAGTCTTGGGTGTTACATCCCGACAAACTTAATGGAATTTAGATGCACAATACAAAAGAATTACTTAGATGTAAATGAGGAGAGAGAAATCCCTCACAGAATTTCAACATGGTAACGGGTGTACATGGGATGAATTAATGAGAGAGAAATGGGTAGACCATAATCAAAAAATAAATAGGGAATTATGGGGGATGTGAGAAATCATACCGCCGCATTTGTAATTGAAAATAAAAAGGTCATAACAACTTAAATAAAATTGGACAAAATTAAGAAAGGAAGAAATCCCTTACTTGGAAGTGTGCGTCCAAAGGCTTGAGAGAGGATTCTTGGGATCTTGGGGCGCCTTAGGATGATTCTAGAGAGAGGAGGTCAGAGGTGTGACTAACTCAAAATGCTTTTAGTGAAGAGGAAGTGGGATGTTGGGTGGGTTTATATAGGAAATGAGAGGGAATGCTTTATTATTTTGGTTTGGGACACCACGCATTAAACTAATCAAAATCACAAACCAGCCCATGTTTTTTTCCCGTGGTTCTTGCCAAAGGGGAGTGGAAAACAATATTTTATGAGTCCAATGGCAGAACATCTTAAAATAATAGGTTTGCTTATGTGGAGGTGAGTCACACTCTCAAGGAAAACAATTTTAAAAGACAAAATGTTTTGTAAGTCTTGAAGGGTCCATTAAAGATTTGTAAAATAAATAAAAAAACCCAAAATCCTATTATTTTAGTGGTAAAACATATAATGTCTGAACATAATGTTTATAATATTTTATTACATCACTATTGGGTCATTATGATGTCATAAAACACATTATATATTTAAACGGTATTTAATTTTTACCCAAAAATTCGACTGTCTCAGAAAATAATGAAAAATTCACCATTGGATAATTTTGACATCCTGATTCAAAAAATTATGTTCATTTTATCTAAATAAGTTTCTAAATATTTGAATTTTTACTTTTAAAATTAGAACCAACATTTATCGAAAATTCATGGGTTTTGATAAAAACAGCTTTTAAACCTTAATAAAAATTAAAATTTCATTCACAAAATTATAAGATCATTTATATTTAATAAAAAAATAATTTAATAATAATAATAATATTTTATTAAAATTTTATTTAATTCAAAAATCCAATAATTCATCAAAATAGATTTCTTAGTTGAATAATAACTAATAATATTATTGGCGCTTTAAAAACTATTTACAAGGTAACAATAATAAAATGATTACAAATTATTTGTACAAAAAATAATGTATATATCATAGTGCTATGGTATTATTACATAACTCCTTATAACACCCACACAAGACTGAAGGGAAAGGTGTGCGATGGTGATAGACTCTTGGGGTGGCTCGGATAACATTGATCGGGTGGGAATCTATATTAATTTCCACTTCTCCTGTAGTTGGTTCCGCGCAAGCTTAACGTGTTAAAGCCCAGCTTGGGCTTGGTTAAGAGTGAATCCCAATGAAACCACCTCCTTTCTGAGATCTAACAAATGGGATTCGTATGGGGTAAGTCTACTGGATGAGGCCATCACTTCCTTTGTCTGAGTAAATTGGATTTGTTAAAGCCATATATTTATACTAATCATGTCATCACTGTTCAATGGCTATATTAGAAATGGACACAATTATTAATGGTATTTTAAAATCCAAAAACATAAAACCAATGAAGTTCGCATTTTATATAAACATAATAAGATATTTAATTAGATCAAGAGTAATTTTCATTAATGAAAGTTTGGTTTGTTACAGTCTTCCCCCCTTAAGAGATTTCACCCTCGAAATTTTCTTTTCCCACACTAAACTAGATGTGGGTAACTTTGCTTCATCACTTCCTCTGATTCCCACATCGCTTATTCAAACTTTTGGTTTCGCCGCAACACCTTGATGAGGGGAATTGTCTTATTTCATAGAACTTTTTATCTACGATCTAAGATCTTCACTAGTTGGTCCACATAAGAAAGATCATCCTATAACTATACTACCCCTGAAGAGAGTACATGTGAGGGGTCTGTTATGTAGTTACTTAAGAGGGATACATGATAGACATCATGTACTTTGGCCATGGTAGGTGGAAGTGCTAGTCGATAGGCCACAACCCCGATGCGATCAAGAATATAGAAGGGGACAATGTACCTAGGACATAACTTCCCATTCTTTACAAATCTCATGACCTTCTTCTCGGAAGATATGCATAGAAATACCAAGTCCCCAACTTTAAACTGAAGGTCTCATTGACAGTTCTCTACATAACTCTTTTGTCGAATCTAGGCTTCCTTGATATGATACTGAATGGTTTTCACCTTATCTACTATTTCATCAACCATTTTTGGTCCTAACAGCTAATTCTCGCCAACTTTATCCCAACATGTCGGTGTTCTGCACCTCTACCTATATAGGGCTTTATAAGGATCCATTAGGATGCTTGAGTAGAAACTGTTACGGTAGGAGAATTAAACTAGTGGAATATGTTGGTCCCAACCTCCATTGAAGTCCATAGAACATGATCTTTTCATATCCTCCAGTGTCTAAATAGTTCACTCAGATTGGCCATTCATTTGAGGATGATAGGACGTACTGAATTTCATTTTAGTATCCAGACCATGTTGAAGACTGTTATAAAACAAAGACGTGAATCTTGGATATTGATCGGATACAATAGATAGTGGTACTCCATGCAGCCTTACCACTTCCCTGATATATATCTGTGCCAGTTTTTTCAATGAGAAATCCTCTCGAATTTCAATGAAGTGTATAGACTTTGTAAGACGATCCAAAACAACCCAGATTGCATTGTTTCCTTTGGATGTCTTCGGAAGTCTGGTGACAAATTCCATGGTGATGTTATCCCATTTCCATGTTGGTATGGGCAATGGTTGCATCATCCCATTAGAATTCTGCCTCTCTGCCTTCAATTTCTGACACACCACACACTTTTATGTATACTCAGTGGTCTCCTTATTCATATTATCTCACCTATAATTACCTCAGAGATATCAATACATCTTTCTGTTTTCTAGGTGAATAGAGAAATTTGAACAATGTGAATCATCCAAAAGATCCTTCTCCAGCTCCGGACTTGATGAAACACATACTCTTTTCCCAAATCTCACAATTCCTTCTTCATTAACATTGAACTCCGAGGATTTCCTTTTTATGATAGCTTCCACTCTCTTCTGAATTACCACATCATCCTTTTGAGCATCCTTTAACTTTTCCAAAAGAGACGGTTGAGCAATCATTTTTTAAAGGATTGACGATGTTCCATTCTTTATGATTCTCATGTCCATGTTCATCAAATATAAGAATATTGGATCCTTTTCAATTATCATCAATGATAGAATCATTAGGTCCTTTCTACTTAGAGCATCTTCCACCTCGTTTGCTTTCCCAGTGTGGTAATGGATTGAGCAGTCATAGTCTTTGATCAGCTCTAACCATCTTTATTGGTGCATGTTAAACTCTTTCTATGTGAATATATACTTTAGGCTTTGTGGTCTGTATATATTTCACACTTCTCCACAAAGATATAATACTGCCAAATTTTTAAAGTGAAGATCATCGAATCCAAATCCAGATCATGTGTTGGATAATTCTTCTCAGGAAAATTCAATTGCCTTGAAGCATAGGCAATGACTTTTTCATTTTTCATCAACACACAGCTCAGGCCCTTCTTCGAAGCATCATTGAATGCCACAAAAATTTCTCTACTTGTGGGTAAAGTGAGAACATGCATAGTGATAAGCCTTCTTTTCAACTCCTTAAATCTTTCTTTGCATTCATCGCTCCAAGAAAACTTTACTCCATTCTGAATTATCTTGGTAACAGGGTTGGACAATTGTGAGAAATTTATCACAAATCATCAATAATATCCAGATAACCCCAAAAAGATATAGATATATGTTACCAATGTTGTCCTCGGCCATCCCTCTATCACACATGTCTTGTAGGGATACACATATATCCCATTTTTTGTGATGATATGGCCCAAAAATGAGACCTCCTCCAACTAGAACTCACACTTGCTGTACTTTTCATAGAGCTTCTCATTTTGCAAGGTCTTTAGTATAGTTCCTAGATGATCATCATGATCCTCCTTGGTTTTATAGTATATTAGAATATCATCTATAAAGACTACCAAAAATTTGTCATGGTAATATCTAAAGACTCTATTCATCAAGTCCATGATGATTTTTGGAGCATTAGTGAGTCTGAAATACATTACTATGAATTCAAAGTGCCTGCATCTTGTACAAAAATCAGTCTTGGGGATATCTTCCTTCTCCACCCTTACTTGATAATATCCCAACATAAAATCTACCTTGGAGAAATATTGTGTTGCACGCAGCTAATCGAACAAGTCATCAATTAATGGGAGAGGATAATTGTTCTTTATCTTGATTTTGTTCATCTCGTGATAATCAATGCAAAGGCACATTGACCTATCCTTCTTCATGGAAAAGAGGACTTGTGCACCCCATGGTGAAGCACTTGGGAATATAAACCCTTTATCCAGATTCTTCATGTAGTTGTTTCTTCATCTCCTCAAGCTCTACAACAGCCTTTCTATATGGAGTCTTGGATATTGGCAATGCCCCAGGTATAAGATCAATTAAGGATTCAACATCTCTTCTAGGAGGAAGACTAGGCAATTCCTCAGGAAACACATCAGTGAATTCCTTCACAATAGGCATGTCTTCAAGGATGGTTGCCTCCTTAGACTCAATCATCTGAGCCAGATACATGTTCTCATAGATAAGTAATATCCACAATTGAGATGATGGAGCTAAAGGAGATTCATCTTCCTCCTTGCACTTGTACAAAATCAGGGATCGATTCTCCGCATAAAGAGTGATTTCCCTTTCACAGCAATTTATGTTGGCTCTATATAGGGAAAGACAATCCATGCCAAGAATTTAATCAAATTCCACAAGAGGTAGTATGATGAGGTTTTCCTAGAAGTTAAATCCACCAATTATGATAGGGGAGGAGTTATATTCAAGGGATACAATGATTTCCCCATTTTCTTTACTCACTAAAATCTTTACTTCCATGATTTGTGGTGGTGTTGGGATTGTTCTACTAAACTTTTGAGATATAAAATAATGCATAGAACCTGAATCCAAAAGTGAGATCTCTATTCTTGAATGAATAACTATTATACCTATCACCAGTTCATTGTCGGGGTTCACTTCAGCAATAGTGATGGAAAAATCATACCCTTGCTACCTCAGAGGTTGTTGGTTTCCTCTAAAACCCCTTAGATTAGGGCACTAATTTTTATGATGCCCTAGTTCTTTAGAGTTGAAGTAATGAACAATGCGTTGAGAGTCAAACGGAGAGTTCCTCTCCTCTATCACAGCTATGGGTTTTTCTTGTCGGAAATTAACATCTAGGTGTCCTCTTCCACAGCTAAATCATTTCCTCATCCCCTTTAGGAAATTTCTCGAGGTGCTTCTTTCCGCACCTTAGGAAAGTGGGGTGTTGGATCTTCTTAGAACCGTTGGATTTATCCATCGGACTACCAGAACTGAAGTCCACCTTATGCTTCTTATCCCCATGATACCCTTGAGATTCACCGATATTTATTTCGACCATGAGGGCACATCAGACAATTTCCTCATAGCTGTCAAAGTGCCAGATCGCTAGCACTTTCAGCAGGCTAGGTTTTAGCCCACCAAAGAAGCGGTCAACCTTGTATTTGGGGGTAATGAAAAAGCCATAAGGGTATCGTGAAAGCCTTTTGAAGCTTTCCTCGTATGCTCTAACAGATTTTTTCTCTTTTTGCTTGAGGGAAAGGAAGTCCCTTTCCATTTTAAGCCGGAGGGTGCATGGAAAATATTTATTGAAAAACATCTTCCAGAAATTCTTCCATTACAATTCCTCAATCTCCTCCTCAGGATTCATATTTTTGATCAATGTCCACCATCGATCAGCTTCACCCTCCAAATGATAAGCATCCAGAAGAACCTTCCATTGTTCAGAACATTGAAGGATAGAGAAGATCTTTTCAATGGAGTTGATTTATTGTTCAGCGATTAAGGGATCAGATGATCCATTAAAAGTAGGAGGCCTTTGTCTCATGAAGCTCTCGATAGTGACTTGTTCTTTATTAGGGGGTTGAACATTCCTCTTGAACCATGTTTTTATTCAATTCTTGAGTTAACTGAGAGAGTATTGTGAAATATTTCATGATTTATGCTCCCATCGGATTGGGCATCTCATTAGAACAATCATCACAATGGTCTTCACATCAGTTTTTAGCCTGAGTCCTCCTATTACCAGTCATTGGATGGAATAGAAGGAAAGTTAGGGGTAACACATAAAGGGTAATCCAAAAAACGATGGCTTATAAATAGATTTTATTTCCTGAACTTATGAATCTATAAGCTTCAATCTATGTTATCCATGATTTACTTTCTAACATATATCCTTAGGGGAATTTTTTTTATTCCCTTAATAATGGTTTATACTAATCTTGTGAATTTACCAATGCATATACCCTGGGAGTGTTGTAACCAAGAGTGTAGCAAGGCCCATTTTCATGTACCAAGATACCCTAGGTCAAGCCCGAAACTCCTTGTCGGGGTTTTCACCCCTAGCTACATCTATGCCAGTGCCGCCTCTACCTGCTCGTAACCATATAGGGATGTATTAGCTTGATAAACCACTTACTCAATACCCACCAAAACCTAGGGATGTTTTTCTATACTTACTCTTGTCTCTAAGGCTTCACTAGGGTTTTCTAATCTGAATCCCAAAAATAACTAAACCTTTCCTCTGATACCAACTATAACAACCCTTATTTTATTACACACTTAACATAATTTATTACATAAAATATTCACTTGATACGACATGAAAGATTGAGAGGTCTAGTGTATTTGGGGCTTAGTAACATTACATAACAACTTAAAACATATAACGCGACATCTTATTGAAAACTTCCTTTACATGACTACTACATTCCCTCATACTTAGTATTGCATGGGATAACCTGAGGACATGCTAAGAAAAGGGTGAGCTATAAAGCCCAATAAGGGAATAAACATGGAATAACATGAGGAATACAGTACATATTAGACAATAGGCATATCAATGGAGCACAATAGAAATATGAACATAAAGGCATAATAAAGCATGATAATCATAACATGGAAATGTGGTAACAACACTTAACATGGAATTAGCATGAGCCAAGGCTCATTGCACATGGAGCATGAGTAAACCCTTACTACACCAGAATCATGACTAAACCATCATTTCACTTGAATTATAATGATTCAACACTCATTTAACATTACATATCATGATACTATACTTTACCCAATGCATAGGAGCACTATTAGGGCACACCCTTCATTAACATTTCATTTCATGCATAAGTGTGCCACATGGATCATACAACATAGAATCAATTATCATCATTTATTCCATGATAAAGGGATTTGGAATACATACATTAATATTTATAATCAATAAGTAAATGTGTATAAAGGTTAATACCCTTGATAGAGAAATGGGCATGGTATTCACTACACGAAGACATTGGCTTGGAAAATCATAGTGCAATTTTGGCAGCATAACAGCGTGAAATAAGAACTCATAAAAAATGGTTGATGAGAGAGAAAGGGGTGTCTCATAATATTTACATGAAATTAACATTAAGGTGTCATATATATAAATTTAACAACAAATGTAATGGAATTTAGATGCATAATACAAAAGAATTATTTGGATCTAAATGAGGAGAGAGAAATCTCTCATTGAATTTTGGCATAGTAATGGGTCTACATGGGAGGCATTAATGAGAGAGAAAGGGGTCTCTCATAATACAAACATAAAGAGGGAAGTATGGGAGATTTGGGAAATCATACCCCAAAATTTTTAATTGAAAACAAAATAGCATAACAACTTAAATAAAATTGGACAAAAATGAGAAAGGAAGAAATCCCTTACTTGGAAGTGTGCTTCCAAAGGCTTGGGAGAGACTTTAGAGAGGTTTATTGGGAGATTGGGGTGCCTTGGAAGGATTCTAGAGAGAGGAGGGAATAGGTTGGATGAACTAAAAAGGATTTTATTGAAGAGAAAGTGGGATCTTCTATGGGTTTATATATGAAATGAGAGGGAATTCTTTATTATTTGGGTTTGGGACCCCACACAATAAATTAATCAAAACCAAAAATCAGCCCATGGTTTTTTCCCATGGTTTTTTCCAAAGAGGATTATAAAAAAATATTTTATGATTCCAATAGAATATCTTCTTAAAATAATAGGGTTGCTTATGTTGAGGTGAGTCACACTCTCAAGGTAAACAATTTAAAAAGATAAAATGTTTTATAAGTCTTGAAGCGTCCACTAAAGCTTTGTAAAATAAATCAAAAAAACCAAAAATCCAATTATTTTAATGGTAAAACATATATTGGTCAAACATAATGTTTATATTATTTTATTAAATCACTATTGGTTTATTATGATGTCATAAAACACATTATATATTTAAATGGTATTTAATTTTTACCCAAAAATTCAACTGTCTCAGAAAATTATGAAAAATTCACCGTTGGATACTTTCAAAATCCTGATTCCAAGAATAATATTCATTTTATCTAAGTAATTTTCTAAATATGTGAATTTATACTTTTAAAATAAAAACTGACATTTATTGAAAATTCATGGGTTTTGACAAAACAACTTTTAAACCTTAATAAAAATTACAATTTCATTCATAAAATTATAATATCATTTATATTTAATAAAAAGTAATTTAATAATAATAATAATATTTTATTAAAATATTATTTAATTCAAAAATCCATTAATTCATCAAAATAAATTTCTTAGCATAATATTAGCTAAAAATATTATTTGCACTTTAAAAACTATTTATAAGGTAATAATAATAAAATGAATGCACATTATTTATTCGAAGATAATGTATATATCCATAGTGCTAGGGTCTTGTTACATAAACCCTTATAAAACCCAAATAATACAAAAGGGTAAGGTGTTCGATGGTGATAGACTCTTGGGTGGCTTGGATAACATCGCTCGGGTGGTAATCTTTATTAACTTCAACTTCTCCTGTAGTTGGTTCCACTCAAGCTTAACATGTTCAAGCTCAGCTTGGGCTTGGTCAAGAGTGAATCCCAATGATGAAACCTCCTTTCTGAGCTCTGAAAAATGGGATTCGTATGGGGAAAGTCTACTGGATGTGGCCATCACTTCTTTTGTCTGAGTAAATTGGATTTGTTAAATCTCTATATTTATACTAATCATGTGATCACTATTCAACGACTATATTTGCAATGGTCACAATTCTTAATGGTATTTTAAAATCTTGAAACATAAAACCAATGAAGTTCACATTTTACATAACCATAATAATACATTTAATTAGATCAAGAGGAATGTTAATTAATTAAAGTTTGGGTCGTTACGATGTTCCAATAAATAATGACCTAATCTGCTACTATGAGGAATAAATCTAAAGACCAAAGCTTGGAGTGAGGTGTTTCATTTCATATCCATCCAACAATTTTTCTTCTCTATCATTTCTTTATGTTTTCTTTTTTTCATTATCCTTAACTCTTACTCTCTCATTAATTAAATTAGGGGATAATTCACGTCTTGTTCTGGGTGATATAGAATATGGGGGAGGTGTTATGGATTTCAATTTCTATTTCTTCCTTGTATTTGGTTTGTTTCAGTATTTCATTCCAATTATAATATATTTTCTTATTTTATGACCATTTTTATTAATATGAAAAGAAAATTTTAATTTAAAAACTAATTATACTAGATTGGGAATGACCATTGAATATTTCAAATTAATTAGTTTTAAAAAATGCCTCGATAAAAACCTAATTCAAAAATGCTATAAATTACCTAGACATGAGAAAAGGGGGTTGTTTAATTAAATAGGGGATACCATGACAATTGTATATCCCTTATCTCAACTCCTAAGCTAATCTATAATAACAAAGTCAATTTCAATGAATTAATTTTTACCCAAACCCAAAATATACAAATCCACCAACACACATCCTAACTTCTTTTCAAAAAAATAAAACTTGTTTCCTCTCTATTTCTCACTTTATTAAAAATAACCAACTAATTATTTATTATATATTTCTTCAAAACTGCATCAAATAAATCATTTTAAATTCTTAAAGAAACTAATTACACTTTTTGGGGGTTTGAACTAAAATTTAATATTTTCAATATCTTATCAATTGGTTTCAATTTTTTGGGTCAATATAATGAAATAAATTTGGTTAGAACTATACGAAATTAAAGAAAGCCCTGTGTGAGGTCAAATTTTTTGAACTGTTCTTAGGGACAGTTGCAAATTTTTTTGTGGGTACATAATTTTTATTTTATTTTATTATTTTATTTCATTTTCTTTATTTACATTAGGTTTGTTTGTGCTATGAGGTTCAGGTATTTAATTTCTTTTATACACAACTATTGAACTAGAGTTCCTTGAACTCAATTATAACCTAGAAAAAATCCTAATAATGAATATATATATGACCATGGATATTGTGGAACCACAAAATCAAATTACTAGAGGTGTGTAATAGAGAGATATTAGATTATAAGAACTGGAATACTATGGCAATACATCAAATATTGGAGTGAATCCATGAATGCTCATACCGCCTATAGCCTCTATTCACTTATAGATCAATCTAGTGATTATCTAGATGATCTCCAACCTTTTAAAATTCTCTATTTTCCCCATGAATACTCAAACATGAATCTGTGTAGTTTCATCAAGATCGGTGATACTTATCATTTTTTAAATGTGACAAGCGATGTGGTAAGACTATTCTTATTATAAATTTCTTTAATATAATGAGCTCTAGAATGTATCTAGATATTTATTACACATTCCATCACTATATGGTATGAGTTAGAAAGTCTCATTCTAACCTGTTTCTTTCCTCCCACTCTGTTTTGGATATTCAAGGTAAACAATCATAATTTCAATCATTTTAGGATGAATCTTTATACATTAAATGGGATTGATTTATATACTTAATAAGTAAATTTCCCCATCATGGAATTGAAACGTGGATACTAACCCAAACATTCTATAATGGTCTTGCATGGGGAAGTAAGTCAATTTTGAATACTGTAGTAGGTGGATCACTAATGAAAAAGGAACCGATGTAAAGATACAGTCTACTAGATGAGATAATAATAAATAGATTCCAATGGTAATCTAAAGGAATTTATAGAAGATTTATCTATATTTTAAATAACAATGAAAGGATGGTAATGAAAATGGAATCACTGATGATGAAAATCAACACAATTATGGGGAATAAACATCCCCAAGGTGCATTTATAGAAGAAGTAAATTATGCTGAGTATAACTGACAAAATAATTATCAGGGTTATAGGACATAATAACAAGGTAAATCTTATTAGTATAGGGTTCTAGGTTATCAATAGTATAAAGGATAAACACTAAAAATCCATGTCCCCACACATGAAGAAACCATGTCTACATTCATGACCACTACCATGGTAGTTATCAATAAATTGAAATATTATTCAAAATATCAAGGAGTAGAAATAAAAAAATTGAAGGAATACTCAATGGATCATAATTCCACATAATGAATCCTTGAATTCCAAGTAGGTAAAATTGTAGAGAAACTTTGAGAGAGAATAAGAGGAGTACTACCAAGATTTTTCAAAGTAATCCCATTAGAAAATTTGAAAGTAATTACTGTGAGAAGTGGAAAAACAATACAAGAAATCCCTAATATATATAATGTGTAAGAAAAAAAATAACAGGAAAAGAAAAAGAAACTGAATAAAATTATGAATAAAAGGAAGTCACCATTTAATAAATACAAGAATAACTATCACAGTATAAGGTGAGGATACCTATTCTAAAGTGCATAGCATAATGAAAAATTGACAAAAACAAAAACTTTATTTTTTTGAAAATTTAAAAAAATTACAAAATAAAATCCATTTTTCAAATGCCCTCTTTAACATTACTATGTAAAAAATGTATGAAATAAATGGTGAACAACAAGAAGATAGTTGAAAAAATTGGAACTATACCACCCACATGGGAGTGTTCAGCTATTATATCTAAGGACATAACAAATAATCATGGAGATCCATGTAGGTTTTCCCTTCCAATTCATATCAGGTATAATAAAATTGGACAAGAATTTTTTGATTTAGGTTTATGTGTGAACATAATTTTTTACTAAAAATTCAATATACTGGGAAAAATGAAGATGAAAAACATTAGAGACACACTCTATCCATCATATTTGATAGTCAAATACCCTTGAGTGTTCATTTAAGACATCATTTTCAATGTTAAAAATTTATACCTCCTAGTAGATTTCTTATTGCTTCACAAGGAAGAAAATCAGGCCATGATCATTTTGGGAAAACTATTCCTAGAAACTAGAAGTGATCTGATAGATTTATAAATTAGAGAACTTAGTATGAGATTTGGTAGTGATTATAAAAGTTTCAACATTGACTAGGAAATGAATAATTATTATATAAAAGAGAAAAACGAGCTGGTAAAGGATTGCATACCTGAAGTTGAGGATGTTTCAGACATTGAAGAAGTACATGAGGTGGATGCTTTCATATAAGAGGATATTAAAAGTGAAAATATTTAAGAGAAGAAAGGGAGCTTAGTTATTATACCACTAACACTAAAGGAGTGGATAAATCCACCATGTTTGAGATGGGTTGATAGGTATAGATAGTATACGACCATCTATTCATTATACCAAGATTAAAGAAGAAATAGTGGATCATCACGTTGGAGATTGGGGAATTGATACTAGTAGAATGAGTTAATATTTTTTCATAATAATTAAAGAGTTAGATCTACATGAACAAGTCAAACTTGATACCATTTATAAACCTTAACAAAGTAACATCTTCTCAATCATCTATCACCTGAGTTAAAGATGTAAGGTTGATCTAATAATGTTAAACAAAATAACTTCCAGGAGGCAACCCTAGTAATTATTATTATTATTATGGAACATGAATTATCTCAATAATCATTTAAAATTTCATTGAAAAAAGTTAATTTACTTTCACATGTGTATTTTTATTTTTTAGGTCTATCAATACACTGGTACGAAGTATAACAATAAGTAGGAAGAACGTTTCATGAAATGAGTGTATGATTAACATCATGAACCTAGATAAACATAACCTTAACATCCAAATATTTTTTTTTTCATTGAAAAATGTGATTATTCATTCCAATTCAAAAACTATCATATTAAACACATTTATTTTGTTTTAATGATTTTAAATACCAATTGCAGGCCTACCTTGATTTTTTCTTTAATTAAAATAACTAGGAGACATGAACTACATAGGATAATTTCCATGTCAGGATTTAAATTTTTTTCAATAAAATTTAATTATAAAAATAGAGTAAAATTATTAGAGATAAACATGGTATTGGGAATTGGAAATTCATTATTTAGAGGAATAAGATGGTCTTTGTAGGAAACAAATTTATGATTTATCCAACCTTGAATTTCCAATATTTTTGTTTATTGATTTTATTATTCATATGAATTTTTATGAGTGACTGTACCAAACATTTTTATCACTACCATGACATTTTCTAAGCCTTATATTTCCTATTATTACTATAGTATATTTCTTGAGTGAAACTTGATCATTCTTACTTCTTAAAATATCTTCACATTTTTTTTAATCTATGATTTTAAAAAGTCATATTTAATATCATTGAGGAGTTTTTATTGATCATCCCTTTATCCTTTTACCATACTTACCTTAATACTTTTTAATCCCATAAAATCCATGAATAGACTTTTTTGTAAAAGATCCATGTTACCAGAATATTCTATCAATTCATACTTGCCTCTAAAATATTTCTCATGATTTTCATTAAACTGAGTTGTAGGGGAAGGCCTGTCATTGAAGTGATGTGTGTATCAAAATGGATAATGTGTGGGGGTTCTTCATGGGGTTTGGGGAAAGGACCAAGTTTTTTATTTATTGCATTCATTACAGACCCTCTTAAAAAACGTTTTATGCCTTGATAAATTCATAGATCACCATTGCTTCATCGGTGATCTTATTATAATTATTATAAATAATGTCATAAGGATATAATTTGGGGTTTTGTAGTGGATTTGATATTTTTATCAATAATAAATTTTTAAAAACAATAAAATCCAAGAGGGTGAATTTTTTCTTATATGTCATTATTTTATAATCTCTCTTTGAGTTTTTAGAAAGGGGAGATGATTTATATAGAGTGAGAATTTTCCATCGTTCTAATTTTGATTATCATAAAACGTACTATAGAGATGACCTCTTTATTTATGATTACTTATATTACATCATTTAACTACCTCCCCTGATCCACATAGTCATCTGAACCTAATGATGAATCCCTCGTGATTATTTTTGATTTTGTATTTACATGGTGGAGATTCTAGTTACCTTACAACCCTATGGTATGTTACATGTATATATGGTATGTGCTTACTTTTATGTACATTTATTACATTGATGATGAGAAAAAAATTATGTAAAGTAGATTACAAATCACAAGAATATTAATAATGAATTGAAAAATAATAATTGATGAATGAAAAGTCATGGTTATCTAAAAGAGAAAAGGTAAAATAATAGATTGAATTTTTTTCATTGAAAATAAAGTGTTTTTTATTTTATTTTCTTTGGAATTATTTAATATTTAATGTTTCATTTAATCAATTTCCATTATTTACATTGCATTTAAATCATAGTATAGTGAGTGTCCTTTGTAGTATGTTGATATTACATCAATTAGGACATGTATGAATTCATGTGTGTGGGTATTTGATATTTTCAATTCATGCATAATTTTTAATGTCAAAATAATTTATTTTTGTGATTTAAATGATTAAATCCTTCCCAAATATCTAATGGTTTATTCATATTTTTTAGGAGGCAATTAATTTATGGAAAATAATAATAATGTTCAAAAGGTATTAAGAATTCCTCTAAAATAAGGCTTTCCATGATAATGGATGATTGTAGGATGCTTCCAGGGGTTGAAACTGAGGAATTCAAAGGGAATGGATGTTTAGACACTAAAAAATTGGGATTTATGTTGTGAATATTATTTAGGACATAAACCATAAAAAAATTGTGAATAAAAGATGTGAAGAAAATGATGTTTGGGAGTACCCCAGACATTTCACGATGTGACACAAAAATTCACCCTGATGTTTTTCCTTACATGCCCAGTTTCAAGTAGTTACATGATATAAATTATGGAGGATTTCATTTATGACCCAAAATTCCAATCAACACCCAGGAATGACCCGGAACTCATTTGTGAACATATTAATTCTAAATTAAATTATACCTGAGAATCCTTAATGACTATAAATAAAAGGTCATGTTGTTTCTTCTAAGTATCACTCTAGAGACCAAATCTTGGGGAGAGGTAATGCATTATAGATTTCTCCTTAGTTTTTCCCCTACATATTTTATTTATGTATTCCTTTTTATTTATCATTCCCTCTTAATCATTGATTACTAGAATGAGGTGGTAATTCTAGATTTATATTGGATGATTCAAATAAGGGAGAAGGTGTTGTATATTTCTATTTCTATTTCATTCATGTATTTGGTTCCACTAATATTCACTTCCAATTATATTGTCTTTATTTTTCTTAATTCATGACCATTGTCGCCAAATCTGAAAATTAAATTTTAATTGTGTAACTATTTATCTTGGATTAGGTAGGAACTTTGAATGGTTAAAGTTGATTAGGTTTAAAATCAGTATCGATACAAATCTGATTTAGTAAATCCCTAAATTACTAAAACAAAGTAAAATAGGGATTGTTATGTTAAGGAGGGGACATTGTGAAAATTTGACCATCCTCTTCATGACACTAACACTAATCTTGAACAACCAAATCAATTTCAAAAAACAATTTACACCCAAACCCTAAATCTAAAAAACCCTAGAACACCTTTTAACTTATTTTCAAAAAAAAATCATACTTGTCTTTTCTCTATCCCCTTCTTTTATAAAAACCAATCTACATATTTATTATCTCTTTATTTAAAACCACATAAAATAAATCATTTCAAATTATGAAAATAAATAACTACATTTTCATGTGGGTTTGAACACAAATTTAATGTTTTCTATATTTCATTAATTAGATTCAATTCTTTTAGTGTCTATGAATAATTAAATTTGATTATCCTGTATAAAAATAACAATTCCCTACAGTTATCATGATAGGATAAATCACATCCTGAAAACTATAGAATAAGACTGAAAAATAAATCTAGTAAAACCAAATTGAAGAATAATTTAAAATGTTAGTATTAGTATCAATGATTTATTTTATTTTTCCCTTATAATTTGATGTCAATTTTTCATCATTAAAATAAATTTTCATTCCCACTATTAGCCTTTTTTCTTTACTTGACTAGTCTATGAGACATTAATTTCATAGGAATTACATGATTACAAGTTTTTTATTTTAAATTTAATGTGATTGAATGAGTATAATTATGAATTGACTAATTAGAGTTAATCTTAGGGTGTTAATTTTGATGAATTATAATTTATAGAATAAGTTGAATTAGGTAAATAGAATTTCCTTTCCATTATCAAAATTTGAATTTCTAAAACAAATATTGGCTGATTTTTTATTATTACATTCCATGAGTGATTTTATAAAATTCATATGTTTCATTAACAAGAGGGTTTTTAGAACAAATACTTTCCATTTATATCTTTATCATATTTCTTGAGTGATCTTAGGGAATTACACTAGCTAGAACTTGTATTGGAGCTTTTCAAAACTAAGACTGTGAAAAATCACATTTAATATGTTTGAAGTATTTTTTATTGTTTAACCCTTTATCTTTAGACCCAAAATAAAATCTATCCTTTTTTGTGCGTAGAATCTATGGATGAACTCACTTGGAATTATCCACATCATGATCCATTTATATCCATTCCTAACTATATCTATTTATATTCCATGATATTATAAATTTGGAGTGTGGGGTGTGTGATTCACTAGAAGAAGGGATGTATTTTATTATATATAATGAAATGTGGGGCTTTAATTTTTGTTATTAGTGTAGGATAATTTTACAATAATTGTACTTATATTATTTTCCCTTCTTTAAAAAATGATTAAAAATAAATAAATAAAAATAACTAAAAAGTAGTGTGTTGTTTTTTTTTAAATAATAAAACGCAATTACTAGACTAATGATTTTATCATATGGGTTAGGTGGAGGATGTTAGATTTTCCCAATAATAAAATTAAAAAAAATTATAGATAAAATTTAAATAAGGTGAAAATATTTAATTATACTTACATTGATCAGGACGTTACTTTGAGTTCTAGTAAGGGGGAGTTGTCATTTTATATGGGAGATTTTTAGTTTACTTTTATTTTGATATCATACAGTACAATATAGAGATAAAAATCTTTTTTCATTCTTATTGTATTAAATATAAATATCTACCAACCTTATACCTCAGAGTCATCAAAAATATATTTTCTAAGTCCTCATGATTTTAGGTGAATTTTATCTTTACAAACTGGAAATTGTAGATTGTTTGCAAGATTTGGGAAAAGAGGCATGTACTCATTGAATGATAATAACTCTAGTTGAATATATATCATGAGTGATGAGAGAAAAGAATATATTTATAGGTAAATCATTACTTTTCATTCTTTATAATAATGAATTATGATATATGATTGAACAAAAGGGAAATATCCACCATTTTACAAAAGTAAAAAAATTAAAATACTTAGGTCGATTAGTCACTTTGTAGACTATGAAGTTGAATAGATGTTTTATGTGGAACATGAAAGTATAATCCCCCATTGATAATCATTTTATTTAATTTCATTGGAATTTTAATTTGCGTAACATGTTGTTCCTATTTAATTTAAGTTGATATTATATTCATGAGGATAAGAAGAATATAACTCTGGGGGAATTGATAAAACCATATTTTCATGATTATTTTGATATTAAATTAATTTTTTTATATAAATTAATTGATTAATATTTCCAACATTTTCATGTTTTATTATTTTATGGAAGGATATGAAAAATGATTGGAAAAAAAGCATAATGGTGATGAATCTAGGATTAAAATGATATCCTATAACATATCATAGGTGAAACCATCCCCATTTATTCAAACTAAAGAACTGAGCTAAATAGGAGGAAAATATATAGGAAAATAGACATTTTAATCATGAATAGTGAATTTGTGATGTGAAAATTGCTAGAATTTATGGGGTTTAGTTCAGAACAGGAGAAAAACTCATCGGGGGAGACAACTCAAGAATTCACAGTCTAATAATAGTGTTACATAGTGACACTTGTGGAATAGGACCAAGAAGCTTTAAAATCATGAAACAAGCCATGAAATGCTCTAAACTCAAAGAATTCATGATTTGAAATCACTATTCGCACTATGAAACACCTAGATGAGACGATTAAGTGGTATATTTGACATAATTAAATGATAAGGGCTACTATTTTTGACCCAAAACCCCACATGCCTTTGGAATTAATACAGAATGGATTTAATATCACATTTATATTAAATTAAATCCTAACCGAGTATAAACTAGGAATATAAATTCAAGGCCTTATGTAGGATTCTAAGATATCGCAATGTTAGGAAAAGTTATGGACGATGGCTTGATTCAACTTTATTTTCTTGATTTTGTTTATTTTTTACCTTTTTTCAATATATGTTCCTTCTCCCACATCAACTCATTTACCCATCACATGAAACGGTACTTTTTCTAAGTGGTCGGTAAAGGGTAGACTTGAAAGTTTTTTCTATGCTTGATCTTTTATACTTAATTTGATAAAAAACCGTTATTCCTTCTCTAATCTATTTTTAGTTAATAATTATAGTTTTCAATACTGAATGTGATTGTGTTTGGGTTAGAATATGTTAATTTCTATTTCCTTTTTCAATGATCAAAAATTTCCCTCCACCCAATTTTGGTCTGTATGATAGAACAGGCTTGGGTTTAGTAGTGAGTTCTTAGAAATATTCATTATTTATTTTGGATTGGGGTCAAAACTATTATTAATTAGAAAATAACAATACCTGATTAGGGATTTCCTTAATTAATAAAGATGACAAACTACAATGTCATGCACATAGGAAAGGGGGAAGACTTACTTCATATTTAAATTTGGGATATCCTCACCATCACTATCTAGCTAAGGTATGGAGAGGAATCAATAGAGTAATATTTCTCTTACCATTCAGAAAAATAAGAATTGGTAAAATTGGAAACCATGATAGCATGGCATTAGGTCTATCCAAGCCCATTCTGATCATTTTTTCCATCATTTAATTAAACTAATAATTTTAAAGTGCATTCTAATATTCTCAAAGTCACAACCTAAATCAAAAAACAATTTTCCAAAAAACAACTAAAAAGATGACAAAAAAAATTTTGTTCACTCCTCTTTAGGAGAATACCTAGGGTAAATAAATAAAGTATATCTTGGAATAAAATTGATTTTCCATGACCCACGATAATGTGTGTATCATAACATATAGCCGATAATGCATGAATTTATTATATAAATGTATTCATTAAGTCTCCCATGCATTTTAACTTATGAAATATATTCAATCAATAATAACCTTATATGGAAGATATATGAGTGTTAAGACTTACCATCAAATTCCATAACCAATTATATATTTTCATATGAATCATATAATATGATTCTTAACATAACACTAAATAATGACTTTCCTATGTTATACACTATAGCTTATCAAGGCAGTTTCATGAAATCAACATTTCATGCCTTATGATATGTATATATCATAAGTAATGATATTCTTAAAAAGAATAAAACATGACTTTTTTAACATGTATTCCATACCCTATAACACACACATATCATACCATATTATATTGAAAAAATGAATCATATATATAATGTCTTTAAAGTAAATCTCCATGAATATCCTACTTGAAATAAAGCCTTATAGACATTTTACCATTTCACCTTATATTATATCATATAAAATAACTTCTAAAACCATAACTAGTATTATATTTTGATATCTTCTAAAACAATTATGAAAATATATCCTAAAATTTACCCTTTATCAAATCATATACAATACCTTATAAATAATCCTGTAAAAATAATTTGTTATAAGCACTAAAACATTTTTTTAGAATCACTATAAGTTTCAAAAAACATTATCCTTATTCAGTAAAATACAAATTATAACCCCATGAACCATTATATATTTTTTTTTAAAGCTTCTAAATTCATAACAAGAAGTAATTAGTGGCCTCTATCAAAGAATAAATACTACACAAGTGATAAATGGGTTTGTATTGATATCCATCAAACACATGTATCTTGTTATCAGTGTATACCAACTATTTTGTATGAAAGAATTCATTTTCATATGATCCCTTTGTCCATAAAATTGAGTAATCACAAGAAATTGAGTATGTTAGTCTGGAATAGCTACTCATAAGTTCTCGATTCTTGATGTATTGAAATAATAAGTGGATTTCCATATGGTTTTATCATTCACCATGATGGACGAGTAAATCGCATGTACCTTATACAATAGATAATCACATTACATTTTACTTATATAAGTATGTTTTTACACTCCTTCACTCTATCTCAGTTGAGGGCCCATATTTAATACTCATTTTATGTGATAATAAATCTCATCTTGATTAAACTATAAAAATTTCATGATCATAAATATATTCAACCACTCTTAATTAGCTTATCCCCAAGGTTATCAAAATAAATGTATCAAAATATAAATATTATTATGTTGGGTATCTTTTAAAACCTCAATTATTGGGGAAATACAAGGGTTAATCATGCACCACTATTATACCAAAGACATAGTGTATGATACTCTATATGGTATACTTAATGGTTTATCTATCACACAAAACTCATTTTTTGCATCATGAGTATATTCTATATCTTAATATAAAATCATGCTCACTTTATCCCAAACATTTCACCACAACCTATAATAGTCCATAAAAATCATCGGTTAGGGATAACTCAAACCCATACTTTAAGAGGTAAATTGTGATTTCACATTACGTGTTTGATTCCAAAAATATTAATGAATAATAAATTGAATACTACCTTTGTATAACATCATACATTTTATTATATTCTTAAAATCCTTTATGAATATACTAACAAAACCATACATTATAACTACTCTAATATCTCATATGAAATACTTCTATAATTAATAATATTTTCTAAATTTTATTTTATATTAAACTCATTATATATTAATCTAAATCATGTCACATATTTAAGTGATTGTCTGACAAAACTCTCCAACTAAACACTCTAAGGGTAATATCTATTAAGAAATGAAGTTTGAATAATTGTGATAATTAAGAATCATATTCATAATTTTTACCAACTTGAACAAGTATTAAAACTTCATTAATTCACAATATCAAATGTTATGATGTTGATAGCCTTTTTGTTAACATATAACTCTTTCTAAGTTAATCTTCATCATCTTTGGAAACTTTAAATTCAAACATTTCTTTTGAGATCATTTTGGTAACTAAGTGTAACTATATTCATTATATTTATTTACCAGTACATCCTAAACTATTTTAGGTTATTAATTTCCATTCCCATTGAAATTTGACTCAAATAAAGTTTTATCTGTTAATTATTGAACTTATTTAATTCTATAAATAACTCTGCTAGCATATTAGAAACTATATTCACTCCCAAATATCTTTCTATAAAATAAAAAACTCCATTATGATTAATAAATAACACTAATATACATAATATAAGAATATTTAAATAAATAATTTTTTAAATGGAATATTTTATTTGGTATTCTATCTTTTTAGAGTATAAATATGAAATGAATGGATTAATATTTAAAATCATCCACTAATTAGTGGTGGAATCTTGATTCCTGTTTAAAAAATATCTCAGATAATCTTATTAATCTTGGATAAAATTCTTTTACCCTTATCTAATTTCCATGACATGTTATAGAGTTTTATGAATCATTTACCATGTGTATAATCTCATTTTTATTGCTGCTAATCATTTTTTTCATTTTTAAAATCCGGTTTATTCATAAAAACTCTTTGTTAAAATTAAATTATATTATCTCATAAGTTAAATGAGATAGTTATACAAATCCTTTATTTAGATCTATATATTCTTGAGATGTTCCTTTTATATTTCAAATACTCATAGTAATAACCATTGATACATTATTTGAATCAAAAATACAACATCAATCCTTATATTTATTTTGAACTACTGTATATTTAAAAAAATTATAAAATAGAAGTTTGGTTTTTATATACAATTCAAAACTAAAAAATAATAATTTATAGGACATTAATACCTCATGTGGACTTTTCATAGAGTTTCTCAAACATATTCCCATTTTTAAGTTTATTCCATATAATGTAAATATTTCTACTCATTCCTAACACCTTCTTTAGATTTTAATGACCTTAATTGGCTACTCTAAGTTACATTATTAGACATTCCAATAGACTTTACTTCTTTCAATTTGAATATTTACCCATTTATGTTATTAATAAAGCACGATAACCTAGGCATCTAGTGAAAAAATCAATTATCCCAAAAATATTAAAAAACTATTGTAAAAATATATTGATCACCTTTACAATGTTGGATCATTTCCAATAATAATAACATAATGAATTATAGGAAGGTTCTGGTGGAAAAGTTTCATCCTATTCCCAATAATGTTTTTTTATTTATTTAGACAAATCCTGATAACAGGATGAACACAACACTAAAATATTTAATAGAGGATTTTTCATATATGATATATAAATAATTTATATAAATAATAATTACCTTCACCTTTAATTTTTTGTTCATTATATAATTGGCATTATACTTTTGTTGTATCATTATTATAGTGAAGTATTTAGTATTAGAATCACTCTAGTGATATCCACACATGCTCCAAAAATGTAAAAATATTGATGTAAAATATTTGGGTACTAGGACTAAAGATCATAACAACTTACATAATTTTTTTATCTTAATAATAATCTCTTTTAAAAATGAAGTATTATATTGAGTTCTGTCATATTCTTAGGAGGGATGTGGTGGATCAATGTTCACCTCTCTTGAGAGAATTCTAGATAATATTCTTCAAATACTTTAGAGAGGTATTTAGAAATAAATTTTATGCAAAAAAATCAATTTATCACCATATAAATAATATAAAATAATTTATATACATAGGTAATTATATTAGTTATCTCACAAAGGATCTTAAAAAAATTATTAATTTTTCATAAAATCCCTCGCAAATAATAATATTATTATTATTATTATTTCCTAGATATTCAAAATACTAAAAAATATTTAATTTAATTTCAAAAATAAATAAATATTTATTTATTTAATTGTTATTAAATATATCATTTATTCCGGACCCTTTAACCTATCCCATCAATCCTCCTCAATATTTTTAAAACCTTGAATAAATAACTATTTTTTATTAGATAAATAACACTATATTATTCATTCAATAAATAAATAAATATCATATTCGAAAAAAGAGTGAATAAATATTTATTTAATATTGAACTCGTATATATATTCTTTCAAAGAACTGGTGATTGAATATATGTGATCGACATAACCCAAATAATTACTATTCTTTGAAACTTTAGAATAAAATTTATTCTAATACTAAATTAAAATATAATTTAACTAATATTATGGTTACAATTAATGTGTAACCCTATGGGTCTCTTTCTTACTGGAATTAGGATAATTGTACTAAAGTCTAAGATCAGGGTCCAGTAATATATTAATGAAACCATAGAGAAAGGTGTTAATTTCATATTGAAAACAACCTCCTACAGATTCTTTCTATATAATATAATCTATTTTTATTGATATCTCCTCAAATAGGTTCATTATTTGGGTCGTCAACCTATATTCTTAATATATCTTTCTTTGAAATTACATATTTGAACTTATTAATAAAAATACAATGATCAGGGAGTTAATTAGATGGTTTAATTCCAATAAAAGGCCATAAGATATCTATTTCCATTAACTAATAAGGGAAAATCTATTTTTTAATTATTCATTAATTTCATATCATTCATGATTAACCCAAAATATCCTCCCTCACTGTGAGCTTACTTGATCATAGTTGTCATCAACACATTAAATTACATGAATCGTAATATACATTTATAATAATATAAACTCTGAGTACCAATAAACACATCCACATATAAGAATATCCAATAATACATATAACATGTGGAATTCATATGGGAATGTATGTTATCAAAACCTACTCTCATAGAGATAACCAAGTATGATAAGAAGTATCCTCAATATCTTATATGTTTCTAACACCTGATAGCATATATTATTTGTGTTTCATCATATAGATTAGAACATACATTTAAGAATATTTTCATAGCACTTGAAGGTTCTCATCATATCAGGGTATTGTTATGCCCTTTTAGAGTGACATATACTCTCAGGATATTATCACATTAATGTTATGTGGAATATCACTCATCATGTGATCATGTATTTATTAATATTAAATTCGTAGGATATATAGGTAATTGGAAGTATAAAGTGGTTGGTTACATGGAATAAACTCCAGCATACTATCATTTTCACTAGAGTTAACTACTAAGGACTATGGGTCTACAATATCTCACATGATTTTCATGATTCTATTGTAACAAGGATTTAGTCAATTTTTCTACCACATTCTTCTCCATGAAAAATTTACCTACTAAGACCTCTCCCCTTTGAGAAAAATCTCTCAAGAGGTGATACTTTAAATGTATATGATTTATCTATTGATGCTACCTTATCTCTTTGGTGAGGTATACCACTTCAAGATTATCACAATATAATTCGATAGGTTTTTTACTACTAGGATCCACATAAAGATCATGGAATAAGTTGTGTATTCACACTAGTTCTTTGGTTGCATCATAATCCACAATATAATTAGACTCTTGTGTGAAATTGGTGACAACTGGTTTCATTGGGCACCTCTCACTCACATATCCTTCAATAAGGGTGAATAAATATCCCAACTTTGACTTCAGATCATATAGATCTATCTTGAAACTATTATATATATATATATATATATATATATATATCCATTTATTAAAAGATCTCCATTTCTTCCATAAATAAGGAGAATATCCATAATACACATTAGATACTTTATCATAGTCTTTACCACCATCCAATGGTGGTCTCTTGGATCTTCTTGATATTTTCTTATAATGCTGAAAGTGTGGACACTATTAATCTTAGATCATATCATGGTATACATGACTAATCTTATCATTATTGTATAAGGAATACTGGTCATTGTCAATATATCTTCTTATGTTTGAATACATGTTTTCTTAGAGAGATATATTTCATGTGTCATTGGTACTAAACCCATTTTATATTATTCTATACTGAATATATTCAATATCATGTCAATATATTTACCCTAACTTAGTCTAAGAAGTCTCTTGGATCTATCATGATGGATCTTGAACAAAAGAATGTATACTTCTTCACTTAATCCATTTATGGAGAAACATTTGTTAAAATTAATATTAACATATTATAATAATGGTATCTCATTTCCAAATAGTAATATACCATCGACATATAATACTAGAAAAACAATTGCACCAACACTAAACTGTTTTTTGACCCAAGGCTCAAATTTTTTCATTATAAAACCAAATTCCCTTATTGATTCATCAAATTGAATCTTCCATGATCTAGATTCTTACTTTAACCAACAAACGGATCTCTAAAATATAAATACCTTTTTAGAATACTTTGATTCAAAAACCCAATCAATTATACCATATATACATCTTCCATAAAGTTTAAATTAAGGAAATAATTTTATACATCCATCATCTAAATCTCATAATCATGGTAAGCTATTATAGAAATCAAAATTATGATGGATTCCAATATAGAAACAGGTGAAAACATTTATCCATAGTCAATGCCTTGATGTTTCTTACCAAATTTAGAAATTAGACTATCCTTATTTGTAATGAAATTACCTTCTATGTCCACATTTATCTTAAATAACCATTTATAACCAACATGATTTACATCGACTAAATGATCTAAAAACCCATAATTGGTTTTGGTACATGGAATCCATTTTAGAAATCAAATCTTATTTGCATATAGTATCTTCAAAGGCGCTTATTACTTTATTATAGGCCACATTTATATTACTATCAACCAATAATGAGTTTTCATCCTTATTGAATAGAAAACCATATCTCTAGTACACTAAACTCTCTAGTGATCTTTTGTAGTGGTGGTGTCTTCGGAAAAACCTCTTCTAGGGGGTCTAGTGAGATTTTTTATTTTTCCAACTCCTGTGTATATTGAGAATTAACTTCATCGGTTTTAATCATTCTTCCACTATATCTTTTTTTATATGTACTCCCTCTCATGGTATATGGAATGTTTTTCTACTATTACCTTATTTTCCAAGGGTTCATATAGAAAATATTCCATTATATCATTAGGATATCCTTTAAAGATGTACTTTATGCCCTAGTGTGTTATCTTGTTACCAGTGATAGCCTTAAAAATTGTAAATAACCATATACATGAGTATGTGAGAAAATGGATTTCTTCCCACACAATAAGTCATATGGAATTCCATTTTCCTATTTAGTTTGAACTCATTTTAGAATTTGTTTCATAGCATGTAATAAAAATCCCCAAAAGGATAATAGAAGGTTTTAATGACTCATCAGTTTCCTCACCATGTCCAAAAAGGTTTAGTTCCTCCTTTCACTAACAACATTCCACTATGGTGTATAATGAAGAGTGATTTGATATAGAATCCCAGACTCCTTTACATAGTTGATTTACTATTGGTTAAGATACTCTTTACCAAAATCTGATCAAAGTTTCTTTATCTTCCTACTAAGATTATTCTCTACTTCATTTTTAAACTCTTTAGATTTCTCATAGGATTTAGAATTTTACCTTATTAAGTAAACACATCCATGTCTACTAAGTTCATTAGAAAAAGTTATGAAGTTATAGTATCCATCACTAACTTCAATTAGAAAGGGTTTACACACATTTTTATAAACCATTTCAAGAATCATTTTGGACCTTTCACCACTTTAAAAAAATTGAGTTTTGGTAATTTTTACTTGAAAAAAAGAATAATAAATACCTAGTGGTATTAATTTAAAAGAATATAAATACCCATCTTGATACAAATTTCCCAATCACTTATCATTTATATAACCAAGTTAGTGATTCCACTTTTGGGTGTGATATGAGTCATGGAAATTTTATTTGTTAACTATTTCTAATACATAGTTTTAATACAGTCGTATATAGAGACCATTATTATGATATTTTATACTATTAAATCTTTATAAAAGAAGTATCTTTTATTCTCAAACATAAATAAAAATCCATTCTTTTATAAATATTAAATGTGTATAATGTTCTCTATAATAGTAGGAACATAATAATAATTTTTCAAGACTAGAATCATTTTAGTTAGAAAAGAACGGTGGTAGTCTCCAATAGCTAGTATAGACGGTCTTACTCCATTAGCATCTAGAAGACCCACCTCACCATTGGGAACATTCCATAATCTTCCTGGTTCTTATATTTGGATACAAATTTAAGCACCAAAAGTTGTATCTAATACACAATTTGTAAAAACAAAAAAATATTATATTTGAAAATAAAAACATGTGAAGATTACCCTTTATTTTTCTCTGAGGCATCATTATTCATCACAGTTCCCTTCTTTCCACATAAAGAATATGATTTATTTAGTACCAATTCCTGCCTCAGGATCCTACTTTTCTTGTTTTGGTGGTACATAGAATCATTAAACTTTGGGTTAGTCTTAGGCACATGTTCCTTTCATTTCGTCTTGTTCTCTATAAGGACTAAGTGTTTATCATGATTCAAGTCGTTAATAACCTTATAATTGGAAGAAGGATATGAAATATTAACTTCTCAATGTTTTCAAAATTAAAATTTCGTATAAAACTTTAGAATCTATGATGGAGAAAAGAATATAAGAGATCTTTGGGTAATTCATCAGGAATCTTGAAACCTATAATTCCTAGATTCTCAATATAGCCAATCATATTTACAACATGAGTCCTAGTTATTACAACTTATCCAAGACTTCTTGTGAATATTTATTTTGATATCTCATACCACACTTGTCTATAATTTTTATGATAGAGATCACAAATGTGATAAAACATGTTGTATGAATCCATGTTTTCATGAAACTTTTGAATCTCTCTATTCATGGATGATATCATAAAAAATTGGATATCTAGTGTATCGTCCAAGTTTCTTAGGTATATTGAGGGATCTTTGTCGCTCGCATCCTTAAAAGGTTCATCAATAATAGGAAGCTCCTGCGTGTAATACTTCCTCTTTGAGTATAGTACTATGCCTAAGAGATTACACCACTCTTGGAAATTACTATTGGTCAAAAATATTATTTCTAAAATATATATCTTAGTGATAATTTTGATGTTTTGTTACTTTAAATTTTCAAAAAAATGTAGTTTTTTAGTACTATATCTTGATTACTAAAATGTGATGTGATAAATTATATTTATTATTCTTCCCTTATTTAACTAAATTTAAATATCCCTCACCATTAGATTTAGAATAACATGTTTAATGGATATTCTAGTGGAAACAATCAATATTTCAATTCTCATAACTTATATAAAGGCCAAATAACGTATTGGAAGGTATTTAGGTATACGGTCTTAACAACTACATTAACTCTCATTTCCTTGATCCTTTAAGAATACTCAACAATCCTAAATTCCAAACTTTGATTTCCTCAACACTTGTATCCTAGTTTCTCCATGTCTTCTAATGCTAATCAACCCTTAATTCTAGATAAGTTAATTTAACCCAAAAAACTTCCTAAAACTACCCAAGAATTGGAAATTACACTAAATAAGTCCAAATAAGTAATTTAGATTATGGTTGAATTTTAATTCATGTAATGGAAAGAATCACTAAATTAATAATTATTTGAGGTATTTTTATCATATTAATTTATCCTTTTAAATTAATTTCAATATTATGTGTGTTTTACCTAATTAATTAACCATGTCTTGATAAATCAATTTACATATAATCCATTCATTGTATTCCATCTTATATGCATGTTAATCAATTTACTTTATTTGATCAGTAATTAATATTCATCTTGTAAAAATTTATTAACCATGCACTGGACATAAATAAAATAAATATATTGCATGATTAAAAAGTTTAATATTGGATTTTTTATCAAGAATGAGATAAACTATCCATTAATCATAGGGGAATAACTCATGGAACCTAGTTTGTCTTGAGTTACATCATTCCACCTGGATCAAATATATATCCTTTTCTGGTTTGAACTTAACTTGAGTTCTAAAACACATCATCTCCTTAGAGCACCATACTTTATATATATATATATATATATATATATATATTCACAAAAAAAGTGATTGGAATCAGGGGTATAAGGTTATATAAAAGAAACTCTAGAAATGTAGTCCCATACAAAATAAATGTGGGAGGGATGACTCACAGGACAACATATTTAATTTAATAAATATTTTATCACATAATAAATCCATAAAATAAATATAAAACTAAACATAATCTCAAAACATACATTGGTCGGTCAACATAATGATCATACACACATAAAATGACTTTGAATTTAAAAATATTATCCACCATTCATTTCTTTTTGTTATTTATCGTGATAAATCAGTCAAATTATTCAATTAATTATCTTACAAATTCATTTGTTCATTTATCTAAATATTCCATCCAAACAGTCTCGAAGAAACTCATTTTTTTAATTTTAAATACATAAAATTAATATGTACATGATTTGTATTGATATGGGACATAACATGTACCCTTTTGGTCAATTTTTAATTGTTTCTCAAATTTAAGACGACATGTACTAGAGAAAACCCAAAATGTATCCCTATACTCTATATAGTGTGTAATATCACTTTCATAGCATGTGGATATACCTTATATGGTCCTTGTAGTTTTGTATGTACTTAAACATCATGTAGTGTACATGTAGTGTCATGATATTACACAACATGTAGTTTTTTGAGTAAAGTCATGTGGTCGGAACAACGTTTATGACTACATGGAACACCATTAATATATGTTTCATATATGGACAGTAAATTAAATAAAGAACATGATTTTTATAATCACCATACACATAATTTTTTTGTAGATTAATTTCAAAAAAAATATTTTAATCATTTAATTCCACAAGACACGTTGAAAATTTTTAAACATGTTATTCATGGGAATACCATGTCACAAAGTATATAAACCAGCTAAACACCAAGTTTTTTGGTTTAATTTTGTAATTAATATAAATTATATATATATTAATCACATGGGGATAGTCTGGAATGGTGTATACCCCATGTGATTAGATATGTGTTACAAGACATGTACAACCCACTACACATTATGTACTCCATTCTTTATTCGTTTTCATTACAAGCCTAGGGACTCATTGTTTTTTCTAAATATAATTTTATATATTACATTATGTGTATGATATATATATTTTATGTAATCATATATTCCATGTGTTACTCTACTGTCATTAAATATATGACATGAAATAAATACATGTCGCATACATTAATCACACAGTTTCTACAATTCTTGTAATTCCAAACCACGTTGAATGATATGATGTGTATTCCAGCTAAACACCATGTAATCCTAAACACCAAATTCTAACTCATCAGTAAAAAATGGTTTTTAATAACACTATATTACTATTCTCCAAAATAATGTCAAATGATTTGTGTAACTCATCCTAGTACGTTGAACATGGGTACACAACATGTACTTTTCAATTACTCGTAATGTATCTTTGTTATCCCTCCATAATATTTGGAACCTCTATATGGGATTTTTGAACATTATTCACATGTTTTTAGATTATTCCTATTTATATGAAACTAAATTAATGTGTTATATCAACTTTCATAATAAATAATACAAAACTATAAATGAAAACTAAAAAAACAAATGCATAATTCAATCAATAAAAATAAATTTTTATAAATTAATATATAACCACTTTAATACCACATAAAGGTTATTAATAATGGAGAAACTAGTTGTAAATGTTCACAATAATGAGTTTTCATCAATTTCTTTGGATAAATCCTAAGCACTAGAAAAATGAGACATTATAATATTTAAGAGAATATCTTTTCATATATAATTTATAATTAATTTATAAAAATAATAATTACCTTCACTTCAAATTATTTATTTGTTGTGGAATTAATTGAAAAATCGTATTATACCATCCTTATGATGAATTATCAAAGGGTGTAATCCCTCAACATATATCCAAAAATTCACCAAAAACCTCAGAATGTCACCATTGTGTTTTGGGTGCTAGCACGAATGATACTAGTGACTTGCATTATTCATTGTTTATTACAGTAAGAATATCTTCAAAACTTTAATAATATCATCAAGTTATCCAAAATTCTTGATAAGGAGGATGAGGATTGATGATCTCCATTCTTGAGAGCATTCTAGTGATAGTTTTATCAAGGCTTGAGAGAATTATCAATAGAGAAATGTTGCGCATAAAAAATTGATTAATTTCCTTAGAAATAATATAACTAGATTTATATATATAAGTTAGAGAATTAGTTGTTTTAAAATTATCATTAACCTACTCCTTAATTCTAAGTAAAACTCTACATCAAATAATAATAATATTATTATTATTATTATTATTATTATTTATAAGATTTCTGTAAAACTTAAATATATTTGTACATCATTTTTTAAATTAATTAATTAATATTTATTAAAATGATATTAATTATATAATTTATTCAAAACCCTTTAACTCAACCTTTCAAGCCTTCTTAGCATCATCAAACCTTATATAATAATAATTTATTTAAATAAATAAATAACACTTCATTATTTGTTCACTAAATAAATAAATATTATATTAATTAAACTGGTGAATAAGTATTTATTTCATATTATATTAATTAATTTGAATAGAATTTATGTAATCAGCATAGCAAAAAATTTCTCATAATTTTAGAATAATATTTATTCTAATGTTCATTTCAAATAATATTTAAATTATTTTCTAGAAAAACATAGTGTGTGCCCATCTAGGAATCTTTCTCAGTGGAATTAGGAAAACTAGCCAAAATTCTAAGATCACCATCTAGAAACAAATCATGGTACCCATAGAAAAAAAATTTAATATCACAATGACTATAACCTCCTATGGATGATCAATGGGTAATTTTGTCACTATATCTCAACATCTCATCAAGATGGCTTCATTATTTGTGTCATCAACCTATATGTTTGATATATCATTCTTTTACTATCCTAAAATGAACATGTCGATAAAACCAACATATACATGGACATGATTATATAGTAAAATTCCAATCAAAAGTAAAAAGATATATGATTCTATTAACATGAAAGGTAAAATTAATTTATTTACATATTAATTGATTTCATGTCATTTATGATGCACCCAATGTGCCATACATCACTGCGAACATATGTTATCATAATTTTCATCAATACATCAATGTAAATGACTCGTAATATACATTAATAATAATCTCAAGTCTATAAACCAATACACATGTTTGAACAATAGTAATATATAATGAAACATATAACCTGAGGAATTTCTTTGAGTAGGTCTATTCTTATAACCACTTATCTTGGATATTACCAAGTGTGGACTTCATGAGAAGAAGTCACAATGTTTTTTTATCCACCTAAACCTAATATCCTACATCATCTATATATTATAACATATAATTAATCTATACATATAATATATAATTAAGAATATTGGCATAACACTTTGAAGTTATCATCATGGAAAAAACCTTTATGACCTTTCGGTGTGATAGATAATCTGGGGAAATTATCACATTAATGTTATACAAAATAACTCCCATCATGTATTAAGATATTTATTAATTTTCATGTCATAAAATATAGTGGTAGTAAAAATTATAATGTAATTGGTTCTAGGGAACCAACTCTAATATCCCATTTCCCTATCGGGACTTAAAGAAAAAACCTCCAGTCTCTCCAATCATTAATATACTCAACATATTGTTTACTTGTGTGAAAATTATAGTTTCCTTGGTCATACTATATTTATGTAGTTCCTTTAAAACATTAAATGAATATAACTCTACTTCTCATAAGCATCAATACTTTATTATTTAGCAACAACACAAAAATTTTATTCATGTATGGCTTTCAATAATACATATAATTTTTATTCAATCTTAAGAATGATAGTTATGTTTGTTTTTCTATTCTCTGTAGTTTCATCCATTAATTTATTCCTTGTAAAGAATTCATCACAATGTTTTCTTTGATGATGATTATTCTATTTTATATGAAACAAAATCATTTATCAAATGAGAATAATGTTTTAATTTTTTTTAATAAATATATTTATTAAATATAATCCCATTAAAATGATTATCCCTTTTAATTGCAACATATATAATGGATCTATCCTTTTACACATATTATTACATGGTTTTAAGAATAATTAACCAATAATTACAATCTAAGGATCGTAAGGTCTAGTATCTTTGGAAGACTTGATACATAATTAGAAAACATTAAACCAAAATAAAAAAAATCTTTTATTTAATTTCCATAATGATCTACTAACACCCTTTAAGCCCTTTCATCTGTATAGGATAACCTAGGGAATACATAAACAAAGGGATGATCTTAAAATCCCAGTAAGGGAATAAAAATAATAATAAAGCATCAAACATGGGTTAGAAGGCATAACATGATGTAATTAAAAGGCATAAGAATGTGGACACATAACATACTGAATATGGGATCATATAATCATGGAATTATAGTAATGTGGAAGAAACATAAAACATGACATAAACATGAGTCAATGATCATTGCACATGGAAGAGCATGAGTCAATGCTAACCACTGAGACCATTGCATATGGATCATGAGTCAAGGATAACCCCCAAGAACATTTCACATGATGCCTCATGAGAAAAAACATTAACTGATGCATTGGAGTGTTGTCTAGGTTCACCCATCATAACACGTTCATGAATATGTGTTCTACATGAAAATAAATGTAAGAGTTACCCATGGAAAGAAATGGGTATCATTTCATAAAGTATAATAAATGTGTTTATCATAAAATTTCCCATGAAATAATGAATTTAAATCATAAATGGAAATTAATAGGTATCTATAATGATAATTTTTTTCAAACTGAAGTGAAAACAAATAAAAATAGTGTTTAAAGAACTTTATAAATAAAACAATTTATGGTGGTTTAAGGAAAATATTAAATAAAAATTAAATCAAAAAAGGGACAATATTTCATATAAAACTAGAAATGAACCAAAGTGGTTTTTTATGATAAAATTAGTAATTTTATAAAAATAATGGTGGATTAAAAAATTTAAGTATATTAATTGAAAATGAGTAAGAATTTGAGAAATTCCCTTTAATTAGGCTTTCTTAACAGGAATAATTGAGAAGGGAACCTTTTTAAAACAAGTATATCCTCAAAAAAGAAGGATGAAATGATCTGGATTAATGTTTTTAGAACATATAACTGGAATTTAGAATAATTATATAAAAATAAATAAGATTTAGGTTAGGTTAAAGAGAGATAAATCATAACCTAATGGAAAAAAATAGATGTTTGGAAAGAATCCCTTAAATTATGCCCAAAAGTGTTCCACACTTGATCTTAATGTCCTACATAATCAGATTAAATCCATTAATTAATTAATTAAGATCCTCTTATATATTTATTTGATTTATTATAATTTTATTAAGTTCATTCATGGAATTTTTTATTAGTTATAAGATATAATTTTATCGTTCAGGAGCATTTCTTTCCTTGGTTTTCATGATCGGTTACTTGTATACATGTATGGAAAATCAAATAAAATTATAATAGTAGTCCAAAATTGAAATTATATGTTTTTAATGAATTTATAGAATATTAAATGATATTATATAAAAAAAATTTCCCATATGTGGGGATTAATCCTTAGATAAAATGTTAATGATATTCATTTATATTAATTTGGTGTTTTTGATCATCATAAAGTAGTTTTGTTTTATTAATTAATATAATGTATATATAAGGGTTACAGAACATTAAATAAGATATAATAAATATATTATAATCTTTTTAAGCAATAAAAATGATTTTATGGCCAACCTTGAAGGAGGAAAAGTAAATTGAAAACTCATCATCCTTGAATGTGATAAATTAACACATCACGGACGATGTTTTCATTTTTAGATCAAAACAGGGAGAGGAATAAAATTCGGATAGATTATTCCATTATCATAATAAATTATATTAAATAAAAGATTCTATAATTACCATTCCACTTGGATAAGGGGAGGTGAGGAGTTAATAATAAAATAAAATAAATTGAAAGAAAATAAAAGAAACATAAAGAGGATATTACCTCTTGAATTCTCCTCATTGAGAACCTCATTAGGGAAATTGGTTTTGATCTTATGTTGAGACCAAAGGATCATGAAAATGGGGAAGAGTCTTGTGAATATTATTGGTTGGAAATTGAAAAGGATTAAAGGCTTAATATGTGTGAGGAGAATAGGTGGTGAGGGTGGTATTTATAGTGGAGGAGAGGGGTATTTTCTTATTATTTTATTCATTAGTTTAATATTTTGCCTCTTGATAAGAAATAGTGATTATTAAATAAATAAATACAGTAAATAGAGAAGGATAATTTGATATTATGGTTATTACATCCAAAATGACTCAAGTAATAGTGTACTAAACTTATAATGTATATATATGGTAAATTATTGTATTTTATTATTCACCAAAAATTCAACTATTTTAGAAATATCCCAAAAATTAACCCTAACCATTTTTCAATATTTAGAATTAAAAAATTAACTCCATTTTACGAAAATAATTTTATATATATCATAAATTAAATTTTTTATTAAAACCATCATTTATTTAAAAAATACCAATTTTAAAATTAAAACAGATTTTATAACACTTTGGAAAATTAATCAAGGTCTCATGAAATTATCTTATAATAATAAGACAAAAAAATATTAATTTATGAATACATTTTATGAAAAATAAATATTTTAAATCATTATATTAATTAAAATATCAAAAATATACATTTATGTTTTATAAAAATATCAACACTAAAATAATAATTTCTAAAACATTTATTTACTTATAATATGATATAATTATGTCATATTTTCATGTATAAGATACTTAAATGTTATTTATACTTTCATGGTGATGCTGATATTATATTTTCTAGTTTACTATTCATAAGGGTCATATTACTATTCCAAAGTTCAAGTTACTATTCCATTCTTATAGGTTCCTTAATTTCTAGAAATACTTCTTACTTCATTCATTCTTCATTCATAATTTTTGTATTATGTTATCTATGTGATTTTATGAGGCTTATACTATATAACATAATTATAATAAAGGAATTTTCATTGAAAAGATTTTGGGTTGCTATAATATATTCATTAGTTTTTTTAGCATTCTTCTCACCACTTTTCAATATAGATAATCCATTATTACGATAATATCTTATATAAATATTAGATGGTTGAGTGGATATATATTTACCCAATCCATCATATAGACAAATTCAACTCTATTTATCTTGTATTCAAACCCTTAGGATATCTTAGTTAAGTGTAATCCAAAGATCATAGTGAAACTAGGTTACCAGAATCTTAAGGTTTTCTATATCCACCATGTCATGCATAGGATAATCTGTAGCCACCCTTATTTGGAATAATATTAATCAGTTGGATGATCTATTTCATATCATTTTTTCACTTTGGAAGTAATCAAACACTTAGTTTTTTTAATTTTTTTATTATCTTACAATCTTATCTCATTTATTCTTTTTACATGTATGCATGATTTTAATGATTTCGTTTTGGTATCTATATTATTTTCATTTAATAAATATGTATAAACTATATTTATGTGTAACTGTTTACACAAATCATAGCTTGCTTAACTAACCCAAATCAAAATTCAGTAACACATACATGTACAATTGTATCTTGTACATAAGGTATATGAAACCCTTGTATATAAAGGATTATAATCACATGAAATCAATAATGCTAATAAGAGTAATCATTTAGTGAAAGGTATATGACCACTACTTTTCTAGATAAAGCTAAATATCCCAATCTAGTGAGCATTTCAATCCAAATTCATTCTACCCATGGTTCTTTACTCAAGGGATGCCTCAATTACTACATAATTCTATCAACTAATATGTATAAACCACAATTAACTTCTTAATTCAATCACATAACCAAGTAAAAGCCAAATACATGGTAGAAGAAAACTACCCCAATCATCATACCTAGTATGTAACTCCTTATATTCTTGTTTGATAATTTATAATAGAACTTTAACACTTTAAAATTAATAATACATCTATTCATAATAAAATATTAATATTTATGAAAATCAGGAAATAACCCTAAATAAATTGACAATTCATAAATTTAGACTCTATATAAAAATTTATTAACAATGTATAAATAAATAAATTCTGAAAACTTTATAATTAATTAATGAATTATTGAAATTTTATAAATAAATCAATATAGACACTTAATATTTATTTCCAAAATTAAATACTTTATATTATTCATTATATTGAATTTACTTAAATATATGATGTTAAATGAAATATAAGCACTTCATATTATAAATATGTTATGTAAATAATTTACATAATCAAGATAACACATATTTAATATTTTTTAAAACATAATATTATCAATTATCAAAACTCATTTTCATATGGTTCAAATAATTCTCAAAAATAATGTATTTTAATTTTACCTTTTCAAATAAAAAATTATGAATAATTCATAATTCAATATAAACTTTTTTATATTTTACCTAATTTTACAGTACCATATAATTCCATGGTATTTCAATATAAATATTTAATATTATGTATACTTATTTATTAAATGATTCATAAATAATCAATAATTAATTATAATAATTTTATAATTAATTACTTTATAAACACATTATAAATTAAATAAATACCCAAAATACCATTTTTATAATTTATAAGTGATTTAATTCAATTCATAATAAAGAAATTATTAAAAAAATTACATATCATATTTAATGATATGGTTATATCATAAGTTACGACTCAATTCATAACTAATACCTTGCCTTACAATTAGCATGTCATGAATTAAAGTAGATTATCCAACATTCACAACCATATTTTATGATATCTGTATATCGTAAGTTGTGGCCTATGAATCATATATAACAATATATAATATATCATATTAATTATACAATGATCTTTTTGGAAACATGTAAATTTTGTATTTTGATGTGATTATTGGATATGATTAGAAATTTTTTAATTTATAATACATCAATTTTAAATAATTTCACTATATTGCAGGCTACAATATCCCATATTATAAGGAATTCCATAGAAAAAAATATCATATTTACTAATATTGTTTATGATATCCATATTTAAATATAAAATCTATATCGTAGTATATAATATCCTATAAAATAATCCTTATTTATTTATTTCAAACATTACTTCATGAATAATTTGAATCATGGAATTCTATGATACAACTAATGGGTTTGTAAGTATTGAATATCACTTATTGAAGTAGTGGAAGACATTAAGAACCCAAAAAACCCATTATCATCCTTTTAAGAAATATAAATTATATATATAATGAAGATCGTATGTGTGAAGCTTAAATTGAAGTTGTTTGAATATTTTATCTTTAAACATAGGTTTTAGGAATATCATTGAGAAGTAACCAAAGTATTATTCCCTCTATGGTGTATCTATGGGATAACATGAATCGTCCAATGTTTGGGTGAGATCCATAAAGAAAAGGTAGAAGTAGAAGAGATATTTGACTTAAGAGAAGAGTGATTTGAATTAAGAGAATCTATAAGAACTAAATTTTTTATTTTCATGGTGTTCGGCCTCTTAATATAGGCCTCATTAACTCTTTATAGGCCTTCATGTCATTTACTTGAATGTTATGAAATTTTTGAGTAAATTAATTTGGTTATGACATTTATAACTTCATCAGGTATTCATTCATTTATCATATAAATAAATTAAATTATTCTCCAACATATTTCATCTTATCAAATGTATAAAATCAATGATAGCCTTATGTAGATAATTCTTAAACATTAACAATTAATTTTATACTACCATGATCAATTGTAGAGTCTCATGTGAATTGTATTGTATGATTCTTCACACAACACCACCTTAAGACTTTCCTTTTTAATACACTGGGATAGACCAAGGGAGTGTCAGGAAATTAATATCCTATTCAATACAATCCCTTATCAATATAAATAATATACCCCAAAGGTATAAGACATTATTTTTGAAACATTCATATCATACCCTAAAACACGCTCATATCATAGCATAAAATATAACCAAAAAATAAATCATATGTAAAAAGGGTTTATATAATATCACTATTAAGTTATGTCATAATAATAAGGTAAAACAATAAGTGAAAAAACAACCATAAATCCAATGTAATAAAATCCCAAAATGTCCCTAAAATAATCATTCTATGAATGAACCATGTAACAATCTTTAATATTATAATAAATAATAAATTAAACAACCCATAATTATGATTTTACTATCTATGATTTTACTTTATTACATTCCCATGGTTCTTTAGTTTTATAGTTTATAGAATTAGGAAAATAGTTACAACATAAAGTGAAAAAATCCACAAATTTTAAATGAAATTCCACAAAAATAACTTCTTAAGTTTACACCCCTATATCATTTATGATGTTTTTTCTTCATTTAAGATGAGTTATCATAATATAAAATCTAAAAATTATATAGTTCCTACTCATACTTAGATCATATGAAAAACACTTAAAATTTGGGGTGAGAAAAAATGATCATTAAGGTATATAAATGAAAAATTAAATTGTTTATTCCTTTAAAATACTTGAAAACCATTGAAAAATTATTTCATTTAAACAATGAAGGTTGAGATTGTATAAAACTTACCTTCAAATATGAAAATCAACTCTTTTGATCAAAAATTTTCATAAAACACTCTCATAATAATTCATAAGTCATGATGGTTACTTGGAAACACCATATTCAAATAACAAATAATGTAATAACTTAACAAAAAAATTCCAGCATAAAATTGTAACAGAATAACATACCCAGTTAATCCTGACATCATATCTCTTGGAGAATAAATCATTACCCAATGCATTTAAGGGATATATCGCAACCATCTATTATTATATATAATATACAAGAACCATAACATGAAAAAAACACATAGTGGCTTTCACTTTTATCATAAAACACATAAAATATTATATTGAACACAAAATAATTTGAACTAATAGTTATCCCATAAAATAAATGGAAATACCATTTATTCATGAAAATATTTTAAAAAAACATAAAATTATTAAAATAATTGAAATGTGATTTTATTTAGAAAAAAATTAAAACATTTTCATAAATCTCAATAAATAATAATTGAAATGATGGTGGGAAAGTGAGCTCATGTAGTAAATGTAAAAAAACTTCTTCTCATATTTTTTTAAAATCATTTAAAAGTGACTCGTATAGAAAACATTAAAAGGAATACTTTTTAAACAATTGTAAATAAATTCAAAGATAGGTTAAAATGAATTTAAATAATAATTTAATTGTGGATAATAAATTTTTTAAAACAATTTAGATAACATGGAAATGGATGAAAAGAGTTATATAGAAAAATTTAACATAATGTTTTAAAGATATATCCCTTATGAAATTTGTAACTTAAAAAAAAAATTCATGAGAGTGCATGAAATGAATATTTAAAACACATTAATTTCAGTAAATTTAGGATAAAATAATTCCATATTTCAGTTTATACACCATATAAAAGAAAACATTTTTTGAAAATGGAATAAGTCTTGAAGAAAGGAAATTGAGATGAGATATCCCATACCTTGAGCTCTGATTTTCTCTGTACAGCATCTACCCTCATTAATAATAAATTTATATTAATTATATAATTAATTTATAATATTTTTAATTTTAATTCCCTTATTATTATTCCTCTTATTCAATTTGATATAATTCTTTATTGTTTTTACTACGTTGGTCAAGTTTATGTCAGATGTTTTGAGGTTACTTGGTTCATAGTCTTCGAAACAACTTTGGTAGGATGGTCATTCTCAAAGGATAAATGTTTTAATAATATCCAGAATATTAATCATTTAATAATTATTATTTTTATACAATAAATATAATTTTAGAACAATCCATCTAATATAGTCATGAAAAATGAAATATGTCGTTTCATGGAGGTGGTAGTTTGCATGTTGATACAAGTGATGTTTCCATTTTCAAAAAAAATAGAGGAAAAAATTAGAAAATATTTTCTATTTATATAATCATAATTATATAATAAATATTATATATATTCATTAACTCTATTTTTATTAAAAGACATGTTGGGCGGTGATGAAAGATGAAATATGTCACTTCATAGAGATGGTAGTTTGCACGTATGCATGGGAAACATTTTCATTTTCCAATGGATTAAAATGAGAGAATATAGAAAAAAATCAACTTTTTAGAAACATAATTATGTTATAAATATCATAATTATTCACTTTATTCACTTTATTCACTATTATAACAATCCATGTGTGTCATAGATGAAAAATGAAATATGTTGTCCATAGATGCGGTAGTCTGCACGTACACACGAATACCATTTTAATTTTTTCTATGGATGTGAATAAAGTATAGAATGGTTATTAAATCATCATAATAACATTTTATTATATTAATAGAAATTATTTAATTATTTTGATATGTTTATAGAGTATTTTAAGAGGGCTTAAGAAGAAGGAAACTTGAAAGTGTTAGTTAGAACATATACCTCTTGGATAATGTCTTTTGAAAAACTTATTAAGGCTTATTGGATTGGTCTTTTAGGAAGAAAATAATCTATAATAAATTTATAAGTTTGTTGGGGAGTAATTTTTTAGGGGTTTTATAATATGTTTCTCTCAAAGTGTGTGGATAAGTGAGGACAGGAGGTACCCTTTTATAAGTGAAGGGAGTTGTACCTTTAAAATGCTCTTAACATTTAAATAATATAAATTCATTTTCATGGGAAAGTGTGAATAATGGAAAAAAATTAGATTATAGGATAATGGAGGTTATAAATACACTCAAACAAGAATATTTATATAATTTTTAGTGATATTTTAAGAATTATCACTAATTTTAACCCCTATTTAACCATTTTAACCTTTACCATTCTAACTAAATTTTACTATGGTGAATTAATTTTATAAATAAAAATTAAATGAAACTTATTAAATAATTTTAATGTTATAATTTTTAAAATTTATTTCATTTTTAAATATTCAATTTCTATACTTGGTGAAAATTAATTTTAATATTTGTAACTAAATGCTATGAAAATTGTTTTTAAAAAAATGTCTTTTTAAGCATAAAAATGATTTTACAAAAAAATAATGTGGATAATTTCTAATCATGAATTTTATTATTTTATGATTAAAAAAATTATATTTATGTGACTTTAAAACCAATTTAAAACCTAATGTAACCTTTTAATTACTTAATTAAATAAAATCATCAATAATAGTTCTTTTATTAGAATACAACATCACTTAGGTTCTAAAATTTCAAATATGGATTCATAAATCCAATATAACACTATAAAATTATGTATTTTAAATATTAAATATATATTTGTTCTATAAAAAAATTTAAAAAAATAAATTCATTTATATATCATTATTATGTCATAATAATGATAGTATTTATAAAAATGTATTTTTTACTATTCCCCCAAAAATAAACTATTTTAGAAAAGACCAAAAAATTAACCCTTAGATAATTTAAAAATGATTAATTCAAAAATTAATTATATTTAATCAAATTGATATTCTAAAATTTATAAATTTATCTTTTAAAAAATTTATGAATCAAAATTTCTTTTATAGAAAAATAACCCTTCAAAAATTTAAGTGTTCTTAATCTAATTTCATGTCAATTTATAATTAATTGAGTTTAAATATAATAGTTTATAAATTTGAATTATTATATATTATCAAAATAATATTTTAAATGTGATCAATTTTATTTATTATCATAAAATACACAACACTTTAGAACTATTCTTTAAAAAGTATCCCATTAACATTGAATTATTTTAATCATATGACAATAATTATTTATCTTATAATCATTAATTTTTATCAATTTATTATTATATAATATAGTTCGGAGAATGGAATAAAAATATTTACATTTTAAAATAAATATTTTTAGAATAAATATAAATCAAAAAACATAAGACTAATATATTATTAAAAATACGTGGGTTATTACATTCTCCCACCCCCTTAAAAAAATTGTGCCCTATAATTTTAATTTGTTCTAAAAAAGAATGTATCTGAAAATATACATGCTCTAAAATGTATATCTAATCATTATAATTAATTTCAAATTGAGATGGCCCAAGTATGAGTTAGTTACCAAACCATTCCCCTATAAAGTTAGTAAATAAGAGTGAAATTATAGAGTGAGGGAATGAATATTAAGAATGGCATTTGTAACGTCCCATTATAATTTTCAGGTATTCCCGAACCCCTCTTTTTATCAATAATTGGTTGAGTTTTTTTTAGAGTGTTGGGGTTGAATTTTTTAATGTTCTAGAAAATTCTAGGCTAGTGTACAGTTGGTGCACAGTTTTCCCAAACTGTGTACCTCCTCATAAAAAACTGTGTAACCCAAGGTAGTGGGATTTTAAATGGTTGTGATTAGTAAAGACATGAGCCCTTATAGGAGAAATTGTGTGGTCCATTTAAAATAGGCTCATGTCTTAACCACATGGTTTGTTCTAACTGTGTGGGTCTTCCGAGGAAATTGTACATACATTTTTTAATTAATCCAATTTTTAGTTTCAAAATCCCAAACCCCCCTTTTAGCATCCCCAATGGACTGGTACGACCCCAAAAAAATTCTCCCATCCTTGGAGCTCCCAAGAAGAGTTTTTGTCTCCTCATATCCCTCTCAAAAGTGATTTGAATCTTGAAGAATGCACTACGATCTTCTCTTAGTTACTTTCCTCACACTGATATCTATCTCCCGCGATATCTCTTCTTCTTTCTAGGGTTCCATAAATCCACTTTTTTATTATTGGATCTAAAACCCACTATTTTGGATCTAAAAATAGGTTTGATTCATAGATTTTAGAAACCCTGGTTTCAAGTAAGTAACCGTTATTTTATTCTTTTTAAGTACATAAAGTATTAGGGTTAAGTTTGGGGGAGTTTGGAAGAAGTTTGAAATGTTTTAGGGGATTTTGAAAAGGTGAACGGTTAGTGTATGTTTAGTGAAAACCATGTAACTTATATAGGAAATTATTCATAGTAAGATAGAGGACTCTGGGAAGGTGCATTATTAAAGAGCTTAGTTTGGCCAAACTGTGCGGCCACCCAGGATAAACTGTGTAACTTGAGACAGTGGGATTTGTCATGTCAATGCATGGTTTGGAAACCATGTGATCCAACCATGTGAGGCCCCCTTTAAGGTAGTGTTTGTCGCAAGGTTAGTTTATGGTTTTCCGAACTGTGTGACTAACTGTGCATGGTTTAAAGATTAGACCCTAAAATTGTAGATCTCATGCATTTTGACCTCTATGGCCCTTATGTTTTCACCCTATGTAGTGTTATCTCAAGATTCTATTTCCCCAATGGCTAAGTAGTATTATCTCATTGATCTGAAGGTGATTTAAATCCTTATCTTGGGAATTTGAAGCTGGATTCTTGCGGTAAGTCATCATTTTTGTTGTTCTTGATAGATTTATTTATATTTACTACTCCATATCTCTTATTTTCATAGATCTATGCCTGCATTGGATATATATAAGATAATTTATTCCAAATATGAATATATTTATCATTTTTTGATGATAGGGGAAGAGATCTAAGGAAGTTTTTTGTAGATTCAACCTAATTCTGTGGGTGTTTTCAGGCCATTTTCCATTTTCCTCGAATCTTTCAAGGTAGGTGGCTTCACTCATGACTCTTCTATTTATAATATGGAGGTTTTATTTCAACTTCATTGTTTTTCTTTAAATTTATTGTGTATAAACTATGAAATGTTTGATAAAATATCTCTTGAGTGACGGTTTGTGGAATTTGAAAATTTAGTGGTTTTTTAGAAAGTAAAGTTGGTAAAATGATTTTAAAATGGTGATTTTAAAATTTTGCTTGGTTTTGTTTTATGGAAAAATATTTTTTATGAAATGATAGTTTTATTGAAATGGTTTGGCATGAGTTTGTCATGGTTGGATTATGTTCATGTGCATTAGGATGCATATGGGTGTGAAGTACCCCCATCAAATGGTTGGGATGAATATAGGCATGAAGTAACTCTGTTAAAGTGGTTCACTAAGTGACAGATTAGTGAAAGGATAACTCACCACTCATGGGTATAGGGATATCCAGGTTTAATTCATGGTTAGATATGTGGATATGTTTAATAGAATGGGTTATTCCAAAATGAAATTGATAAAATGTGTTTAGTGCATTGTTTGGTTTCATCCTTGGAACATGCTTTTGTTTTGTGAAAACTACTTGGTTATTTTATAGTCATCCACTATGGAACACTTTGAAATGGTTTTTTATATAAATAAAATTTTTGATTTTCCTTTATTTTTTAACATGAATCATATATTTTTTTTATTTGTTTATGGATTTTTTGGTGGCTTATTTTATTTTAAAAGGGACAATTGTCCATCGATTGTAAATGAAGCCCTTGGAATTTATTTCCAGCCTTTATCATCTTGGGGATGTCTCTTCAGGCTAGGTAAAATCCTCTCACATTATCAAGAAAATAATTTGGGGTGGGATGATACAAGTAGTATCACTTTTTCTCCTTCCAAATATCATTTTAAAATAAGTGGTCTTCAATTCTATCTGTCTCAGAGTTGAAATTAATTATGGTATGTTCCTTATGTTAGGTTGGTATAAAGGACTAGGATTGTCAGGACATGAAATATAGAGTATAAAAATATATATCAAACCTTTCTATGTTGAACATTAATTTACCAGGGAGTTGGGTACATAAGTGTTTTGGAGATACTTATCTGATTTGGAATCTCATTTTCATGGGTTAAGCCAATGAGACGAGCACGACATGCATTATAGAAATGACTTCCCACTGGGAGTTCATATATCATTTTGATTAATGATTTGATGAAAATTATTGATTTTTTTAAAATGTTAATGTTATTTTCAAATGAAATATTTTGAAACAGAGCATCATTGTGATATTTTGAAATGTTTTGATTTTCATAAGAAAGTGAAATTTTTCAAAAATATTTGAATGTGGAAAATTTTGATTTAGTAAATCATTTTTGTGGTAATATGATGTGTTAGAACTTGAAATGTTAAGCCTTCAGTTAATAAAGAGTGAGACATATGTGGTTTTTTGTGTTTCTAGAAAATGGAACCTAATAGGTGTTGTAGAAACTAACCTGAGGAAGCTACTGAGAATTTGGTTGCACTTGAGCCACAGGTGAACCAAAATCTGGTTCAATGTATTGTCTAATTGTTTGGGGTTTTAGAAAATGGAAACATGAGGGTTGATCCAAGGAAAGTGAACCATTAAATACAATTATAGAAGCATAATCCGTCTATTTTTTAGGGTGATTCTGAACTAGAAAAGACAAAGGTGAGGCTGAATAGGATAAATCACATCTTTGCTTTCATCGGCACACTAGTAGAGTTGAAAGTCAGGATATCAACTTATATGTTGGAAGATCTTGTAATATAGTGGTTGGATTTAGCTATTTAGGATAAATTAGACCATGACCTAGTATGGGAGGATTTTGAGGAATTTTTTAACAAAAAACTATATCCTCATATATTCTAAATTCAAATAATGATATATTTATTCTATTTAAATAATGAAAATACTTTTGTTATTGAGTATGAGGATAAACTTATGAATTTGGTGTGCTTCACACCCGAGGTTGCTACTAGTGCATCCTTAAAGGCACACATATTTGAATAAGGGCTGAGATAGGAGATTTACTTAAATATTACTATGATTTGTATTATATATTATACAGATATGGTCAATATAGTGACAGTGGATGAAAGGGGCATATCAAGAGATATGGTAGGAAGAAGTATGGTGATAACCATGAAAAATGGTGGGAACTCTAATGCTAGGAGAAAGAGGATGAGGGACACCTATTTCTAATGGGGGATCATGAATCAAATTTAGATGGATAGATTAGTAAACCTTTATCCATGAACAAATAGAAAATATGGATTTTTCCAATGTGGTTCACTAGATCACATAAAGTGAGACTGTATGGAACAACCTAGAGTATGCCACAGCTGCAATCAGATGGGACATCTTCAGTGTTATTGTCACAGTGATCCAAGTTCGGGGTTTGGTTCACTTATGAGGTGTATCAAGTGTCGTATTCTTTGAAGGGATGAGGGAAAAAGAATCAATATTATCAGCAGAATAGATCTAGCCATGGTAATTCCAGGAATACCATGACTCACCTGGTACTATAATCTCAATAGGTCAATAGAGAACAAAGTGAGCTGAGAAAGAAATTATATAGAGATGATCAGGTTATTGTTGATGATTATTCTATACCATTTATGGTGTGAGGTACAATTCATTTGAATTATACCCTTATGCATGCTTTGTTTTATATGGTTGAATTTCATTACATTATTGATTCTTGTTTTTTTGATTTACTGGGTTTAAATGTTGAGATAATGTATTCTGGGGTAAAACTTCAACATTCCCTTGGTCAAAGAGAGTATAAATTCTTTGTATGTAGACCATTTTCTATAGCTATTTATGGTAATAAACTGAAATGGGATTTCTCAGTGCTTGATATGGTTGTTTTGTATATAATTATGGTTATGGACTAGTTGAATATGTTTAAGGGTAATATCGATTGTTATAAATAAAGAGATAGTTTTACAACTAAAGATGGAGTCGAGCATGTCTTTTAAGGAGACCAGAGTATAAAGGTAGGTGAAAATAGTATTATGGAACTATTAGTTGGAATGAACTCATACTATTTGGAAACATTGTCTTTGGCATCGATTAACTACATCATGAAAAACGGTTTTCCAAAAATGGTCGATCAGTTTCCTGATGTGTTTCCTGAGAATTTATCAGGGTTTCCACCTATAAGGGAAGTTTATTTTATGATTTATCTCCTTCTAGGGACTAGTCCTATTACTATTCCACCTTATTGAATGTAAACAATAAAATTAAGATAATTTAAAGTGTAGTTGTAGGAGCTGGGAAGCAAAGGGTTGATAAGGCCAAGCACGTCTCCATGGGTAGCACTAGTCTAGTTCATCAAGAAGATAGATGGAACTCTTAGTATTTGTGAGAATTATCATAATCTTAACCATTTTATAATAATGAATAGGTATCCACTTCTACACATTGATGATATATTTGATCAATTTAGGGGTTCTCAGTGGTTCTCTAAAACTGACTAATGGTCAGGATATCAGCAATTGCGAGTTCAGATGGAGGATATCCCAAAAATAGCTTTCCGAAGTAGATATGTCCATTATGTATATGTGGTAATGCCTTTTGTTCTTATGAATGAGACATTACTATTTATTTCATTGATAAATCAGATATTTTATGGATTTTGGATTATTTTGGGGTGGTGTTTGTGGATGAAATTTGGTGTATTCAAGGACATGGGATGATCAAGAGAAACAGTTGATTATAGTGTTGGGAATCTTGAGGGATCACCATCTGAGTAAAAAACTATCAAAGTGTGGTTTTTGGATACAATAGGTACATTTTCTTGGCTTTGTAATCTCTAGAAAAGGTGTTTCTATGGATATATAAAATATTTATGAGGTTATCTCTTAGAAACTTCCAAATAATGTCTTTGAGGTATATAGTTTTCTTGGTATTGTTGGTTGTTATTGACCCTTTTTTGGTGAATTATCAGGACTAGCTAAACCTATAACGTCTTTGAAAAAGATGAATGTTCCATTTCAATGGGATGAGTAATTCCAAAAATATTTTCAAGAACATAATGTTCTCCTTATATTAGAACCAATCATGATTTTTCCAAAATTTGGACAAGGGTATATGGTGTATTGGGATGCTACAAGATCCTGGTTGGGATGTGTTCTCATATAGTGGGACTATGTCATTCCTTATGGATCAAGGTTGTTATTAGTGGATGGGAAGAATTAACCAACACATGATTTGGAGCTAGCTATATTCTTATATTCGTTAAATACTTGGTGTCATTATATCTTTGGTGAGAAATTTAGTGTGGTCACTATTCATAAGAGCTTGAATCATATTTTATCATAATGGGATTTGAACCTAAGATAAAGGAGATGGATGGAGTATCTCCAAATTTTTGACTTTGATTTTATTTATACACTAGGAAAATGTAATTTGGTTGTATATAAATTAATAATAAATTCATATGCTCAATTATAAAAGGAATCTTCAGACAAATGGTAGTTGATTTTTGTCCCAGATGACATGAATTTGAAATGTGAAGATCGAGGTGAAGTTACAGCCTTCTTTCTAGTTTTGTTTGTTCCTGATTTGGTGAAAATGGTTAGAGGGGCACAGAAATCCAATGTCGAATATGTGACTATGAGGTCAAAACTCAATTGTGGGGAGAACATAGAAGGATGGAAACTGGATAAGAGTTCAGTATTGTAGTTCAAAAATCTGATGGCCATACCTATGGTTTTTCACAAACAAATTTTTTATACATACCACTATTCAAGATGGGTTGTTCATCCTATAATAAAAATGATTAATAAGGCATTGAAAACATAGTTTTTTTGGGTTGGTATGAAAATAAAGGTGGTTGAGTTTGTTTTTAGATTCTTAACTTGTCGAAAATTTAAGGTATAGAATCAGAAACTGGAAGGTATGTTGTATTATTTACCTATTCCAGTGTATAAATGGGAATAGATAGCTATTTATTTGGTAACAGGTCTCCCAAGAATGGTTTAGAAACACGATTTCATATGGGTGATAGTGTATTGGCTCACAAATTCTGTTCATTTCATTCCTATTAGTGAATCTCATATGGTGTATAACTTGTATAAAATATATCTCTAAGAGGTGGTAAAGAGGAATAGAAAACCAGTTTCAATCATATCAGACAGAGATATTAGGTTTACATCTCATTTCTAGAAATCCTTATAGAAATCCCTTGGAACTGGGTTGACTTTGAGCATGGCACATCATCCTCAGATAGATGGGAAATACGAATAGATGATAAAAACATTGGAAGATATGATGTATGCCACTGTAATGGATTTTGGTGGCACATCAGAGGATCATGTTCCATTAGTAGAGTTATCATATAATAATAGTTATCAATCTTCAATAAAAATGGCTCTGTTTGAATCATCTTATGGGAATCCTTATCATTCTTCAATATTTTGGGTGTAAATAGGTGAGACTTCACTGGTTCAGTTGAGCCTTGTCCATAAAACACCAAAGAATATTCAATTGATCAGAAAACTGATTTAAATGGCTCAGATATGTTAGAAATTTATTTATATCATCTTTGATGGTCATTTTTGTTCCCAGTTATTCATCATGTGTTCTTAATTATCTATCCAAGTATTAGACGTCATTGTTTTTTGATGTAGGGAAAGTTATCTACCCGATACATAGGCCCTTATGAGATAATTTAACAGGTTGGAGAGGTTCCATATCTCCTGGCATTGCCTCCACTATTTAGTGTTATACATAATGTGTTTCATGTATCTCAATTGAAAAGGTATCATCCTGGTCCTAACCATGTGATTTGGTTGGATCATGTTGACCTAGATTCAGATGATTTGTTGGTGCACATGATAGTGTTGATTGTGGATAGTTAATAGAATGTATTTCATGGAAAAAGCATCATCCTAGTCTAGGTTTCCTAGAAACATGGTCATATTCAGAAAGAGATTTGGTAATGGTAGAAGAAAATTAATGAGCAATGTCCAAAACACTTTTATCACTTTGATGGTTTATACTTTCTGGGGAAGCAAAGGTCAATGGTGGGGATAATATACCACCCCCATTTTTAGGTAGGTAACACTTTTTTTAATTTTTTTATGTACATAGATATTAGGGTGATGTTTTGGAAAGTTTGGAAGAATTTTTTAATGTTTTTTCGGATTTTATAAAGGTGAGTGGCTAGTTAATAGTTAGTGGAAACCATGAAACTTCCATAGGAAACCATGCAAAATGAGATAGAGGACTCTTGGTAGGTTCACGGTTAAGGAGCACAGTTTGTCCAAAGTGTGCAGCCAACCAGGAGACACTATGTAACTTGGGATAGTGGGTTTTGGATTGATTAGTGCATAGTTTGGAAATTGTGCAAGCCAACCATGTGAGGCCCCACTTATGGTAGTAGCTGGCACACTTTTAGTGCACATTTTTTCTAACTATGCATGGTTTAAATATTAGATCCTAAAATTAGGGATCTCAAGCATTTTGACCCAAGGACCTTTTTCCACCTATATGACCCTAACTAAATATTCCCTCTTTACAAAGGTTAAGGAGGATTATTTCATAGATTTAGAGGTGATTTGAAGGCTTCTCTTGGCGCTTTGAAGTTGAATTATCATGGTAAGTCATCGGGTTGTTCTTAGTGGTTTTCCTTATATATACTTCTCTATCTATCTTGGTTTCTTATATCTATACTCTTTGTAGATATATATAAGGTAACTGATGCCAAATATGACTATATTTGGCCTTTTTTATGATAGTGTAAGAGATCTCTGGTGGGTTTTTTGATATTAAACCTAATTTCATGGGTGTTTTCATGAAGTTTTCCATTTTCTCCAAATCTTTCGAGGTGGGAAGCTTCACTCTTGACTCCTCTATTTAGAATATGAAGTTTTTTATTTCAAATTCATGGTTTTCTTGAAATTTATTGTGTATATACTGTTCAATTTTTGATAAAATCCCTCCTGAGTGATGATTTTTGGAATTTGGAAATTTGGTTTTTTTTTTGGAAAGTAAATTTGGTAACATTATTTTAAAATGGTTATTTTAAAATGATTTTTTTGTATAAAAAAGTGTTTTCAATAAAATTATAGTTTTTTTGAAATGTTTTGGCATGATTGTGGCATGGTTGGCATGTTTTCATGTGCATTGGTATGGATAAGAGGGTTAAGTACCCCGATAAAATGTTTGGGATAGGTATGGGTGTGAAGTACCCCTATCAAAGTTGTCCATTAAGTGATGGATTAGAGAAAGGATGAATCACAACACATAAGTATACAGAGGTATAGGTTTCATGCATTGTTGGAAGTGTGGATATTTGGAATGGAATGGTTGATTCCATAATGAAATTGATAAAATGTTTTTAGTGTATTCATTGGTTACTTCTTTGGAACTTACTTTTGTTTTGTGAAAACTGGTTGGTTATGTCCCTTGTTTATATTTTGATATAAGTTTTTTTAGAAATTTTTTTATATATACTATTTTATATAAATGTTCTAACATGTTTTATCCAAGTGGTTTGAGTAGGGAAGTCATTTGAGAAATTCCTACAAGTTTCATTACTCACCCATGATTTGTAACTTTAGTGCTTTTGAATTTTTTTTTATCAGGACATGGGAAAATGTAAAGTATCACATTTCTCTAGTGGTTCTTAGTGATACTTTGTATTTTTTTTATGTGGAGATAGATCATGGATCTTTTTTGAGGTTTGGTGTTACAGTTTTCTTTGAGTTTTTTTGTCATTTTCTTCCATTTTTTACTCTTTGTAATGGTTTTTGATATAAATGAAACGTTTGAGTTTCCTTTCATTTTTAAAATTAATCATGTATGGTTTTTTCTTATTATTTCTTTTTTAGCTTCTTGTTTTATTTTCAAATGAAAAATCATCCCCCTGTTATAAATGAATCCCTTAGCATTTATTTTTAGCCATTGGAATCTTGGGGATGTTTCGTAACTCCAAGTAACATCCTCTCACCATCTCAAGCTAATGAGTATGGATAAATGTTATATAGATCCTTGCTTCCATCATTCTCTATTAGAGTTTTACATTTTCAGATTTTTGATTCGATATTCATTAATCTCGAGGTAGGCGGTTCCATCACGATGACCAATTTATGTTAACCCTAAATTTCTTTGTTCCACTTCAATTGTTTGAATTAAACATAGTTTCTTGATTTTGATTAAATGGATTTCAATTGGTTTTTTGGGAAACCACAATTCCATTGAATTTGAGTTTTTAAGAAAAATCGGTTTCTGGTAAGAAATTGGAACAAAAACCCAAATTCTATTGAATTGGGGTGTGTTTATGTAAATTTGTGAGATTTAAATTTTTTAAATTTAAATTGTAATATTTTTTCTATTAAATTGTTGAATTTAATTGAGGAAAATAATTTTATGGAAAATTTTCAAAAACCTCATTTCCATTGAATTAGGGGTTTTTTATTAAATTGATGGAATTTATTTGAAAATTAATTGTTCAATTTAATTGTGAAATTATATTGTGAAATTAAATGGTGAATTGATTTCAAATCCTTATTTGAGAAAATAGCTTAAAATGGTTTTGATATAAACAGTAGGGTTTTATCTTGGTAAAAAGACATGTTTTTTATTTAAAACCCATTATGGTTTTTAGATGGAGAATTGGCCTATTTTAAATGTAGGATGGGATCAATTGTATTTTAGGGTAGTTTGAAATAAATTTCCCAACATTGTTTTGTACTAGAGAACATGAAAGATATATGTAGTTAGTGTGTTATTTGGAAGGCACTTTATGATTTATAATGTTCCAAAACATAATATCAACACATCACATCCCTTAGGCAATGGTTATGAGTCCTATTTGACCTGAGTTAAATGAGATATAAGTACATATTACCATGACACCTTAAGTGTGGGGTCCCTATAACCTATAAAAATCGTACCATCTTAGGAATGTTACCATGTTTCTCACTTGTTTTTATTTTAAATTAATATATCCCATTGTTTCAAACTATTTTACATACCTTCTTATTTATAAAAAAATTATATAAAAGTACTTATTTAGTCCATGTGTGTAAAGAATTTTTTTTAATGGTAATTCCATCATTTTAAATGTATTTCCATCATTTTAAATGTGAAGTAATAATTCCTAAAGTATATACATCTTTTGAAATGTAAATTATGATTTGTTTAAATATGATTTTGAAATTACAAACCTGATTATTTGAAAATTTAAAGTACTTTATTGGTTAATTTGATATTGGTATATCTTATGGAATCCTTGGTGAGACCCTACTCAAATTTGGATCACATCCTACTTGTGCCTTTAGGTGTTTGTACATTTCCTCATTTCAGGTTCTAGTAGGGTTAAAACATCTCATAAATTTGGTTCTAGATGTTGAATTGTGGACTTGGTGAGTTGCATCTATATTGGGACATGGGCTGTTTATATTTATGTATTTCTAGTATTATTTTTGGTACTTAAGCTTATTTATTCCTGTTTGACTTCTTGTACTTTACTCCTAATGGATTTTCCTTTTTATGAATACTATCTTTTTTCTTTTACTTCAATGGTGTTTATGTCAAGATCGGTCCTACTTTAATTTTGTATGAGGCTAGGTTCTATTCGCCAACCCATGGGGATCGAAAACACCCTTTGGTCTATGTTGGTATCATTTTGAGTTTCATGTTTCCATGGTACCTAGGATGGTTCATGAAAAAGTGGCATCATAGCTCTAGGTTGAGGTTTTGTGCTGAAATCAGTTTGCATTTATGAAATCTTTTCAGGTCTTAGGAGGTAGTTTCAAATGATTTCATGGAAAACTCTCACCATAACGAACCTTAAGTCACTAGGGGTGGTTTGGTAAATACTTCTTGAGGATTATTTCTAGTATTTTTCCTGTTTTGATTTGGATAAAGTGAAATCCAAATATTTTTTGTTTTATCTATTGGGATTAATTTCTATTGTCTCTCTGTATGGGTGTTAATCTGATGTTATATTTTTTTTCTTCTGATGTTGTGTAGAATCATGACTTTGATAAGATGTGAGAATTGGATCTAGTAGGAAGTTTCTACTAATACTTAGCGGGAAAATCCACTCATGGACCCGAATCTAGTTGAGGTTATTGTGCACACTGTCCAAGTGTTGGGACAGAAACCACCAATGGTTATCATTCAGACTTTAGCTTTGGAACCTTAGAGGGACATTCTCAAGATTTGTTCTCAATGGTTCCTTCACAAGAATCTTACACCATTAAAAGTATCAAATGATCCTTAAGAGGCTAAGGAATGGTTGATATTGATGGAGCATTTGTTTGGGTTCTTGGACACACCCAGTGAAATCAACATGAAGTGTACCACCTTTGGGTTGGAAGAAAAAATAAAAATATGGTGGGACACTATGGTGACAACAAATAAGCATGAGTTATTATAGTGGAAGGACCTAGAGGTTCTTTTTACCAACCAGTTCTATCCAGATTTGATCTTGTTGGCCAAGGGTACAGAGTTTTTCAAAATTTAGTTCGCTAACAGGACCGTGACAAAGCATGAAAAATATTTTTTTGATCTAAGGCATTTTTCACCTAAGATTGTATCAAATGAGAAGATTAAGGCTTAAAGTTTTGAGCTGGTAATGTTTTAGAACATTCATTCTTAGGTTTTCTTACAGAAGATTCTTTATTTTGCTGATGTGATGGATAGAGTGCTAATGGTTGAAATGGACCAGGATAGCGAGTCAGGGTTATTATGAGTTTCCTTCTCTCCAAATGGAAGTGTGAGTTCTTTAAAGTAAAGATATAACTATAATGATTCTCATGGTTGTTATCAAGAACAAGGTAATTCTATACCTCCTGTCATTCTATAAATAGTTCATTTTATTTTCTACCAATGTTTCAAGCCAAGACATTCAAAGAGGGTTTTCATTGAGGCACCCAAGAACTATGGTTCCGATGGATACTCGGGGAACATAAAAATATTATTCCATGTTTATTATACTCCTCATAGTGGAACATGATAATCATATCCTCCTAAGACTATATGGAAATCAAATTCTTCATGTATAAAAGGGTTCTAGCCACAACTATCCTGAATTAAGCTACTTCACATAGTAGAAGATCCTCCAAAGGAAGCGGATATGGGTCCAGCAACCCTGAGAGGTACCATTATAGTAGCTTCATCATTAGTGACTTCTGTATTTGATATTGGTGCATCTCATTCATTTATTTAAACCCATATTTTAAATCTATTAAATCTTCCTATTGAGATTTTATCTTGTTCCATGGATATTACTACACCCCTTGGTATCAAGACAAAGAAGGGTATCTGTATTCCCACTTGTGTCTTCTCTCTATCTAATGTCAATATTTCTTTGTGATTTCTAGTTCTCAACATATAACCACTTGATACCATATTCAGTATGGATTGGATTATTTCCAATAGATCTCAGATTTATTGTTATCTTTGATAGGTCTCCTTTACTAAACCCAATGGTGTGTGTCGTGTCTTTCAAGAAGAATGGGACACAAGGTCCAGAAGATCTGAAACTTTTTATCTAGAGTTAGGGAAAGTAATATTATTTTTTACTTTTGACCTAGAGTGGGTATCTTTGAGAACTGATCTCTCTCAAGTTTTCATCGAGTTTCCTAACATTTTTCCTTCGTAATTTTCTTATTAGCCACTGATAAGGGAGGTTGAGTTCACCATTGACTTAGTTCTTAGTACTCAGCCATTTTAAATTCCCTCTTACCACATGGAACCACTTGAACTAAATGAGTTGAATTCCAAGTTGGACAATCTTCTTGAAAAGGATTTATATGCTCGAGTGTGTCACTAGGGGTGGAGCTAATTCTCTATGCTAAGAAAGTTGATGGTTCACTTATCTTATGTGTTGATTACTGAAATCCCAATTGAGTAATGGTAAATAACAAGTATCTATTTCCATGGATTTATGATCTATTTGATCAGTTTAAATGGTTGAATTGGTTCTTGAAGATTTATCTTTTCTCTAGTTACCATCATTTGAGGATAAAAGAATATGAAATTAAAAAAACCTCCTTTTGGATTAGGTACGAACATTATGAGTAAATTTTTATGCCCTTTGGTCTAACCAATGCTTCTGAATTATTTATGGAACTATTGAACAGGATTTTCCATGAGTATCTAGATACCAGTGATATTTATAAATGAAATCCTTGTTTACTCTAAGTCTAAGTAGGATCATGTGCATCATCTAAGAGGAGTTCTAAAATTGTTGAGAAATCACAGACGTTATTCCATGATTTCGAAGGGTGAATTCTAGATTTGAGAAGTGAAATTCTTAGTACACGTGGTGTCAGAACATGGTATTTTAGTTGACCTTGAGAAGGTGAAGGGTATTATGGCATGGGAATAAATATAGAATTTTTTTGAGATTCAGATCTTCTTGGGTCTAGCTGGTTATTATCATAGGTACATTAAGAAATTCTAAAATTTGTTTTCTCCAAAGACTTCTCTAAATTGGAAGTGAGTAAAGTTTTCTTAGGATGACAAATATCAGAGTTATTTTGTTGATCTGAAATTACTTTTGACTACTGCATCATTGTTGACTCTTCTAAACCTCGGGCATAGCTATGTGGTCTTTTGTGATGTGATGGGTTTAGGTTGGGGTTACATTCTTATACAAGGTGATCATGTCATTTCCTATGAATTTCAATAGATTAGGCCACATGAGAAGAATTATCCAACCCATGACCTTGAACATGTATTTATGATTCACGTGCTTAATATTTGGTGGCATTACCTCTATGGATAATGATTTACCATGCTTTCAAACCACAAGAGCTAGAGTTATATCTTCTCTTAAAAATATTTTAATCTTCACCATAGGTGTTGGGTGGAATAACTACAATCTTTAGGCTTTGAAATTGATTATACCGCAAGGGAATGGGAATTTCATCATAGATTCTTTATGTAGAAAACATTTGAACCAGTCTGTGAAAGAATCTTTGGAAGAGTGGAATTTGATGGCTCTCTTTATACCATTTCATATTGGAGTCCCGGAATCAAAGACTAAGGTATCTTTATCCAATATAAAGTTGAAATACTCAATTATAAAGATTATTCTTTGGGAAAAAAACAGAACAATGAGTTTTGTATCACTAGAGAATCTCTTTATGTTGGGGATATCTTTGTTGGGTTATCATTCTCCAAAGTGGGAACTCTATGTTATCAGAATCTACTTGTTGTTTCATTAGCAGTAAGAAAATATGTTATAGTAGATTGGTATAAATCTTTATGGGTAGTGCACCCAAGAAACATGAAGATTTTCTATTACATGTGGTGATAGTTCTGGTGGCCAGGTATGGGATAGGTCATTACTTAATTTGTCGCTCATTGCTATACGTGCTAGCAGGTGAAGATCAAGAACCAAAAACCTTCGAGTTTGCTTTAGGCACTTGAAATCCTGACATGTAAGTCAGATGATATCTCTATGGATTTTTTGGTTGGATTTCCATGTTCCCAAAGAAAGAAGAATGAAATATGGGTTGTGATCAATCAACTAATTAAATCAGCCTACTTTTTATCCATTTGTGATACAACCAAAGTTGAGTAGGTGGGAAATCTCTATGTGAAAGAGATCATTCTCTTACACGAAGTTCTATATGAAATAGTCTCTGATAGATGTCCTCAGTTCACTTATCATTTTTGGAGAGGCATTTAAGAGGCACTAGGATCTCACATTCCTTTGATTATGGAATATTATCTGTAGTCATATGGCTATTCAAAAAGAGATTTATAGATTCTTGAGGATATATTTTGTGCTTGTTTTCTTGACTTGGGTGGGGATTTGGATGATCACTTAGGGATGGTTGAGTTTTCTTATAATAATAATTACTAGTCCGTGATTAAAATGGGTCCTTTTGCGGCACTTTATGGTTATCCTTGTAGAACTTTGTTTTGTTGGTCATAGGTTAGTGAAAGTTCCATGGTTGGACCAAGATTGGTAAAAGATACAATAGAAAGGATTTAGTTGATTCATTATAGAATGTCTATAGCACAGAGTCGATATAAGTCTTATTCTTATCATCATCATAGGCTATTAGAGAGTTCCACTTGGTGACCATGTGTTCTAGAAAGTTTCACCATGGTTGGGTCATTGATGGCTTGGGAAGCCGGGGAAACTGGATCCTCATTTTTTGGGACCATTCGAGGCTTTTGAGAATATGTGGATAGTTTTTTACCATTTATCACTTCTACCATAGTTGATGTCGATATATGATGTGTTTATTTTATCTCAGTTATGAAAGTATCTATTGAATACATCTCATGTTCTGAGCTAGCATGATCTTGAAGTTTAACCTAATTTATATGTGACTGAACATCTAGTCAAGATAGTTGATTTTAAACCCAAGGTACTTCATCATAAGATGATACCTTTGGTTTTATTTCTATGTCGGTGCTAGTTGGGGTGTTGGTTTACCAAGGCACCTGAGCTATTTTGTGACAAAATTACATAAAAAAGTGGAAACATCCACATAGTGTTCATTTTTTCCACAAAAATATGTTCTTATGGTTATAATATAGTTTCATTTATAACACATTAGATTCATTTAATATGATTCATCGTTAATGAAAATTTGACCATGTTATAGTTCCTACTCTTATATATATCTTGTTAAAGAAACATTTAAAAAAGTTTTATGAGCACAAAAAACTCAATAAGAGAAATAAATGAAAAATAAAACACTTTATGCCTTTGAAAAACCTGAAAACCTTTGAAAATTTATTTCCTTTAAACAAATTTTTTTTATATTGCACAAAACATACATTCAAATGTGATAATCAAATCCTTTGATCAAAATGTTTCATAAAACAATCTCATAAGTAAGAAAAAAACATGAAGGTTACATGGAAACACCATATTCAAAGAACTGGTAAAAGAAAAAACATAACCAATTAATTATATTGTAAACTCATAATGGAATAACAATCTCTATTGATTCTATTATAAACACATAATTAAATAACTTAACCTGTTAATTCCAACAACATATCTCCTAGGGAATAAATCATTTCCCAATGTATTAGAAGAATATTCTAGAACCACTCATCATAATAAATAATTTCCAAGAACCATAACATGAATAAGAACTTATGATCTTTCACTTTCATCATAAAAATCATAAAAACATCTTTTTGAACCAATAACCATAGGCACTTATAGTTATCTTATAAAATAAAATTAAATATCCTTTTCTCTTGAAAATATTCTAAAAAAACTAAAACATATCTAAAATATGGGAATAGGTTATTATTTTGAAAACCATAGAAACTTTTAGGTAAATATTAATAACAATTAATAGACATTAATATGGGAAAAGGCATCCATGAGGTAAACAAAAAAAATATATTCTTTCTTGCTTTTAAAAACAAGTTCAAAATGAGCTGTTCGGAAAATGTAAAAAATATTAATTTTTAAGAAATATTATTGTAAGTGAAATATAGTTAAAATTAATTTAAATGATTATTTTATTTTATAGAATAAAATTTTTTGAAACAATTTATAGAACATGGATATGGAGTAAAAATATTTAGAAGGAAGACTTTAAAACAAGATTTTAAAAAATCCCTTACGCTTTTAGTAACCTTCGAATCAAAAGAAAATTAAAGTAGAGACCATGAAATGTATTTCTAAAACACTTTAATTTAATTTAATGTATGATAAAATACATCCATATGGTCTTTTATACACCATAAAAAATAAAACATGTTTTGAAAATGGCATATGCCTCGAAGAATGAAAATTTAGAGGTGAAATCCTTTCCCTCAAGCCTTAACCCGCTCTGTACGAAATCTACCCTCCAGAATAATAAGATTATATTAATTATTTACCTGATTTAGAACCTTTTTAATTTTAATTAACTTAATATAGTTCCTCTTAATCCATTTATTACCATGTTTTATTTATTTACTAAATCTGTTAAGATTACGTAAGATGTTTTGATGTCATTCAATTCATAAACTCCAAAAAAAACTTCAATAGGTTTACTTTGTACAATGGGGTTATAGTTAATATAATATTCATAATATTAATAAAGTTAAAATTATTATGTATGTATATTAAATATACTTTTAAAACCATCCATTTAAGGAGGTCATAAAAAATTAAATACGATGTTTCATGGAGACGGTAGTTCGCACATACACCAGAAAAACTTTTCCATCTTAAAATGGATAAGAGGGAAGTAAATTAGATACTAGTTTATATTTATGTAGTATTAATTATATTATAAATATATTATATTAATTAATTACATCTGTATAACCATCCATCTTATGAAATTATGAAAATTGAAATATGTCACTTCATGGTGGCGATAGTCTGCCCGTACGGATGAGCATCATTTTAATTATTCAATGAATAACAAATAAGGTATATAATGGTTTATCTTTAAATAATAATAATTATATTATAAATATCATAATTATTAATTTTATCTATCATTATTACAATCCATGTGATGTTTAGATAAAAAACAAAATTGGTCTTCCATGGAGGTCGTAGTTTTCACGTACACACGAACAATGTTTTCATCTTTATATGGGTGGAAGAAAAATATATAATGGTTGTTATATCAACATAATAAATAATTAATATATTAATGATACTGATTTCATTAATTTAATAATGTTAAAGAGTTTTTTAGTAGGTTTAAGAAGAAAGAAACTTGAAAGAGCCTAGTAAGAACATATACACCTTTCTTGGATAATCTCCTTTGAAAATGACTTAAGTATTCTTGGGTTGGTATTTTTTTTAATGACAAAAATCACTAATATATTTATAAGGGTTTTGGAGAGTTATTTTTATATTAATCATTTTACATAGGGTGCTGAATGTGTGTGTAGAAGTGAGGAGAGGAGGTTCCCTTTAATAAGTGAGGGGAGTGGCACCATTGTAAATGCTATTAAATTTAAAATATTATAAATCCATTTTCCTAGGAAATTAGAACCAAACGGAATTTTTTTAAAAGATATTATAAGGAAGGATCAAAATCCACTCATCCAATTAGATTTAGATAAGTTTTAGTGATATTTGAATCCTTATCCCTTATTTTAACCCCCACTTCATCCCTTAAAACCTATATCATGGTGACTAACTTTTACTATGGTAACTTAATTTTATGAATAAAATTAAATAAACCTTATTAAATAATTTGAATATTATTATTTAAAATATGTAACTAATTTTATAGTATTTAAATTCTATATGTAGTAAAAATTACTTTTAATATAATTACGCAAAACACAATAAAAAAGTTTTTAAAAAAATACATTTTTAATCATAAAAATGAATTTATACAAAAATCATGGGTATAATTGATCCTCATGAAATTTATTGATTTATGATTAATCAAAGGAGATTTATGTGACTTTAAAACCAAAAAAATAGAAAATTTAACCTTATATTTAGTTAATTAAAGTAAAATATAAAAATAGTTATTTTTTTAGAATAAAACATCACATAGGTTTTTTCAAACATGGATTTATAAATCCAAAATAATATTTTTAAATGTTTTTAGAGTCTCATGGGATCATTAATTAACCCTAAGAGGGAGGGTGGATCTGGGGTGACCAACTTTTATTGATTAAGTTCAACATAAATTCTAACTTCCTTAAAGTTGATCAAACCACTTTCATCAGTTAGGATGTATGGATCTTTATAAATCACCCTCACCACTTTCTATTAATTTCATACAAGTAATGTAAATTTAGAAACACACATTTATTTTTATAAGGTTCATCCTCAATTTTAGAACCCACTCCTTCACATTTTCAATCACATCGAGTCATGGATTCTTCCACTAATAATCATTTTTCAACAATTACAAAGTGTTGTGAAAATTTATTATGATAAACCATAGTATACATCCAATACTAAGTCTCCGGAATTTACAAAGTATTATGAACTTAGATTATACTAACTCCCATCTATTTACAAAGCCTATATTGTGTTAAATATGTCGCTGACTAACTTATTATTCTGCTGGAGTACTTTCACATCAACCTTGTTTAGCTCTCGGTAAAAGTAATTATGGATATCTCACTTTCCTCATAACCAAATATTATAGTATTCTAAACTTTCCTTAGAACAAAATGTTCCAATATTATAATCATTCTTTGAAACCTGTTGTTCCATTCTTCTCAACATTCCTTGGAACTTGATGTTTTGGTCATCCAATCTTTCCTCAACACAACGAAATATTTATTGAATGTGCTTGATCAGTATATTTATGTCAATTATATTATCTTATCATTAGTAATTTACGCTAAATAATATTTTCCATTTTATAGGAATAACTTCCTTCAAAAATTATGAAATAAACATGGGTTCAAAATTTTAATTTCCCGCTCAAATTTTCCTTAGTTTAATCACCTTTAAAGTTTTCAAAACAATCAGAGTTGACTTTCTTTATCAAATTTTCCTCAAATATCCACACCAATTAACTCCTCATATATTACCCAAATATAAACTTGATTTGTTAATGATGAATTTACATCTCAATGTCATCATAATGTATGAATTTATGAAGATTTTATAAAGCTCTTCAAGCCTCCTTTTGGTTTACAAACATTCTCGATGACTTTATAACTAGAACTTAATAAAACTCAACTTTATAACTTAAAAATTGTACAAATCAACTTTTTAACTCATAATTTTTATAGAACAACTTTATAAATTTAAATTTTCAATATTATCAACACTTTCTAGTGAACTTATTAAATATTTGATATAATATTATTTAACTTCATCTAGTGAACTTTATAAAGCTCTGGTGAACATTCTCCATCTGGTATGCTCACATTTCTCTAATTGGTGAACTTAAAAATCTTCTTAACATAATCCATATGGTAAAATTATATATCTTATTAACTTTATCCATTAGTTAATTTTATAATTTTTTGTATGAAACTTTCAATTTTCACTATTTGGAAATTTCAAGATTCTATATCTAGAAATTTTTACAAACATTCCTTTGTCTAAAATTTTTTCATGTTTTTCTCCATACATAAATTTGATAAACATTATCTATCTAGAACCTTTGGAAACTTTTTCCATTCTTTACTTGTTGAATAAACTCAACTAGAACCATGATAACCTTTTAGTAATCTTGATGTTATAAATATTGAGGATTAGCAAAGAATTTTATTAATTCCATAGGATATTTCATAGGAAAATCTGTAACAAACTGATTTGGTTCATCCTTCTAACAGATGCCCAAACTGGCCTACCACTGGCCTAAAGAGTATTACATATCCCTACGAGCTAGAAACTAGTGCTTCAAAATCACAGGAACATGCCTAGGAATGGTTTCACTAGATAATTAGAGTGAAATATAGCATCATGAATATAATAAAAATCTGGTATGACCTGTTTGTATATTAGACAACCATTCCAAAGGAAAATAAACAAAATATCAACCTAATATCAAAATCTGGAAAGAATCAAAATAATATCAAGAACCAAAATATACCCCCACCCTTAGAACCCCCCCCCCACCACATACACACACACACACAGAGAAAATGCACCCACCTCTAATGAAACTACTTCACCCACCAAAAACTATAGTTACCCTCTATCCATAAAAAGTAGTAAAATCCTACTTGGACAAATTGAATCATATAAAGGGAAACTTACCAGAAATTATATGAATAATAAAGGTAGGTACTACCCAAATAAAAAATAGTCACATTGGATGAATGTGAAAAAATAATGACTAGCCTTAATAAATAAATTCTCAAAGAGTGGTCTGAAGATGTACCAGGAACCTGTAAGTGATATAATAACAAAGGCATGACCAAAAATTCAATCACTATGCCACCACAAACCTCCAAAACTAAACAACCACTTTAATATTAAATCCTAAACATTCTAGTTTTAAATACAATATAAAGTAAAAAATTACAGTGTAATTATATAAATAAGAAATAATACATCACAAGTGTGCTAAAAACTATTTACCAAGATTTTTCTTAAATGAAATCAAGAACTTGGAAAACATATTTTCCCTTCTCTAAACCACTTAGAAAAAACACCAATTTAAAGTCACACTTTAAAATCATTTCACATACACATTTTTTATAAATACACATTTCAAAATTTGAATTGGTAACATTTATCACGTGGTTTTCCAAAATAAGATTGAAAATCATCCATTTATAAAATTAGGAACAATGTCCTAAAACATGTTTCAAAATGTGCATACACTTGTAGTTAAAAAAAACCATTCTCCACTTTTCTCATCATAGAATACTTTTCAAACTCATTTCTAAAAATATTTTGAAAAAACCCTGAATTCAATCTTTTATTTTCCTTCTTTAAAAATATTTCAAAATCCCTTTTCAAGGAATTTGAAAAGTAACCACACAAATAAGTGATAACCACACAATTAGTAACCTCTATGTAAGGTCACACAACAAGAATAAACAAATGAAAAATACATATGTGCTAATAAATAATCCATGATTTAGGGGGAAAATCAAATCACAAGGTAAATACCATAAAAGATCCAAAAAGGATCCTAGTTTCTTGAGATATACCCAAATTCCTATTATAAAACCATCCAAGATTTTTCTCAATAGACCAACCTATTAGAATAAATTGTGTCCCAATCACAACCCACCCAACTATCCTACACCCAGCCTCATCAGAATAGAACAACCCATTTATCCCTATTTTATTCAAGAGGGGTCACTAGTGGTGTGCCACTACCTGATTTAGCATAACCCTTCTCTCCCACATAGAATGTCAGGTTCCCATGACCAATCGAAATAGAGGTGATTAAAATCAAGGATTATTTCAATAAAGGATAAAACATTTAAAAAAAATGCACCACCACCTACCCTTGAAAAATCATACCTACAGTCAAAAAATATAAACAACATATACACTACATCAATGATAAAAATCCCCCTATGGGACCACAAGCCATCACAGGAATGCAAGTATCAAAAGTTGATCAAGAGGGTTTCATATCATCTATAAAAAATAATTTTCCTTAAAAATTTAAATGGTCCATCCCATTAAAAACAAGCTCTGAATAGAAATACATTTTATCAAAACACATTTGAAACTCAAATGGAAACTCAGTATTCCCCTTTTTAAAATCACCTTTCAAAATAATCAGTGCCAAAATGAGTTTAAAAATAAAATCCACGTGGGTTAAATCCCCCTTTAAAATCACAAAACTCATGTTTAAAAATTTAAACACATTCAAAAAACCCATCAATTGGTTTGAAATCCAATTTAATCTAAGAACACTTTTTATAAAAATAATCTGGTGCTCATCGCCATCTTAAAAATACCCAATGCATTCTTTAAAAATAAAATAATGTATTTTTTCAAATACTTGGAATGGATTTACATGAATTTAGAGGGGTTTAAATTAAATTTTATAAAAAAATTACCCTCATGAGTTATACATATAGGAAAATTTTAAAGATAAATCAATTAAAATATTAATAAATTTTAGGCACTTAATAGAAAGTGGCAACTAAGAAACACTTACCTTATTCCAAAGGTAATAAATCTAGAAGTTAGCCATGAAGATCAAAAACATGTCACCATAGATAAAAATATCATGGATGTGTAGAATGAACCCACACAACCCTTAAAAAATAAAACATAAAAAATTAGGTTAACCCATAGACCTAGGGTTTAACCAAAACAAATCATGGGGGTAGGGAAGCATGAAGTCGATAGAAAAGTAGGGATAGAGGGAGGATTTCTTACCATGGAGAGCCAAACATGAATAATGATAAAACTAGGAAGTAACATTATGTAAGGGGAGTAATAGAAGGGGGAGTGAATGTGCACCATGGGGTTCATCTTGGGTTTGTCACACATGTAAAAACGGGGAGGCTAGAGATAGGATTCATTGATTATGGGGGTCTATGTTGTGGAAGTGCTTGATAGGAGGGAGGGGTCACTTGTGAGAGGAAGAAAAGGAGGTGTCATGTGTAGGAAGAGGGATGGGAAGGGGGTATCACATGAAGGATAGTATAGGGTGATGGTGGTGATATTATGTTTCTAGGATTTTAATTTTTGAAGGAATTAAAAAACTCTAAAGATTTAAAATCATGGGTAAACCACATGGTTAGGCTGTACAATTTTCCTAACCGTGTGCCAACCCTATGTAAGGAACTGCCCAGCCAAACCCTTCCCTGTAAAGTTTCTCCTAGGCTTCACATAGCTATAAAAACCATGATCCAACCATTCTAAACAAAACTATTAATTTTACATACTCCCATTCATGGTTTCCACATGATTACTCCTAACACTATATAGCTCATGCATAGTATAAAATGATTAAAAAATTAACACTGAAGCCTCAAACTTCAGGAAATTTTAATTAGCCAAAATTAAATTTAAATAATATAAAATAAACACCAAAGTGATGTAGAGGATGTGACAACCTCCTCACCATGGAACATTCATCCCCCAAAAAGTCTCAAGTCCACATAGATGTTAATAGGGAAAAAAATTTCTAAGGAAACTCTCCAAGGGAATAAAAGGTCTTCAAATAACTATTTAAATCCTCAAACAAAAATGATCATCAACCAACCAAAAATTATTCAATGTGAACCTACAAATATATGGATACCGATCATCGGTCTCTATTCAAATTATAAATGAACTAAAAAGGTGGAATAATCAATAACCCTTATACCAGAGAAGGAGAGGATGTCACCAAGTAACCACATTCCAAAAACCTCTAAATGGAATCAAAAAACTACACCATCCATATCCAACAACAAGAAACTAATCCTAAAAAATTCCAAATGATATAATAATTTTATCACCAAAACCATGGTATCTAGACAATAAGATCTATAATAGAATACATTTCTCTCTAAGAAATTATAAGGCTCCAAACTAAGGGTCACAATCATCATATGGGGGTGTTTAGATTCAATTACATAGAATAAAATCCCAAAAAAATTACAAAATAAACATATATCCTGGTGTAATCTATAGCCTAACCTAAAAATAAATCTACACCCCAATTATAAAAGAATTTACCATAGGTTATTCCCATGTTCTAGCTAGAAACAAATCTTATCCATGGTCAACCCCACACAATGGCACTAAAAAACATCAAGTGATGAGGCCTGAACCAATTCCCAAGGGGAACACCTCCCACAGTAGAAAAGCAATGATGAATCCAAGAAATAATATAATATGGCTTACTCAATCCAAAACCACTAAAAAATCAATTAGTATAATTATCAAAACATCCTATCATCCATCAAACATCAAATATATCTAAAACAAATCAAGGAAACATTATCAACTCCATATCAACAAAGAGCCTCCGAGAAAATGATCATCACCAATACACACATCAAACCAAGACTCATATGTATAAACAACTCTACCCAAAAATCTATAAATGGTCCACTAGATAAAAACCATACCCTGTGAAGGAAACCACACATACCACTACATTTTTAGCCTATGAAGTGTTAGTATAAATAGGAAGAACCAATAAGATAAACACCCTAATTTTCACTAGACCTTTCTTGGAGTCTCATAATAACTAACATGATACATAGAACCTCACATGTTCATGCCCCTAAAATCATAACAATATATCCTAAAATAAAATAGGGGAAGAAAATAACATGATTTACTAAACAGGTATGGTTTTACAAAAATTCCATATTGAAAACAAAAGAACCATTTAAAATTAGTCCCTATTTCATTCAAAACCAAATGAAACCGTCTTAAAATTTCAACCACAAGACAAATCCTAGCTTGGTAAATATAAAAAATTTCAAAAAATGATATCAAAACAAGAAACACGTGTTTTAGAACCAAAAAACCATTCAGAGTGTCAAAATGATACACACACTCCCCTTTCGATATTGTTTTCAAATCACTTACCCTTTTGAAATGCACACACCAAGGGTAAAATCCCAATTTGGAAAATAATGGTTTCACTTAAAATAGGGATACCACCCCTTAAAACACTACTCGCATTATTATAAAAATCCAACCACATGTAACAAATTTTCCAAATTTCAAATAAAATTAACTATTTCATAACATGTTATGAAACCATGCTCATTTTACAAAAAATCCCTAGGTCCTTTATTGAAAATAGAAAACTTTTTTATTATGAAATCTATTTTTCACCCACAAAAATTAATTTCAAATCACATGTGTAATAGCATAAATAAAGTAACAACAAAAGATCAAAAGAATTTTGAAGATGCCAACATATCACAAGAATGACCATGAATCTTATCTCATTACTCAAACACACACCATAAAATACAAGGGTTAAGTAGTCTAAATAGAAAAAAAATTAGGATGTCTAATTGCACCCAACTTGGTTACATTGTTTATGACCACATTCCAATCATGAAATAGTTCCCATGACATGTCTAAAATTAAGAGTTTTCTGGTTGCATGATTTTTTAGGCACTACGAACCAACCTCGCATCTAGAATACCTTTTTCATCACCATACCAAAACATTACATATGACCCCCAAGTAAACACATCATGTCAGTGAAGATAAAAGCACCACTTACATAGGCATCAAACTGAAATACATCAAAATATCATTCTCAGAATTCAAACCCACTCTACAAGGAAACTTGAGGTTCATGGTAGGAAATAGCTGGCTACACTCTATATGCATCTAAATCTTGAGTTCTAAAGACAAACTATAACTTGATATTACCCTAAAATTCCAAATAACAAAATGGTGTTCCAAAGGATTAAGATTCAATGGAATAGAATGAACCAAAGGATCTGATAGCATTTGTAATGAACTGTTCTAGTCTATCCTTCTAATGGACACCCAAACTAGCCCTTCACTAGTCCAAATGTAATCCCCAATCCCCCATAGTCTAGAAAATTATTATTGGGAATTATAGGAATATACTTGGGAATGGTTTCACCCAATAATAATAGTAAAATATAGAAGCAGGAATATAATAAAAAAATAATGACTCATATATTCATCTGACATCCATGCCAAAGAAAAATAAACAAAGCAACAAGATAATATAAAAACTAAGAAAGTAGTAAAATATAATTGAGAACCAAAAACCTCCCTCTCCCTCTAAACACCCTTTCCTACAAAGAAAAGATTCCCACCTCCAATAGCTCTATTCACCAACCAGAAACTATAGTTAACCTCCAACATTAGAAAGCATTGAAATCCTACTTGGATAAAGAAAATATTATAAAGAGAATATTCCTAGAAACTATATGAAAATTAAAGGTAGGTTCTGCCTAAATAGATAATTTAAAAATCATTCTAATGTGATAAATTAAGGTTAACCTCAATAATCAACACTCGGCGAGTAGTCTAAAGAAAAACTAGGAACCTACAACTGAGATAATAATATAGGAATGAGCTTAAACGAACTTTTTACACCACCAAAACCTAGCATAACTAACTAATAATTTTCATATTAGATCCTAATAATTTTAGTTTGAAATAAAATATAAAAATAAAAAATTTATATGAAGTTTTAAAAATAAGAAACAGTACATCACAAGTATGTTAAAAACTCTTTTCCAATAATTTTCTTAAATGAAAATAATTTCTTAGAAAATATATTTTTCTATTCCTACACCACTTGTCCAAAACAACACTTTAAATTACCATTTTAAAACCATTTCGAAAACATATATTTTAGAAATACACCTTTCAAAACTCTAATAGGTTTCCATTTATCACAATTTTTTCCAAAACAAATCTCAGAAACCAACCATTTAATAACCAAGTACAATAGCCTAAACCCCCATTTCAAAACTCACACTCACTTAGAGTTCAAAAAACCATTTTCCACTATTCTCTTAAGAGAATACTTTTCAAACTCATTTTAATAAATAGTTTGGAAACAATCTAAATTCAAGCTTTCATTTTCCATATTTCAAAATACCTTTTCAATTAATTTGAAAAGAAACCTCACAATGATGGAATAAATAAAACAATCATAAACTGATATTCCAAGTCTCAAAAAAGAAAAAATAAATAATGAATATATATGTGCTAATAAATAATCCAAGAAGTAGGGGATACAATCGAAGAACAAGTTAAACCACATAAATGATCCTAAAAAAGGGTCCTTGTGTCATGGGAGGAACACTAGGTCCTAAAGTGATACCATCCTAGAATTCACTCAACAGATCAACCTATCGGCATATGTTACATCCCAATCAAAACCCACCCGGCTAGACTACACCTAGCCTCATCAAAATGGAACACCTGGTTTAGCAATATTACATGTTGGAGGGGTTACTAGTAGTTTTTGGATCCCTAGTGTAGCATAATCCTAGACTCCCATTATATACCTAGGTTATTTTGACCAATAAAAATGGAGGTGATCACAATCAAGTATTCCTTTACTTAAGGATAACACATTTTAAAAAATTTTATACATCCCCTCATACCCCCACAAAATAACACCCACAATCAACAAATATAAATCATATATATGGTGTATTAAATAAAAACATCACATAATGGGATCACAAGCCATCACATTCACCCAAGAATCACAAGGGGATCAGGAGGGTTTCATATCATCTATAAAAACTATAGAGATCCTGATTTTTCTTACCTAATTTATTGCATAATTTTATAGGCAAAAAAACATAAAATCATTACAAAAACTATAGAAATACTACTTTTATTATGGTCTATAAGTTATTTTATGTGATTTATACTTTATAAAATTACTATAAGAAAGGATAAAATCCATTGATAAATGTTTGGGTTGTTACATTGTTCCCACCTTTTGAAATTTCACCCTTGAAATTTAATTTTACATAAATAGGTGAGGGTTATTATCCTTCATCACTTCATCTAGTTCCCAAGTTGCTTATTCAAACTTATGGTTCCTCCACAACACTTTGACAAGGTGGGTTTTCTTGTTGTATAAAACCTTATCTCTCTGGCCTAAAATCTTTACTGGCTGCTCCTCATAAGAGATATCATCTTCCAACTATACCACTTTTGAATTTAGTATATGTGAGGGATCTGGTATGTACTTATTCAGGAGTGATATGTGTAACATATCATGAACGTGAGACATATTCTGTGGAAGTACAAGCCGATAGGCCATTGCTCCAATGTGTTCAAGGATATAAAAGGGGCCAATGTACCTTGGTCTTAGCTTACCTTTCTTTCCAAACTGTATGACTCTCTTCCATGGTGATATTTAAAGGAAGACTTTATCCTCACTGTCGAACTCTAAGTCCCTTTGATGGTTGTCAGCATAACTCTTTTACTGACTCTAAGCAGCTTTGATATGTTGCTGGATGAATTTAACCTTATCTTACATATCTTTACAAGCTCTAGTACAAGTAGCTTTCTTTCACCAACTTCATCCCAACATGTTGGAGTTCTATATCGCTTTCCATAGAGAGCTTCATATGGAGCCATCTAAATACTCGAGTGGAATTTATTGTCGTATGTGAACTCTACCAATGTGATATGATGATACCATCTACCTTTGAATTTTAATGAGTAGGATCTTACCATATCTTCAAGCATCTTAATATTCATTTTAGATTGTCCATCAGTTTAATGTTAAAGATTCCTCCAGAATTTAGATTTAAACCTAGGATCATGATCAGAGACAATCGAGAGTGGAACCCCATACAGTCTCACCACTTTATTCACATATATCTTTTCATTTTTTTAAGAGAGATTTCTTCCCGAATAGTGATAAAGTATGCAGTCTTGTTGATTCAGTATACCACAACCCATATCAAATTATTTCCGTTGGATGTCTCCAGGTGTCTCATGAAAACATCCATAGTGACATTCTCCCATTTCCACTTGGTAATAGGCAATGTTTGCATCATCCCTTTGGACTTTTTTCTCTATTCTTTAACTTTCTGGAATATCAAGGACCTTGAGATATACTGTAACGCCCCGACCCTAGTTACCCAGAGTCTATGCATTATTTTAATACATTGGCATTATTACAAGGAATCAAGTCCCGAAGGACCGATCAGTTTAGTAGTCTTGGAAAATAGATTACATACATGAATGTTACATTACACTTTATAACATAAAACACAACATAAATAATCCTTTATGAACACCATTATTCCCTTATCTTAACTCTGCATATCAATCACAATACACTTCTTGGAATCCTTGAAAAAATAAAACATAGAAATGGGTGAGCTTAAATGCTCAATAAGGGTAAGAAATAAAGCAGAAGATAACATAAATATTACGCATGGTGAATAATTGAAACCACATTCCTTTACCAATAATAAACATAAATACTTTTATGTTAGGAATATGAGCTGAGTAAATAATGTCATAATAAAACATAATCATGGGTATTCTACTAGTCGAATGACCACATGAACCATCAATATTATTTCCATAATGAGAGAATGTATAATACCAGACATTCTGAAACATTTTTTCAAGGCCTCGGCCAGGAAATATAAAAATGATTAAGGCCTTGTCCAAAACCATATATCAAATTGGGAAAGGCCTCGACCAATTCCATGTCTAGTTGTCTCATGAGACCTACCGATGCATCGAGGAGCTATAGCGGGCTCCACCCTTCACTTACTAAGTCCAATGCATTCCTCATATGAAAAGGTTTAAACATATCATAAACATTCGTATTAAAACTAGATTACGAAATGTCAATACTTTAACCATAAACCATGAATGGTATAGAAATAGCACATCCATGGTCAAACATATCAAAAAAACTTCAATACATTATGGAAGTTTTGTATCAAAATAAATCAACTTCAAATAAACATAAAATCCATCAAAGGTTGTTGACATAGATGAAATCAAATCCTTTTTTAGAGAAATATCTCTTTATATTTTGAAATCATTTAAGACTCACATAACTATAAAGAAAAAATTTATTTTGAAAATATTCTTATAAGCTTGTAAGGGAAGATTCGACAATTTTATAACGATGTAATATAGTCGCACCTGCCATATATGTTAAAAACATTCTTACCTTAATTTTGTTGAAAAGGTTGAAAAGGACCTTGTTTGGAAAATGACGGAAAGAATCCTTTATAAACATCTTAAAAAGTCAAACAAGGGTATAAATTATTTTAACCCATTGTCTATTAAATAGTAAAAATGTTTTAAAATATATTTTTATGAAACATGGATGTGGATGATAAATAATTCCCAGTAGATAATTACGTATAAACATCCCCGGATAATGAAGATATTGTAGAATTAACCCTTATCTCATGGTAAACAATCGAGTCGTATGAACAATAGTCAATAACAACCAAACGAATCACAGAATATCATGAATATAAAAAAGAATCATGATAATATATATCAAATGGAAGTACACAATACACCACATGCAACAAATAAGTGGTGAACAATGGAAATCTCACGGAATTAAAAGTGAGAAAAGAAATCCCTTACCTTGTGTCCAACTTGACCCGTTCGTTCTTTAATATTCTGAATAATAAACTACAGCTAATTTATACTCGCTTAAGAACCTTTTTCTGGTTTATTATTCCTTTTATATAACTTATTACCATGTTATAAACATTATTTAATCATTTAAGTTAATAACGTTCGTTTTGTCGATATTTGGCACATGAGTCAAAAATGAACACCTTATAGTTACAAGTTGTTCACATGGTCAAAATTTCATTATATCCAGAATGATATTCATGATTTAGATATCATATATATCATATATACCTAGTATATACAAGTATTTATAGTAGTACATATCATTTTGGGGTAAGAAATGAAATGCACCGTTCATGGAGACGGTAAGCCGTATGTACGCATGAATGATACTTTCATTTCTATTTATTATTTTAATGGAATTAAAAAATAATTATACATAGGTATATTATAATTCCAGTATAATATCATATATAATATCATTAACTCTATCCTTTATAAGTCTCACATATGGTATTAACGAGTCATATCACTTTGAGGGGGCGGTTGTCCGCACTTCCTCAAATGAAATTATCGCGTTTACCCATAATGGAAACCATTAAGGTATGATATATAAAAAATTAAAGAAGCATGAAGAGAACATAAACATAATATATATCATATATAAATACATTTTCATCATAGTGGCCACCATGAGAGACGGTATTAGGTAATTGAACAATCATCATTCCGTGAGGCATTAGTTTTCCATCCATAGAAACATTATGTTCTTCACCCATTAGATGGAGGTGTGTGTAAGTGTAGTTAGAATACTTCTCATAAAAACATCCTAGTATATTGAGGATACTGGTGTTGTTATAAAAGAAAGGAATAAAAGGAATTTAGTGGTTTCATAAGTAAAATAAAAGAAAATAAGTTAAGAGAAATTGTTACCTTTAATTTGGGTAACTTCATTTGGTTTGAACCAAAAGGACTTCTTGAAGTGCCTTCTGCCTAAGGTAAGGCTTCTAGGAGGAGTATAGGGATGTAGGGAGTTTAATTTGGTAGAGTTTGGACCATCCTAAAGGGTTTAGAGGTGTGAGTAATTGGTTAGAAGTGGTCTTCTTTTATAAGGGGGAGGAGGGGCTCTTTAAGAAAGTGTAAAAATATTATTTTATTATATAATGATATTCGGTTTATAAAGGTCCAAAAATAATTAGAGTCTAATATATGATGAAATATGGTCGAAATAAAATCATCCAATAATAATTGGACATGTTTTGGATATTATTTTAATATTTATAATCTAATTTATTTAAATTATTTATTAATGAGGTAAATACTACATCATTATTGTGTCATAAATAATTTAATTTATTAGATGTCTAAATATTATAAAAAAATAACATGATGTAGGAAATATTTTTATATTTCCAAATAATATTTATAGTCAAAAATATTACTTATATTACACCATATAAAAATTAATTACTAAAGGATTTTTGTTTATGTCAATTTTGCCTTTACTTTAAATTAATTAATCTAAAGCATCATTATCATTCATAAGTGGCTCCATGGTGTCCCAAAATCTACCCAAGGATGCACATGGTTGGCCATTACTCATCAAATAAGGTTAGTACACATGTTAAGGTAATTTTGAATTGTTACAATATTCTTTTTACCTTCAATTACCTTATTTACCTTTAACCGCGGTAAATAAAAGTCAAAAGTTACTCTTCACCAAAAATTATTTTTATCTTATTGAACCACATTTTACTCCTTGATAGTAACTTTGTCTCTCAGATTTTCGAAATTCAACTCAAAGAAGTGGTAAAATTAAGTTTTATGTGAATTTTTAAATTATCTTAGGAGGTGGGTAAAAGACGGTGAAAAGTTCAATAAAATTTTTATATATATATAATTATTATAAAATGAATCCAATGAATTATATTGAACTTATATAAGTATTATGTATCTATTTTGACATAATTTAATTTAAATAAATAATTATTTAAGTAAAAATTTGGTTTTAAACTATAACTCAGTGTTTTTCATTATTCATAAAAAATTGAAAGTTTTCAAAAAAATACCGAAAATTCACCCTAAGCTAATTTCGATATTCCAAATTCAAAAATGGAGTCTATTTTACCAAATTCAAAACTTAGAAGTTTCATTTATTAATTTAAAGTTAATTCTTGTTTTCAAAACCAAAAGGCGTATTTTTAAGAAATAATAACTATCAAAAGATTGACACTTATTTATGTCCAATCTCAAAGTGAAATTACTTACAATGACCAGCATTGGATTAAATTTTAAAAATTTAATCTATTTATACTTTCAAACCATTAAAATGTATAATTTAACACTATAAATTATTTCGATTAAAAAAGTTTTTTTTAATTAAAATTTAGTATTTTTCCCTATTCACCAAAATATGAAAGTTATCAGAAAAATACCAAAAATTTATCAAAACTAAATATTTATCTCCTTATTCTAAAGAAGAAGTTTATTTTTTCAAATTGAATATATAAAAGTGTCAAATATTGGATTTAAAAAGGGTTCACCCTCAAAAGGTGGTAAAATTTCATTTTCTGAAAAATACTTCCTTTATCTAAAAAATTGAATGTGTTCTTACATTATGTCTAAGAAACTCATAATATGGATTCTAAAATTATAAGGATTATATAAATTTCAAAATTCAGTTAATATTATTCATAACCACTTTTGAACGACTAGTTTGGTAAGTCATGGTGCGCTTGAACTCAGTGTGGGGTGTAGTGAAATTTATTGAATTACTTTGAAGAAATAACGTACTATGAAATCTCGGGGTGTTACATTCTTCCCTCCTTCAAGAAATTTTGTCCTCGCAATTTGAAATTATTCTTCGAAAATAAAAGGTTGAAAATAGAAAATACCTTTGTGGGAAAACCCACATCGTAAATTCGGTTTATAAAATTTAGTCTTAATAAGAGGAAAGGGGGAATGAAAAATTCACCACAAAATTATGATCTCGATTAAGAAAATATTGGTGGAAATTAGAGACACATAATTAGAGGGAAAACATAAAAATTTATAGGGAGTGATTGAGGTCATCAATCACAACCCATTGTAGAATTGAGGGCCTCAAAGCAATCAATCTCTGATGATTTAAAATATCATCGGTTCAACAAAACATAAGGTATTAGGATAACACATTTTTAGTTTTAAGATCCCTTACCTAAAGTTTAAGAATTAAATTCTTCATAGAATAAGATTAGAAAAATATATATACTTTAAAAGTATAGTTCCATACATTAACTAATTTCTACCACAAACTCATCTTTCACTCTAAAAGATAATAGAAATTTAAAAAAATATTCTATTTATCCTATTCGTATAGGGTTCCAAAAAATTGAATTTATAATTCACCTATGAGATCCTTTTAAAAAAAGAAACTACATTATACAATCCAGGGACTTCATGTAGTCTAGTGGTAAGAAATAAATCCCAATCGCACTATGGTTGTGGGTTCGATTCTCGTAGCTGTTTCTAACACGACGGGTTGTCACACAATATACGTGTTGTCCTTTTTATAAAAATAAAAAAATAACATTCACAATAGTATATTAATCTAATCCAACCTTTACACTTATCCAAAATAAATCTATCCAAACTCATAGTCAAAAATTTATAAGGAAGTTAAACACAATGAAGATCCTTTTTTCCACGTAATAACATGTGAACACCTTCATCATGTATTATTTTAAAACTTGGTAACACCCTGAATTACCATAAAACATTGTTGATTATATTCATGCTCTATTATCCTTTATATAATACTATATATATTCCTTATATCCAAAAATATTGAATATTCCAATAATGGTGAAATAAAAAAACTATTAATCAGTTCCAAGGAATTCAATAATATCCAATATAATTTATCCAAATCAACCATCTCTTATTCCAAAAATCACTACCTCAGTATCAGAACCATATTATGGTTTATCTTTCTCTCAACCATATATTTTCCAAAAATTTAACCTGTAATTGAGTCACTTTTCTTGGTTCCACACAATCTCAAGTCCTTAATGAAATAGTACTATAGTACAATCCATATATACTCTATAATTCTTATAACATGTACATCATTAATACAATACTCAAATGACACGATAATTTAATAACAACGTAAGAAATATAATCATTCCTATTCATATTCAGTAGTATCATAACTTTATTATTATCCAATAGCAGCATTTGGGGTATACTCTGGTGATTTGGACATTGATTCACGTAGTGTCCCAACTCCTTGCAGATGAAGCATCGTACATTTAAAACTTTTTTCTTACCCTTGCAATCACGTACTTGGTGTCCATTTTATCCACATTAATAAAAAACTCTCATTCCCTTCAATCATTTACCAAGGTGATTCTTTCCATAGTTATCACATATAGGAAAATCATTCTTTTCCCTCTTCCCTTTATCCATATTTCTCTCTTCCATCCATTTCTTCTCTTGCTTCGCTTCAAATCCATAGGACTCAGATAATTCTTTACTTATCTTATTAACACATGATATTATTTATTCATATGTTGAGAATATATGGGAGACTATTTCCCTTCTAACTATTGTCTTAATACCGTGAAAGATATGATCCTTCTTACTCTTTGGATCATACGTATTGCTGGAGTTCACATTCCTTCTATTAGGTTCCATTTCTATACAATGGCTTAAACTAAATTAGTTTATGAATCGAAATACATAATTCCAAACTTGTAAAACACCTAACATAAATTGAACAGCTTATAGATATAATCCATAATCATAAAATGTTTTCTTTGAGGAAGTATATAATTATAAACCCTTCATAATGATTTGTAAATAAAATGAGAATTATCCTAATCATATCCCATGGGAGTGTCGTAACCAAGAGTATAGCAAGGCCCGTTATCGTGCACCAGTTCCCATTCAAGTCTAGCTCAATGCGGTGTTTTTGGGTTTTACCACTAGTTACATCGGTGCCAGAGCCATCTCTACCTGGTTGTATCCAGACAGGGATGTATTTTCTTGGAAAACACATAAAATCTCTACATTACCAAAATTCTAGGAAGTTCTTCTATACTAATCCTCAAATTCTATCTTAGGGATGTGTGTTCTAATCAGAGTTTATCTAAATCTAGTTTCCAAGGTTATTTTTAAACTTCCTCTGATACCAACTGTAACGCCCCGACCCCAGTTACCCAGAGTCGGTGCATTATTTTAATACATTGGAATGATTACATGTAATCAATTCCTGAAGGACCGATCGGTTTAGAAGTCTTGGAAAATAGATTACATACATGAATGTTACATTACACTTTATAACATACAACACAACATAAATAATCATTTATAAACGCTATTATTCCCTTAGCTTAACCCTATATATCAATCACAATACACTTCTTGGAATCCTGGAAAAAATAAAACATAGAAAGGGGTGAGCTCGAACGCTCAGTAAGGGTAAGCAATACAGCAGAAGATAACATAAATATTAAGCATGGTGAATAATTGAAACCACATGCCTTTACCAATAATAAATAGGAATACTTTTATGGCAGGAATATGAGATGAGTAAATAATACCATAATAAAACATAATCATGGGTATTCTACTAGTCAAATGACCACATGAACCATCAATATTATTTCCATAATGAGGGAATTTATAATGTCAGGCATTCTGAAAACATTTTGTCAAGGCCTCGGCCAATACGTCTAAAAATGATTAAGGCCTCAGCCAAAACCATATATAAAATTGGGAAAGGCCTTGGCCAATTCCATGTCTAGTTGTATCATGAGACCTACCGATGCATCGAGGAGCTATAGCGGGCTCCAACCGTCACTTACTAAGTCCAATTCATTACTCATATGAAAAGGTTTAAACATATCATAAACATTTATATTAAAACTAGCATACAAAATGTCAATACTTTAACCATAAACCATGAATGGTATACAAATAGCACATCCATAGTCAAACATATCAAAAAACCTTCAATAAAATATGGAACTTTTGTAACATAATAAATCAACTTCAAATAAACTTAAAATCCCTCAAAGGATGTTGACATATATGAAATCAAAACCGTTTTTAGAGAAATATCTCTTTATATTTTAAAATCCTTTAAGACTCACTTAACTATAAAAAAATTTATTTTGAAAATATTATTATGAGCTTTTAAGGGAATATTAGATGATTTTATAATGACATAATATAGTTTCACCCTCCGTATAAGTTTAAAACATTCTTACCTTAATTTTGTTGAAAAGGTTAAAAAGGACCTTGTTTGGAAAGCGACAGAAAGATTCCTTTATAAACATCTTATAAAAGTCAAACAAGGGTATTAATGACTTTAAACCATTTTCTATTAAATAGTAAAAATGTTTTAAAATATATTTTTAAGAAACATGGATGTGGATGATAACGAGGTCCTAGTGGATAATTATGTATAAACAACCTCGGATAATGAATAGATTGTAAAATTAACCCTTACCTCATGGTAACCAATCGAGTCATATGAAAAATAGTCAATAACAACCAAATTAATCGTAAAATATCATGAATATAAAAAGAATCATGATAATATATATCAAATGGCAGTACAAAATACACCACATGTAGTAAATAAGTGGTGAACAATGGAAATCTCACGGAATTAAAAGTGAGATAAGAAACCCCTTACCTCGTGTCCGACATGACCCGTTCATTCTTTAATATCCTGAATAATAAAATAAAGTTCATTTATACTTGCTTAATAACTTTTTTCTAGTTTACTATTCCTTTTATATCACTTATTACCATGTTATAAACATTATGTAATCATTTAAGTTAATAACGTTCATTTTGTCGATATTTGGCACTTGAGTCGAAAATGAACACCTTATAGTTACAAGTTGTTCACATGGTCAAAATTTCATTATATCCAGAATGATATTCATGATTTAGATATCATATATATCATATATATCCAATATATACATGTATTTATAACATTACATATCATTTTGGGGTAAGAAATGAAATGCACCATTCATGGAGACGGTAAGCTGTACGTACGCCTGAACGCTACTTTCATTTCTATTTATTATTTTAATGGAATTAAAACATAATGATACATAGTTATATTATAATTCCAGTATAATATCATATATAATATCATTAACTTAATCCTTTATATGTCACACATATGGTATTAATGAGTCATATCACTTTGAGGGGGTTGTAGTCTGCACTTCCTCAAATGAAATTATCGCGTTTACCCATAATGCAAACCATTAAGGTATGATATAAAAGAAAAATATAGAAGTATGAAGAAAACATAAACATAATATATATCATATATAAATACAGTTCCATCACAATGGACACCATGAGGGGTGGTAGGAGGTAATTGAACAATCATCGTTTTGTAAGGCGTTAGTTTTCCATCCACAGAAACATTATGTTCTTCACCCATTAGATGAAGGTGTGTGTAAGTGTAGTTTGAATAATTCTAATAAAAAAATAATAGTATATTGATTATACTGGTTTTTTTATAAAATAAAGGAATAAAAAGAGCTTAGGGCTTGGAGAAGTAAAAGAAAAGAAAAGAAGTTAAGAGAAACTGTTACCTTTAATTTGGGTAACTTCCTTTGGTTTGAACCAAAAGGACTTCTTGAAGTGCCTTCTGCCTAAGGTAAGGATTATATTAGGCAGATAGGGATGTAGGGATCTTAATTTGGCAGAGTTTTGACGAGCCTAAATGCTTGAGAGGTCTGAGGAATTGGTTATAAGTGGTCTCCTTTTATAAGGGGGATGAGGGGCTCTTTTGGAAAGTGTGAAAATATTATTTTATTATATAATGATTTTCAGTTTCTAAAGGTCCAAAAATCATTAGGGTTGAAGATAATATGACTCATGGTCGAAGTAAAATCATAAAATAATAATTTTACATGTTTTAGATATTATTTTAATATTTATAATCTAATTTATTTAAATCATTTAATAATGAGGTAAATACTACACCATTATTGTGTCATAAATAATTTAATATATTCGATGTCTAAATATTATTAAAAAAATACCATGATGTAGGAAATCTTTTTATATTTCCAAATAATATTTATATACAAAAATATTACTTATATAACACCATATAAAAATTAATTACGAAAGGATATTTGTTTTTGTCAATTTTTCCTTTACTTTAAATTAATTAATCTATAGTGTCATTATCATTCATAAGTGGATCCATGGGGTTCAAAAATAGACCAAAGGATGCCCATGGTAGGCAATTACTCATCAAATAAGGTTAGGACATGTGTTAAGGTAATTTGAAATTATTACAATATTAGTTTTACCTTGAATTACCCTATTTACCTTTAATCGCGGTAAATAAAAGTCAACAGTTACTATTCAAAAAAAATTGTTTTCATCTTATTGAACCACATTTTACTCCTTGATATTAATAGTGTCTCTTGGGTTTTATAAATTCAACTCACAGAAGCGGTAAAATTAAGTTTTATGTGAATTTTCAAATTCTCTTAGGAGGAGGGTAAAAGAGGGTGAAAAGTTCAATAAAATTTTTATATATCTAAAATTATTATAAACTGACTCCAATAAATTAAATTGAAATTATATAGGTATTATGTATCTTTTTTTTACATAAATTAATTTAAATAAATAATTATTTAAATAAAAATTCGGTTATAAACTATAACTCAGTGTTTTTCACTATTCCTCAAAAATTGAATGTTTTCAGAAAAATATTGAAAATTCACCCTAAGCTAATTTCGATATTCCGAATTCAAAAAAGAAGTCTATTTTACCAAATTAAAAATATATAAGTTTCATTTATTAATTTAAAATTAATTCCCATTGTCAAAACCAAAAGGCATATTTTTAAGAAATAATAACTATCAAAAGATTGACACTTGTTTATGTTCAATTTCAATGTGAAATTACTTACAATGACCATAATTGTATTAAATGGAAAAAATATAATCTATTTATACTTCCAAACCATTAAAATGTATAATTTAACAATATAAATTATTTTTATTAAAAAATTTGTTTTTAATTAAAATTTAGTATTTTTCACTATTCCCCAAAATATGAAAGTTATCAGAAAAAATCCAAAAATTTATCAAAACTAAATTTTTATCTTCCTATTCTAAATAAGAAGTTTATTTTGTCAAATTTAATATATAAAAGTGTCAAATATTGGATTTAAAAAGGGTTCACCCTCAAATGGCGGTAAAATTGCATTTTTTGAAAAATACTTTATCTAAAAAATTGAATTTGTTCTTAAATTATGTCTAAGAAACTCATAATTTAGATTCTAAAATTATAAGGATTATATAAAGTTCAAAATTTATTTAATACTATTCATAAACACTTTTAAACGACTATTTTGGTAAGTCGCGGTGCGCTTGAACTCGGTGTTGCATGTAGTGCAAGTTATTGAATTACTTTGAAGAAATAATGTACTATGAAATCTTGGGGTGTTACGTATACTCAACAATATCCTTATTCATGTTTTCCCACTAAAATTGTTCTCAGATATCACTTACATCTTGGTAATCCCATTATGGATAGAGAATATTGAGCTATGTTCATTATCCAATAGCTAATTCTTTATCCTAGGTGATGAAAGTACATAAAGACTCATTCCAAACTAAATCACACCATCATAATTAATGTGTAACTCATGAATCTTGCCTTCCTTTACTACATTTACCTTCTTTTGTAACTTCAGATCATCCCTTCGTGCCTCCTTAATATTCTCTTAGATAGATGGTTGGGAAATCATTTGGGAAAGGTAATATGTATTCCCTACCATTATGATTTCCAAACCCATCATTTACATATCCATGAAGATAGGTTATTTATCAATACACAACTTGGATATAGTAGCTTATTCTTTTATGCTAATAGAATTAGCTACTTTGTTTAGCTTTCCAAGATGATAGTGAAGAAGCAATCTTAATCTTTGATTATCTTTGACCATCTCCTTTTACAAATGTTGAGCTCATTTTGTGTGAAAATATACTCTGGAATATTATGATTGGTATATATTTCACACTTCTCACCATAGAGGTATTGATGGTAGATTTTCAAGGAAAAAATCACAAGTGTTGGCTCCAAATCATGTGTCAGGTAGTTCTGCTCATATATCTTCAACTACCGTGATGATTAGGCTATCAAATTATCATTTTTCATGATTAAACAACCCAAGACTTTCATTTAATCATCACTATATATCACAAAACATTATCCACTATTTGGTAATGTGAGTATAGGTAAAGTCATCAGCCTTCCCTTTATCTCCTTAAAGCTTTCCTCACATTCCTCCATCCAGACTTACTTTACCCATTTCTATGTTAACTTAGTTATAAGGGTTGAAAATCATGATAAATTTCTCAAAAAACATTGGTAGTGACTATTTAATCCAAGAAAAATGTGGATTTCCATGACACTAGAGGGTCCAGGCCATTCCTCAATTACCCTTGTTTTTTAAGGGTCCACAGAAATTCCCTCACTTGTGATCACATATCCAAAGAATGTGACTTGATACATCCAAAAGTCACACTTTCTAAACTTATTGTACAACTTCTACTTCCTCAATGTCTCCAACACAAGCCTTATATATTCTTCATGCTCCTCCTTGATCTTGGAGTATATGAGAATGTCATCGATAAGTACTTCCATAAATTTTTCAAGGTAATGTCTAAAGACTATTCATCAAATCCATAAAAATTTTAGTGGAATTAGTAACTCTGAATAGAATCAAACTCATAGTTCACATACCTTTATAGAAGTCAGACTTATAAATATCTTCCTTATTCACCTTTATATGATGATATCCAAAACAAAGATACACCTTTGAGAAGTACTGAGCTTCTCACAACTAATCGAACAATTCATCAATCCTTGGTAGAGAATACTTGTTCTTTATGGTGATCTTGTTGAGTTCTCAATAATCGATATATAGCTGCATTGATCCATCCTTCTTCTTGAAAAATATCATTGGCGCACCCCAAGGTGATGCGCTAGGTAATATGAACCCTTTATCCAAATTCTCTTGTAGTTTCTTCTTTAAATCCTCCAGTTCGATAGGATCCATCCTATAGGGACACATTGAGATAGGAGTAGCTTTGAGTAGGAGTTCTATTGAGAGATCTACTTCACGACCTTGGATAATTCTAGGTAACTCTTAAGGAAATACATCACTTTATTCCCTCACAATGGAAATTTTACATAGGTTGATACTTTCCTTTGACTCAACCATTTGAGCGAGGTATGCTTCTTCATAGGGAATCAACACCCAAACCATTGAAGTATTTTCCAAAGGAGATTCATAATCTTCCTTGAATTTTAATAGAAGCATAGGATGGATTGGAATATGAAAAGATATTTACTTTTCTCGATATTTTACATGTTCTCTATTTAACAAGATCCAATCCATTCCCATTATAGCATCAAATTCCACTAAGAGAAGTATCATGAGATTCGCTGGAAGAATCTTCCCACATATGGAAATAGAAGAAGAGTCTGACACTTGGGTTGCAATGATTTCACCATTATGTGTTTTTATGGATATCTCTACTTCAAGGTTTTAGGGATTTGATTCAATAGTTATCGAAAACTTGAAAAATATAAAGTAATTTATAGAAAAATAATCAAATAGGACTTTTTCATTCTTGAGTGAATAGGAATTGTACCTTATATAAATTCATTTTCTTACTCAACTTCAGTAGTAGTGATGTCATATGCCTTTCCTTTATCCTTTGGATTTGATGGATGTTGATTCAGATTACCCTTGAGAACTTAAGGTTTAGTGCAATGGCTTTTATATTTCCCTTTCTCCCTATAGTTGCAGCATTGGACCATGGGTGGTGCTCTCATTTCCTCCACCACATTGTCCCGCTTCCTCGTGAATTGTTGATATTCATGAGCTTTGTGGCCTTCTATCCCACAATTGAAGAATTTCTCCATCCATTTGAGGTAGTTTCCATGATACTTCTTCCCATATTTTTGACATGTGAGTGGTTGAGTTTTCTTTCCACCTTTATCATTAGATCCTCTAGATTGAAACTCTATCATTCGTTTCTTATCACCATAGCCATAAGACCATTCTAAAAACTTCATCCCTTATTTCAAAGCACATAAAACAACTTATTCATAAATTCAAAAGCCTCAAATTTCTAGATCCCTCTAAAGTTTTGGTTTTAAACCACTAAAGAATCTATCAATTTTTATATCATTATTGATAAAAAACCAAAACATACCTCGAAATCCTTTTGAAATTTTCCTCATATGCCATGACATATTCTCCTTCCTTTTCCTTTAAGTCTATGAATTCTCTCAATATCTTTGTAAGAATATTGTGAGGGAAATACTTGTTAAGAAACGTTATCTTAAAGTCTTACTACTCCATCTCTTCAATTTCATCAGTCGTCTTGGTGTTATTAATCAAACCCCACCATTGATCGGCCTCTCCATCTAATTGGTATATGACTATAGTCACCTCTCCACCTTAGAATAGTGAAGTAAAAAAAATATCTTCTATATTGAGTTCACCCACTGTTCTGTGATTAGTGGATTAGAAGATCCACTAAATGATGGTGTTTATTACTAAATGAAGGACTCGATAGCCAGTTTATCCATCTTAGGTGAAGGAAGAAGTTCCACATTATTCAGGTTATTATTCATAACTTGAGACATCTAGGTAATAATCACATGAAATTTTGAACTCCACCTCCCAATTCATTGGGTATGTCATTCGGGAAATCACTACATTGTCCCTGTCATGGGTTTTTGTCCTTGTTTCTCCTAGTTCCCAAGATTTTCTAAAATAGAAAATATTTGAACAAAACATAAGTCAATAATTCATGAATAAATAATTTATTTATTTGTGAAATTAATTTTAAGTCATATATTATGGGATACATATGTTAAAAAACGGTTCTTGTGTTCTTACATATACTTAGTCTTATACTATGGATTTTCACTAAGGTTATCTAATCCTAATTCTCAAATTAACTAAACTATTCTCTGTTACCAACTATAGTGACCCTGCTTTTCTTAAATAACTTATTGCATCATTTTATATACAAACAAAATAAAATATTTACAAAACCAGAATCCAAATTTTTAGTGTATTGGGAAAACTAGGACCATACATAACATTTGCATAATAAAACATAAACATTTATTTAATTCGTTCTTCTCTAGATTCTTATTGGACTTTAGATTCTCCTTAGAACAAGTAATCATGTGAGTATATACATCAAAAATGGGTGAGCTAAAAGCCTATTAAGAGGATAGAAAATGAAATGAATCAATATAACATGGTGTAATTTTAATAATTATCATCATAACATAAAAATAGGATCATAAACATGATAGGAATCATTAAGAAAAGGCTTGAAATTTGGAAATGCATAAAAATAAAACATCACGTCTTAGTGGTTAAATACCACAAATAGTTTTGAACAAATCTAGCATCATATTCATGCATATTTCACTTTTTTCATGAGATAAATCATATTACCCAATGAATTGGAGTGCTATATAATTTTTGTTTCACCAATCACATCATAACATTTACTTTGCGCTATATAATTCTAGTCACACTAGTCACATCATAACATTTACATTATCATGCATGCCACACATAACGTATATCAATATTAGAAATAAAATAACATGTGGAAAGGAATTTGTTTCATTTAATAAATCATACATTCATAAGAATTTAGTTCCGAACTTAAAAAGGCAATAACATACTTGATATATGAATCATTAATCTTGTGTGAAGATGAAACAATCTTGAGAAATAAAAGGGTGTGTTATTTTGAACAAATAGTTCTTTTAGAAACCATTATGTATGTCATAAACTCAAGTATAAAACATTTATATCCCATAAAATATAATATTATGATGAATAGATTATATTTAAGGAATATCATTTCTTAAAATGGATTGAAATAGGTAAAACCCAAAGAAAGTGAGTTGGGTTTGAGAATTCCCCTTACCTTATGTCTGAATGATTTCTTCACATTAATATCCTGTATAATCACATTATATTTATTAATTAAAAATTTTATAAAATTTTATACATTAATATGATTCATTATTGTTTTATTAGGTTCATTAATGGGACTTTTTATGAGTTATATATCTTAATTTCATCATTTGGGAGTGTTGTTTTCATAGTATTTATGATCGGTTCACTTGTATTCATGAATAGAAGTTCATTTAAAAAGAGGGTAAATATAAATAATTATTATTATATGTTATTAATGATATTATAGAATTTTAAATTATCATAAAATTATTTTGATTATATACCATGATTATGAATCATTAGATAAGAGTTAATGATGATCGTTTTAGGTTAATTTGGTGGTTTTTCAATCACAACAAACTCATTTTGTTTTATCATTTAGTATTATGTATATATGTTAGTTATAGAACATAAAGAGGTTTGTATAATAAAAATTACAATCTATTTTAAACCATTCAGTGGTTTTATTAACATCCTTGAAGGCATTTAAGGAAAATAAAAGTGCATCGCCCATGATGCCGATAAATTGACACACCACGGGAAACGATTTCATTTTTAGAATAAAAGAGTGAGAGGGAGGATTTTAATGATGTATATTACATTAATATGATATAATTATAGTATATTTACGTTAATGGAGTTGTAATTCTATTTGGATGAAGGAATTTTATGAGATAATAAAAAAATAAATGAAAATGAAAAATAAATTAAAAGAAAAAGAGAGAGGATTTACCTCTTGAATTATCCTCTTGAGATCCTTCTTAAGGCACCTAGGCTTGGACTTTTTATGAGACCAAGAGCTCTCAGACATGGGGGAGGTGATAGTGAATTGTATTGGGTATAATTTAGCCAATTATAAATGCTTGAGAAGTGTGAGGATAATAGGGGATGAGGGGTGGTATTTATAGTGGAGGAGAAGGGTGTTTTCTTATTATTTTAATCATTAGTTTATTATTTTGGCTCAAGACTATGAATAGTTTTAGAATTATCATTAAAAATATTAAAATAATAAAGGGAAGTTTGAGATTATGATTCTTATATCATTCATGATGTCATGAATAGTTAATTTAATTTATAATGTATATATATTATAAATTACTATATTTTACTATTCACAAAAAGGTCAAGTATTGCAGAAAAATCCCAAAAATTCAACGTAACCATTTTTTGACGTGTAGAATTAAAAAATTAAATATATTTATGAAATTAATTTTATAAATATGAGAAATTTAAGTTTTAAATAAAATCTTCATCTACTCCAAAAAATACAGATTTCAAAATTAAAACTGATTTTCTAGCACTTTGAAAATTTATTTAAGACCTCATAAAATTATCTTAAAATCATAAGAAATAAAAATATTAATTTATGAATACATTTTATTAAATTAAAATTTCTTTTAAAATATTACATTAATCATAAAATTGTAATTAAATATTTATTACTTACCAGAAATTCCAACACTTAATAAATAATTTTTAAAACATTTATTTACATGGACTATGATATAATTATACCATGCTTTAATTTATAAGATTACAAAATTTTATTTATAATTTCATGGGTGAGGTTACTATTCTATTAGTTGGTTTACTATTCATAAGGGTCTTATTAATATTACTAAGTTCATGTTACTATTTCATCGGTATTGGTTTCTTAATTTCTATAAATACTTATTATTTCATTAATTAATCATTTATAAACCTTTTTTATAGTCTATAAGTGATTTTATGTGATTTATACTATATGAAATTACTATAATAAAGGATAAATTCCATTAATAAATGTCCATGTATTTACAAAATCTCATTTTCCATAAAATGAAAAATTTCCCACCCCCTTTAAAAAATGTGGAATGACAATAAATTTTCTAAAAAACTTTAGAAACTCAAATGGGAACTCACTTTTACACTTTTTAAAATCACATTTAAAAATAAAAAAATCCAAAATGAGTTTAAAAAAATCCACAAGGGTTAACTCACCACTTTAAAATCATGGAACCATTGTTTAAACATTTAAACACTTTCAAAACAACCAAAACTTTTTTTTGAAAAACACATTAATTAAAAAAACCTTTTTGAACAATAATATGATACTCACAACCACTGTAAAAAATCCCAAAGCATTCTTTAAGAGTTAATCGGAAATTTTCTCAAACACTTGGTGTGGATTCACATTCTATGCCATGGTTTCAAATTCACTTTTTTAAAAATTTGGCCCCACATGGGTTATATATATAGGTATAATTTAAAAAGATAAATCCTTTCAAAAATCAATCAATTATATGAATGTAATAGAAATTGATGGTAGAGAAACACTTATCTCATCCAAAGGAAATCAAGCTAAAATAAATCCACATAGATTCAGAACATGTCACCTTTGATAGAAAGAATCCAAATGGGGTATAATGAACCCAAAAAATACTAAAAACAAAGAAAAATAAAAAATTGGGTTAATCTTTAGACCTAGTGTTTGACCAAAAAATCATAGTGGTGGGGAAGGATGAAATCGATAGAAAATAGTGTATAGAGGTAGGAGTACATACTATGGATATATGACCATGAATCATAAAGAAAACTAAGAAGAAACACTATATAATAGGAGGGTCATAAGGGGGTTCACACATGCCATGGTGTTCTGATTGGGGGTGTCACGCATGTGAGAAAGGGGAGGCCAGAGGGAGGAGGTCATGATCATGGATGGGTGACACAGAGGAGTAGCTCGTCATGAGGGAGGGGTTGCTGGTGAGATGGAGGGAGGATAGTGTTGTACGAAGGAGGAGGATCGACCAGGGGGTGTCACGTGAACGAGAGGATATGGTGATGGTTGGGGTGTGAGACTTTATGGGTTTAAAATTTTTAAGGAATTAAAATATCCAAAATTTGAAAAATCTAGGTAAATAACACTGTGAGGCTGCACAGTTTTCGAAACCATGTTCCAATATTGCACAAGGCACTACCCAACCAAACCTATCCTCACACGATTTCTCCTAGGCATCATATGGTTGGATAAACCATGCTCCAACTATGACAATTAGCACTTTCCCTATAGAAGAACCCCACGCATGATTTTCTTATAGTAACTCCTAACAATGTTAAACCCATGAACTATATAAAATTCATAAAAAATGTTAAATCTTAAGCCTATAATATCATAAAATTTTAATTATACCAAATTAAATTAAAATAATATAGAATACATAGAACGGTGTCATAAGGGGGTGTTAGAAACTCCCCACCATGGCACTTTCTACCCTTATAATGTCTCAGGTCTAAGTAGAGGTAAAAAGGTAAATGAATTTGTAAGGCCTCTCTTTAAGGGGAAAAAATCCTCAAACGTATAATTAAATCATTGAAAAAATTCAATCATCAACCGACCAAAAAACATCAAGGAGAATCTCCAGAGAGTTAGAGACCGAGCATCGGTCTCCCTACCAATTATAAATAAAATAAAATTATAGAAAAACTAGAAATACTTTTACTAAAGTAGAAGAGAACATCACCAAGAAACCACATTCCCAAAACCTCTAAGGGGAATAACAAAACTCCACTGGCCAAAGACAACCATAAGAAAGTACTCCTAGAAACATTCCAAAGGATAGGAAAACATGATCACCAAAACCAAAGTATCTAGGAAAGAATGTAAACAATAGATGAATCACTAGGAAATGATAGGGATCTAACTTGAGGGTCATAATCAGAATATGGGGGTGTTTATATCCAATTCCATGGAATACCATCCCATAGAAATTTCAACAGAAACATACGGCCTAGTGGCATCCACATGTAAACCAAAAACAAAACTACACCACAAGTATCCATGAATGTACCCTAGGTTCTTCCCATGTTTAAACTAGAAACAAAACCTACCAATGATATACACCAAAAATGGGAAGAAAAAACATCAAGTGGTGAGGAACGAACAAATTCCCAAGGGGAACACTACCCACAATGGAAAACCAAAAAACAACCCAAGAAACACTAGGTCATGGATTCCTCAAGCCAACCCTACTCCAAACTCAATGAGAATAAATATCAAAATGGTTTTTCACCCAAAAAATCACAAACATATCAAAAAATAACCAAGGAAACATTCTAAACTCAATCTTACCCAAGAGTCTCTGAGAAAATGATCATCACCAATCAACTCATCAAACCAAGGCTCATTAGTCTAAACTACTGGACCTAAAAATCTTTAAAGGTTCCACTAGATAAAAACCACACCCTAAGAAGGAAACCATAAATTACACTCCATTTATATTCTATAAATTATTAATAAAAAGAGGAAGAACCCATAAGATAAACACCCAAATTTACATTAGACCTTTTTGGGAAGCTCGCAATAACTAACATCAGACATAGACCCTCACATGGTCATGTCCCTAGAATCATACCAAGATGTACCAATACATTAAAGTGACAAAACAAGAAATTTTTTTACTAAAACAAGAAATTTTTTACCAAAATAAATTTTTGAAAACCAAGGCACCATTAAAAATATGTCCTTTCATTTATAACCAAACAAATCCATTTTACAATTTCAACCCCATCTCCTAACCCAACATGGCCAATTTAAAAAGTCTCCAAAATTGATTTCAAGATAAACACCACTTGTTTTAAAAACAAACCACTATTCCAAGTTTCAAAATGAAAAAAAACACCCCTTGTAACACCCCTCCCCCTACCTCATTGGCTTGAGGAGGTAGTGAGGGATTACTTGGCCTTAAGCGATGTTCACAAGGCGCCAAAGGCTGGCAAAAAAATGTCGAGGGCTTCAAGAACAAATTGGGAAACAATTTTCCCTTAAGACAAAACCAATCAAACCATCACTACAAGCACTATATGATGCATGTTAATAAAACATTCAAGCATGTATTCCCAAAATACAACCAAGTTTTTCTACAACACAACCCCAATACTAGTATAATCCAACATGATATTAGAGTACTATGCGGAAGACTAAACAACAAAACACCACTAGCCATGGCACCACCACAGCTCCACACCAAGATCCAAGCTCTATGCTCCACCAACGCATCACAAGCATCACCACGAAGCACTAGCAATGAGATGCCTTACCTCTACCTGTATCCCGATACATGACATCTACAAAGACACCAAAGTGCCAAAGAAGGGGGTGAGTACAACTACTCAGTAGGTTTTCCCCAAATGACTTCCCTACACATGCCACTAGGATAAAACTGTTAGCACATTTATATAAAATAGTTTATATAAAATAATCAATAGTGTATCCATTACCATAATCCAAACACACCCTTACCAAGACATTTCACCCAAACCAAGTAAACCTAGGGAAATCCAAACAATCATGTCGTAAGACAAACATGCCATACAAAGAAGCCAAATCAACCATGCCATAAGCCAATTACCTTTTCATATTTCACTCATAATCCCCATCTACAAACTTCACCAACCATGCACACAACATATCATGGGGGTTGTCATGACCCATCCTCGGGGCCTCTGTCGTGACTACCCCAAGCCCGCCTTCCATAGGCCAGGGGCTGGCGACTAGCACAAAAGGCGTAAATCCCGATAACTGGGAAGGCATTGCCTTTATAAAAGTAAACAAAACACCACATAGCACAAGCGGAAGCAAAACACTAAGTACAAAAGAAAGTGCTGAAAATTAAATGGGCCAGAATAAAAACCCAAATGAAAGTACAACTATAACTGAACAAAGTACAACAGAAAAAGACAACAGCTGGAAGAAAGGAAGCAGTTCCTAGGTCGTCCTCGTCGGATCCTACCTGAAGGGTAGGTACAGATAGCGCAGCTCCTGGTCGTCCACCATGGATCCTACCTGAAGGGTAGGTACAGATAGCCTCCTCAATGCTCTCTCCCGTAAACCTCCTCAGTGTGTCGTCTCATCGTGTAGTCCACCTCCAGGTACTGACTCACCGTGTAGTCCACCTCCGGGTATCGTCCAGTCCTCGAACACTCGGCCTCCGTCAGCACTGCCCGTCGTCTGCAACCAACACAACGAGGTGCGGGCATAGCCCGTGCAGGGGTGAGTATAACGATACTCAGAAGGGACCCCGAGACCCTAAAGGTCTCACTAAAACCAACAAGGATAACCACAAAGAAGATCTCAATAGATAACCTCTACTTAGATATATGCCCATAAATATACCTAAGTTATCAAGTAATCGATCTCAATCCTGAGGAAACACAAGGATTTAGAAAACAACAGATAACCACTACCCAGGTATATGCCCATACATATACCTAAGTTATCAAGTAACCCATCTCAAACATGAGGTAACACAAGGTCAAAAGTCTCAGCTCAAACCAGGATTTTCATTATCAAAACTGCAACTGCTGAAGAGCCTCGTCTCTAGAGTGTATAGTGGTCCTGTCACGACTCCGAGATACTGCTCACTAACCTAAGACTGCTGAGGTACTCCTCCTGTCGAGTATTGTGGGCCTACTACTACAACCAAGCGCTTCCCACCATGGGTCTGCCGCTACAACCAAGCGCTCCCCCTCATAGCCTCAAGAGGTACTCCTTCTGTTGAGTACTACGGGTCTACTGCTACAACCAAGCGATCCTCCGCCGTGGGTCTGCCGCTACAACCAAGCGCTCCCCCTCATAGCCTCCATAGGTACTCCTTCTGTTGAGTACCTCAGGTCTGCCGCTACAACCAAGCGCTCCCCCTCATAGCCTCCATAGGTACTCCTTCTGTTGAGTACCTCAGGTCTGCCGCTACAACCAAGCGCTCCTCCGTCGTGGGTCTGCCGCTACAACCAAGCGCTCCCCACTGGGCTATCCGAAACACACTGAGTTGATCGGTCAAGCAGTCGTTAGGTCTCAGCTGGCTACACGGTCTCCGTATTCCGCACGCTCGTCTCTAGGAGGGTCCGCTCCACGAGCTGCTGGTTGATACTACAAGTATCACAATGTTCCACGAAGAAGTATCTCAAGGGACCGCCTCGTCATAGGGGTCTCAACACAACAGACGGTGCGTCAATCGGACGTCCGGTCTGGGAGTTACTAGCCTTTTCGTCCCAGGGGCCCGGTTGGTTTCATGTGCGAACCAACCCGGCCGTATCTCAACTGTACCCCGAACTCCCATAGGGTATACTCAAAGGGATCGTTTCTCAACGTGATCACCAACGCCGCTGACGGTTCGTCAAACGGATGTTCGGTCTGAAAGATGTCATATTTTCTGTTCTAGGGGCCCAGTTGGATTTCGGGTACAATCCAACTCGGACACTATCCAACAGCAACCAAAACTCGGGCGAAGTATGTCAAAAGTTCCGTCTCTTCAAGAGGAATTCAGCGAGACAGACGGCGCGTCAACCGGATGCCCGGTCTGTGAGTTATTGGCTTTTTTCGTTCCAGGGGCCTGGTTGGTTTTTAAGGCAAAACCAACCCGACCATACTCCACCTGCATCCAAACCTCGGGCGGAGTGAGCCAAAAGATTCTTCTCACTTAGAGGAATTCAACGAGACAGACGGCGCGTCAACCGGATGCCCGATCTGTGAGTTATTGGCTTTTTTCGTTCTAGGGGCCCGGTTGGTTTTTAAGGCAAAACCAACCCGACCGTACTTCACCTGCATCCAAACCTCGGGCAGAGTGAGCCAATAGATCCATCTCACTTAGAGGAATTCAACAAAGTTGACGGCACGTCAATCGGACGTCCGAAGCTCAAGATATGAGCGTTTCCGCTCCAAGGGCCCGGTTAGTTTCATGTTCGAACCAACCCGGCTGAACCCAAAATATCCTGAAACCTTGAGTGTAATATACCGAAACGACCGTCTCGATCCAAGGATTGCATCTCCGCTGACGGCGCATCGTTCGGAGGCCCGTAGCTCAAGATAAGGGCAAAAGACCGAAAATGGTCCGAAGACGGGGGGGTCTGGGCCCGGGTCGGCCCACACCGGGTCGACCCGACCCGGGTCTGGGTCGGACCCGTTTCGGTGTGGCTCGGTCCGGCCAGGGCGCGACCCGGCCAGTCGGACCAGCCTGGCTCGGCTCGGCCGAGCGGCCGACCGAGGGAGCTGCGGGGCGCTGCCCCCGCGGGATGAAGAAGTTGCGGCCCTCGAGGGGTCGCGCTGGAGTCAACGGACGTGGAAAAGGCCGCGTCCCGTGCGTATGAGCCGGACCCGCACTACCGCGGGTCCGTTGGCGGCCGCCGCGGCAGCTTCAGCCATGGCGGCCCTGTCCGGCGGCGCGCCGGGGCGTCGCTGCACCGGCGGCCCGCGCTGCCGGAGGCTTCCGCGGGCCACCGTAGTTTCTCTGGTGGTCCGTTTTCCTTCCCGTTTGCGCCGCTGCTCCTCCTGGATCCCGTTCTTCACTGCGGAAACATCAAATCGCCCTTGCGTCACGTTTTATCATCACCCGCCAAATCAGCACAATAACGAAGAACTGCGGAGGGTTGTCGGGCCGTGTTCGTTTGGCCCGCACCCTCCGTGTTAGGCGGTATCAATCGGGAGGATTAATCAACACATAGAAAACATAATCAAAAAAAAATTAATGAATTAAAATTGTTCTTATGAACCGGGTTCTTCATTTTAAAAGAAACGATCACGGGAAAATAAATTATTTCACAACAACCCTTACCTCGTCAAGTCGTCACACGCGCGTTCTTCGCGGATTTGCTCACCGCGGAAGGAGGCGATCGTCGCGTCGCGGAAGGGAATCGCGTCGTCGCGGAAAGGGCGTCGCATTGTCGCAGAAAGGCATCGTGTCGTCACGGAATACGGTGATGCGTCGACGAACTCCGAGGTTTAAGAACATGAAGATTTAATTAATAATAATTAAATCCATATTGTTTTTTTAATCCACAAGGAAGATTTAAAAGAAACCCGAAATCTCCTACCTCAAGCAGTTGGTGATCGGAGATCGTTGCGGGGAAGAATGTCTCGGAAGAAGCGTCGTCAATCTCCGAGGGTGACGGCGTTCTTCGTGTTATTTGCGTTCTTCACAAAGGAGGATGAAGAACTCTTGGTTTCTGTCAAATCCTCTCGACGAACATTTTTCCAGAAGTCGTGCGTTGGTCTTATTTTATTATTACGCCAACGGATTGAAAACAGGTTAAGAAACGATTAAATTAATTCATCAAATTAATTCAACGAATAAAACCGCCCAATTAGTTCAACGAATAAAACCACCCAATTAATTGGTGCGTTAAGAAATTAAGAAAATGCGTCAGTTGACTTTCATAAAGACGGGTTTTCGCGGGTGTGTTACTTAGCGGAAAGAAACGGTGGGGCTTGTTCGGGCCCCACCTCACAAATATCCTACCAAGAGGGTAGGATATTTCTGGATAGCACCCTATCCACATCAACTCAGCTTAAGCTGCTTTAAGTGGCTTCAAGTGGCTTCCAAGCGGCTTAAGTGAAAAAAAATAAAGTTTGTCGTACAACTTTATTTTATTTCTTAACTTAAACCCCAAAAATTTAAAACCACAACCGAGCAAATGCAACTCTGGAAGAGGCATTTCTAAGAAAATACCGACATTGTGATTCCATCGGTGCCCTCAGAATTCGATTTCGAGCACCAGTTCAAAAGTTAGAAAAACCCGCTCGTTCGTTCACTGAATGTACCCGAGCCAAAATTCGGAAATTGATTCTGGGCACACCGGGCCTCATAATCAGGCGCCGTCAGAAGCTGCGCTCTTGTAAAATTCCAAAGAAAATTAAGAAAAAGAAATTCTTGAAATTTATGGGTATTTACATCACTCCCACCTCAGGGCTTTACATCCTCGTAAAGCTTTCACACAAACTAGGGTTACAAAGCGGTACTGAGCACGCATCTGAGCCTTCCGCTTCCATGTGCTCAACTGAAGGTTCTCGTGCTGCCAAAAAAGTGCACAAGAGGAATCAACCGTCCTCCTAGGATCTGCTCCTATCGATCCTCGATCCCCACAGGAACCTCCATAGAAGTCACCTCATCTCCATCGTCCAGCACCTCATGGTCGATGATATGCGAAGGGTCGAGCACGTATCTCCTTAGTTGAGATACGTGGATGTCGTCGTGCACCTGGTGCAACTAAGGTGGATGGGTCAGCGGTAAACCACCCTGCCTACCCAGCTGAGGACCTAGAAAAGGTCCGTTGAACCTCGGGGATAACTTTCCGCCTTGGCCACATCTCCGTAAACCTCGTCGAGGTGAGACCCGTATAAGGACGTGATCATCATCCTCAAACTCCAGAGGTTTCCAATTCCTGTTAGAACTGAAACTCAAAACGACTGCTGCCATGAGGGTAAGGTTGACCAACTCAAGAGTGATCGGTCACACCCTCCTATGCAAGAGTTTATCCTGTGCTGCCTGGGGTTTCCTTTTCGCCGACCAAGGAAAACCCATCCTGATGTTGTAGTTAAACCACAACCTTTTTTCCTAATAATGTCAATTTGTGTATGAACTGTGATTGCCCAGTCCATACTCAAACCAACGTCGTAAGGCCTCGAACCTTCCACCAAGAGATTCCAACCGAAACTCTCACCTCGAGGGTCTGACCACACTGTCGGCGTAAGTGTGATTATCGAGTCTCCTCCCAAGGTATCTCCAGACGTAAGGGTCAAGTCCACGGCTTACCGGAAACTCTAGGTCTGGGACAAGATTTGTGAAAGCGAGGAATGATTCATATCGACGTCTGTTACTACAGTAGCTAGTAGTGGACTCAGACTGTCCCTTGAATCATTTTTAGAGCCATTGGGTTACACTCCTTGACCGCATGCAGCCGCACTCTTCATCCGACCTCCAGCTCCCAGAGCCTGGCGGGGATAACTAAGGCAGGTGGTTGTATCATGTTAAGATGTACACCACCTCATACTGCTCTCCTAGATCTGCCTCCACGTCTGCCGCTTCGCAGACTCATCTTTCCTTTAAGCTTCCTCTTATGGAAACATTTAACATGACTGAGTCTCCAAGACTGGCACCAGTTTCCTGTTTCTTACTGCTCTGTGCAGTCTTCAACCTCTCCTGGATGATCTGCACCTTCTTTGCCTACAATCTGGAAGAGCTGCTAAAATTTGTCCTTTGCCAAAAAGAGAAACTCGGTCTCATCCCCTGGATGAACCACACCCATTGCCTAATATAGTCAATCCTGACATGAATGATGCACTCATGCCATGGATGACGTCTTAAGGCCTCGACGTAACTACTAAGAGATCCAACTGTCACTCTCGCCTCCAAGGGTCTAGTCACACTGTCGGCATCAGTGTGAGGTCACTGGGTCTCCTCCAGTAGAAATCTCGAAAGTGAGGTTCAAGTCAACAGTTTAACCGGGACCACTCAGTATCAACCCAGCAAAATGACAGGAAAGAAAACAAAGATAAGTATCTTTTTATTATTGCAGCTCATAGTACAAAGACACGAATACAAAAGAAAAATGGAACTAGAGTACAAGGGACGTATCCACTAGTTCTGCTCTTGTCCACCTACTCTCGGAGCTCTACTGCCTTGTCCACTGCTCGGCTGTTGCTCAAGCACCCGCTGTTGCTTCTGCCTCGGTGGCTCCTCTAAAGCCTGCGGATCAACTGCACGAGGATTCGGACAGTCACGTGCCAGGTGACCCTTTCTACCGCATTCATAACACTTCCTACTCCTCATACGGCTGGCTCTGGCCCTCTTGGACCTCTGCATAATCTGTCTACTGCCCACAGATGACTCAGCTACTGATCGAAAAACACGCGGCAAAGGCAGAAGCTCCTGAACACGCTCGGGGTGTAGAGATACTGGCACAAACTCCACCCTGAAGAAGGTCTCGAAGTCTTCCCATGTGAAGGTCATCCCGTCGCAAAACTAGAAAAAGTGGCTCCACCACCTGCCTGCTGCTGCCTGAAGAAGGCTGGCAGCAAAGATCACCATGAGGTCTGTCGGCGTCCCCACTAGCCTGAAGACTCTCACCACAGCCTCCATCCAATCCTTAGCCGCCTGCGGGTCCGTCTCTCCCCGGAACCTGGGTGGTCTCTGGCGCTGGAACTCGTGCAGCACACTCAAGTGGCGTGCATCACCTACTATTGGGGCTAGTGGCATCGGTGGCCCAACGTATGGTAGTACCGCTGGTGCCTCCACTGGTGCCTCAACTGCAAGAGGGCCCTGTACCTAAGCCTCGTCGCTTGGCAAGCATTCAGTACGCACGTCCCTCTGGGCTCTAGCTGGTCGTCCGTGAAAAGGCATCCTGAAGGAAACAACGTGACATGGTCAAACGATTATACCTGGTGAGCTGACCTGGTTTGAGCTAACATTTAAAAACTTCTGGAAACACACACGCAATCAGTGTTTTCGTGTACAGAGTCAGAAATCGGTTGTCAGGGTCCTAGTGTATGGATACGTCGGTCGCCCGCACCAACACTGGACTCCCTGAATTGAAAACCACACTCGGTACTCTTAACAATATTGCTTCACAGAAAGGGAAAAAGATCAGAGTCCCAAGTTCTGCGGTAGAACCGAACCCCTCTGATACCAATTTGTCACGACCCGTCCTCGGGGCCCGTTCCATGACTACCCCAAGCCCGCCTTCCATAGGCCAGGGGCTGGCGACTAGCACCAAAGGCTTAAATCCCGATAACTGGGAAGGAATTTCCTTTATAAAAGTAAACAAAACACCACAGAGCACAAGCGGAAGCAAAACACCAAGTACAAAAGAAAGTGCTGAAAAGTAAATGGGCCAGAATACAAACCCAAATGAAAGTAAAACTACAACTGAACAAAGTAAAATAGAAAAAGACAACAGCTGGAAGAAAGGAAGCAGCTCTTGTGTCGTCCTCGTTGGATCCTACCTGAAGGGTAGGTACAGATAGCGCAGCTCCTGGTCGTCCACCACGGATCCAACCTGAAGGGTAGGTACAGATAGCCTCCTCAACGCTCTCACCCATCAACCTCCTCCGTGTGTCGTCTCGTCGTGTAGTCCACCTCCGGGTACTGACTCGTCGTGTAGTGCACCTCCGGGTACCGTCCAGTCCTCGAACACTCTGTCTCCGTCAGCACTGCCCGTCGTTTGCAACCAACACAACGAGGTGCGGGCATAGGCCGTGCAGGGGTGAGTATAACGATACTCAGTAGGAACCCCGAGACCCTCAAGGTCTCACTAAAACCAACAAGGATAACCACAAAGAAGATCTCAACAGATAACCACTACTTAGATATATGCCCATACATATACCTAAGTTATCAAGTAACCCATCTCAATCCTGAGGAAACACAAGGATTTAGAAAACAACGGATAACCACTACCCAGGTATATGCCCATACATATACCTAAGTTATCAAGTAACCCATCTCAAACATGAGGTAAACACAAGGTCAAAAGTCTCAGCTCAAACCAGGATTTTCATTATCGAAACTACAACTGCTAAAGAGCCCCGTATCTGGAGTGTACAGTGGTCCTGTCACGACTCCGAGGTACTGCTCACTAACCTAAGACTGTTGAGGTACTCCTCCTGTCGAGTACTATGGGCCTGCTGCTACAACCAAGTGCTTCCCACCATGGGTCTGCCGCTACAACCAAGCGCTCCCCCTCATAGCCTCAAGAGGTACTCCTTCTGTTGAGTACCGCGGGTCTGCCGCTACAACCAAGCGCTCCTCCACCGTGGGTCTGCCCCTACAACCAAGCGCTCCACCTCATAGCCTCTAGAGGTACTCCTTATGTTGAGTACCGCGGGTCTGCCGCTACAACCAAGCGCTCCTCCGTCGTGGGTCTGCCGCTAGAACCAAGCGCTCCCCACTGGGCTATCCGAAACACACCGAGTCGATCGGTCAAGCAGTCGTCAGGTCTCATCCGGCTACACGGTCTCCGTATTCCGCACGCTCGTCTCCGGGAGGGTCCACTCCACGAGTTTCTGGTCGATACTACAAGTATCACAAGTTTCCATGAAGAAGTATCTCAAGGTACCGCCTCGTCACAGGGGTCTCAACACAACAGACGGTGCATCAATCGGACGCCTGGTCTATGATTTACTAGCCTTTTCGTCCCAGGGGCCCGATTGGTTTCATGTGCGAACCAACCCGGCCGTATCTCAACTGTACCCCGAACTCCCATAGGTTATACTCAAAGGGACCGTTTCTCAACGTGATCACCAACGCCGCTGACGGTTCGTCAAACGGACGTCTGGTCTAAAAGATGTCAGTTTTTCTGTTCCAGGGGCCCAGTTGGATTTCGGGTACAATCCAACCCGGACACTATCCAACAGAAACCAAAACTCGGGCGAAGTATACCAAAAGTTCCGTCTCTTCAGGAGGAATTCAACGAGACAGACGGCGCGTCAACCGGACGACCGGTCTGTGAGTTATTGGCTTTTTTCGTTCTAGGGGCCCGGTTGGTTTTTAAGGCAAAACCAACCCGACCGTACTCCACATGCGTCCAAACCTCGGGCGGAGTGAGCCAAAAGATCCGTCTCACTTAGAGGAATTCAACGAGGCAGACAGCGCGTCAACCGGACGCCCGGTCTGTGAGTTATTGGCTTTTTTCGTTCGAGGGGCCCAGTTGGTTTTTAAGGAAAAACCAACCCGACTGTACTCCACCTGCGTCCAAACCTCGGGCGGAGTGATCCAAAAGATCCGTCTCACTTATAGGAATTCAACAAAGTTGACGGCACGTCAATCGGACGTCCGAAGCTCAATATATGAGCGTTTCCGCTCTGAGGACCCTGTTGGTTTCGTGTTCGAACCAACCCGGCCGAACCCAAAATATCCCGAAACTTTGAGTGTAATATACCGAAATGACCGTCTCGATCCAAGGATCGCATCACCGCTGATGGCGCGTCGTTCGGAGGCCCGTAGCTCAAGATAAGGTCAAAATACTGAAAATGGTCCGAAGACGGGGGGTCTGGGCCCGGGCTGACCCGGCCCAACCCCCCCTGGGTCGGCCCACACCGGGTCGACCCGACCCGGGTCCGGGTCGGACCCGGTTCGGCATGGCCCGGTCCGGCCAGGGCACGACCCGGCAGGTCGGACCGGCCTGGCTCGGCTCGGCCGAGCGGCCGACCGAGGGAGCCGCGGGGCGCTGCCCCCGCTGGATGAAGAAGCAGCAGCCCTCGAGGGGGCGCGCTGGAGTCAATGGACGCGGAAAAGGCCACATCCTGTGCATATGATCCGGACCCGCGCGGCCGCGGGTCTGATGGCCGCCGCCGCCGCGGCTTCAGCCGCGGCGGCCCTGTCCGGCGGCGTGCCGGGGCGCCGCCGGAGGCTTCTGCGGGCCACCGGAGTTGCTCCGGTGGTCCGTTTTCCTTCCCGTCTACGTCGTTGCTCCTCCCGGGTCCCGTTCTTCACTGCGGAAACATCAAATCGCCCTTGCATCACGTTTTATCGTCACCCGCCAAATCCGCACAATAACGAAGAACTGCGGAGGGTTGTCGGGCCGTGTTCGTTTGGCCCGCACCCTCCGCATTAGGCGGTATCAATCGGGAGGATTACTCAACACATAGAAAACATAATCAAAAAAAATTAATGAATTAAAATTGCTCTTATGAACCGGGTTCTTCATTTTAAAAGAAACGATCATGGGAAAATAAATTATTTCACAACAACCCCTACCTCGTCAAGTCGTCGCACGCGCGTTCTTCGCGGATTTGATCGCCGCGAAAGGAGGCGATCGTCGCGTCGCGGAAGGGCGTCGCGTCGTCGCGGAAAGGATGTCGCGTTGTCGCAGAAAGGCATCGCGTCGTCACGGAATACAGTGACGCGTCGACGAACTCCGAGGTTCAAGAACAGGACGATTTAATTAATAATAATTAAATCCATATTGTTGTTTTAATCCACAAGGAAGATTTAAAAGAAACCCGAAATCTCCTACCTCAAGCAGTTGGTGATCAGAGATCGTTGTGGGGAAGAACGTCTCGGAAGAAGTGTCTTCAATCTCCGAGGGTGACGGCGTTCTTCGCGTTCTTCGTGTTCTTCACGAAGGAGGATGAAGAACTCTTGGTTTCTGTCAAATCCTCTCGACGAACATTTTTTCAAAAGTCGTGTGTTGGTCTTATTTTATTATTACGCCAACGGATTGAAAACAGGTTAAGAAACGATTAAATTAATTCATAGAATTAATTCAACGAATAAAACCGCCCAATTAATTCAACGAATAAAACCGCCTAATTAATTGGTGCGTTAAGAAATTAAGAAAACGCGTCAGTTGACTTTCATAAAGACTGGTTTTCGCGGGTGCGTTACTTAGCGGAAAGAAACGGTGGGGCTCGTGCGGGCCCCACCTCACAAATATCCTACCAAGAGGGTAGGATATTTCTGGATAGCACCCTATCTGCATCAACTTAGCTTAATCTTCTTTAAGTGGCTTCAAGTGGCTTAAGTGAAATAAAATAAAGTTTGTCGTACAACTTTATTTTATTTCTTAACTTAAACCCCAAAAATTTAAAACCACAACCGAGAAAACGCAACTCCGGAAGAGGCGTTTCTAAGCAAATACCGGCACTGCGATTCCATCGGTGCCCTCAGAATTTGATTCCGAGCACCAGTTCAAAAGTTAGAAAAACCTGCTCGTTTGTTCACTTAACGTACCCGAGCCAAACTTCGGAAATTGATTCTGGGCACACCGGGCCTCAGAATCAGGCGCCGTCAGAAGCTGCGCTCTTTTAAAATTCCAAATAAAATTAAGAAAAAAATTTCCTTGAAATTTACGTGTCTTTACAGGGGTACTTCCCGTCCAACCCATTCATTACCAATCCACTCAAGTGGTACTTCCCGCCCACTTTCTTTTGATGGTGGCCCTTCCGTTCCCATATCCATCCCATTTTTATAGTGGTACTTCCCACCCACTTACACATAACATTCAAACAAGTCAACACAACCGAGCATATAATCCATCAAGGCCACAACAACATACAATCAACCATTTCCATTACATGTTAATCCACTTCAATAAATCAAACATTTATTGAAAACACCCTTTAACCATTTTCCATGCCAAACCCCAATTCAATAAAACAACCCCTTTTATTGAAATTTTTTTTTTGGATTCATCTTCATCAGACCAACAAAACAACTCATTTTAAAATCTCATTTTAAAATCACATTAAGAGCATTTCGCCACAATCCCTTTTTCCCAAAAATTCCCAAACCATTACCAAAGGGATTTCCATCTGATTTCACACATCAACAAAAAAATTAATTTTAAGCAACACAAATTAATTGTAACCAACCCACTAGTTCTAACAAATTGGAGTCAATAGATAAGTCACCTACCTTTAGGGTTCCGGTGAAATCGACCCACAAGCAACTACTCCTCAAAACCAGTGAACGCACCACCGAAACCTCTCTAGATCTGCTTCCCTAACATCCAAAAGCCTTAAAAATAACATCCAAGGAAACCACAACCCTATATATACACACAACAGGTGTAGATCTAGAAAACCGAGAGATAGGTAGATGTAGATCTAAAGGAAAACACAAAGAAACTGATAGTAGAGACTTACCCGGGAGAAACCACCTTCAAACCACCACGAAAACCCTTCGATTTGCTTATGCAATTAGTGGGAGATAACCTTCAACCCCGGAGAACCCAAAATCCGAAATGAGGCTCGAGTGGGAGAGGATTTTTAGAGGAATGAGGCAAGCCCGAGTGAACCCGGGTTTCAAATCCTTGTTTTTAAGTGGTTGCACGGTTAGCCCGCATGGTTTGGCAAGTTGTGTGCTAACCGTGGGCATGCTACTTCCTCGAGAGGAGGCGTCCACACGGTTGCTTCGCACGGTTTAAAAAACCGTGCACAGGCCATGTAAAACCTACTGCCTCCCCCTGCACGATTTCCTGGAGAACCTGTACGGTTTCCCTTAACCGTGCTCAAACCGTGCTCCCTTAGAAAAGCCTCCAAACTTATTCAAAACCATTCCAAATTTTTCCAAACTCTTCTCAACTCATCCCATGAAATTTAAATAAATAAAGAATCATAAAAAAGGATACATAACTCAAACTCGGGGTTCTACATTCTCCCAACCATTGGACTTTCTGTACTTGGAAAGTAGTGAACCCACCCTTTGCTTAAAGAGCTCGGGCCATTGCTCGACCATGTCTTTCTCCTACTCCCAAGTCTCCTCTTTGATCTAGACATACTGCCACAAAACCAAAACTAGACCAATTCTTTTACCCTGCAAGACTTTCTCTTTCCTATCCACAACCTGCACTGGCACATGCACCAACGAAGCATCTGGCTCTAGCTCAACATGATCCCATCGAATAACATGGCCCGGATCTGACTGATACTTTTTCAACTGTGACAGATGAAATACATTGTGTGCCGCACTAAATCTAGGTGGAAAATCCAAATGATAATCTATCTTAATGACCCACTCAAGCATCTCAAAAGGTCCAATATACATCAGAGATAACTTTCCCTGCTTCCCAACCCGACGATGTCCCTACCTAGGAGAGATCCTCAAGAAAACATGATCACTCACCCCGAACAACAACGGCCGTCAACAATGATCCACATATGATTTCTGATGACTCTGAGCTATCTCAATTCTCTTCCTGATTAACCTGATTATCTCCGTAGTCTCCTGGAAAAGGCTCGGTCCAACCATCAGGGACTCACCTGTTTCCACCCAGTATAGTGGAGAAAGACACAGACGCCCATACAACGCTTCAAACGGAGCCATATGTATGGATGCCTAATAACTGTTATTATAGGAGAACTCAACCAATGACAAGTGCTCCTCCTAAGAGCCACCAAAATCCATGACACAAGACCGCAACATATCCTCCAAAGTTTTTATCATCCTCTCGGATTTACCATCTGTCTGAGGGTGATACGTTGTGCTCATAGTCAACTGTGCCCAAGGGATTACTGTAAGTATTTCTAAAAACAAGATTTAATACTCATATCTGTATCTGATACAATCAAAACTGGAACACCATGCCTCTTTACCACCTCCCGGATATAGATTTTGGACAGATCCACTATTGTATGAGATTCATGAATTGGAATAAAATGGGACGACTTCGTTATCCGATCCACTATCACCCAAATGACATTGTGCTTTCTAACTGTTCTAGGGATACCTGTAACAAAATACATTGCTATTTTCTCCCATTTTCAAATAGGGATTCGTAAAGACTGCAATATTCCTAGTGGCCTCTGATGCTCTACCTTGACATGCTGCCATGTCAAGCATCTCAAAACAAACTCATCCACTCTTCTTTTCATACCATCCCACCAGAACTGCGATTTAAATACTTTATACATTTTCTGAATTCTAGGATGAACATACCATCTTGAATGATGATACACCCAGAGAAGATCCTCTTGACAAGAAACTGGTATAACCATCCGATTACAAAAACAAAAAGCTGAATCTTCATTCAGTTTCCAACCCTCAATGGTCTCCCTACCGTTGAGTTTCGACCTCATGGTCACACACTAAAAATCAGATATTTGTGCCTCTTTAACCAGGAAAACCAAGTCAGGAATCAACAAAATCGGAAAAAATACCTCTCTATTGCCCTGTTCCTCACATTCCAACTGCATGTCAGCTATAACCGACATCAACTTCCACTGGTCTGATGCCTGTTTCACCACCTGAGCATTTGATTTTATAATTAATGCATCCACCACCGAATTTACCTTACCTGGTGTGTACATAAAGTCAAAATCAAACATATGGCGATATTCCATCCATTTTCTTTACCTCAAGTTCAAATCCCTTTTTGGGAAAATGTGCTACAAGCTCTTATGATCTGTATACACCCTGAATTTCTCACTGAAGAGATAGTGTTGCCACACTTTCAAAGCATGGACCACTACTGCCAATTCCAAATCATGAGTTGGGTAGTTCTTCTCATTAACCCTAAATTGTCGTGAGCCATATGAAACCACATGATTCCCTTGCATGAGAACGCACCCCAACCCTGATCCCGGTGCATCGTAATACACCACATACCCTTTTCCTGGTTCTGGAAAAACCAAGATTGGTACTGATGTAAGGCGGCCCTTTAGCTCTTCAAAACACTACTGACATTGTTCATTCCACTAGAATGGAACATTATTTCTTGTCAAAGCTGTCATCGATGAATCCAAACGTGAAAAATCACGAACAAAACACCGATAATACCCAACTAGACTAAGGAAACTATGTACCTCAAACACATTCTTTGGCGGTTTCCATGAGATAACAGCCTATATCATTTCTCGATCCACTGAAATTCCCCTTTCAGAAATCACATGGCCCAGAAAATGGACTTCCTATATCCAACAGTCACACTTTGACAATTTAGCATACAACCGATTTTCCCTCAAGATCCCCAACACTGTCTCCAAGTGCTGCTTATGCTCCACCCTTGTCTTTGATTACACCATAATATCATCTACAAACACCGCCACAAATAAATCCAGATATCTCTGAAATATCTGATTCATCAATTCCATGAATACCGCTGGTGCATTCATTAGACCAAAGGGCATAACCACATATTCATAATGACCATATCTACTTCTGAAAGTTGTTTTAGGAATATCATCCATCCTCACCCGCAATTGATGATATCCCAACCTCAGTTCGATCTTGGAGAACCACTAGGCACCCCTCAAATGGTCGAAAAAATCCTCAATTCAAGGAAGTGGATATTTTTTCTTTATCATAACTTGGTTAAGTCGATGATAATCAATACAGAGTCTCAAAGTTCCATCTGCCTTTTTCACAAACAACACCAACGCTGCCCACAGAGACATTCTAGGCCGGATAAACCCTTTGTTTTCTAACTCCTCCAACTGGACTTTCAATTCCCGCAATTCAGTAGGTTCCATCCGGTAAGATGGAAATGAGATAGGATTGGTCCCCAGAAGGATATCAATCGTAAAATCCACTTATATTACGGGAGGTAACCCAGAGAATTCTTCTGTAAAAACATCCATGAAATGATCCACCACTACCAGAAGAACACTATTCTCAACACCCTCTATAAATTCCAATGACAACACTGCCAACTGATATGATAACGTTCCCACTACTGGTGCCAACAAACCCGTGCACCCTACCTTTCATGCATCTCTCCTCTAAAGAGATGTCTAACACCATCTTGAGTCGTAAAAGCCACTATTTGTGCATTACCGTCGATTTGGTCCTTAAACTCCACCAGCCAATCCATTCCTAGGATTACATCATACCCATCCATCTCAATCACTGAGAAATTCCACCTTAGCTCAACCTTTCCCACAACAATACAACATGATCTACACAAGAAGACTCAACACTCTCTTTGACCCAAAGGAGTTTGAAGTTTCAAAACTAAAAGCATCATTTCTACCCTTAAACCCAGCAACTCAACCACACGTGTAGCAATAAAAGAGTGTGAGGCACCCATATCAAATAGCACTTGCATCAAGGTATAATTTAAAAGAATAGTACCTCGCACCGTGGATGGTCCCGACTGGTCATCCACCATAACCTGCTTGGATCCAAACAACGCCTGGTTTGGAACACTCTACTCTTTATTGACCTGCTTAGGAGTTGTGGTCTTCCAGGAATCACCATAATTGGATTTTCTCTAATGTAGAGGGGTATGCTGCTGTCACCGTCCCATCGATTCATACAATGTTTGTGATCCCTGAAGAGTGTCACACGCACCTGACCTTGAAGCATTCCAACAATAACACTACAGATGCCCCATCTTTTTACAATTGTTACATGCTCGAGGTTGTGTTGTACAGTTTATGTTGATGTGTGCCGTAGAGCCACACTGAAAACATCTTGGCTTGCTCTGGGGCCTTGGAGGAAGATTTACCAATCCTGTCGTCGGATTATGTGCCATACTCCCACACAAGGAATAAGTGTCCCTCTTCCGCTTCAACCCAGCGTTAGAGCTCCCTCTATTCCCCATGGGTACCACCATGCTTCCTCTGCCCGGAGCTCCCAAAAGATCTTGCTCAGCCACCGATGCTCAATTCACCATCTCTATGTAATCACCAATACATCGGACTGCTATTTTTAAACAGATCTATTGCCTTAACCCCGCTTTGAAGATCCTTTCCTTCAATGACATGCTACCTACCACCTCTGGTGCAAACCTCACTAATCTCATAAACTTAGTTGCATATTCCGTCATAGACATATGCTCTTGCTTCAGACTGAAGAAATCAGTTGTGATCTGAATTCTGAACGTATGTGGGTAGAATTGTTTATTAAAAAATTCCTCAAAGACTTCTCACATCATACCCTGGTCCTTCCCCACTTGGACTACCAAATCCCACCACTGAAGAGTAATATCCTCTAGATTATACGTTTTTAGATTTACTTTCAACTCTACTGGTGTCCCCACGAATTCAAAAACTCTATTCATTCTTGACAGCCACACCTCTGCCCTTTCTGAGTCCGAATCACACCTAAAGACGAGTGGATCCTGCCTTTGAAACTGATCCACATAATCAACATTCTTTGGGTCTTCCACTCTATTCTCACTTCCCATAGCTTGGAAAGCGTGCACTATGCTCTGGACTAATTGCTGGTTCACCTGGGACTTAGGTGCAACGAAGTTCTCATCGGCTACTTTCGGTTGGTCTCTACAATTCCTACCTGGTGCCATTTCTATAAATAGAAAACAATAAACCATGAGTCTCACTTCCGTATACATCAATAATTCCCATTTCAAATCGCATTACACAACACTATCACAACGAGGATTTCCACCTTTTTCACATTTTCCATGTTTCACCATTTTTGAAAATCAAACCATTTTCAAAATAACACCAGTTTCCATGTTTCAAAGCCTTACGTTTTGAAACCCAATTCATATTTTTCAAAATCCACACATTAATATCACAATATAAATCATTATACCCCAATGAAATATGCAACCTAGAGGGATGTCATTTCTACCATGCATGCCATGCTCATCTCATTGGTTACACCCATGACAATGAGATATCCAATGCCTATAAGTGTCTCCAAAACACTTATGTACCCAACACCCTGATAACTTGAAGTTCAGCATAAAAGTGTTATCTGCATCCTTTTATGCTATACATTCCAAGTTCCGACATTCCTACACCTTTCTTCCATCCCGACTCAAGGAATATACCGCAATGAATGTCAACTCCAAATCCGAGAATCAACTCTAAAGGACCGAACAACCTGATACCACTTGTAACACCCTACCCCCTACCTCATTGGCTTGAGGAGGCAGTGAGGGATTACTTGGCCTTAAGAGACGTTACCAAGGCACCAAAGCATAGAAATAAATGTAGAGGGCTTAGAGAACAAATTGGGGAATGATTTTCCCTTAATACAAAACCAACCAAACCGTCACTACAACCACTATATGATGCATGTTAATAAAACATTCAAGCATGTATTCCCAAAAGACAACCAAGTTGTTCTAAAATACAACCCCAAAACTAGTATAATCCAACACGATATCAGAGTACTATATGGAAGACTAAACAACAAAACACCACGAGCCACGACACCACCACAGCTCCACACCAAGATCCAAGCTCCAAGCTACACCAACACATCACAAGCATCACCACAAACCACTAGCAATGAGACACCTTACCTTTACCTGTATCATGGTACATGACATCTGCAAAGACACCAAAGTTCCAAAGAAGGGGTGAGTACAACTACTCAGTAGGTTTCCCCAAATGTCTTCCTTACACATGCCACTAGGATAAAACTATTATCACATTTATATAAAACAGTTTATATAAAATAATCACAAGTGCATCCATTACCATAAGCCAAACACACCCTTACCATGCCATTTCACCCAAACCAAGTAAACCCAGGGAAAGCCAAACAATCATTCCATAATACAAACATGCTACACAAGGAAGAAAAATCAACCATTCCATAAGCCGATTACCTTTTCATATTTCACTCACAAGCCCCATCTACAAACATCACCAACCAAGCACACAACATATCATGGTGGCACTTCCCACCCAACCCATTCATTACTAATCCACTCAAGTGGTACTTCCCACCCACTTGCTTTTGATGGTGTCCATTCCATCCACTATCCATCCCCTTTTTATAGTGGTACTTCCCGCCCACTTCCACACAACATTCAAACAAGCCAACACAACCGAGCATATAACCCATCAAGGACACAACAACATGAAATCAACCATTTCCATTACATGCCAATTGAATTCAATAAATCAAACATTTATTGAAAACACCCTTTAACCATTTTCCATGGAAAATCCCAATTTAATAAAACAACCCCTTTTATTGAAAACCTTTTTCTCTATTCATCTTCATCAAACCAACAAAACAACTCATTTTAAAATCCCATTTTAAAATCACATTAAAAGCATTTTTTCATAAGCCCTTTTTCCCAAAAATTCCAAAACCATTACCAAAGGTATTTTCATATGATTTCACACATTAACAAAACAATTAATTTTAAGCAAAACAAATTAATTGTAACCAAACCACTAGTTCTAACTAAGTGGATTCGAGAGAGAATCCACCTACCTTTAGGGTTCTAGTGAAATCGGCCCACAAGCAACTACTCCTCAAAACCTATGAACGCACCACTGAAACCTCTCTAGATCTCCTTCCCTAACATCCACAAGCTTTAAAATTAACATCCAAGTCAACCACAACCCTATACCTACACACAACGGTTGTAGATCTAGAAAACCGAGAGAGAGGTAGATTTAGATCTAAAGGAAAACACAAACAAACCGAGAGGAGAGACTTATTTAGGAGAAACCACATTCAAGCCACCACAAAACCCCTTAGATTTTCTTCCGAAATTAGTGGGAGATCACCTCTAACCCTAGAGAACCCAAAATACCATGTGAGTATCAAGTGGGAGAGGATTTGGAGAGGAATGAGGCATTCCCGAGTGAACCTGGGTTTTAAACCCCTATTTTTAAGTGGTCGCACGGTTAGCCCGCACGGTTTGGAAACTTTTTCCCTAACTGTGTGCATGATACTACCTCGAGAGGAGGGGTCGCACGGTTGCCTTGCACGGTTTAACAAACCATGCGTAGGCCGTGCAAAGCCTACTACCTCTTCCTACACTGTTTCCTAGAGAACCCACACAGTTTCCCCTAACTGTGCTCAAACTACGCTCCCTTAGAAAATCCTCTAAACTTATTCAAAACCATTCCAAATTCTCCCAACCTCTTCCCAACTCATCCCATGCACTTTAAACACGTAAAGAATCATAAAAAAGGCTACATACCTCAAACAGTGGGTGCTACACCCCCCCCCCCCCCCTTTAAAATATTTTTCAAATCACTTACCCTTTTTATAATACACACACTAAGGGTAAAATCCCAATTTGGAAAGAATTTATTTCCCAACAAATAGGAAACCCACCCCTTAAAACATCATTCGTTTGATTATAAAAATAAAACCACACATAAAAACTTTTCATAATTTCAAAAAAAAACAACTATTTCAAAATATGTTATGAAATCAACCTCATTTTACAAAAAAAAACCAACAGCCTTGCTTTAAAACCAAAAACAATTTTCTCATGAAATCCTTTTTTCATCCACATAAGTAAATTTTCACTAAAATGAAAAATAACACCCAAAAAGGAATAATACAAGACTCAAAATAAATCTAATTATGTAAACTTATCAAAAAACTAACTATGACTCTTATCACATTTCCCAAACAGACACTAGGAAATCCAAGGGTCAAGCATAATCGACTTGTACACATAGTTAATGGCGACATGAAAATTATGAAATGGTTCCTAATACATAAATATAATCTATCATTGAACTACCACATGGTTTTTCAATCCCTATAAACCAACCTCACATCTTGACTTCCTTCTTCTTCACAAACCCAAAACATCCCATAAAACCCCCTAGGAAACTAACCATCAAAGTGAAGATAAAAACACCACTTCCATGGTCATCAACCTAAAATATAACAAAATATCAAGTTGAAAATTCAAACCCACTTCCCATGGAAAATTAGTTCTGAAGGAAAGAAATAGATATCTAGACTTTCCATGCACCTACCTCTAAAGTATCAATGAAACATTTTATCTCGATCTTACCCTGATAACCTAAATAACATAAGGGTGTTCCAAAGGCTTAGGTCTCTATGAAAACAAGAAAAAAATGCTCTGATTCCATTTGAAATGAATTGATCTGGTCTATCCCTCTAATGGATGTCAGAACTATCCTAACAATGGTCCTAAGGGCATCCCTAGTCCCCATGGGCAGACAACTAGTGCATGGGAATCATAAGAACACACTTTGTAATGGTTTCACCAAATAATTGTAGTAAAACACAAAAATAGGAATATAATAAAAATCTATCATGAATTTTCTATACATATGAAATCGATGTCCAAGAAAAATAAATCAAATAGCCATGAAATATCAAAACTAGGAAAGAATCAAAATAGTAATGAGCACCAAAAACCTCCCTCACCCTCTAAACACCCACTCTCTCATAAAAAATATACCCACCTCCAATGGTTCTTCTTCTCCCACAACAAGTTATAGTTACCCTCTATCTATAGAAATCAGTAAATGATTAGTTGGATATTGAAAATAATATAAAGGAAAACATACCAGAAATTTTATGAAAAGTATATATAGGACCTACCCAAATAAGTAATAGGAACAGTGGCCAAATGTGATAAAATAAATACTAATCTCAAAAAATCAATGCTCAATGAGTGGTCGAAAGAAGAACTGAGAGCCTATAGGTGAGACAATAATATAGGTGTGAGCATAAAAGAACCCATTAGGCTACCACAACCTACCAAAACTAAGAAATATCTTTCATATTATGTCCTAAGAATGATATTTTAAAAAATAAAAAAATAAAAAAAATTATATACAGTTTTAAAAAGAAGAAAAAATACATCACAAGTGTGCTAAAAACTCGTTTCTATGATTTTTTTTAAATGAAAAAAAAATCACTGGGAAAATATCTTTTCCCCAGCCTAAACCTCTTAGCTAAAACAACACTTTAAATTCATAATTTAAAACCATTTTAGAAAATAATATTTTAGAATTACACATTTCAAAACTAAAAACGGATTCCATTTATCCCACATTCTTCCAAAACAAGATTGAAAACCTACCATTTATAAAACCTGGCATAGTTGCCTAAAACCCGTTTCAAAACTCAAACTCACTTAGAGTTTAGAACATACCATTTATCAATTTTCACACAAGATAATACTTTTCAAACTCATTTCTAAAAATAGTTTTAAAAAATTAAAATTCATGCTTTTATTTTCCTTCTTTAAATAAATTTCAAAATACATTTTCATTGTATTTGAAAAGTAACCACACAAAGAACAATTAAAGTAAACAATTAGGCACCACTATGTCAAGTCACATAGTTAGAAGAAAACAATAATAAGTACATATGTTCAAAGAAATAATCCATGAAGTAGGGGATACAATTGAAGAATATATAAATTCACTAAATGATCCTAAAAAGAATCCTAGTTTCATGGTCACTACCCTAGGTCCTAAAGTGAGATCATTATATACATCAATCAATGAACCAATGTACCGGTGTACATCATATCCCAATCACAAACCACCAGACTAGCCTAAACCCATCCTTGTTAGAATAGAACACCCCATTTTTTCCTATTTTATGCTAGAGGGGTCACTATTAGTGTGAGGATCCCTAGTGTAGCATAATCCTAGACTCTAGATTATCTACTCGGGTTCCCATGACCAATAAAAATGGAGGGTAGGATAGAAAACCGTTTCTTAAATCAAGGGTAAAACATTTCAAAACAATGCACACATTACCTCCTACCCTCACAAAATCATCCCCAAAATGAACAACTATAAATAGTATATACAATGCATAAAAGATAAAAAACCCATCATTTCGATCAAAATATATCATAAGAACACAATAATCACAATGGGATCAAGAGGGTTCCATATTATCTATAAAAAATCATTTTCTATAAAATTCCAAATGTTTCGTCACCTTTAAATAAAGCTTGGAATGCCAAGAAATTTTATCAAAACACTTTTGAATCTAAAATGGTAACTCACTCATCCCCTTTTTAAAATCATATTTTGAAATATTAAAAGATAAAAAGAGTTTAAAAATAAAATCCATATGGGTTAATAAACACATTTAACATCACACAAACCATGTTTTAACATTTAAACACTTTCAAAACACCCAAAAAAAATTTAAATCCACTTTAATTCAATAAAACCATTTAGAATAAATGATGATTCTCTACACCTCTTTAAATAATCCCATAGCATTATTTAAAATCCAATCAGTAATTTTCTCAAAAACTTATAATGGATTCACATCCCGTGTAAATGATTCAAATTCACATTCATAAAAATTTATCCCCTCATGGGTTATACATATAGGAAAAATTTAAAAGATAAATAATTTAAAACATCAATAAATTATAGGCATGTAATAGAAATATATTACAGAGAAAAACCTACATCAAACCAATGGAAATCAAGATATAAGCAAGCTATAGAGTGCTGGAATGTGTCACAATCGATGGAAGACATCCAAATAGGGTACAATGAACCCTCAAAACCCTAAAAATAATGAAACATCAAAATATGGTTAACCCTTAGACCTGTGGTTCAATCAAGACAAATTGTGGTGGTGGGGAAGGATGAAATCAAGAGAGAAAAAGGAATATAGGGAGGATTCCATACCAAGGAGATCTGACTACAAATCACAAAGAAAATTGGGAATAAATTTCATAGAAGAGGAGGCTAGGAATGGGGGTGAACAATGAGGTTTGTTTTGGAGGGGTAATGTTTGTGCAAAAGGTGAGTTGGATGGAAGAGGTTATAATGAGGGAGGGGGAAAACGGGGGAGGAACTCGGTAGGAGGGAGGGTCTCCGATGAGAGGAAGGTATGGTAGATTCATGTGGATAAAGAGTACCATATAGGGGTATGTCACATGAAGTAGAGGAGAGGGTGAGGGTGAGGATTTTATATTTTTGGGTTTTAATTTTAAAATGGATTAAAAATAAAAATAAAACCGTAAAATTTTAAAAACTTGGGTAAATTTCATAGTTAAGTTGCACAATTTATCTAACCATGCACTAACCATGTGCAAGGCACTACCCGGCCAAAAACCGCCTCATACAGTTTCTCCTAGGTGCCACATGGTTGGAAAAACCATTTCAAATGGCATTGTTCTGTTTACATACTCCAGGAATGATTTTTTCACAATTACTCTTAAGCATGTGCAACCTGCACATAGTATAAAATTCTTATAGAAATTAAAAATTATCCCAAAACATTAAAAAAATATCCCAAATTAAATTAAAATAATATAAAATACACACTACATTGAAACTGGGGGTTTCATAAACTCCATAGGAAACTCCCTAAGAAACTCCATAGTAATTTTTATAAACTTAATCATTGAATTTTCCATAATATATTGATAATAAAGCCAATAATTTCATTATCATCATCTAATGTATATTTATTCTCCCCCTTTGGATTATTTTTCAAAACTAAATTCTTCTTAATGTGAATGAGTTTTCTCTTCCCCTTATTGATAATAAAATAAAAGCTTCTCTTATGAGGGATGCTATTTTTTATTATCTTACTTAATGATATGAATTTTAATCACCCTTGTTGACATCATGGGAAATTCTCCCCCCTAAATATCAGAATTTATTTTTATGAATGTATAGGAAGAAAATGTTAATATACCTCAAGATGAAAAAAATAAATTCTATAGATTTTCTATATATATATATATATATTATTTATCATCATGTGTATCTTCATTATATGGTTTCTCAAAATTGTAGACTCACTGAATGAATTTTGTAAATATTTATTTCTTATTAATTTGTATTTTGTTTGTTAGGTGAATTTTCTGAACACACTCAACTACTTTTAGTAAAAATTATTCACTAACAATTATTCAAATATCAGATCCATTTAGACTTCCTTCTAATCATTATCTCACATGACATCATCCTTCAAAATTCTCATTCTAATACTCTCTATCTGAAAACAAAACTCTTGTAGGTATTTATATTTTATTTTCCCTTATTCCAATGAATCTTGGCTACAACATTTTTAAATACTCATAATTAACCTTCTGATATATTCCTTCTAATATATCATCATCTACAAAATTACATGCATGTGATTTTTCTCTAAGTTTATTCAAAATTCTCAGCTTCATACTATATAATATTTAAGTTTCTCCATGTATGGAATGATATTCTAGTTATCTCAATGTTCTTTCATCATTATCTAGGAATCTATTTATTAAAAAGGGAGTCTTCTTGTTTGTATAGTAACACCATCTATAGATGTCACAATATAATGCTTTTGATGGTTTCATTTTTTTATGTTTCTTCTTATAAATCTTCATGTAACTATATTTGTATTACATGGTCATTTAATAATTAAAAAAACCAAAAAAATGTTTGATAATTTACTATGATATCACTATTTCTTCATTATATCTATTTTTCAATTTGCATCATTCAATCATAAGGTGTTAATACAGTGTTCTTCAATCCTAAAGAATGAGCATCTCATGAACATAATCTAGTTAATACTCAACTAAACTAATAGATAACTTGAGCTTCCACCATTTTGTATAGTAGTATTGAACAATCCAATGATCCACCATTTCATTCTATAGTATCAGACTATTTAATTATATCTCTTTTATAATTCAGCCTGATAATTCACTACATGATAACCTCAGTTCGATGTAATCAATTTGCTAATTTTAATTTTGGTTTACAAGAATCATTTGATACTCAATTTTTAGTAAAGCATACATTAACTCCCTATGATATCATATTTCAAATAGACATCTCATGGACTTCACAATATCTCCTCTTATTTCATGGAACAATCTTCCGCTATCTATAGTCTTGTACATTCCATCCTTTATCGATGTATCACTCAAGCTTCCATCATAGTTTATATATACATCATGTGTGTGATCCTTTTCCATTATGATATAATTAATCATACATTAATCCAATCAAAGTGTGAATTGGCATATATTAGTCTGATATTATTTCAATGACAACATATATTCTTCTAAAAAATATGCATGGTCAATGTTTTTAGATCCTCTTCATCCATCTACTTCAACCATACCTTATAGCGCCACAACTCAAAATTATATTATATTCATGTTTGGGATTTCATAAAACTTATTTGATGATTGTGAATTGATCAATATAGATTTGGAATGGACATTTCTCAATCCATTTTTTGGTGAAATTAATTTCCTCACATAACCTATTATTTCGTCCATTCATAGAACCCTCTATAGGATTATTAGTCTAAAATTATTTATCCGATAAGCATAATTAAAAATTATATTTCTAATAATATAAATTATCTTAATTGGAAATAACTATACCAACTTCATGTTAAAGCATGTATGGTAGTTTCGTACTACATTGAAGTAGTACACAAGCTCTTTCCATGGAACATGTGCATTTATCCTGAAGAAAATCTCATTAAATTACACTCATTATCTCGAAGGAGTTCTTTCAGTACATTCAAGAAACTTAATCTTATTATAATTTCATTTCCACTATATCTATTCTTTAAGTAACATGTTAAATTTACGTGACTTAATCAGTATATTTTTCTTATGTGGTTCATTTAAAACTATATTTTCGACTTTATCTTCCCACAATCTGAACTCTCCATCCATTCACACTAAAAATATTTTTTGTATGAAATAGATAGTTCAGATCCTCCATTTCATTTTTTAAAAACCAAAATTTTTCCTTCTAATAATTTCAAGTATTTTTTTAATGCATTGTAAATCCTCACTTATTTTTGGATGGTGTTGAGATTCACCTTACTATCATGATTCTAGTAGTTTTAACATGTCACAAAAATTCAGCATCTAAAATGGTGTATAAGAAACTTCACTCAATAAGGATGCTCTTCAATGAAAAATATTCTTCTTTCAATGCACAAAATTATTATTCTAAAAATATATCATTACCACCTTTTGATAATCACGTCACTTTATATGTATAGAATATTAATAGAATTATTCTTCTGATAATATTTTAAATATGTTTGAGAGTTTTATCCAAAAAAATCCAATTACATTAATATCATTTTCATACCTTCACATTGGTCCCTTACTATAAATACTCATCTCTTTTTAGCCTCTATCCCCTATACATATATTATGATTTTATTTTTCCTTCTGATCATAATGATTTTTCATTTATTTCATTTTGTATACTTCTACTGTATATGCACATATCTATTTTTTTACAAAAGAAAAATCCCACTAAATTACATCACATTCAATCACTTTTTCATTGAACTTCATTGTAACCTATCATGGAATAAGGTGGATCTTCCTTTCCTAATCAGTTAGACTAATAGTACTTATAATATTTTATGAACCCAGAAAATGCATTCACTTAAAAATTATTTTCCTTCAAGAAATACTCCTTGGATTTCCAAATACTTTTCTTGAGATACATTGATTCATTCTTATTTCCTTTATTCTTTACTTTATGTAAAGTAGTATTCTTATATTTTTCTTCAAGGCATACTAATTTTTCTTTTGTTCTATTACCAGATTCCTCATATCCTCAAATTGATTAGTCCATACAACCATACAAACCTTCATAGAATATTCATATTTCTTATTATTCTAATATTTATTTACTAAAACCTATGTTTCTTATAATGGTTACTTACATTGAATTATTGGTTTCTCAATCTAGGTTACCATTTTTGTCATTTTTTAGGAGTATGGATTAATTTTCTACATCTTCCACATAGATTATTTTCTTTCGATAAGTTAATTTCCTATTTTGAATATTAGTGAGACTAATCAAAATGTTTCTTAAATTTATTTTGACACCCCATTAATGTAGGAATTTTTGTTTTTCTTTCAGTTGAAAAATTATGACAATAGTCAATAAACATTGGCTTATTTCATTGTATTAAATTATGGCTAGTGGATACTGATTCTTAATCTTATTTCTTCTATATACTAATTTTTTCCCAAAAATATTAGGGGTACTCCTTCATTTATCTTTTCATGCACCAACCTTTATAGAAAATTTGGGTTTCTCCAAACCTTTCTTTACCCATATCTATCCGGAACAACAACCTAAATTATTAAAATTATGAGAGTTAGTGAACTCAAATTCATCGAAACATGGGGATAAATTTTTTCTTTAACTTTTCATAATATGGTTATTTAGATGATTTCATAATTTTATTTCTACTATATTGATTATTTCTTGAAGTAATACTTTCTATAAAAACTTCAATAATCGATTTTTCGTATCTTTACATGAGTATTCAAATTGATTAGATTCTAAGTTTCTTCATCATATTTCCAATATAACATGCTTTAAATTCAAAATATTTTCCAAGTTTTCAAGAAACTCTAGCTTCTCTTCACATTCAGATTTCAAATTTATAAACTTTTCTTCTTGCATCTTACATTCTTCTTGCACAATATTATCAAACACTTTGATCTTTATTTCTTTGATCTCTATCTGAGAGTTCTTGACATCTATAATTTCTTCTTATTCATGGAATATTTATTTATCAATTTTCATTGAAACAATATTATCATAATTACTTATTTTCAATGCTTCTTCTACAAGGTTAAACTTTTCTTGATAATGAAAAACCTTTTCTTCCTTGCCTTCAATGAGTTTAGTAGGATCTTCACATTCTCTAAACTTATTTCCTAATGCATTATCTATCTCATCAACTTCTTATTCCAAATATAATTTTTCCTCTTGTAGTCCCTTGATATTTACAATTATATATGTAACAACTTCCATAGTGACACTTTTTATGTAATATTTTTTTCGAGTAAAAATATTCAACAGACTCATGATCACCATATCTAGAATAAATTTATTCTAGATGATTAATTATTGTATGTTTTTCAATATAACTTTCATACATTTTAACCTTCAATAGTGGTGGATCCTTCTACCAATGATCTCATAAGGATAACATTAATAACATATTAGTCTCATTCTTCTTCTTCTTCTTATGTTTTTTAGAGGCTTGGATGATAATTTAATGTTTCCAAAAACTGAAGTATCTTTCTTTAACATTATCTCAGGAATAAATTCCATATCATCCCAAAAAAAATTCTTAAAATTCCAGAAATATGAATGTAATATAAACCAAATAAAAATAACTAGGAATAAAAACTTATATATCCATAGAGAGGGGATCTATTCTATGATTCCAATTGAGATTCCTTAAGGATAGTGTAGTCACCCTAAGAGGGGGTTGGATCAGGGGTGACCAACTTTTACCAATTAAGTTCAACTTAAATTATTACTTCCTTTAATTTGATAGAACATATATCATCGGTTAAGATATATGGTTCTTTATAAACCACCCTCACCACTTTTCCTCAATTTTATTAACATAATGTAAAGTATGAAACACATGTTGATTTATACAAGTATTGAACTCAATGTTAGAAAAAAATCCTTTTCATGTCAACTCCCACAAATTAATAAATTATTCCAATAATAACTAATTAAAATAGTTAAAAATTGTTGTGGGAAGTTACTATATTAACTAATAGTGTGTTCCCTAAACACTAAGTCTCCCAAATTTACAATGTCTCCCAACCTTATATTACAATAAATCCTAAATGTTTACAAAATATCCATAATCCTTAATAGGTCTTTGACTAAAACTTCTTCTTCTACTAGAGTACATAAACATTGGCCTTTTTCTATTCAGGGTAAAATTAATTCTGGAGAAGTCACTTTCCTTATAAGTTGATGTTCTAGTCTTCTCAACATTACTCAGAACTAAATGTTCCAGTCTTCTCAACTTTCTCATAACCTGATGTTCTAGTCTTCTTAACATTCCTTGAAACCTAATGTTAATATCTTCTTAAAATTCTATGGAATAAATAAAACATTATTGAAATTACTTCATCAATGTATTTTTTAATTACCCAAACTTTTATAATTGAAATTTCCTTCTTGAATGAATAAATTCCTTATTAAGTATTGTAGTTATAAAAAACAATTGCACTACTTTGGTGAATTTTGGACCATTATAAAATATAGTTGTTCATATTTAAAATTATTTTATGAATCATAATCATTGATAATATAGTAATTGTAAAATTACCTTTAATATTAGTATATATATTATGGGTTATGATAAAGATTAATTGATATAGACAGAAGGATTAATGTCCTCGACCAATAAGAGTGTTCCCTATGAAGCCCAGTTATCGAAGCTTCCAAGGAAGATAGCATAATTGATATTTGACCTTAACCAAGACCTAGTGAAAATTCAACAACTGAAACATGAGTGAACCCATTTATGAGAGAAGTTCAAGTTTATCAAGATCATGGATAAAACCATGTTTGTTGAACCACCTCAAGAAAGCTCCACCATTTCATACCTTACCCTTAGGGAATACACTCGTGTAATAAGGGGTTATTTATCTAGACCCTACAAGTATGAATTTTTATGTTTTATTTTTTAAAAAATAATTATTTTTCTTATCCCTTTTCATTATTTATTTATAAATTCAATTATATATATTAGTTGTTGAAAATTATATTTTGATATAAAGAAATGAAAATTGTATGTTTGGAAAATATTTCATTTTAGCACTAATTTTGATAAATTCAAGAATAAATATTACTTTCATATAATATTATTATTAAATGATATTTATTGAAATACAAATAATAATATAATTTAATAAATTCTAATGTAATCTTTATAAGGGTTGGAAAATTGTTATTTCTGTGAAGACAAGTATTTTATAGTAAATGGGGATTTTAATTTAAAGTTATATATTCTCATATTAAAATAATTATTTGGATAAAGTAAATTTTATCTTTTATATTATCATGTCAAAATTATCCAAGGTGAAATTTTCATATATTTTTGTGATAGACGAATATTTTTGGTAAAAATTAAATATAGTATAAATATACAGTCTATATTATGACATTATAATGGCCCAAAAGTGATGTAATAAACACTGTAAAATTAATTCATGACTAAATATATATTTAACCATTATATTAATGTGTTTTTGAAGTTATTTTATAAATTTTATGAACCATTAATGTTTCCTCCAAAACCTATAATATGTTTTAATGTTTTGTAATCAATTATTTATGAACATTAATCACTTAAACATCACAAATGGTATTATTTTAATATTTTCGGTTAATGGACTTAAAAACATTTAAAACTACTCCTATTTCTAGTAAACTATGAGAAAAACTCAAGGGAAAGTTTATGGTATTGATTGTTTTATCATATAGAGTCCAAAACCAGTGTTTAGAAATTAATAAATAATTCCATTTATTTTCTTATAAATACCCACCTAAACTCACACTCCTCTTTACTAAAAACCCATTAAGCATAAATTTCCTTTCCCTGTCCCTCTACAAATCCCTCCTAAGGTTTTCCCAAGAACTTAATAATATCCTCCCAATCTTTTATAAGTGTCCTCTCAAGGTAAGGGGTTTTTCTCCTCCTCTTTATTCAATCACTTTCTTTGTATTATACCATTTTACTTCCAATTTTTCATGTTTTAATATGTTTTTATAATTTCCATTTATTATCTTTATGATTTAAAAGTAATGAGAGACCAAATTTCACTATCATTAAACTCATCCATGAATCTTTACGTACACCAATTATGCTTCAAAGATTATACTGTGATTTTCCATACCAAACATTTGTGTAGTGAATAACCTTTACCATTTCCACTTAAGGGTATTCACCTAAACATACCAATACTTTATTGATTTTGGAATTCCACATTTTTAACCCACAATCCTTAATATTAGGATTAAAAATGAATAATTGTGTTATAATGTTTTATGATCTATGTGGAACACTAATGCATGTGCATGATATGAATGTGATGGGTGGAACCATAGTTATATAGCCCTCCAATGCATTTTTTATTGTTTATATATCATGAGATATCATGTATGGTTCAAAATATACTATCCTAATAACAATATGTTATAATGTCTCAATGGTTATCCTTGAATTATGCTTATGGTTTCATGTTTTATAGTGTTGCCACATTCCTAGTTTGAATTGACGCTATCAACTTATATCATGATTATAAGTTTATGTTTATTATTCTTACCTTTTTATGTCTCATTTATATTCCTATTTACTCACATGTATTACTTTCATAATTTTATTATTTCATTATTCCTTTACTAGGATTTATAGTTATACCCTTTTTTATGTGCGTCCCCAGGTTATCCTATGAATTTTTAGAAGATCAATGAAATTTAATGGGATTTTTTAGAGTTTTTAAGTAATATCAGTGCAACAATGTTTAAATTTTTAATTCTATGTAACTAATTATCTAAAAAAACTATGCCTTTCGATCTTTTTTGATTGTATTAAGTGTATATTCATGTAATTAATCGTGAATTAAGGTGTATTAATGATATGGGTTTCCGTAGTAGGTATCATAGAAAGGTTTAGTTATTTTTGGGCATTACTATTATAAAACATTAAGTAAAATATTAGGACTAACCATAATAAAACATGCTTTAATTTTGGTAATTTATAGAGTAAGTGGTTTCCAAATAATAAAATCCATATTTGGATACTATTAGTGGATGTGGCACTGTCATAGTCATACCTAGGGGTTATTACCTAGGGGTAATAACCCTAAAAAGTGGCCTTAATATAAATCTAGTTTGATTCTGCCTAGGGATATAAATTGGTAATTTCATAAGCTCCTTATGAACCATCATGAAGGGAATAAAAATTATTAAAAAATTTATGTTAGGAAATGAACCATGGATAATTTAGATTAAAAACTAGAAACTCATAGGTTAATTAATGTTTTTCATTTATGAGTTGTCCCTTAAATTTTCATAGTTTCTTTTTTATATTATTAATAGTTTAAAATTATCATCTTTGATTTTCCCTTTATTTTATTTAATGGAAGGAAATAAAAGTAACCAAGTCAACAACCAATGTGATGGGAAATATAATGATTGTCTAAATGAGATGCCCAACCTGATGGGATCAAGATTCAAGAACATCATGGAAATAATTTCTCAATTAACTCATGTGTCAAACATGATGTTGAATCAGGGGGAAAACCCACATCCCCCTAAGAAAGAGTAAGTTTCAATTGAGATCATTATGCGATGAAGGCCTCTAAATTTTAGTGGATCTTCTGGTCCTTTAATCATATAATAATGGATCAACTCAATTAGAAATATATTCTCCATACTACAATGCTTTGAGAAGGAGATGTTCATGTTGGTTGATTATCATATGGAGGAACAAGCTGATAAATGGTTATGGTTAATCAAAAATACAAAGCCCGGGTAGCAGATCAAATAGATTGAGTGGAAAGAATTATAGAATTTTTTTAAATAAATATTTTCCTCACACTCTAACATAAAATGAAGTGTGAATTACTTGGCCTCAAGTAAAAGGGTTATTAATCTATTGGATAATATGAGGTTAACTTTACAAGACTTTCATGATACACCATTATATTTATCATTTATCTAAAAATTAAAGGTGCAACTTATTTGGTGGGATAAAACCAAGTCTATAAAAAGATTCAGTGATTAGAGTCATTGATAGCTGTGAGAAAAAATTATTATGTTCCCTCAAATTCAAAATAGAGATCATTAAATCTCAAGGGTCCCAGTGGTCTGGAGATAGGAACTGAAGAATGGATTTCAATTCTAGTAGAACAATGGATAAATCTAATGGTGGTAACAAATTACAAAATCCCATTTATCAAAAGTGTGGGAAGAAGAAAACTAGAAACTTACTAAAGGGGAAAAGGAAATTATTTAGGTGTGGGAAAAATGGGAACCTAGATAGAAAATTCCAATAGGATAAGCCCACCAATGGGATGAAAGAAATGAATGATTCAATCAACCCTCAATCTATTGTCTAATATTTCAACTATAAGGAATAAAAACACTATATGAATCAATGAAATAATACAAGGGTTTTTTAAGATAATTAATGATAACATAAACCAAGTCCTAGAGATAAAGGGAGAGATTATGTCATCAAAACTGCTAAGGTTGGTCCTAAAAATTATGTGGTGACAGTTATGCTAGTTATTCATTCAAGGATAGAGAATGGACTTTTTGATTATATTTTATGTATTCTCTCATATCATAAAAGGTTTATAGAATTATTCAAAAACAACATAAGAAGATGGAAGTATAGTTATCGGTGAAAATGGAAAATGGGTCAATCATTGTATCTAAATTATACAACTTCTCCCATGTCAATATTTGTGGGAAAAATTCCTAAAAACATTATGATACTCACTTTATTGGAATTTGATGAAATTTGGGGTATGGATTAGATATCTTTGGATAGATCAAATATAAATTTCCAAGATAATAAAACCACCCTATATTTTATGAATCACCCTATAACTCTATACAAGTGAAAGGATGAGTATGAATCTCCTTTAGAATCATTATCTTAGGGATGGATATTATTTCCTTATGAGCAAGTGTATCTAGCTCAAATGATTGATAGTAAGGAAATGATTATCCTCGAATACATGCCCATTGTAATTTAATATGATGTTGTATTTCCTAAATAATTTTATGTCCTTCCTCTAAGATGGGATATTGAGTTCTCAATCAACCTTATATCGAGAGATTTTTCAATGTCCAAGACTCCAAACAGAATTTCCACTATTGAACTTGAGGAGATAAAAAAACAACTATAATAGAATTCGAAAAAAGTATTTATATGCCTAATTACTTCACCATGGGATGCACTGGTTCTTTTCTTCAAGAATAAGTATGGGTCAATGAACCTCTTCATTGATTATTGTGATATTAAATAAATCACGATAAAGAAAAAGTATCCTAGGACATGGATTTATAACTTGTTTGATCAACTACCTGGATATCATTACTTCTCTAAGGTTGATCTTTCGTAGGGATATTATAAGGTAAAATTGAAGAAGGATGATATACCCAAGACTGCACTTCATACAAAATACAGGTATTATGATCTCATAGTGATTTCATTTGGACTCACTAATACTCCAACTATCTTCATGGACATAATGAATAGATTCTTTAGAGATTACCTTTACAAATTTATGGTGGTATTTATAGATAATATTCTTTTTGACACAAAAATCAAGGAGGAACACTAGGATCATTTGTATATTGTACTAAAGACCTTAATAAAGGAAACATTATATGAAAATTGTAGTAAATAATACTTTTTTGTGGATAAAGTTACATTCCAAGTGCATGTTATCACCAAAAAAATGGATATCTATGGTTCATTAAAAGAAGATTTAATTGAAGGATAGGCCAGACCAATATCTATTATAGAGATATGTAGTTGCCATGGATGTGTTGGCTATTATTTTCAATTTTTAAGAAACTTCTCATGATTTTTAGTCCCACTAACCAAGATAACTTAGAAGGAAGTGAAGTTTGTCTAGACATATGAATAAAAGGAGGTATTTAAAGATTTAAATAAGAGGCTAATCATTGGACCTATTCTCACATTACCCACCAGTGGGGAAGGATTTTTGATCTATAGGGATGCATTAAAAAAGGTATTTGGTTGTGTACACATGCTTGATAAAAACTTTATATCACGTTCTTCCCACAAATTAAATGTCCATGAGCATAACTACCCAGTGCATGATCTAGATTTGGTTGTAGTGGTATTTTCATTAAATATTTGGTGGAATTATCTCTATGGGGATAAGTGTGACATATATATGAATCATAAAAGCATTAAGTTTATATTCACACAAAAGGATCTCAATATATACCAATGAAGGTGGTTAGAGCTGATTAATGATTATGATTGTTTAATCTATCAATATCTTGGGAAGGTAAACAAAGTGAAAGATGATTTGAGTAGAAAGGATCATATAACCCTATCTATGATGAGGATTAAAAGGAGTATAATCATATTTTATATTTAAAGGATATACATTGGAATACTAAAAGGTTATTTATCCTCCCTTTCTCAAATAACTCTCAACTATCCATTCTTGAGAGGGTAAAGGAGGCCTAAAAATAAGATGGGGTGATAATGAAAGGTAGTGAATATTCTAGAGTTAAAATTTTCTACAAATTGAGTTATATAAGGTTTGGAACTCAGATATTTATCCAATCAAAATCAAAAATAAATAGGGAACTTCTAGGTGATGCAAATAGCGCATCCCTCTCTATTCATCCAAGAAGTTTAAAATGTATAGAGATCTTAATAAAAACATCTAGTGGGATACATTAAGAAGGAGATTATAGAATTTTTATCATAATTCTTGGTATAGAAACAATTCATGGTTAAATTATATAATTATAAGGTTATAATACAAACATTGTCTATACCAATTTGTAAATAGTAAAAATAACCATATATTTCCTCATAGGACTCCCCTGGACATCTAAATGCAATCACACCATCCGGGTGGTAGTCAAACACCTTGAAAAGTTAGCACATTTCATGATATAAAGGAATATTTTTCTATTGACCAAATCTATAAGATATAAATAATATAACTGGTAAGACTATATGAATTTCCACGATTCAAGATATAAGGTTTTCCTTGTGGTTTTGGAGAATGATTCAGTAACCATTAGATGCATACCTAATTTTCAGTACTGCTCATCACCCTTAGATAGATAATAAATTTGAGAGAGCCATAAAAACTATATAGGATATGATGAGAAAATGTTTAATAGATTTCCAAGATTTTGGGATCATAAACTTTTCCTAATGGAGTTCTCATCTAATAGTAGTTTCAATTATAGCATTTAGATGGAACCTTATGTTGTATGGGATTAGGTATCAGACTACAACATGTTGGGATGAAGTTGGGGAGAAAAATAATAATGTGACCTAATCTTATCTAAGAGATGACATATAAGGATAAAATTGTTCAACTTAATATGAAATCAACACAATGTTAACAAAAAAACTATACGAACATTCATTGATGATACCTAGATATTAAGGTCTGAGATAAGGTATTGCTTTATATATTGTCATGGAAGAAATTCACCATGTTTGAGAAGAAGGGAAATCTTTTTCCAAAAAACATCATAACCTTTGAGATCCTTTATCACATCAAATATGTGGCCTATCGACTAGAACTCTCACCTAACCTCTCTCAAGTATGTGATGTGTTCCATGTATCTCTCTTGAGGAAGTACATACCAGAACCCTCACATAAACTAAATATATAGGTGGTATCCTTGGAGAAAAATATTTAATAAGATGATAATCCATTGGTAATCTTATATCTTAGAGATAAAGTTCTATTAAACAAGATAACTCACCTGGCCAAAGTGTTGTGGTGAAACCAAAAGTTTGAGGAAGTAATATAGGAACCATAATATGTGATGAAACAGATGTACCCTCATTTTTTCTAGTAAATGAAATGAAATTTTAAGGGTGGAATTTATTATGGTGAGAATAATTTAATGACCCAAATTTTTATAATTTAAATTCCCTTTTTGAATAAGTAAATTCCATATTAAGTAATGTAGTTATATAAAACATGGGCACTGATTTAGTTATTTTGGACTATTATAAAATATAACTGGTTGAATTTAAAATACCATTAACCATATTAACTATTGGTAATATAGTCATTGTATGATGACCTTTATGATTATTATATATATTAAGGGTTATGATAAAGTCTAATTTTCACAGACGGAAGAAGTGATTGAATTAACCAGTGGGATCATACCAAATAAAGCCTAATTATCAAATCTTCCAAGGGAGGTGGTGTCGCTAGGATTTTACCTTAACTACGACCAAGATAAAATTAAATAACTTATACATGAATGAATCCATTTATAAAAGAAGTTTGAGAATATCAATATCACAGCCCAAACCATGTTTGTCAAACCACCCTAAGAAAGTTATGTTGTCACACAATTTATCATTAGGGTGTATGTTGGTGTAATAAGTGGTTATATATATAGACCCTATTAGTATGAATTTCTATTTATTATTTGTAATAAAATATTTATTATTTTTATCCCTTTTCATTATTACTTTATATATAAAATTATATATATGATTTGATGAAAAATAGATTTTGATATGAAGAATCCAAAAAAATTGGAAAATATATATTTTTAATACTTCTTTTGATAAATTTAAGAAAAAATATTAATTTCATATAATATTATTTTTAAATAATATTTATATATATATAAATGATAATATAATGTAATAAAGTCTAATTAAATCTTTATATGGGTTAGAAAACTGTTTGTTGTCGTAAAAACAAATATTTTCTAGTAAATATGGATTTTCATTAAAAAGTGTAAATTCTGATATTTAGAAGAAAAAAATTGATAAAATAAATATAATTTTTTAAATATTCACATTTAAATTATCTGATGGTTAATTTTTCATAATTTTTTAATACAATCATTTTTTTGAGTAAAAATTAAATACGGTATAAATATATGATCTTTATTATGACATCATTATATCCCAAAACGTTTTGTAATAAATGATATAAAATGAAACCATATCCAAATATATATTTCCCCTTTAAAAAATTAATTTTTTATGTTATCTTATTAATTTTATAAACCTTTAATAAATACTCCAAAACCTATATTATATTTCAATGTTTTAAAATCAATTCTCTATGAACATGACTTACTTCCACATCACCAATGTTATTTTTTTAATGTGTTTAGTTCATGGTCATATAAAATATTTAAAAACACTCTTGTTTTCATGAAAAAATTTGAAAAAATAGAGTAACATTTTTGGTTTTGATTATTTTATCATATAGAGTCCAAAACCTGAGTTTATAAATTAAGAAAGAATTCCCCTCTCTTTTTCTATAAATACTGACCAAAATTCCCACTCCTCTTCACTCAAAACCCCTTAAAAATTAATTTACTCTATTTATACCTCTCTAAATTCCTCCCAATTAATTATTTCGTTCTTAATAACCTATTCTCATTCTTTTATAAGAAATCTATCTAGGTAAAGTATTCTCTCCTCCTCTTCGTTATTCATTAACTTTCTTTATATTATACCATTTGATTTCCAATTGTTTATGTTGTAATGTGTTTATAAAAAAACATAATACAAACCTTATTATTTCCATGTATTTATAGACCATATTTCACTCTTATTATACCCTTCCATGAATATTTATGTACACCCATTATGCTACCAAAATTATCCTATGATTTTCCATGCCAAACATTTGTGTAGTGAATACCCATCCCCATTTCCACTCAAGGGTATTCACCTAGATGTACTTATCCTTAAGATATTGGACACTTCCAATATATATAACACACACTCCTTAATTGTGGTATTAAAAGTGATGAAATTTGTTCTTATATTGCATGATCTATGGGGCACACTAAGTCATGTACATGGTTTAAATGTGATGGGTAGGTCTAGAATTATATAGCCCTCCAATGCATTGGGTAATTTTTATATCTCATGATATCAATGTATGGTTCATGGGATATTATCCTAAGAACAATATTTTATTACTTATCAATGGTTAGCCTTTACTTATTCTTATGATTTCAAAATTTATGTTGTTCCCACGTTTCTATGTTGCCTTGATGTTATCATCATATATCATACTTCTAGTTTCATGTTTATGATTCTTAACCTCTTTGACACATTGATATGCCTCTTGACACATATTTATTACTTTCATCATGTTATGATTTTATTATTCTCTTATTAGAATTAATATCTCACCCCATTCTTATGTATGTCCCCAGGTTATCACATACTGTTATAGAATATCAATGGAATTTAAGGACATGTTTTGGAGTTTTTAAATAATGTTGTTGTACCCATGTTTCAGGTTATTGTTCTATGTATCTAATTATCCAAATATATTGGGCCATTTAATATTTTGGGATTGTATTAAGTTTATCTTTATGTAATAAATATTTAATTAATATGTATTAAAGATATGGGTTGGCATAGCTTCCCCTCATTAATATTATCTTATCATCAGTAACTTGATCAAAATGAGATTGGCTTAGGAAAAAATACTATAAAAAGAAAAGAATAAAATTGGGATATATATTTGAATTTCACACTCAAATTTTCTTATATTTTATCACCTTTAAAACTTATTAAATAATCAGATTCAAATTTTTTCATTAAGGTTTCCTCAAATTTTATAATTAAATAAAATCTTTAATTCTTCCCCAGATATCAACTAGATAAAAAATATTGAAATTATAACTCAGCACCCTCAAAAATTTGGAATTTATAATATTTTTATAAAGCTTGTATAACCTCTATCTGATATACAAACTTTCTTTATGGATTCATAACTCAAACTTCATACAATGAAATATTATAAATTAAACTTTGTACAACTAAAATTTTAAACACCTACTTTGTACATCTCAAATTCATAACTTTAACTTTATAATATTACACAACTTCATATGGTCAACTTATTAAATATTTGATTCAAGATTCCATAACTTAATTTGATGAAATTTGTAAATGTCTTGTGAACATTCTCTATCTGATATTATCAAAATTTTCTATCTGGTAAACATATAACCCTTTTTAACATAATCCATATCATAAAATGAAAAATATTTTTAGCTTTATTGATCTGGTAAGTTTATCTGATTTTTGTATTTCAAACATTCAAGTTTCTCCATATTAAAATTTCAAGTTTATCCATTGGGATATTTTTACAAAAATTCATCCATTTGAGATTTTTAAATTATTTTATCCATCTATAACATTTAAAAATATTATCAATATAGAACCCTTAGAAATATTATCCATCAATAACTTACTAAATAAAATCATCCAGAATCACGATAACCTATTTTAAATCAAGAAGTTAGAAACATTGATGGTCTGAAATGAATTGTATGAATTCCATAAAAAATATCATATGAAACTCTAAATGAATATTCTTTGGAAACTCCAAAGGATATTTTTTGAAATTACTCATTAACTTTTCCATAATCTATTAACAAAAAAGACAACACTTTCATTATTATTGTCTAATAGATATTCATTTTTATTTTACTTCTAAAATATATATTTGTTATATAAAAAATATTTCAAAAACATTAAATTCATTTATATATAAAGATTATTTCACTTAAATGATACTATATTTAAAATTTTATTATCCACTATTTTCCAAAAAAACAACTATTTTAGGAAAATACCAAAAATTCACTCTGAATTGCCATTGGAGTTGTTGATGGTATGAGTTTTTTGTTAATAATTTTTTAGAATCATTTATGATTTTTGAGTTATTTAAACTTTTGAATAATGTTTTTCAGTGGTCGATATTGTCTTGGAGTTCACAAAAGTGTCCTGAAGCTGCTATAGTAATGGATATCATTTTGTAGACTTAATTATGAGTTTTCTCTAAATAATAAAAAATTTGTATATGTGAGGATTCATGTTTGATATTCTTTTATAGTAAAATGTGTGGCTACATGATGAATCATATAACAAAAATACCACATATAAAAATGATAATTCCTCATGTTTGTAAAAATTACACATGTGAATGCCTCAGCGCACTACATGCGGGAATTATGATCATGTATGTGAATTCATGCAGGATTTTTCTTTGTGTTTTCATTTATTTCCATGTAATCTAATTTTATCTCTCATCCAAATATTCCTTGGGTATTTTTTTAGATAACCACATATTCAAATTTTGGAGACATACAGACAGAGTTTTCCAAACTTCATGTGTTAAAAAGGAATGAAACCCGATGATTAAAGAACTATTATTAAATGTTTAAAACATCACATAAATAATTTGATTCAAGATGATTCTTGAGAGATTTAAAAATGGTAGTTATCTCCTGTTTTGTTTTATGTTATGAGATCATTTATTTGAAAGTTTTCTTCTATTACATAAAGGTAATGTTTTTTATAAATAAACTCCAAATGTTAAAATTAGAAATAAAATGTGATTATGTTGTTCTATTATCAATGGAAAATAATTACTTGAATTAGTATATGTTTTTATTATACCTGAATTTTGAAATTATAGTTGTTGAAGTTGAAAGAATGTTATTTTGAGCTATAACATTGGGAAAAACTATATAGGTTTTATAAGAAATTCAAACATTCATATCTATTTAATTATTCATTTGTTGTGATTGAATCTATATAAGGTCTTCAATATATTTTGATGATATATTGAATGTTAAGAAGGGTGGAATGTGAATTTTTTTGTATGCATTCATTTATAAAAACATTATAATTTTTTTGTGAACATGATGAAAGTTTGCATGACTAACTAAATGAGTAAATAGAGGATATCATGGTGTTTCATTCCATTGAGTTTGTTTAGAATATTAAGCTACAATAAATTTTAATAAAACTAGTTTAATTCTTGTAATTTTTAGTTTCTCTGATGTTGGCTATTTTGAAAAATAAATATATAATTTCAATAAGATATGACATGAAAACTACATAAAAATATAGAGTATTGAAAATCTTGATTGAGTAATAAAAGATAAGATACTAAAGCTAAAGCTTAAAATATATCATTAACAACTATTGTATCTTGATCATTAGTGAATTTTTATGAGTCTGAGAGTCAAGAAGAAGTTCATCATTAGTTATTCATGAAGTGAGCATCATTTATTAAATATTTTTTATGGATAATAAAGGGAATCTATATATATTTTTGTTTAAGAAACCAAACTCTCGAGAATATATTTTACATCTTAGTTAGATATTCTTATATGAGGTAGTGTGAATTTACATAGTTCAATGTTATTCTGGACTGGCATGGTGTGACTCTGGATTGGACTCTATAATAATACTATAATCATGTAATTTTTTATTAATTATAGTGAAGAATATCTGGTTGGGGAGACTAACCAACTGTGATAAGGAGTAGGTTACTTAGGAGTGGGAACAACTATGTAAAAATTCCCCATGTTCTTTATCTATTAGTTTTCTTCTAACACGAATGAGTTGGAGACTCTATAATTTAGTTGATCATATCTTAACAAGTTGTAAGGATTTATTTAATTAAGAATAAATTTTAAAAACTATTCTCTACTTATTTACCCCCCCCCCCCATTCTTAGTAGAGTAATATGTTCCTAGGAACTTCATCAAAGTGAGGTTACTCTATTTTATTTATTCAAGTACCAATAATGGATAAACTAAATTCTATGAATAGTAATGGTGTTCCAACATTTCATGGAAAAATTATCACAGTCAGAAGAAGTAAATTTTACCACATCTTTTATCCCTTAACATAGAGGTTAGATATGCTACTATATTTGGTTTTCCACCCATTAAATAAAATTCTCCAATGAATCTAGTAGATTAAAGAAATATAAAAAATTATGGAAAAGATCAAAATATTATTCTAATGTCCCTATTAATAAAATTATATTCAAAAGTGATGGGGCTTTTACTAGCTATAAAATTTGGGATAATCTAGAAAGTGGTTATGAAGGAAATGTGATAGTCAGGGAGGAGAAATTATGAATCTAGATAAGAAATCATGAATACATAAACATGGATGATTAATATAATATCAATGATTATTTTACTTTAGTAAAATAATTTTTTAGTAATATCCAAGAGTTTGGAGAAAAATAAGAAGACTGTATGATTGTTAAGAAGATCATGAGGAAATTTCTAGATAGTTTTGTTACCAATATCTCTACTTTAGAATACAGCGAGGATCTGTCCTTGGATGAATTATATAAAATTATCATATCTTATTAAATGATAAAATTTATATCCTTCAAGAAAAAGGTAAATATGAAATGGATTTTGTGGCCATGAGAATGTTTAATATTAAATAATCTAATGAAAATATTGTTTCGTATAACTCTGGTAATGAATAGAATAAATAAGATGATCAAATAATTGTTTCTAATACTTCAAATAGATTCAAAAGATAAAGAACAATGGTAAATTAATGTATCATTTAATATGATATAAGTGTGTTGGAATTGAGAACATTTCCATTAACTATCCCAAAATTAAGGAAACATATCCTAAATACGAATATGATGATAAAACATCCAAAAATAAGTTGAGTAAGAGTTTATAATAATCATCCAAATTTTGGAGAAGTGAGAGGGGATTTTTCATATATAAGAGTTAAACTTTGATGAGAAAATAAGAAGGTGTCGGATTCTCATCTAGTAGAGAATATTACTATGAGTTTGTTTATAAATTTACCAATTGCATGGCTCATGTTGAAAATATATTTGACACTTAAATTAGTGAAGAATATGATTTAGAACCAATAGAGATCAAACATATGTTGAAAGATGAACTTGAATAATGTATCTATCAAAATACCATTCTCAAAATAGAAATGGAAAATATTTTTAAAGATAAAAAAAATATTTAATAAAATAATGATCTTGAAAAGAAATAGTAAACCCTTATTTATAAGATCAAAAAAGTTAGGCTGAAATCTACTAAACATGAGGATATGATAAAAAATATTGAAGAAATGATTACTTTGAAATAATAAGAATTATTTAAGACATGGTCTATGTGTCTTGAAGCTGAAAATGTGCTGAAGAAGTTAAAGGAACATTTCAAAAAATATATTTAAGTCAAATTTGAATCCTCTAAAATAGCTAATAGGGTATTCACAAAAGAACAGGTAAAATTTGTACCTAAAAATAAATTAATTACATTTTCACTAAAAATGTTGGTTATAATTTAAAATCTGTACAAGAATTGGCCAAGAAAATGGGTAGAAACCATATCTCATTTTATAATTTGAAAATAGAAACCCCGGAAGCTATGAATATCCCAAAAAAAGTAATTATAGACTAAAAATTTATTGCAAAGAAAAAATTTTGGATAGCACTACAGGAATAATTTTTATGAACCAAAGAAATTTAGGTTTCAGTGTAACTTCTGGTGTTGTGGAGTGTTTAGGAACAAATCCTACACATGTTGATAAAAAATTTCATTAACTAGGATGAAGTATGAAGTTAGGGGGAGTAATCCATAAGAAATAAAATTGAATGTTCAAAGAAATAATAATGAAAAGTAAAATGTTTCAGGTCTACAAACTCAAAATAGGAGTGATATATAGGGAAATTGTGTAGAAAAATATGTGAAATGAATATATTTATAGACTACTTATGCAGATAAAAGAATGAAAATTTGTAAACCAAAGTAATATATAGCATGTATTGTTGAGGTTGAATTAAAGTTAAGTAGAAAAAACATAGATTCTTGAAAATGGGTTCTCCTCCCACAATAATTATGATGGGTAGGTTTTAAATAATATTTAAAATCATGAAGGTGTAGAAATTACTATTATTAATGGTTGCGCATTAAAATTTAAGGGTGTTGGTTCGACTGAGATTGAACCTCAAAACATAAAATTAGATTATATTTTATATGTGGAAGGGATAAAGGATAGCCTATTAATCATTAATCAACTATGTGATGATGGATTTGAGGTTACTTTCAAGAAATATACTTTTTTCATTAAAGTATTTAAGAATATAAGGATTATTTCACAAGGATAAAATAACTAATTTCAATCTATAATTTGATAGGTGATCATACTGACTCTTATTACTTGATTGAAAAAGATAAAATATTATTGTAACATGGAAGGATTTTTCATTTGGGACAAAGGATTTTAAGTAAAAAAAGTAATTATGATTTTGTCAGAGATATTCCCAAGTAGAAGATAGAACATGATAGTGTGTTCGAAACAATTTAAAAGGGGAAAATGACTCATAAAACACATAATAATGTAGAAATTATCTCTATCGGATCATTGGATCCTATTCACACTGATTTATGTGATTTTTTGAGAAAAAGTTAAATAATAGGTTGTTTATATTTCATAAAATTAATATACGAATTCATCCAAATAACTATTTTAATTTTTTTCAATCACAACTCAGATGTAGTTGGTATATTCAATGTTTTTAGAAGATGGGCTGAAAAAGAGTTGGTAATTCACATAAAGAAATTTAGATCTGATCATTGGAAGTAGTTTACATGTGATGATTTTAAAAGATAGCTTACCAAAAATGGAATCAAACATTAATTTATCAATCTTTATGCTCCTAAAAAAATGGGGTTATAGAGAGAAAATAGGAGTGTTGTGGAGATCAGAAGGAAAATGCTTTCTAAAAATAAAATTTCAAATTATTTATAGAGATAGGATATGTGGGTTTTTGTACACATATAGAATAGATTTATTTTTTATACCAAAGACACATTTCACTCCTCAATAAATGTGTTAAAATAATAAACCAATTATAATATAATTTAAAGTTTTAATAATTTCATGCTTAATAAATATCAAGGGTAACATGATGAGAATATTTTAAGGGAAAGTTGATGAAGGAATCGACATGGGGTACTTACCTAATAAAATTGGGTATATATAATGAAATAAATGTCTATAGAAATGTGTATAATATTTATATTCCAATATTTTTCAGAAACAAAGAAAATAAAATCAATACGATAAAGTATAATTTGAACTTTCAAAGGAGAACAACATGAGGATTTTTGACCAACGGGTTGAAAAAGAAGCTTAGAATATAATAGTTTCTGATGGGATTGATTCAGAACATACTAATGATGAAGAAGAGGTTTAGGTAAGTGACAGTAAATATTTTTAGAGGTTAAAAAATCTTTTTTATTCCAAGAACATAATTATAGAACAAGGAGGTCCTATTTATATAAGAATAATGATGATGGTGGGAAATCACACATCACTCATATCACATGTTAAACTAAGAATAATGGAAAAAAGATAAAGAGAATGTTGAAAGTGTACAAGATATGAATGATGAATTGGATCATATTGAGGAAAAATAAAATTGGGAGAATGTACCAAGAACAAAAGATAAGGATTTCATTGGCACAAAATAGGTTTTTATAAACAAATTGAATGAAAAGGGGGTTTTGAAAAGGAACAAGGCTAGGATAGTATGTAAAGAACATACTAAATTGTATAGCATTGGATTTGAATAAATCTTTTCTCTAGTTACAAGGATTGAAATGATAAGGATAGTATAATTTTTGTTAGAACAAAATAATTATAATGTGTATAAAATGGATGTGAAATCAACATTTCTGACTGGTGACCTTGATGAAGAAGTCACTATTGAACAACCATATGGTTTTATTCTTGATGTTGATGGTAGCTTAGTATGTAGACTGATAACAAAATTCTATGGATTAAAATAGGATCCTAGATCCTGATACTCAAAACATAAAGGGTGATTGAAGGAAATGTTATTCACAAAGGAAAATATTTATAGTAATATGTATGTGATAGAGTTATCCATAGGTGCACTACTTTTCATTATGTATGCTGATGATATAATATTTTCTAGTGATCAAGTGTACCTTTTTTAGGAATTTTTAGAGTGAATTAAGGAACTGTTTGAGATGTCCATTCATAGAATAATGAATACTTTTCTGGGATTGTAGATTGAGCATAAACTAAACTTCATAGTTATTTCATGAAAAAAATATTCCAAAGAATTACTAAAAAAGTTTATAATTGAAGAATCAAAATAATTTACAACACAAATATGAGTTGGATCCAATTTTTTTAAAGATGAAAATAGAAACAAGGTTGACCAAAAGATATTAAGAATACTTATTGGAAGTTTAATGTACATGAAAACTAAAAAACTATAAATAGACTTTGTTGTGACACAATGTGCTTGATTTCAAGGTAATCTAAAGGAGTCACATATGATTTTAGAAAATATGATGTTGATATATGTGAAGGGAACCATGAATTATATCATGATTTATAAGTGTTATAAAAAATTGAATTTTCATGGATATACTAATGTAGGATGGCTAGTTGATTTTATAGATATAAAATTCACATTAAGTGGAATCCTCTTTATTAGTGAGGGTTATGTGAACTGGTATAGTAAAAAAGAAAAACTTAGTGACACTTAGCACAACCAAGGTAGAATATATGTAAGTCACTCATTCCTATATATTGGTTTTATAGATGGTTTTGTAGTTGTTATATTTGGGAGTTGAAACTAAGTGTCATTGAGGATTTTATGTGATAATAAGATTATAGTAAATATCTCTAAGAACCATGTACAACACTATAGATCCAAATATATCAACATTTGGTATTATTTTAATAAATAAAGAGTTAAAAATGGAGATATCAACCTATAATTATAATCCACTCAAAATAAAATTATAGATATCTTCACAAAATATATTCCAAGAGAAAGGTTCTATGATATGAGGCTAAAATTCCATGTTAATCCCTCTCCTCTCACTTTAAGATATATTGAACTAGTCCTCATATGGGCTTTAGATTTTATTGAAAAGGGGGTATAAAAGTGACACAACTCTATGCCAAATAGGAATAGAATTATTGGTAAATTAAAGAGTGAAAACTACCTTTAAATATCATTTTTTGGATAATGATGAATTGGGGAGTTTGGTGATAGTGATATCCGATGCAAGACTTGAGTGGAGGTTTATTTAAGTCACATGTCCACATTTTCTTATCACTGAGGGATAGAATTATCTCAAAAACATAGCCTTGTCTAGTTTTATAGTAAAATACACTTGTCATGTAATATGGGCTATGATTTAATGTTTCTCTGTTTTTTTATGATTTCTCTACTTGATTTGAGTTTTCTCAGACGAGTTGAATGGAGTTTCCAAAAAATCCAAAAGGGAGATATTAAATCAACCTTGGAGTTTTTGATAGTTTTCATTTTGTCAATTTTTTTAAAATAATTTGAGTTTTTTAGGGGTTATTTGAACTTCTAGGGAATTTTTTTGATGAGTTGAGATTGATTTTGAGCTTTTATAAGATATCTTAGAGCTATTGGATGGAAGAATACCATTTTTTAAACTTGAAAATGAATTTTCCATGCTTAAGAAAAAGTTTAGCAATGTGAATATTCATGGATGAGGTTCTTTGTTTAGGTAAATTTTCAACTATGAGTTTTCCACAAAATAAGAAATCCCACATTGACAAAATCTATGTAAGAGGTTTTATTGATGTATGATAATTCCTTAAATTTTCAAAAATCATGTATGTGAATTCTTCAATGTATTTAATTTATGATGTGTATAGGAATTATGACCAGGTATGTGAAATAACCTAAGTTTTTTTATCTATGTATCCATTTATAGTCATTGTATATAATTTTATCTTAGATCCAAATCTATATAGTGGATTTTGTTTCATATAACTATGTATAGAAATTTTGACAACATACAAACTGAGTTTTACAGAATTCATGTGTTCAAAAGGAATGAAACATAATTATTCAATAAATATTATTCAAGGTCTAATAAATCACATAGAGAATGTGATTCAATATTATTCTTGAGATATTTCAAAATTAGTAATTATTGTATATATACATTTTATTTTTTGATTTGGTTTGCTTGAAAAACTGTTGTTGTGACTCAAAGATGAATTTTTCTATAAAGAAACTCTATATGTTAAATATGGAAATAAAATTTAATGATGTTGTGTTTTTTTAAGTAAAATGATCATTTTCATTAGTATATGTTGTGATTTTATTTTAAGTTTTTGAGTAAGGTTGTTTTTGTTGAAAGATGGTGAGTTCAAGCTAAAAAAGTGGGAATAAGTAGATGTTTTTTTATAAGAAATTGAAAAATAAATATTCAATGAATTTTTTATTTGTGATATACACAAGAGAAGGTTCTCAATATATTATTCTAATCTCCTGAATTTAAATATGGGTAGAAGAGGAATTTTATGTAGACATAGAGTTATTAAAATTTTATAATTTTTAGGAGATCGCATTTCTTGTTTGTGATCCTAATTGGATAATGAAATAGAGGAGATCGTGGTGATCTATTATATTAAGATTTTTTGAAGAATGTTGAGCTGAAATATATTTTACTGGAATTAAATTCTAATTTTCTCTAATATTGAAACTTTCAAATAAATAAATATAAAACTTTTATAATATCTGATAAGGACGCATGCATAAGAATATTGAGTATTGAAAATATTGAGAGAGGAATAGAATAAATCCCAATGCTTAGAAGAGATCATTAGTATCTACTTGGGCTTTAGAATCAGGGTTTTTTATGATTTTATGAATCATGAATAATTTTACCATCAGATCTATTTCTTAAATATTTTGGATGGATCATTAAGGTGGATTTACATCAATTGGTGATGAAGAAACAAAAATATCAATAAGATCTTTCTCATATCAGATACATATTATTTTATGAAGGCAGTGTGAATATATATGTTCTAGTGTAAATATTGTGGTGAGAACATGTCACGACCTGACCTAATGGGGCTCAAGCTGCAAGTACCCCAATCACACCTCTATAGGCCAGGGGCTGGAACTAGTGATGAAAGGCATATTTAACATGAAGATTCCTTTACCTAATGTTCATGTATGCACAAACATGACCATCTCAATGTAGAAGTGTATAGGAATAGTAATAAAAACATGAAACAAATAGAATATAAAACTAGAATGAAAAACCTATGTGTTGTAAAAGAGTATGATAGTAAAATACTGAATGCGAATGGGAAAAATACATGCACAATTAGAGAGATATCCCAACCTGACAAAACAAGAATGTAAAAGTGTTAAGATATCCTAGCTCCTGAATCTCCAAGATCTAACCACCGTATATGGTCCAATGCACCAAGTATCCTTATACTCCTTTGTAGTCACCGATGAACTATCCATTATCTTCATAATACATGTAACATGTGGTAAAATCACTTGAAGGGGTGAGTATATACATACCTAGTATGATGCCCCAAAAGCTGAAGAGGGAGCAGTAAGAGACACGATAGGAATAAATAGGAAAACATCTCAATCCAAATCATGGGAGTAAACATAATACAACATCATGGATACAGATATATATATACTCAAACCAAAGAAACCCAAATGATAGAGAAGGGCATCTCTATCTCATAGCCCAACCCAGAAAAAGAGTCTCCCTCTATTCCATAATTCCATCAATGATGCCCAGCATCTCACACACCTGCCCAGTAGAAAACGTCCAATTCAAGCCACACCTCACCACAGTGCCACATAGTTAAGGGTAAACAATATCTATTTAGAGGAATCATTCCTTGGTACAACAGTAGTTTGAAACTCAATATATATCTAGAGGACCCATTTCTTGACTCGGTCAGAGGGTACCACTCAAAAACATAGTAGAGGAACCATGCCAAGCCTAGATGAAGTGTGCCACTGTAATGTTCGGTATAGGACACATGACCATCCAAGTTGGAGGGTTCCACTTAATAGATATCTAGAGGACCCATTCCCTGACTCTGTGGGAGGGTTCCACTCAGATAGTAGATAGAGGACCCATGCCCATCCTAGATGAAGGGTTCCACTCTCGAGGTTGAGGGCCCATGCCCTGACTCTATTGAAGGGTGCCACTCGGTGGATATATGGAGCAACCATTCATTATCCCAGTAGGAGGGTTCTGCTATAATGGTTGGTAAATGACCAATTCCCAACCCATTTGGAGGCTTCCACTCTAGTAGTCAATCGAGGACCCATGTCTTTCCTAGAAAGTGGGAACCACTCTAATCTATCTGAGGATCCTTCCTGATCACTATCATCATTAAGCATCACTTAAATAACTATCCAACTAGAGAAATCTCACATCATTTCCCAAAATCCACTAAGAAGTCCACCATCACATTCTATGTAGAAAAACATTCAGTATAGACACTCATGGGCTATAATATGCGTCCAGTTGAAGAGGATACAATAGGTTGAAGTTTTGTCAAAAGGGAGACTAGGGGTACATGGTGTGTAAGGGACCCACATGGCATGTGGTCCTTATATTTCACTTGGTTGTGTCCATCCAGGTAAATGGATCACTACCCATGTGATCATACATGGAATTTAGAAGGTCTACGTGGTGTGTTTGAGCTAGCTAGGATCCTTCCTAGGCACTCTGGTTGTTTCTTTGTATTTTTCCCATATTCGTGTACATTGGCACATGGAATGTTCTTAGACATTCCCATGTACTCCCATAGTATATAATGATTTTCCATCACTTGTGTCACATGGAATTTGGGGGTCATGCATAGCGTATGATACTTATCTCCCCTAAAACCCCAACCGCCATAGTCAGGGCCCTACACACTATGTCTTCTTTGAACTACACAGCATGTAGTTGAGACTTTTCTAGAAATATATATCTTGTATAAATTCTCAATATTTGGTATCTCATTATTTATATCCATCTCTTGATGACCCTAAATTGGTGGATCTCGTGCACGGTTTCTATTTTTGTCCATCTAGTGCTGAAAAATTGATTATTTTTATTCATATGAAGGTTGCATGATCCACCTCACACCATTATGCCTCCAATCTTCTCCAAGTTCTAGTTTAGATATTGGCCAAAAAATAAGTCAATGACAACCTATAATGCCTTAGATTTCACCCTTAATTTGGTATTTTTTTGTTGTATGTGATCCCACTGAGAATCTAGGGGTTTGATTGGGCTCAGTACCACCCAGAAATGTCGATCCATGGCCCCATAGCCTAATGGAAAAAAATGTGAAGAATCAAAGGGATAAAAGCACAAAAATAAATGGTTTAACATTCATTGTAAAATCATTATTGATCAATGGATACAATCTAGAGATACAGGTGAGTAAATAATTGAATAAAAAATTAATTTCAATACATGGGCACATGCGACTGTCTACAATTGGCACAAATCAAAGAAAAGGATTGATCATGCTAAACAATTTAATAAAATGAGGAAGAATCCAAAAATTATTAGTCCTATATATATATTGGATCATTAATCATCTAAGAACATTATCAAAAACAAATGGAATAAGTTATTGCATATGTTGTGTCTTGATCTTCCTCAATCTAAAGTTTCTTTGTCATCTGAGTTTGATTCACCAATGGAGGAGGAAAAATACCTCTTAATTCTCCCAAGGTTTATATGGGTAAGCCTGGGAAAATATTAATAACATGGTATGAATAGTAAAAATAGTAATTTATTATTTAATTTAAATAAATATAATTATTTATTTTAACTGAATACACCCACCAATGGTCACTTTTATCTGAACACCCCATGATGACTAGTTTTAGGTCACTCATAGGGTAAAAATCATGCCTTGGACTCAATTGTGGTCTTGGTTTTATGATATGAGGTTCAATTTATGTGTTATCCCATTTTCATTAATAAACTGTGTGCATGTGATATAAAATATATTAAATATTTTTATAAAATTAGTTCTGGAAACATCAGACCTCGGAATCGTATGATGTCTCAATGCTTGGTTTTGAAAATATATGTAGAAAAAAATTAAAGTATTACAAGGAAAAATAGGGTATCTAAATCATTAAATCCTTTACTATTTTCATCCCTTTAGAATAAGGAACCCACATTTAGCTCTCCTAATCCTAGGATCTCTCCTACATGTTCTCATACTACCATAAAACATGAACCAAGGGGATGTTCCATCCACACAGGGTCCTCTCCTTTCGATCCTTGATCACCACTAGGTGCTTCAAAAAAGTGTATTCATCCTCTATTTCCATATCACCCCAGTTGATGGTGTTCTTGGGGTCATGCACATATCTCCTCTACTGCGAAACATGGAATACAATATACACCCACTCCAACTATGTGGGTAAGGAAAGGCGGTAAGAAACCTCACCAACCCTCTACAAGATCTCAAATGGCCTGATAAACTTTGGGGATAGCTTGCCACCTTATCCAAACCATTGAAATCATCATCATGGGGAGACTCTCAGGAAAACATGGTCTCCATACTCAAACTCCAAGGGCCTATGATGTCGATCCGCATAAGATTTATTCCTCCTATATGCTATCCCAATCCACTCATGGATGTATTAGACATTATCATCATCACCTACACCATCTATGGACCCACAAGAGATACCTCATTGATCTATGTTCAGTATAAGGATGACCTTTAGGGTCTCCCATATAGGGAATCTAAATGTGTCATGTCAATAGTAGAGTGGTATCTATTGTTGTATGCAAACTCTACCAAGGGAAAGTGATACTTCCATCTCTGAACAAAGTCTGACACACAAGCCCTTAGAATATATTCCAACACTTGGATAATGTTCTTGGTCTTCCCATCTATCTGGGGGTGAAAATTTGTACTCATATTCATTTTGGTCCTAAATTCCTCCTACAAGACTCTACACAACCATGATATAAACCATGAATCAAAATTAGAGATAATAGTCAAGTGTTCCCCATAAAGGAGAACAATATCCCAAATGTACATCTACCCAGAATTTCTCCATCGAACTCTACTCACTAATAGTAATTAAGTGTGCTGATGTCATGAGTTTTTCAACTATCACCTAGATTACATTATGTCCCTTCACTATCTATAGAATACCTGTCACAAATTCCATGGATAGTTTGTATCATTTCCACTCGTAGATCCCAAGGGGCTACAAAAACCTATCAAAATCTGGTCCTCAACCTTCACCTACTGAGAGGTGTGTCACTAAGAGAAAAACTCAACAACACTCAATCTCATTCCATCCCACAAAAACTTCCAACGAAGGTATTTATAAATATTTCCCATTATAGGGTGTATAGTGGGGGGATAAGTTTGGAAAATCCTTCATCACCTACTCTTACATCATGACTGTGACCACCGTCTATCCCTGTAAATGGATGATGTGATTCCCTCCTTCAAAAAATCCATCAGGTGAATATTCTGAGGTTATATGGTCACACAAGACCTCATGGTTGATCTAGCCCAATTGGGATTCTCTCACACACTGAAGTAGTGTAGGATTAAACACTATAAACTGAAAATAGTTTCACCCTCCTACTCTACTAGGGTCAGCTGTAAGGAATCCAGCTGCTTAGAAGCCTCCAAACCAATTAAGCCTAGGACTTCATGATAAGGTAATCTATAGCCACATTTCACTTACCTATAATATATACTATCTAAAATTCATATTCCTATAGTAACTACAACTAGAATTGTTGTCTCAGGTTCAAGTCTCTCTATATGAAGACGTACCTCAGACTCTAATGGTTTGAGTAAACCATAAAGTTCACTCCCAAAAGATAATGCCTCCACATCCTCAAAGAAAATATTATCACTTCTATCTCTATATCATAATTCATGTATTTCTACTCATGGGATCTCAAATTCCTTGACCCATATGTGATAACTTCCTACCATTGAATCAACATGCAACGGAGACCAAATCCTAAGGAATTAAAAAACACTATGTACTCTACACCCACCTCCAGTAGTCTTAACATAGGATCACTCGTCAGCCTTAGCCTAAACTCCTCAAAGGCCATCTGGAACTACTCATTCCAAGTAAAAAATATTCCCTTTCGGCATCAGGGTAATCAAAGGGGATGAAATCCTAGAGAAGTCTATCAAAAACCTCTTATAGTACCCATCCAAGACATGAAATCTCTACACCTATGAAACACTCTTAGGTTTCCCCCAAGAAAGAAATGCATCAATATTCATAAGGCCCATTCCTAAACCATTCTTAGAAATGACATTACCTAATAATTGAACCACATGAATCCAAAATTGGAACTTCAAGATCTTACCATAATGATGGTCCTCACAAATAAAATCTAATACCATCCTCATGTTCTATGCAGTCTCCTCCTCTAACATAGAGTAAATGAGTATGTCTCCAATGAAGGGAACCAAAATCTGGTCCAAGTATGGCTAAAAAAACTAGTTAATCAAATCTATAAACATGATGGGGTAATTTATAACACCAAATTGAATCACCAAGAACTCATAGTGTCTGTAGCCACATCAAAATGCCAGCTTCAGAATATCAGTCTCATGAACCCTCAACTGGGGGTATCTAGAGCTGAGATCGATCATTAGGAACCAAATCATGCCTCAAAACTAGTCAAAAAGGTAATAAATCCTTAGTAAGGGGCACTTATTATTTATCATGGCCTGGTTTTGTTGATGATAATCCCCCCAAAGAAGTATGCTCTTGTCCACCTATTTCATGAACAACATTGGAGCTTCATAGCGGGACATAGAGGTCTGGATGTAACCCTTCTCTCAAAGGTCCCCCAACTGCATTTGTAGCTCTTGGAACTTGGTAGGGTCTATCTTATATGTTGTAGAATATATTGTAGTAGTCTAGGGTTGAAATTCAATATAAAACTCCATATCTCCCCATGAAGGTAATCCTGAATCATCTTCAGGGAAGAAATCTATATAATCCTCTAGGACTGAAGGAATCTAGATGCCTGGAGAGCCTTCTATAATAAGTGATACACTATACAACTGATGGTTGATGGGATTCACCCTCTTGCCTACAACATCCACTCGTCCCTCCATGAAATATCTCTCTCCAATAAAGTAGAATCTTATCCCATCAGTTCAAAGGAATATGACTCATCTACAGTGATAGTTTATCTAGGCTCAGACCATGGAAAAACAATCCATAAATATGTTGAATTCATAGGGTTCCATCATAAAAAATAAAAGGTCCCACTTGAACCTCTCCCCACCAAGAAATATCATGTACTACCAGAAGATAAGACATACATTAGAAGTGTTCTTTATAGGGACCTCAAGACTAACTTGTTGGGATAGTGACTCAGCTGGGAGCTCAAGATCTCACACTAAGAGAATGAAGATGAAGTAATTACTCACACCTATGTCTATTAATACTGAGGTAAGAGTATAATAAACACATATCATACCTCTTATCATCTCGTTTGTCATTGGGTTGTATGCCTCCCTAGCATGCACCTGTCTGCGGCCCCGACCGCCAACTTCCCAAGCCTGACTTAGGCTACCTAGTGATTTTGGTGTAAGGATCTCATAATATATTACACCACCCACATCTCCTCCTCATGGAGCTCCACATGCTTCTCTACTAGCTCTACCTCCCTGGGGGCCACCCTTCCCTTGCCTGGTAGATCCCTGATCATGGCGTTGCCCTTACTATAGTGGTACTTCAACTATCTTCCTATTCTCCTCAGTACATTTGGTTAGGTAGTCACAGGCCATGAGATCCCACACATCACAATTATAGCACCTTCCCTCTCTGGGCTACCCTGGTCTTCTATGATTCCCTTGACCACATACCTACACCTGATCTTGGGAAGACCTCCTGCATCAAGATCCTATCAACTGTTGTCTGCTAACTACTACAGATGTCTCAGCTCTTCAATGCTCATTTTAAGCTCTATATGTCGGTTCCACTATGATAGGAAGCTCTCTACCTCAAGTGCCCACTCCAGCACCTTGGAATAGGTGGTAATGCACACGTTCACCACATTGGCATGGATCTCTCTACAAAGTCTCTACTCAAACTTCTATGCGTGGAAGTAGTAATCTCGGATCATGTTAAGGGAGTATTGTGTATGGTCTATAAACCTCAATGCATACTCATCCATTATCATCCATCCCTTATATAGCTCCAAATAATCTTTAATTTGAACTGAGCGTAAGAAGGATTGGTGGTACTTCTCACAAAAAATCTACCAGAAGTCAAGCCATGAGAGTGTATACTTATCATGAATCTAGGTAATAAGACTCCACCTGTGCCCAAATTATCCATGGAAAAGGATAGTTTCTAGAAAACCACCTAATCCTTTGTTTTATGGATAATAATGAAAGCATAGACCACAAAATATATAAAGTCATCCATATCCTAGGGATCCATCTTTCCACAGAACCTCATCGGTATCTGGCGCTAGAACTCACGGAGTATTCTAAGCCTACACACATCCTCGACCAACTTTGTTGGTATGATCTGTTGCTCAATAGGTGGTGGTTCTACTACCTCCCCACCTAGAGTAAGGATCTCATAGGATAGACCCTGAACCAAGGCCTTGTCACTCATTTGATCATTTTCATGATCCGGTACTGGTAACCTGGTTGGTTGTCATCATGGAGGAATCCTAAAAATTTAATCAAGACATACCACGATTAGATGAGAATATATATATCCAATGGAAAATTGAATCAAGAAGTATAGTAAAAGACTCAATCCTATATGATGTATGTACCATTTATCCCTAGAACCAATGTATTTGTATGTCGAGTCAACAAGAAAGTATTCAAGGTCCTTGTGAATAGATACATCATTTGTTGTACCAACATCGAGTTCCCTAGCCCAAGAGTATAACTCAAAACACATTGACATCATTTCCCTAAATCCCAACAAAATACTCATAAGGGGAATACTCCAAACATCATCCCAAGGATAGAACAACCTTTGATACCAATCTATCATGACCCGGCCCAATGAGGCTTGAGCCGCAACAACCCCAAACCTACCTCTGTAGGATAGGGGATGGAAAATAGTGCCAAAAGTAATATCTAACATGGGTATTCCTTTACCTAATGTACATGTACGCACACACCTGAACAACTCAATTCATAATTTCAGATTAATAATAATAAAAATATGAAAAAGATATAATATAAACCGAGCATGAAAACCCTATAAGTTTTACAAGAGTACAATAGTGTAATAATGAAATTAAAGGGAAAAAAGCCACACCCAACAAGAGATATGTCCCAACTTGAAAAAACTAGAAAGTAAAAGTTTTGAGAGATCCCAGCTTCTGAATATCACAACTCTAACCACTATATGCGGTCTAATACACCATGTATCATTATGCTCCTCTATAGTCATCATTGACCTATCCATCATCTGCATAAGACATGACACGAGTGTGAAAATGTCATTAGGGGTGAGTATATACATACCTTCACTACCAAAAAACTAGGTTTCCACAGCGCCACCCTTTATTAGTGCTAAAAAAAGTGCTCATAAAGGGGGGGTCCTTTATCAGTGCTTTTTTAGCACTGATAAAGCCCCCCCCCCTTTATCAACACTTTTTTTAGTAGCGCTGATAAAGGGGGGCTTTATCAGCGGTTTCTCCTGGCACTGATAAAGTTTATATTTCAAAAAAAATCATGAAAATAATATATTGTAATATAAGTATATTTATATTGATTTAAATATAATATATATTTTTTAAATATGTTTTAGATAAGTATAAATAGACTATTACATTTAATATATAAGAAATTTAGTGAAAATGGATTTAAAATATTTTAAAAAATATTATTAATTAATAATTTTCTAATTATAATTGATTAATAATCATTTAATAACAATTTGAAGATACAAAAAATCAAAAAAATTAATAAAAGATCAAAAATAAGTTGAAAATGTAACTCAAACTTCAAATGGCCATAACTTTTGATCTGGGTGTCCCTTTGAGCTCTATAGTATATCAAATCAAATATTGTGATGAGCTCTACGTGCTAATAACTAAAAGAAACCTTCAGTAACATTTTTTAAGGCCCAAAAAGACCCATAAGTCCTCCAAAACTGATTTTTTAGTTGGGATACATCGATTTTTTATCATTTAAACAGGTATAACTTCTGATACGGATGTCATCTAGGTCTGTACCACATATCATATCGAAGATTGTTTCATTTTATTTTATTTTACTAGTTGTGGAGTTGAAATGGACATCTGGATTAGAATTTATGGTTTTTTTAACATTATATGGCTTTTCAAATAAACATATATTTGTATTTATTCGTAAATATATATATATATATATATATATTTGTGTGTGTGTGTGTGCGTGTGCGTGTGTGTGTGTGTTGTATATATGTATGTATGTATTTATTTATTTATTTATAAACGCACATAAAAAACATATTTTATAAATGTATTTAAAACTAATCTTATAAATATATATTAATATACAAATAAATATATGGATAAAAATTTATAACTAAAAATATATATACAAAGTAATATAAGAATAAAAATATATATATTAATATATGAATAAATATATATGTGTATTAATATAACTAAATATATTTATATTAATATGAATATATATTAATATACAAATAAATATAACTATAACTATATATATAAATATAAATACATATTAATATACGAATAAATATATATATATATATAGTAATATATGAATAAATATATATGTATTAATATAACTCAATATATTTATATTAATATGAATCTATATTAATATACGAATAAATATAACTATATATATATATAAATATATATTAATATACGAATAAATATATATATTAATATATGAATAAATATATATGTATTAATATAACTACATATATTTATCTTAATATTAATCTATATTAATATATGAATACATATAACTATATATATATATATATTGATATATCATTAAATAGAGAAAAAACAAAATGGCTTAGTGGTAAAGGTGCAGGCGTGCAAGGGGGGTGGTCGCGGGTTCAAGTTCGAGTGGAAGCAAGGAGGTGTGTGCAGGCATGTGGGGGATGCACAGGCAAGGGCATCGCATGGGACAGTAGGAGGGGGTTTGCCTAACGCTGATAAAGGGGGGGTCAAGCACTGTTAAAAGCTCCCCCCCCCCCCCCCGCATTATATATTCTTTTTTTTATTTTTTGACTTTTATCAGCGCTTTTTTTAGCACTGATAAAAGGGGCCTTTATCAACACTTTTTTAAGTGCTGATAAAAGGGACCCCCTATCTTTACCTCGATTAACAGAGATTTTTTAGCACTCTTAGTTCAATTTTCTAGCACTGATAAAGGCCATATTTGTAGTTGTGTCTGTAGGATACCCTGAAAGCTGAAGGGGGAGCAATAAGAGACATGGTAGGAATAGATAGATAAATAACTCAACTCAAAGAAAGAGAATACACAGAATACAAAAACATAGATACATACATATATATATATGATCAAGCCAAAGAAACCCAAATGAGAGAGAAGGGGATCTCCATCTCACAGCCCAGCCTAAGAAAAGATTCTCTATCAATTCCAAAATTCCATCAATGATGCCTAGAATCTCACGTGTCATGCCCGTAGAAATCATCCAAGTAAAGCCACACCTCACCACTATGCCACATAGTTTATAGGAAAAAATATCTAATTATAGAACCCATTACCCGGTACAATAGGAGGGTGCCACCTAATAGATATCTAGAGGACCCATGCCCTAACTGTTTTGGAGGGTTTCACTCAATAAAAAGATAGAGGACCCATACCTAGCCCAGCTGGAGGGCGCCACTCTAATGGTTAGTAGAGGACTCATTCCCAACCCAAATAGAGGGTGGCACTAGATAGATATCTTGAGGACCCATGCCCTGACTTTCTAAGAGGGTGACACTCACATAGTAGATAGAGGACTCATGCCCAACCTTGCTAGAGGGTGACACTCTCGAGGTCAGGGACCCATGCCCTGACTCTACGGGAGGGTGCCACTCGATGGATAGATAGAGGGTCCATTCCTTATCCCAGTAGGAGACCTCCACTCTAATAGTTGGTAGAGGACCCATTCCCATCCTATCTAGAGGGTTCCACTCTAATAGTCAATCGAGGACTCATACATTTCCCAGTAAGAGGGTTTCACTCTGATATCTCTAAGGATTCTTCCCGATCACTACAATCACTGGGAGTCACCTAAATAAGTGACCCACATATAACATCTCACTTTATATCCCAAAAATATGCTACAAATTCCACCATCAAGTTCTATATGGAAAAAAACTTAGGATAGGATACTCATGGACTAATTTCTGAGTCCAAACAAAATGGATATGAGAGGTTGAAGTTTCCTTAAAAAGGATCAAGTGGTGCATAGAGTACAGGGGACCCATATGGTGAGTGATCCTACTCTTTCAACTAGTTGTGTCCCTATTGGTACACATATTTCTTCCCATGTAACCATACATATCATGTAGAGGGTATACACAGTGAGTTTGAGCCACTTGGGGTCCTGGTCGTGCGCTCTGGTCGTGTCAGTGTACTTTTCTCATGTCCATGTACTTTAGAACACGATATGTGCCTAGCCATGTCCATTATGTTGTACTCCTAGAGTTCATGTCGATTCACCATCACATGTTTCATAATGTTTTTTGGGGTTCCACATAGCGTGTGATACTTATCTTGGCTAAATCTCTAGTTTCCACAGCATAGACTCTACACGCCAGGAGTTATTTGAACTCTACGATGTGTACTCGTGATTTTTTTAGAAATTTAGATCGGGCCTCCATGATCTATGTCTGGTATCTATGCTTTTAGTTCCATCACTTGACCACCTAAAATTGGTGGATCTCGTTCTCTCTCACCGTTTCTAGCTATCTGGGGGGCCAAAATTGATTCTGTTGATTTGTATGAAGTTCGTGTGATCTAGCTCGCACCTCCATGCCTCCAGTCATCTCTAAGTACCTGTTTGGATACCAAATCAACAAAAAATTCACTCATAACCTAAAAACTCATTGATTTCATCCCTGATTCAGTATTCCATTTGTTGTATGTGATCCCATAGCGAATCTGTGGGTCAAATAAGGCTCGGTACCACTCAACAACATCGAGACATGGCCTCGTAGCCCAATGGAAAAGAACTAAAAAAATTAGAGGGAGGAAATCAACAAAATAAAAGGTTTAACATGTATTTTCAAAGTTTTCTTGGATAATGGATACAATTTGGAGATTTGGGTGAAGAAACAATTGAATAATCAATTAATTTCAATACATGGTCACATGCAATTATCCACAATTCATGCAAATCAAAAAAAAGATTGATCATACTCAAAAATTTAATAAAATTTGGTAGAATAAAAAAACAAGGAGTCCTAGATGGATATTGTATCATTCATTTTCAAAGAATAAACTTTCCAATGAATGGAAGAAGTCATTGTTTTTGTTGTATCTTGATCTACCTCGATCCATAATTTCATTGTCACTTGAATTCAATTCACCAATGGAGGAAGAAACATTCCCCTCAATCCTACCAGGTTTTATGTGGATAACCTTAGGAAAATCTCCAAAACAAGGTCTTAATAAGAAAAACAAGATTAGGTTAATTAATTAAAATAAAAAAATATATTTATCTATTTAAATTGAATGCACCTTCCAATGGTTTCTTTTATCCAAATGTACCATGCTGACCTATTTTAGGTTGTGCCTTACGTAAACATTGAATTTTAGACTAAACTTTAGACTCATATTTTTTAATAGAGATTCCATTTAAGAGTTATCAAGTTTTATTTAAGAAACATTTATCATGTGATATAAAATATATTTAATATTTTTATAAAATTAATTTCGGGCACTTTGGGCCTCAGAATCTCACACTGTCTCAGTTCTTGGCTCTGAAAATATATATAGGAAAACAAATTGAAGTCTTAAAAGGAAAAAACCAATGTCTCTATAGAACATTCAAAATTATCAGGGTTATCATTAAATGAATTATAAAGTTATTAATGTAAATTAATCATGTTAATGCAAACATTAAAGGTTTTGGGGTGCAGTGGAAGTAGTTGGGCTCAATCCCAATAATAAATTTTAATCAATTTCTTCTAATAAATCCTTATAAATTGATAAACACAAACCCTAAAGATTAAAGAGATTAGTTTTTCATATATAAAATATAATTAATTTATATAATTAATAATTATCTTCAATTTATATTCTTTTACCACTATCAAATCATTTGATATTTCTAGTAGTACCATCATTATAATGAAGGAATAAAAGGCAGAATCTCTCTAGTGGTATCCATATGTGCTCCACAAACCATGAAACCTTTCAATTGAATTTTTGGGTTATAGGGCAGAAGAACCAAACTATTTGTGTCATTTTTCATTGATCACAACAATAATATCTTCTAAAATTAAAGTATTTTATCTAGTTCTATCACTCTTAGATGGAGTAGGTGGATGAAAACACTTCATTCTTGGAAGTATTCTTGAGAAGTTCCCTCTAGGTCTTGAGATAATTCTTTAGAAAATTAATTGAGTAAAAAATTATCTATATCCTATAAAATGAAATATGTGGGAATATTTATCTAGGTAATAAAATTATTTATTTCCCAAAGGCCCTTAACTAGTCTCTTAATCCTAAAAAAATATCATTTCGAAAAAAATTATTGTTTTTTTCATGATGTATGCTAAATTTTGGATATTTAAATATCATTTCTTGAATAAAGTATATATATATTTAAATTATTTTAAATAAAACATATCATTTTATCTGGACACTTATCTCATCTTGTAAATCCTCTATAACCTTTATCAATCTTTGAAAACTAAATCATTACTTAAATAAATAAATATCACTTATATTATTAGTTTAATAAATAAATAAATAGTATATTCACTAACTAATGAATAAATAATAATTTAATATTTAACTCACATATATTATTTCAAATAAATAGTAACTAAATTAATGCGATCAACATAACCTGAATAATTATTATTTCTTGGTATTGAGAATGATATTTATTCTAATATTAAATTCAAAAATAATTTATCTAATATTCTTGATACACTTAGTGTTTGATCCTATATGCCTCTTTAATAGTATAATTAGGTGAAGTATCCTAGTTTAAAATATTAACATCTCAAAAAATTTCAAGTAACTCATAGAGAAAGATGTTAATTTCACAGTGACAACAAGCTCATATGGATGATTGTTGTAACATCCTCACTTTTCTAAGAGGTACAATTCCTTAAAATTTCAGTTTAAACCTCTTATTTTATTCTTTTAAAATAACTTAATGTACCAAGGAAGGTTTCAGGAGTTTTTAGGACATATTTTAAGCCTAGAGGTCCGGTTTTTAAAGAAACTGTGTGATATGCACAGTTATTGCACGATTAGTAATAATAGTGTGGCTCAATCATGCAGCCCTAAGGAGGAGGTGCATGGTTTAGCTAACCATGAAATTTAGGTCACATGAATATTTGAAAAGGTGTTGAATTTTGTAGATCTAAATCACATAGTAATTGAATGGTTTGTCAAACCATTCACATAATCATGAGAGGGGGTATGGATTATGGGTAGTGAGCATGCACGGGCTATGCATGGTTTGTCAAAACTATACACCAAGCCATATGAGGGGTGTTTCACTCAGACAGTGGTGGTGCACAGTTAGGAAAACCCAATAGACAAACCATGTTACCATTTAAAAGCATGAGATTATGATTTTTCACTTTGTACCATTAAACCTTCTTCCCCTCTTTTATTCTCCCTCAAATGCACAGTAGGACACCACTCCAACTTCCTCCTCCATCTATTCCTAGGATTTTTAAGATATACTTTATTCAGGATCCAAAATAACCATCATTCATCTCATTGAATTTATCTTATTAAGTTCTTCAATCCACTTTCTTCCTTTATTCATTTATCTTTTCTTTTCTAATGTTATTTTTGTGTAATATAATACACCATGTTTTCATGAAATTTGTCTATCCCGCTAATTTATTTCATTTGAGCTTGAATCAAAGCCTTATAATGGATGAGTTAAGACTACTAAGCATGAGGTAGGTGATATATAGGATTTTACCTTACATTTGTGTCATTTATAAAATTTTTCATTATTCTATGAATTGTAACTTTCATGTATCACCTCTTAAATATGAAATTAATTTAGTAATTTCTAATTCCTTGATTTATATAGACATCATGCTCCTAGTTGCATATTTGTAGAATTTATACCTCGAATCAAACCACCCCCCTTGTTGTGTGTTTCTTATACACCCATGACCCATATTTCATTCACAAAGGAATGGTTGAGAGTCTTAATTGAGTTGAATTTGGTGGTGATAAATTAAATGAATCATGATGAATTATACTTTGTCATCAATTCCCCCTTGACCCTTCTTTAATTATAAGAAAGATGTTATATAGAACTTATTAAGTTGTAAAATGATTCTAAATACTCCACTTGTCTTTTCCTGTAAGGGGAGGCTTAAATGATTAAATTTATGTTAATGTTTAATACCATCACTTGGACCTTTATAAATTTCTAAATGAATTATGATAAATGGTCAATGGCATGTATACTCGGATGGCCTTTTATCACTTGTAGTGATTTTATTAAGGGAATAAAAATGTAAATGGATAATGTCTATAATTTTTAATGGATGTTTTCCCATAGAGTAAGTTTAATTATTAAATTAAAAGTTCCTATATTTTATCTTATTCTTGAGTGATACTTCGATTCCGATACGAAATACCCTAGATGGGCTCATAAGGCACATTTAGTTAAATGAGTTATGAATGATTTATCAATGTTGGACATGACTATCCTAATAATTTATTTAAAGTATTGTACATGGAATTAATCTTTATTGGGAATATATTTCCTTATAATTAGTAAAATTATTGGATATGGAACTCCTTATCATTATTGAAATCATTGTATATGGTGTTTCTTATTAGTATGCATGGTATTTCTCACTATTAAACATAGTGATCCTTATTATTATTTATTTTTTATCATTGGACATGACATTTTGTACCCCCATTTTTATTTTCATGGATTTATGTATAGTGACCCATGCCTTTTACACATATAATTACATGATTGTTAAACATTGATATCCATTAATACAACACAAGGATTGTAAAGACCTACTGTATTTGGAAGACTAAGTTCTTAACATGCAAAACTTGTCATCCTTATTTTATTTTTCCTAGTGAGATACTAAAATCCATTCAATCTTCAAAATATTCATGGGATTATGTGCAGTATAATAAAGAAAGGGGTGAGCTAAATATCCCAGTAAGGGAATAAACTAGATAAGTAAACATAACATTTGAGTCAAAGTTATAACATTATATCATAAAATAGAAGGCACATGAGTAATCACATTGACACAAAACCAAAATAATGTGGTATCATAAGGTCATGGCATCATAAGAAATGTGGTAGGAACACAAAAAAATTACATAAACATGAATCAAGTATAACTACCTAGATAATATCACATGGTGGATAAATTCCAATACCGGATTGCGTTTACTTCATAATCTTATACATGAAATCTCAAAACATTACTAAATACATTATAGAACTATTTAGGTGCACCCATAATAAAATGTTCATGATCAATGTATTCTACATAAAGAAAATCAATCACTATGAATAACATAATAATTACCCATGGAAAGAAAATAGGTTTCATAATCTTGTCTCATTTAATAATAAAAGAAAATTTCATATTAAAGGTATTTGAGAAATTATCATAAGGAATGTATTACCCTGTCAAGGAAGGGTGGATAAACTAAGTATACATGTGAGAGATATATAAAAAATTTAATAGAAATCCATAACATAAAATTTGGTTTTTGTTGATTAAAAAACCTTTAAAAATATTAAAATACTTTTTAGTAAAATAAAATTTTCACTTTCAGTAACATCAAGGGATGTAATCTTATATGGAAAATAATTTTGAAAGATAACTTTCTACATTTCTTCAAGAAAACATCCTTTATATTTTCTAAAAAAATATTTAAAATAGATAATTTTATCGAATATTAAAGATTTTTTTTTTTGAAAAAAACATTTGAATCTTAAAAAATGAATATTTAAAATATTGAGTTTTCATGATGGCATAAAAGTTCTGTTCATTCCAAATATGTTAAAAAAACAAATATTCCTTTCACATTTTTGTATGAAAAGTAAAAAATTACATTGTTCAGAAAATGAAAGGTAGATTTATTTTAAAACATTTTTTAAAAATCCTATTATGTGTAAAAAATGGATTTAAACAATCATTTTAAAAAAAATTAAAAACATTTTTAATAAACATGGATTGGAAGAAGAAGGATTTTTGATCGAAGAGAGAAATGAAGTTGGATTTTCTTAAAAACATTTTCTCAATCATTTTAATTACCAAAGTACAGAAAATGGTATTATTACTTGAAAACATCATGAATAACCATAGGATAATAAAAATAATGGGTTTTATTAGACAATGATCAAATAATTTACTTGAATGTAAATTCAATTATAATAAATCCTAATTAAAATGAGATTAAAATATAAACCCTTACCAATTTGGTGACTTGTGAATCATAACTCCCCATGAATTGAGTAGATGAATTATAACATAAAATATAATTATATAGGATGGATTCAAGATATTTTATGTAAATTTGAAGTATATACACCATTCAAAATAAATTATGTGTATAAAACAACATGTTTCTCAAAGAATGAAGTTTGATATGAAACCCTTACAAAGTTCATATCATTGAGGTGAGAGTTAATAAATGGGGTTATTATGTGTAAAAAGTTTATATACACGCAAATGAAAGTTTAAATACAACATAAATCAATCAGAATTAATTTCACATATAATTTTTTCATAATATAATCAATAAAATAGTCACATAACCCAATGAATTGAAATTGAGTTAAGAAACCCCTTACCCCATGCTTCCCTTTAATTGAGTCCCCTTAACCTAATATGTAGTGGTTTTAAACATGGTATTAACTTATAAAATAATAATATTATTATTTATAATATCATATTTTATCCTTTAATAACTTCTAATTAACTATTTTCTTAAAATATTTCATTATCACTACCGTTTTGGGTGTTAATTTCCTTATTTTCTCTTACATGTTTCATCATGAAAGTTTTTGAACTTGAAAATAGGTTATAGTTACATAATATCCAAAAATATATTAATGTTATAAATATAATTTTTCATCATTAGAAACATCTTTATAATCATTATTTAATCTTTAACATGGATAATGAATCACATTGCTTTGTGGAGATGGTAGGTCATACATACACACGAGAAACGTTATCATTTCCTTAATGGGTGAAAGTGTAAGTAAGTTGATTATATATAAATTTTATAGAATAAATATAATTTCATATATATAATATATATTTATTAAATTTACCCTTTGTTACCTTCCATAAAGTGTTAATGAAAAATGAATCACATCGCTTCGCGAGGCGGTAATTCGTCGTAAACACGAACGACGTTGTCACGTTCTCTTTGAAATGGAAAGTAAGATGGTATATATGATATTATAATTTAATAAGTATAATTATATAACAAAAATCATATATAAACATTATATACATCATTATATCCATCTGTGAGAAGCTCTTATGGAAAATGAATTATGTCGGTTTGTGAGAAGGTAGTTCACTGTACACACGATCAATGATTTCATTTCCCATTTGAGGGGGGAGGAGATGGTTGTAGTTCGTGAACTTAAAAAATAAATTTATAATTATATGGAATATATTTTTGTTATTATATCATAATTTTTGAATAATATATTAAAGATGTGGAATAATAAATAAAACAAAATGCTAGATTAAGGATATTACCTCTTCTTCAAAGAACTTTTTTGGTTTTACCAAAATCATTTCTAGATTATATTTCTAACAAAATAAGTATTCTAAAATTATGGGAATGAATTAATAAATTAATTAGGGTATTTAGTTTTAGAACTAATGGGTTTTTTAAGTGTGTAAAGGATAGGATATGGGGTGTCCTTTTATAAGTGGGGGAGATGATACACTTGGAGTTTTCAAAAAGAAAGAATTACATCGATGCTTTTATCGTTAAAAAGTCTCCAAAATGGACCATTTTAGAATATTATATGATATAAGTTCTAAATATGACCATAAAATAGTAATTATACAACTTTTTAGTCGTTTTAAAACCTTATCATTCTAGTTTAACCCCCCAGAAAACACATTTTTACATTCACCATGGTAAATAATTTTTATTCTTTACACTATTCATTATGGTCAAAAATTAAGTTTAAATTATTAGATGATATAAATTATTATAATTACAAATATTTAATCCATTTTCTTAAATTCAACTCATATAAGTGGTATAATTTAAATTAAAATTAAACTCATTGATGTGTCGAAATAACGGTTTTTCTAAAGAAAAACTTGTAAATGTTTAAAACGTTTTGATAACAAAGTTCAATATAAAATTTATTCCAATGAAAAAAATTGTTTAATTTATAATATAATTTAACTATTGTTACTTTAAACCAGTTTAAAATATTATTTACCTTCTTAAATAATTTAAAAAAATGTAGTTTTCAATAAAAAACAAGTATTTTCACTATTCATCAAAAAAAATAATGTTTTTAAAAAATTCTAAAAACTTCACCCAAAGATAATTTTAACATGTATATTTTAAAAATTAAGTTTATTTTATAAAATAAATTTTCTAAAATTAGAAAAAAAAAATTAATTTTAAATTATGTGTGCAACGCGCAACTGAACTACCTTTAAGAAAAATACATTTTTTCAAAAAACATTTCTTTTGATTTCAAATAGTTATTATTTTATTTATAATCAGTAGATAAACACTAAATTTATTTTATAAATGTTTAAACCATATAATTTTCATAACTTATTTAGTATTATTCATACCTACAAACTTAGTGGCCAGGTTATAATATTCATGTTTAAATAATAATATTTTAAAATAGTATCATGCTTCATTTAAACTCGGTGTTGCGTGCATCACAAGATATCAAAGATATTGAATTAATTTAAAAAGAATATATATAGTAAACTATTGGGGTGTTAAATTCCCTTCTAATTTTTTTGTTTTGTGTCATATATGCTATCAAGTGTAATGTTCTTCTTTTAAAATGTTGGGGCATTACATTCTACCCCCTTATGTAAATTATGTCCTCGTAATTTAATATTGATCTTGGTAATCAAGGGTTTGATATGTGAAAATAACATTCTTTAAATCCCACATTTTGAGAAGGTTTAATAAAATATCCTATTAATAAGAGAGAAAGGTAAGTGTGAAGGTCATCCAGAATAACAGATTACTAGGTTTCCAAGTAGGAGAACATAGGTGTGAAATGAATACATGGACATATAAGAGAATACTAACACCCAATGATTAATAAAGAGTGATAGAGAAAAAGGTCATGATAAATTTAAACACTAAAAAACCATAAATATGTGATGAGTTAAAATACCACCAATTCAATATAAATTAAAGTAATAGGGAAAAAAATTTATCTCAAGATAATTTTCCTAAAGTTGATGGAGTTTTTAACATTAAGATATAGAACTTGAGAAAATATACTTACATGATTCATTTATATTTCATAAGAACTATATAATCCTTTTTCTAAATGATGAGTATTAAATATTAATTTTTTATTCTTGAATCACTAAAATTAACTTTTAATTAATTATAATATCCATAAAATAATAACACGATACTCCCCCTTTAATTACTACAACAAAAATGGTTAAAACAAGTTAAGATAATAACCAAAATTAATATGAATATATTAATCTCCAAAATTCAAAAATTAAACCAAATGTTTTACATATATCATTCCTTAAATAAAGAACCCTATATCCAAAATAATCTCAATAACCTCAAAATGAAATAAGGTTTTAACCTCAAAAATTATCCCACACCCTTTCAAATTACACCTCTAAAAACATAATAGAATTCTTCCTAAGTAATCCTTTTCATAAAAACAAAATGATATATATACTTCAAACTAATAAAACATATCCTAAAATATCATTAGTCACCCCAAAATAAAATAACTTGATCCTATAATATGTTTCCCAGAATTAATTTAATATTTAACCTTCAAACAATCTATGTAAAAACAATGTTATACTAAACAGTACATAATGTAAGCCAGGGGTAGGCATTTCACCCTTATCACCCTTAGGTTGTGGATTTAAATCTCAAGGAATTGTCGGATGTGATGGGTTGTCAAGTGGCTTATGGATTTTCCTTTTTCTGAAACTATTCAAAAACTTATGTGATGATCATATTCATATTTTTCCATAATTCTATAATATTATTGATTACTCTATTTTATATCTATATATTTATAGGATTTTATATGTGAATTTATTTAATATTAATTGATTAAATATTAGTTTCATATAATATATTTATGTATTGTTTATTCTTATACAGGACCAACATTTTGAGAAATATGAAGTAAAATGTGACATTTTGAAGAACAAAAAGGTACTTAACGCCGCATTGTGAAGTAGAACAGCATGATAATGGAAATTTTGACAAAGCTGAGATTTAAGGTTAAATCCTAAAAGATATTTTAGGTACAAAACTAAATAATCAAAGTAAAATAGTGCTTTTGGAGATGGAAACACATTTTACATATCATGTAAAATCATTACATGATGTGAAGTTACAAGCCTTGAACCATTTACGGACTGTGAATAATAATACACCATCACATCGTGAAACTTTTGATGCCCAAACATTACAAATCATATAATATTTACATGACATGTAAGTATCATACATAGTAGAAAAAATTATGATCTCCAATGTATCTTTGAAGAGGATTTTATTTGACCATTTTGTACTACCATTAAATGGTGGATTTGAGCTGGGGGAAACCATGGATGACTTATATGCCTATATATATGGGAAATATCCATGAGTAAAGTAATTCTATTCTAGGAATGGAGAGGATAAACTTTTTGGAGGCTTCTACAGGGTTCTAACTTAGATTTCTTTGTAGATATGTTTTAGTTAATGTTTTTCTTTTCTTTCTTTGATTTAATCATTTGATTATTTATAGTTTTAACTCCAATATTTCTTTTATTAATTCTCATTCTCAATAATTCATCTGATTTTGTGTTCTTTATTATTTCTTTGTTCTAGATAGTTTTTAATTAGTTTTTAATTATTTATATTGTGTATTTCTTTGTTTTGAATCATTTAATCTTTATTCTGAACATGTCATTCATTACCCCACTTTCATTAAATTATATCATGAAAGGATAATCATATTAGGGTTAGGGGTTCAAGATTAAGGGTGCACTTAATCATAATGAATCTATAAATCAAACCTTGGTAACCCTGGGGCTAGTGATTAGGTTAAAAACAAATGTTCATCATGTTATTTTTCATAACCTTGACCATAGGAAGTTAAATTGAATTAACCCAACCTAATTGGAATTGAGATGGACTATGACCATTAGAATATGATGAATTTTTCATATAAGCTGAGTTTAATTCACCTAGGTTATTATCTATACCCTAACCATGGGATAGTTCTAACATAGGTAAATGCAATTGTTTTGACCAAAACCAATTGGTGACCATTGAACTACTTTATAGCATAAGTCGTAGGACTATTCCAAGCTATATTTAAGATTATCTTTTTAATTTACCCAAAAATTTACCATGATCCCTTCTTTTATTTCTTCATACATTTTACTTGTGTCCTTTAACTAGTTTAATAAAATCAAACTGAAATTGGAGGAACCTGGCCTTTAGTTAAGGATTGCTTTTCACATTCCCCCCTCTATATGGATTCGACCCCATACTTTCACATTGCTATTACTTTTAAGTTGGTGTTGTTTGGGATAAAATAATATTCATTTTTATCAAACATAAGGAAAATAACAATGCCCTTTGGTCCCATCAAAACTGGCACCATTTTCAGGATGCATTATAGCGTTGTATATGGCTCAAGACTGATTTCTTAGGTCAAATACTTTTCTTATCCTATTTCTATTTACTAATTTTATATTATTTATTTGTTTTTTCTTTAATTTTATTAATATTATTATATTACTCGTGTGATAGTTTTTGTGATTGTGAAGTATGGAACACATGCCTCATTAGTATTATGCCACACCATCAATGGAGTATAATGAGTTTTATGAATATCTAATTTCATGGGAAACATTGAATTTAGAAGGGTGGTCACAACAAAAAAATGTGGGATAATTCATATTCTTTTAGATATGATGATTTCAAAACACAATATTTGAGAAACACCTATCATCAACCCTATGTAGGAGAACTAAAATTTTAAGAACACTAAGGTGAATCCTAAGAAGATCAGTACAACCATGAAGACAAATACTTCTAAAAACCTCAAGATAATCTCTTAGAAGACAGACTATCTAGGCTACTAACAAAGTACAGTGAAGTGATGGACAAAAGGATGGACCGTCATGAGGTCCAACTCAGTTAGAAGATATAATTCACTACTCACCTTGCTCAAATCATTTTTAATTTTAATTATCTTTTTATTACCCTACCAATAGTTTCTAATATAGATACGGGTTGTTTTAAAGATGAATAATGTCATGAAGTAGAGTAAGTCCAAGGTGTTGACATAAAGGAGCCTCAAGATTTGAATATTCAAGAATACTATTCCTTCCAACAATGTTTGGAATAGAACCAAGAAGAAAAACTCTCTAGATTGCTGAAAAGTCTATTCTAGTATTGGATAAGTAGATAGATGATCATGAGTCCCAACATAGTTAACATAGAAAAATGATTACTCATATTTCTTAGGTTATTTAAAATTTAAATTCCCTAGTATGTATAATACCATTAAAATATAATTTAGGGATAAGATTGTTGGTTGGAGTGGATACTCAAGAAGGGGGTGAATTGAGTTCCTATTAAAAAAATTGTTTAAAATATTTATATTGAAATCCCCCAATTCATTAACCAGTTAAACTTTAGTGAATTTATAAAGATTTCAATTGTTCAATTAGTTTCTCAAAGATTGATTATTTCTTAGTTAACTTAATCTGAAGATTAAGTTATCTTTTGAAACTAACTTACTGGTTCACAATAATTACAAACAATTGCTAGTTCAACTATCAGAGTTACTTTAAAACAGATTTGAATATTAAAGTAATTCGCAGTGGAATATTGAAAATAGTTTGAACTGAAATAAGATGCACAATAGTTTTAACCAAGAGGTTCAGTCTCAAGCCAAGACTTAGTCCTCTTAAACAGTTTATATAAATCTTTAATCCATACCCTGGATCGGGGTTAACAATAGCACATAGGTTTTCCAGGTCCTCGGACCTCTACCACAGTTCTATGTGGGATACACAAAGGTATAAAGAGTTTGGTGTGAGGATTTCAGTATCCTCTAGTTCAGCTTAGGAGTCAATGTGTGTCCAAACAAACAGTAGCACACACACTGCTCTTAATGGAATAAAAATGATCACAGTAGATAAATAATATGGAGATGAGTTTAGAATGCTCTCATGTGATGTCAATGCAGCTCTGGACTCCTTTGTATTGAATTAGATGAAGCTTTGAGTCCTTCTCTGGAAGTTGTGTGGAAAATAAAGTGTCACGATTTTGTTTCTTCACTTCCAGTGCAGGTGTTCAGCTTGAATGTGAGAGTATTCAAAGTAGTGCTTGAACCTCCTCTTTGAAATTCTGTTCTTAATGTGTATGAGTGTTCTTCGAGTTCTTCGTGTGTACTTCTCTTCATATACGTGTGTATCTTCTTTTCATCCTTACGTATATGTCTCCACATATATCTCTTTTTTGCAGTAGCTCGATATTCCTTTTATTTCTCTTTGTCTCCAACAATGGGAATGATTACCTTTTACAGGTACGAGGTATGGTTCCCTGACATGCCAAAAACCCACATTAATTAATAGTTGTTGCATTAAAAGCACAAAATATGACTGTTGGAAATTAAATTGAAAGACGACAAAATAGTTTAAGAAACGGTGTCACAATAAGTCATAGAAATAGTGCCTCCTACACACGGTGTCTAGATTGATCATAGTGTCTGAGTGTCACGGTGTATCGCGATCACAGTTTCTTGTTCTTGGTGTCTTGTTCATGGTGTCTTGTTCATGGTGTCAACTTCATGGTGTCTTGTTCACGGTGTCAGCTTCATGGTGTCTTGCTTCACGGTGCCAGGCTTTCATGGTGCTAGAAATACATAGTCAGTGGCAGACTCATGGTGTCTTAGACTTTTCAAAGTAACTATGTTTAGACTTAAATAATGATGATAATAGAAAGGATTAGACTTAATCATTTTTCAAAGATGGTATTAAGAGAGTAGATCAAAGATAGTATAAAGTAGGTAAACAGAATGTAGAACAATTAAGATCTTTCATGGCTCTTCTTAAAGCATGAGAAAACTTTAAACATAAATACACATGATTAGATATAATTTATAGGAGGTAACTAGGTTGAATAAGATTTGGGATCATTAAAACATGATTAATACATGAGGAGTCCAACAATATCCCCCTTTTTGATGATCACAAATAATGTAAAGTTAAAGTGTATATTGGATTAAACTATAGAGATAAATGGATAACATATAGAAACTTCTCCCCCTTTTGAGATTATCAAAAATATGGAATAAGAGAAGTAAAAAAGAGCATAGTCTATTAATAGTAAATAAGTGATAGTACAACAAAATAGTAATACAAAAACAATAGCATCCCTATCAAAAAGAGTAATCATTGTTCTTATTCATGGGTTGTCCTTCTCTTTGCCTTTAGCAGTAGTGGAAGAAGAGGAAGCCATAAGAGCAGAGGTTGAGGTAGAAGAAGGCAGAGAGGCAGTTGATAAAGTGGGTAAAAGAAGGCCTTCAAAGACTGAGGGAGAAAAGGTAGGAGAAGTAGAGGATCTAGGCAGTTGCTGATCAAGAATCACAAGCCTGATCTGACTGAGTACTTGTCCGAAAGACATGGTGGTTGAGGCTAGAGCAGAGGAGAAGGTGGGAATCCCAGGTCTGAGAGGTGCAGCTGCTGGAGCAACAATGGTTGTACTCTAGACATGAAGATACGGCCTTAGGAGTTTGATGAAGTCTGTAATGATCTCTCCACCATACTGGATGGCTTTCTCAAAATCTTCCTTGTTATCCATAAACTTGTCCAACAATTGAGAAAAATCTATGAGCTTCTGGACTTAGTTCTTGAAATCTTGAGTCACAGGAGGAATCTGTATATTTTCTACAAGGTACTTGAAATGGTTTGTCATATCGGTCTTGGAGAAGATTTTTTTGAAGTATAAATACACTTTCTTATAAATATCTTGCTAAGTATCATTAGCAATTTTGGAGTGGATTTGTACTAGGTCAATAACTCTATCACTATTCTTGACCACTTCAAATAAAGAAGTCGCAATGAATCCACTGAGGAAATTCTGAAGCTCTTCTTTGACTATAGTTCTGAGCAGATCACTATCCAAGGAGGGTTTTGTGGATTGACTAGATGATTTGACAGTTGTGGTCAGGGATTTTAGTTTATTCAGCACCTTTTGAAGACACCATGTATACTCATTAGTGAGTTTATTAAGATTAGAAACAAGATCTTTCATTTCTTTCACAATTTTTTTGTTCCTTTAAGCAATATTTTCATCTAAGGATTCTAGATAACGTTGAATCTGAGACACACCAACTTGTGGGATTTGAGGAGCAGCAGGTTCTACAGGAGGAGAAACAGACTCATATCTCGAATGCAGCTCTATATTCATGTCTTCAACCATACTTTTTAGGGTCTTTACTTCATTATTGAGCAGATTATTTTCAACTCTTACCTCTTGAATCTCATGGAGAATCTTAGGTTGTATTTTCTAATTAATTTCCTCCAATAATAGTGAGGCATCTCTATCGCTTAAATTTGTCACAAGATGAGGTTTGGTTTTCATGAGTTTATCAACTCTGGATAAGAGAGTAGCACCAAATTCCTTCAAATCATCCTTACTCACAAAGGATGGACGTTCAGATAAGGGTTCAGGAGTAGGAACTAATACAGGTTCAGGTTACTTCTCAGGTGAAAAATTGGAGACTGATTTTAACTGAAATAGGGAGTAAATATCAAGTCTGGTTGTTGTAACCTGCTGAGAATCATTCACATCATAGAAACTAGAGAATTTATAATGAGTGTCTATAGGACTTGACTCAGTTGGATGTGAGGCTTCAACAGACTCAAGATTTGGGGTTTGATCCCCCTCAATTGATGCCTCCTTCTCAGGACTGAGAGTCTTAGGATCTTGGTCTAATTCTACATACTCATATCTAGGTTCCTCACTCATTTCCTGTCCAGCTAGCTGAAAGGCTATCTCGATCCGCTCTTTAGATGGAGGGATTATTTCAAGAACATATTGTTCCATAGGGAGTTCCTCAAGATTGACCTCTTTCAAAATAGGTAGCTCTTCCACTATAGGCTCTTCCATGGCATGCTTTTTAGATTCTTTGGAAACTAATTATGTTACAGCTTCGGGTTGATTTTACAAATTAACTGCTTCTTTAGGAGTAGGTACTTCTTCTTTAAGAACTACATGAGGAATAGTAGTCATGTCTTCCTCAACAGTAATAGCTTCCCTAGGTGGTATTGCAGCCTCTTCTTCCTCTTCTTCAGGATACTCAACAATCTCATCTGGTGCTTAACCAGGATCAGAAAAATCTTGTGGTCTTGAGGGATAATCCACGGGATTGAATTTCTCATAAACTTTATCATTGTCTTCTATCCATTCCTTTTTCCAAGGATTCTAGTTTATCTTCATTATTTTGATAATGTATTTTGAGATACACTACTCACAGTCTATAATTACTTCCTCATTAGGTCCAACCATACCCTTGGCAAGATGCATGGATGAGATTAGCTGAGAGTAGAACAAAGAAGTTGACTTGGATGTGACTTTGATAAACTCACAAATGTTGTGTATGATATACTTTCACAGGTTAATCTTATGCCCATTTTTCATGAGGTGAATCAAAAACACATCTTGATATTTTAAAACAGCAAAATCACTTTTTCTTGGACTAACCAAATTCTATAAAAACTTGAAAAGAAGCCTTGTTTCTCCATCTAATTCAGAAGCAATGGCTCTTCTCTAGGTGCCATTTCGGGTTAAGGTTTTCAGGGAGTCTTCTAAATCAAAGAAATCAATTGAAGGTGGAGGTCCTCTCTGATAATCCTCACAGATTCCTTCATGAGGTATCATAAGGCATGCACCCCATAACCTCAAAGAGAAAGAGCATCTCTGGTCATTGACACAGCTTCTCACAACATAACTCTCACCAGAATCAAATGAGAACTGTACATATTGGTAAAATTGAGCCACTAACCTAGTATAGATGTGTCTATCCTCCTTCAAGAACCATTCTAACCAGCCTTGTTGTTCTAACACTTTCAATACCAGAGACTTACTAGACAGAAGCCATTTGGGGAAAATCTCTTTCTCAGGTACAACAACGTAGTTTACCATATTCGGATTTAAGGGTCCTTTGGGTATCAGCTTAGGTGCAATCTTCTTCTTCTTTGAGCTACGCTTCTCAGGTTTCAATGATGACAGACGTTTCATTATTGGCATTCACTGAAGGTTCAAGCGAGAGAAGGGTTTCAAGGATGAAGAAGGGTTCAAAAAGAGTAGGTAGAAGAAACCTCAAGTGAAGAATCGAGTGATACTTACTTTGTTGTATCATTTAGGAATACCAAACATCGCAAAAATAAAAACACGGGAAAATAAAAGAGGTGAAAAGGATAATTACTGTGATACGGGTTAAAAAAATAAAGAATTTTTATGGTGAGACTGTGAGTGGTCATTACAGTGAGACAGTAAACAAGTTTCATGGTGAGACCATGAGTGAACTTTTCAGTGTGTGTTACGGTGAGACAGTAAACGTTAGACCATAAGTACAAAATACGAATGGTGAGACCATAAACAAGAGACTTTATGGTGATACAATAAACATGAGAGACAGTAACTGAGAAACCATAATCATAAAATAGTAAAGTATAACACAGTAAGATATCGAACAGTAAGACCTAAAACAGTAACAAGCAAGGTATATATTTGAGATTTATCATGCCTAGTTCATGTATGATGTAGGCTATTTTCTCAGAATTTAATGGTTGAGTGAATATATCAGCAATTTGATATTCTGTACCAATTAATTCCAAAGTAATTTCACCTTTTTGATAATGATCTCTCAAAAAGTGATGTCTCTCAAAAAGTGATGTCTTACATCAATATGCTTTGTCCTATAATGTGAAAAATGATTTTTTGAGATGTTAATAGCACTTTTCTTGTCACAATTTACAGGTACATGTCTAAATTTTTATCCATAATCCAGTAATGTGTGTTTCATCCACAAAATTTGTGCACAAGAACTACCAGTAGCTATGTATTTAGCTTCTTCCGTAGATAATGCAATATAATTTTGTTTCTTACTACACCATGATACTAGTGACTTGCCTAAAAGGTGACATGTTTTAGAGGTGATTTTTCTATTTAACTTACACCCACTAAAGTCAGCATCAGAATAAATAACTAATTCAAATGATTTTCCTTTAGGATAAAACAGTCTTAGATTGGGTGTATGTTTGAGGTATTTGAAAATTTTCTTTACAGCATTTAAATGAGATTCCTTAGGGTTTTCTTGAAAACGAGTGCACATACACACACTAAACATAATGTCAGGATGACTAGCAGTTAAGTAAAGTAAACTTCCAATCATTACTCTATAATTGGTTTGATCAACAGATTTTCCATCTTCATCAAGATTCAACTTACAAGTGGTACTCATGGGAGTGTCACTACTTTTAGTGTTATCCAATCCAAAACGTTTTATTAGATCCTTTGTACATTTACTTTGATTTAAAATAATACCATTTTCATTTTGAAAAACTTTAAATCCAAGAAAATATTTGTGTTCTCCCGTTAAACTCATTTCAAATTCATTTTGCATCATTTTAGAAGAATCAACACATAAATAATTCTTCGAAGATCCAAAAATGATTTCATCTAAATAGATTTGAACAACTAAAACATCATTAGAAATTAATTTTATAAAAAGGGTAGGATCAGCTATTCCTTTTGTAAAACCTTTGGAAATAAGAAAAGTACTCAATCTGTCATACCAAGCTCATAGATCTTGCTTCAAACCAAATAACTATTTTGATAGTTTAAAAATATGATTTGGAAAATGGGGGTTTGTAAATCCATGGGGTTGTTCAACAAAAACATCCTAATCCATATACCCATTTAAGAATGCACTCTTAACATCCATTTGATATAGTTTGAAATTCAAATGTGTAGCATAGGCAAGCAGGATTCTGATGGCTTCAAGCCTGGCCACTGGTGCAAAATTCTCCTCATAGTTAATTCCTTCTTCTTGACTATAGCCTTGTTCATCTAGTCTAGCCTTGTTTCTAACTATGTTACCATTTTCATCAACTTTATTCCTAAAAACCCATTTAGTGCCTATGGTCAAATTGTTCTTAGGTCTGCCTACTAATTTTCAAACTTTATTTCTTTCAAATTGATTTAATTATTCTTACATAGACATCCCCAAAATTCATCATTGATTTCATCATTGATGTTTTTAGGTTCAAGCTGTGAAAGAAAAGCTTGATGTTCAACCCGGTTTCTCAGAGAAGCTCTAGTTTGTGTCCCTCTATCTAAATCTCCTACTATAACATCTAAATGATGGTTTTTAAGAGTCCTAGTTGGTTTAGAGAAGGTAGGGATAGAAATTCCAGTTTCATTTATAGGTTTGGGTTCTATAGAAATAGGTTCTTGAAAATTTCTAGAACTGGTTGTCTTAACAATAGGTTCACTATTTTTGTCATTAAAGTTTATAATAGAAATATCGTCTTCAAGGTTTTCAAGAGGGTTCTTAGGTTCATGTGGATCAGTTTTATCAAATTTGATGTGTACAAATTCTTCTACACATTTGGTTCTCTTATTGAATACTCTATAGGCTTTACTTGATATTGAGTAACCTAGGAAAATTCCTTCATCACTTTTGGAAGCATATTGGTCAAGATTATCTTTAGTATTAAGAATAAAAACATTGCAACCAAAAACTATAAAGTAATTAACCTTAGGCTTCCTATTATTTCAAATCTCATAAGATGTCTTTTTAAGAATTAGTCTAATCAAGAATCTATTGATAATGTAAAAATTTTTATTAACAGCTTCAGCCCAAAAGTAAATTGGAAAATCATATTCATTGATCATTTTCCTAGTAATCTCTTGAAGAGTCTTATTTCTTCTTTCTACTACACCATTCTGTTGAGGTGTTCTAAGAGAAGAGAAGTTGTGACTGTAGCCATTGTGTGAGTAATAAGATTCAAACTCTTGATTTTCAAACTCACAACCATGATCACTTCTCAAGGTCTTGATCCTAAGTCCACTAAGGTTCTCTATAAACTTGGAATATTTAATAAAATAAGAACAAGATTCACTTTTTTGAGAAATAAAGTATACCCAAGTGTACCTAGAAAAATCATCTACAAGAACATAAACATAGTTCTTCCCATTTATACTTGAAACTTTTAATGGTCTAAAAAATCCATGTGAACCATCTTGAGAGGTTGAGAAGTATAAACTTCTTTCTTTGATTTGAAAGAAACTTTGTTTTGTTTTCCCTTTTCACAAGGATTACACACTTTGTTAAGTGGGAATTCCAGTTTAGGTAAGTCTCTAACTAAACCTTTCCTAGTAATTTTTCTAAGTGATTGCACAATGCAGTGTCCTAGCCTTTTTTGGCATAGCCAAGATTATTTATGAAAAGCATTTAAACAAGTAACATTTTGTTTAACTAAATAATTAAAACCTACATCATATACATTTTCATTTCATAATGCAGTAAATACCAAAACATTTTTATAATTAAAAACATTACATGAATCGTTTTCAAATTTTACATTGAAACCATCATCACACAACTGAGAAATACTTAGCAGGTTGTATTATAATCCATCAACAAATAGTACTTTAGAAATTAAAATTGAATCAGTGTTACCAATCTGGCATAAACTGATGATTTTTCCTTTCGAGTTATCCCCAAAGGTGACATGTCCTCCATCAACTTTGATTAAGCTCTTAAAGAAAGAGTAGTCTCCTATCATATGCCTTAAACATCCACTGTCCAAGTACCATATCTTTCTACAGGAACTTTTCAAGCAAGTTTCCTACAAAAACAGATTTATACAGAAGATAATTTTGGTACCCAGATTTTCTTGGGTCCAGAAAGGTTAGCAAGTAAAACTTTAGGCACCCATATTTGTCTAATGGGTTTCCTATAATTAACATATTCAAATGATTTTGATAAGTAAACTATATTTATTCTGTAAGAATTTGAATAGATAGATAAAGCATAAGAGTTTACAGAACTTGAACTAGTGGCATACTGTCTAGATTTTGGAATAAATTTATTCTTAACAATTTGTCTATGTCCATGTTGGTCTCCTAAACAAATAGTATACTTTGGAATAACTTGTTTTCCAAGCATTTGAGTTAGAGTATTCTTTCCATTTGTGAACTTCTCTAAGTCTTTTCTAATTTGATCATTAGACAATTTGAGTTCAGTATTCTCCTTTAACAGTTGAGCATTATTTTCCTTTTCTATACTAAGATTAGATTTAACAGTACTATTCAAGGCATACTATTTCTTTAATGATTTGTACTTATCTTTTATCTCATTACATGTATCTTCTAACATATTACAATATTCAAATAATTCAGCTTTATACATATTATCATCATTATCTGAATCACTTTCATTCCCAGAATTGTAATCATTCAGCATAGGGGAAACAGGTACCTCAGATGTTTTAGTCATGAAACACATGTTGGCATGACTCTTTTCTTCGGAATTAGAAGCTTCGGATCCACTTGAGCTATCTTCCGAAGCACTCCATGTTGCCTTCATAGCTTTCTTATATTTTTTGTCTTTATAATCATATTTCTTCTTAAACTTCAATTTTGGACAGTCATCCTTAACATGTCCTTTCCGTTTACATTCATAACAAACTATCTCATCATTTTTAGCAGCTTTCTTCCAATCTCTCTTCCAATTACCTTGTTTCTCATACTTACCCTTATAATTTGATTTTCTGAAAAATTTCTTCTATCTATATAATTTCTTGAATCTCATGGCTATATGATCTATCTCTTCATCACTATCTGAATCTAAACCTTCAATAGTTGAGCTTTCAATAGGTATGTGAACTTTCTCCTTGTCCTTGGTCTTTGAGGCAGTATTTAAATGCCACTGACTTCTTCTTAGGTTCATCATCTTCCTCTTTTTTTACCTTCATCTCTTCTTCATACATCATCAATTTACCTATCAGATCTTTGACAGGTAGCTTGCCAATGTCATATGATTCTTGTATAGAGATAGAGGTTCCTCTCCATCTTTCTGGTAGGCATCTTAGTATCCTCGTGATTTTCTCCTTTGCTGGAACAACTTTTCCCAGTGAGCTCATTGTATTGACTATCTCATTAAACCTGAGATACATATCAGAAATAGATTCATCAGATTTCATTTTAAAATTATCATAATTAATAGTGTATGTATTTAGTCTCATTTTCTTAACATTGGTTGTTCCCTCATGGGAAACAACCAGAGTATCCCAAATTTCATAAGCTGTTATACAAGAAGATATTCGATTAAATTCTTCATCTCCTAAATCATAATACAAGGAATTCATTGCTTTATAATTATTATTGTAAGTAGCTTTCATAGATTCATCCCAAGTAGTTCTAACAGTTTCTGGAATCTTATACTGAGTCTCTATAGCAGTCCAGATGTCAAATCACATACTTTCTAAATGAATTTTCTTTTTGATTTTCCATTGGCCATAATTTACACAATTAAATAAGGGTGTCCTATTGGTAGTTATACCTTCTAATCTGTTATCCATAACAACTAAGTTTTAAAAAGATATATAAAGATATAAAAATTTAGAATTAACATAAATTTTGAGATCTTTATGATACAACTAAAATCACAGTTGAAAACTTTTCAAAAATAGAGTGTTTTGAAAAAAAATCACAAACAGAGTGTTTTGAAAAAAAAATTTCACAAACAGAGTGCTTTGAAAAAACTTTTATCAACACCTATAATACCAAATGTTGGTTAGAGTGGATACTCAAGAAGGGGGTGAATTGAGTTCCTATTAAAAAAATTGTTTAAAAGATTTATATGGAAATCCCCCAATTCATAAAACAAGTTAAACTGTAGTGAATTTATAAAGATTGCAAGTGTTCAATTAGTTTCTCAAAGATTTATTATTTCTCAGTTAACTTAATCTGAAGATTAAGTTAGCTTTTGAAACTAACTTACTGGTTCACAATAATTACAAACACTTTCTAGTTCAACTATCAGAGTTACTTTAAAACAGGTTTTAATTTTAAAGTAATTCGCAGTGGAAGATTGAAAATAGTTTAAACTGAAATAAGATGCACATGAGTTTTAACCAAGTGGTTCAGTCTCAATCTAAGACTTAGTACTCTCAAAAAATTTATATAAAGCTTTTATCCACACCCTGGATCGGGGTTTACAACAGTACTCAGACTGTCTAGGTCCTCAGACCTCTACCACAGTTCTACGTGGTAAAGTAGCAACAACAGCACACATGATGTCCAGGTCCTCATACCTCTACCATAGTTCTATGTGGGATACAAAAATGTATAAATATTTTGGTGTGAGGATTTTAGTATCTTCTAGTTCAGCTTAGGAGTCAGTGTGTTTCCAAACAGACAGAAGCACACACACTACTCGTAATGGAATAAAAATGATCACAGCAGAGAAATAATATGGAGATGAGTTTAGAATGCTCTTGTGTGATGTCAATGTAGCTCTAGACTCCTTTGGATTGAATCATATTAATCTTTGAGTCCTTCTCTGGAAGTTTTGTGGAAAACAAAGTGTCGTGATTTTGTTTCTTCACTTCCAATGCAGGTGTTCAGCTTGAATGTGAGAGTATTCCAAGTAGCGCTTGAACCTCCTCTTTGAACTTCTGTTCTTGATGTGTATGAGTGTTCTTCGAGTTCTTCGTGTGTACTTCTCTGCATGTACATGTGTATCTTGTTTTCTTCCTTACGTATTTTTCTCCGTGTATATCTCTATTTTGTAGTATCTCGATATTCCTTTTATTTCTCTTTGTCTCTAGAAATGGGAATGATTACCTTTTACAGGTACGAGGTATGGTTCCCTGACATGCCAACAACCCACATTAATTAATATCAGTTTCAATAAAAGCACAAAATATGACCGTTGGAAATTAAATTGAAAGTCGACAAAATAGTTTAAGAAACGGTGTCACAGTAAGTCATGGAAACAGTGTCTCCTTCACATGGTGTCTAGATTGATCACAGTGTCTGAGTGTCATGGTGTCTCGCAGTCACGGTGTCTTGTTCATGGTGTCTTTTTCATGGTTTCTTATTCATGGTGTCTTGTTCATAGTGTCTTGTTCATGGTGTCTTGTTCACGGTGTCAGCTTCACGGTGTCTTGTTCACGGTGTCAGCTTCACGGTGTCTTACTTCACGGTGTCAGGCTTTCATGGTTCCAGAAATACATAGCTAGTGGCAGACTCATGGTGTCTTAAACTTTTCAAAGTAACTATGTTCAGACCTAAATAATGATGATAATATATAGTATTAGACTTAAGCATTTGTCAAATAAGATATTAAGAGAGTAGATCAAAGATAGTATAAAGTAAGTAAACGGAATGTAGAACAATTAAGATCTTGCATGGCTCTTCTTAAAGCATGAGAAAATTTTAAACATAAATACACATGATTAGATATAATTTATAAAAGGTAACTAGGTTGAATAATATTTGGGATCATTAAAACATTGTTAATACATTAGGAGTCCAACAAATATGTTTTGAGGATGAAGGAGAGAAGGAGTTGAAGGAAGTCAATACTGTGGCAATAATAATGGAAGAAAAATCAGAGGTAGAAAACAATGAACAAAACCTAGATCTTGTTAAAAATAATGAAACAGATGAACCTTTAAATTTAAAAGAATAATTATAACAGGGGGAATCTATTCTATACATACAAAAATACTATTAAGAATAATGTTAATTCCTTTTGAAACTTTGAGAATAAGGGGAAAGAAGTTTGATGGAAATTATGATTGGATGGTTGAAGAGGGAGAAGAAAATTAAATGGAAGATAAAGTAATAGAGGTTTAAGTGGAACAATCCATATACTCAAAATAAGAATAAAAATATAAGGAAGAGAATGTTGATCATTCATACATAAACCTCACTTGTATTCTTGATACTAAATTAGAATAAGACTCCATCCTATACTTTTAAGAAAAATTTGAGAACATAGAGGCTTCAATTTAAGAAGTAATTCTAGAAGCTTAGACTATGGAAAATAAGGATGTGGCTATGGTGGTGTAGGAGAATTATAAAATCTTATAAGAACTAAATTTTTCAATTAGGTCTAGATACATTAAATTTCAGTCTAAATCTTTACTTTGTACCTAATATAGATGCCTAATGAGTTAAAAAAGGTATCAGGGGTGTCTATGGAAATTTTGAAGTCTGAAACCCATCTTTTTGGGGAAACTGGCCATATCGCACTATTAGTGCATGATTGGCACATGATTTTTCTAACCGTGCAGATTAAAAATTCCGAAAATTACAAAATAGCACAGTTTGTGCATGGTCATGTAACCTAACTGTGAAAGTTCCCCTTCTACCCAGGTAATTGTGCATGGTTTGCACATGGTTTTTTAAACCGTGTGGAGAAACCATGCACAAGCTATTTTTCTGGGTAAAGTTTTATTTTTACCTTAATGATATAATTAGATCCCCCTTTCTTCCCTAATCTAAGAACTGGTAGGATTAACCTATTTCACTCTCAAATTGAATCATTTTTAAGGCCAAATCTAGGGATTGAAAGATCTCCTTTGTTTGGGATCTGATCGAGCTTTTCTTCATCATGTTGGATGTGCAATGATCTGATCTAATCTGAGCCAAATAAAGGGATGATACCAGAGGAGGAGAGTCTTACAATCCTAAGGTGGGTGTTTTATAACTCATCCCTCGAGTTTTTTTATTTTGGAATTGTCATGTGGAGCCCAAAAATTTCATCGGCTGTCGTTTATAGAATTTATATCCCATGATTATAATCATTATAATCATATGGATATGCTCTTTCCATATATGTGATTAATTATTGGTGGTTATGCCCACAACTCCATTCATACCATATATAATGTTATGCCATAATTTTCATTTTATTGTTTTGACATGTTTGAACCACTTTTTGGGTTTTCCTTGGCTTGACCTTTATAAGGGTGTGTGTTTCTATATTAAATGGCTTGATTTAAATTGTGAATTTCATAATGGCAGGTACCATGTATGTTTACTACATGACCCACCTAAGGTAAGTCCTTGATATTAATACTTAAATGTGAATTGGAAATTTGAAATTATACTAAATATATTACTTTACTAGATTAAATGTTAATGATTAATAGGATACATGTCTATAGCACCCCTTTCAACATTAATGGAAGGTAGAAGAATGAGCCTTAATTAATAAATATGCCTTAAATGTAATTAATAAAGGTTGCATGCTACATGGACTTGTCATGCTAAAGAAAGGAAAGGCTTGAACTAAATTATTTGATTAAAAGTTTTCATGCTACTTGAACTTATCACACTAATAAAAGGAAAGGCTTGGCCTAAATGAAATATTACTTGACTTCATAATCAAATAGGAATGACCTGACTCGAGCCCAACTTGGATTCTGATTAGAGAATACCATGAGCACTGGGGGACCCCATTCTAATTCAAGGATATGGATTTCTTAGATTGATACCCACCTAGATCCCAATACTTATATGTTCTTGGATTTCCAATATGACACTATAGGATCCCTTCATATTATTAAATAATTCCATGGATACACTCCTTCGATCTAGCATTGACAAGTAGATTCCATGGTAACAGCCCATAGGGCCCTATATCTATATAGCCATGTTTTACCTTGCACGATCACCTTGGATTCAATAGGAATCTTATTTTGGAATGCCTTGGAATATTCTCCTTGTATTACACTCTTATCCTTAGCCATGCTATAGTTACTACTGAGTTAGAAACCCTTAAGGTCTACGTTTCCTTGGTTATTACCATGGAACTTCATTATTAAATATCATTACAGGTTTCCTTATCATAATTTAGAACCTTAAATATTGTAAAAATGTGACTTATTTATAAACTGGTAATAATACATTAATGTATTGGTTATGTTTTAGGCACCAGTAGAGGGATGAATCAGGTACTTGGGTATTTAGTTACATTGTGCTGCTTTACTTTATATATGCATGATTCACACTGTTACATTTCCATTACACTATCTAGATGTTAAAGACACCATTGGTGGTGGCCCACTGAGATTTATCTCACACCCTCTCCAAGTGTCATTTGGTACCTGAAGTAGATTACATGGTTTTAGGTGTTGAAAAAGGGAATCATACAGCTTTAAACACTTGATTTCTTACTGTTTAGTATTGATATTGATAGAAGATGACCAGGTAGGAGATCGGGATGCTTAGGATAGTCTTTTATTTCCTTTATATTTTTATGGAACATGTTATGCCTTCTATCTTGTATCTATATTTTTCTGTTTTCTATATATATGACATATCATCATCAGTTATTGTATGTTATTCCATTTATTTCATTTATTTTTATTGTTGAATCTATTTTCCAATGTTCATTATGTTTTCATATATTTCTTCCACTATTTACTGATATTTACATTCATCCATTGTGCTAAACTTTGGTAATGAGGTAATAGTCTCCTCATGGACACACACTAGGCCCTCACTACTAGTCGGAATACTCTGGAATTCAGGGATATGCGCTTGAGGACATGTGGCCCATCGGGCTGGGGGTGCCGGTTAAGTGTCATCTGGGTTTGGGATGTCACAAAGTGGTATCATAGGAGTTTCTTTTCTTTCATTACCATTTTGAGACAATAGATTGGATATTAGGAATGCTTGGGACTTGGTCATAAGTTGTGCTTGGGCGTCGCTAACCCAGGTTTGGGGTAAAATCCAAGTTACCCAAAATATAATTTTTGTTCTAATTTTTCTTATTACAGTTGATATTATTTTACTATTGGGTGATGAATATGTTGTGTGGGTTGTTGATTATTACTCTGATTTAGGATTTTCTTTCATCCTTGGCCTGATGATATGAGGTCAAGGATTATTGTTACATGCATCATTATAGGCACCTAGAATTCACATTTCATGCATATTTCTATGCCATATAGGTGCATTTAACTACTTTGCATTTCATGATATTCCTATGATTATTGAGTGATGATATGATAGTTATATTATGCTTTTATTACTCTTGGATTTGATTGAGTGATTTCCTATCTCCATTCATGAGGTGTATGGGCCCTCATGGGTTGGGATGAGTAATTTACCGAGTCAAGCCATTATGCTATAAATAAATGCATCTTGTTTCTAGTGATAGGTGTATGGGAACTGATTCACTGGAAATGGATATCCATTATAATGTGAATCATGAAATCTAAAATGAAATGGTTTTACATACTTATCCCACCTTCTCATGTTTATGAATGGTAAATGAGTGAACCTGGCAATTAAATATAAAATGAAATTAAACTTATACTTGACCACTTACCGATACCTGGTCATCTATGTGGGTAGTTGGGGTAGTATACCTTGGGTAGTGAGTTTTCTTACTTTCATCTTTTGCTAATGATGCTATATTTCTTCTTAATCTTGTTCTGAGTCATGTTCTTAGCATTTTTAGACCAATTCCAACATGACGTCCTCATATCATACGCTAGGAGGGTGGCGACGACCATGCTCCAGACATGGTGGGCCCTAAGCCACCAGTCTTACATCCAGAAGTTCCACTTGAGGCATCACCTACTATACTTGATATGGTCATTGATTCCCAATTTTGTGATAGTTTCGTATGTATTATGTGGTCTGTTCATGGTGCTCTATGGCTTGCACCTATATTGGTTGATCTGGATCGTGAGTTCCAGTAATAGCATCCTCCAACTTTCTCAGAGGATGGCAGTCCATAGGCTACTGAGTCTTGGATAGAGGCCATCATATCTATCTTTGATAATTTGGAAACGAATTCAGAGAAGAGGGTCAAGCTTTCCACATACATGCTTTGGGATTTGACCAATCACTAGTGGGATGTGATTACGCAGGATGGTCATCATCAGGGCATGTTATGTGCAGATTTCCAGACTACCTTCTATGATCATTTCATTCCTCAGATGCTGAAAACTGATAGAGATAGATAGTTCATGCATCTCAAATAGGGTTCTATGTCATTTATGGTATATTCAGTGAATTTCACAGAGTTACGGTGCTTTTCACCACTTTTAATTGGTGATGATCTTTCATGTGCTAGACGTTTCGAGGATGGTCTCCTGTATGCCATCTGTACACAAATGAATGTCTTTCACCTGCCTAAATTTTCTTCAATAGTCAATTAGGATCTTATCACTGATCAAAACCTGAGGGGCGACAATAGTATCAGGAATAGAGGACCAGTTCTGCATTAGTCCAATAGTTCTTCCAGTGGTAGGAAACATTCTCCCGATGTTTCTCATCGGGGAAGAGACAACCAGAGTGCCCGTTTTGAGAACTCTAAAGTGTGTCATCAGTGTAGAAGATGGGGGAATTAGAAGACTCAGTGTGATAGAGACCCACTAGATTGCTAATCTTGTGGTCATATGGAGCATCTCTAATGTTTCTACAAGACCTGTCCACCAGCCTCAAGTGGAAAAGGATCTGCACCAGCTCAACCTTCAAGAGCTAGTTCTTTTATGTCGTGTCAGTCGAGGAGTTGGAATAGCATCGATAGGTTTGTCTGAGGAGGTGTTCATGGCCATAATAGATAGACCCCTGATCACCAGCATCACCAATAGAGAAGTTATGGTCATGGTAGTCCATCTATTGAACAGTCTTGTGGATCAGGTCAAGTGCATGCACTATAGCCAATACCCAAGGATCAAGTTGTGGGACCATCTATAGTGCGAGGTACTATTCTAGTGGCATATACTATAATATCTTCTTTATTTGATATAGGTGATTCAAAATCTTTTATATCTGTATCAATTTTGGAAAGTCTCGTACTAGTGATACAGTATTACTATGGTGTAATGACCCTAGATATGCCATTTGGGGTACGAACAGAGGGTATATGCCAGTGTAGGGATTGTCCCCTTGAGGTAGGTAGTTACTGTTTCTTATATAATCTCTTTGTTCTCAAGATTATAGGTTTTTATGTCATTCTTGGGATGGACTGGTTATTTCACTATCATGCTTTTGTAGACTGCTACTACCATAGGTTATCTTTTACATCACCAGAGGGTAGCAGTTATCTACATAAGGGTGAGTGGGATGTCCAGGCTGGTAGAGCTAGACCAGAGCATCATGGGCTAGGTGAAGTGACCACACAGATTGTAAATCTCTTCATGGAGGATCAGGTTTTATGATAAGATGATTTCCTTATAGTAATGGATCATTTTAGGGATGTATTTCTTGATTATTATTTTTAATTACCTCCTAAGAGAGAGGTAGAGTTTACAATCGATCTTGTTATAGGAGCATCTCTAGTGTCCATTCCTTTGTACAGAATGTCACCAATATATCTTCAAGTGCTCAAGCAGTAATTATTTCATTTAGATACCAAAGTTTTTATATGGCCTAGTAAATCCTGTTGGGGTTCTCCCATGCTTTTTTCCAAGAAGACAGATAGAACCTCACATCTATGCATGGATTATATAAGGTTGAACTGGCTTACGTTCAAGAACTGATAGCCACTTCCTCGAATAGATGATCTATTTGACCAGCTCCAAGGAGATAGGGACTTTTATAAAATTGAACTGAGATCGTTTTATCATCATGTATGAGGCAGGCCATCATACATACTTCATACAACTTTTTTTAGTAGGTATGGTCTATATAAGTACCTTAATATATTGTTCGTTCTTACAAACATGCCTGATATTTTCATAGATCTGATGAATATGGTTTTCCACCCCTATTTGGATTCTTTTTTCATAGTCTTTGTGGAGTAAATCTTGGTGTCTTCTCACACTCGTATCGACCATGATAAACATCTTGAGATCATTCTAAGTACACTAAGAGAGCATCAACTTTACGCCAAGCTTGATAAGTGCCACTTCTGGGTTGACAAATCCCACTTCTTAGGTCATATAATATCAGAATCAGGTGTATCTGTTGACCTAGAAAAGGTTAGTTTCATTGTTTCTTAAGAGAATCCCAAGAACCTATTTGATATACAGAGTTTCTTGGGGATGGCTGGATATTATAGGCATTTCATATAGTAATTTTCCCACCTTGCTTCACCTCTTACTGGTCTTACAAAGAAGGGTGTCAAGTTACTGTGGTCAAAATCTTGTGATAAATCATTTTAGGATCTGAAAGGGAGGATTGTATCAGCACCTATTCTAACTCTGATATAGCTAATCATAGGTTATACCATCTTCTATAATGTTTTAGGCATCAGCCTAGAAGAAGTGTTGATGTAGGAGGAAAAATTTATTGCGTATTGATTTTGCAATTGAGGCCTCATGAGAGGAATTACCTTATACACAACCTTGAGCTAGAAGTAGTTTTCCACACCTTACATTGCTAGAGATACTATCTTTTAGGTGAGAACATTTTGTTGTACACAGACCAAAAGATCCTCAAATATATCATTTCTCAATGTGACTTGAACATCAAATAGTGAATATGGGTTGAATATCTACAATCCTTTCATTTTGAGCTTACCTATACACTTGGGAAGGTAAATGTGGTTGCAGATGCACTGAGTCAAAAAAACTCAAACACAGGTCATACGGGAATCCAGTGGTGAATGGAAGTTAATGGTCCTCTTTTCTGAGCTATATCTAGAGTTTCATGATAGTCACAATCATTCTCATATCTCATCTTTGATAGTTACCTCTTATCTCCTTGAGAAGTTGAAGAGTAGACAATTTTTAGATCCTGAAGGTTTGGTTCTCCACGAGAATATATCAGGAGATAACCCACCCCCATATTGGTCTATAGACATAGACAATTTTATACGTCTATGTGGACATATCTAGGTTCCTATATATGTGAGAGAGGAATTGATGTGAGAGTATCATGCCTCTTAGTGGGGTGTTCATATAGGCATCTCTAAGATGTATCAATATATGCGATGATATTATTGTTGTCAAGGAATAAAATGTTAGATAGCATACTTTATCACTAGGTTTTCCACCTGTTAGTAGGTGAAGGTGGAGCACCAAATACCTGCAGACTTGTTACATCAACTTCCAATCCTATAATGGAAATGGTAAGATGTTGCCATGGATTTTTTAATCAGCTTACCTAGGTCTCCAAGGGGTAGCGATTCTATATAGGTAGTCATTGAAAAACTAAAAAAATCAACCCACTTAATTTCTATTTGGGGAATTTCTCATTTGATGAACTAGGAATAATTTATGTCTATGAGATCATACAACTACATGGGGTCCCTCGTACTATCATTTTAGATCGGGATTCTCATTTCACATCACGGTTCTGGAAGGGATTGAAAAAGGCTATGGGAACAAAAGTAATTCTAATCAAATCTTTTCACCCCTAGACTAATGGAAAATCAGAACAGATGATACAGGTTCTGAGGATATTCTATGAGCATCTTTCCTTGATTTTTCCAATTCATAGGAGAATAATATCCCTCTCATTGAGTTTTCCAATAATATCGGATTTTAGGTGATAATTACTATGGCTCCTTTTGAGGCCTTATATGGTAGGACATTTCATTCACCCCTATGCTGGCAAGAGGTAGGTGATGAATCCCTACTAGGTCCTCTTATCATTCAAGACACTTTAGAGTAGGTTCAACTGATCAGAAAGCGTATGACTAATGCTTAGTCTAGACAAAAATCTTATATCGATCGATGTCGATGACCTCTTGAGTTCAAGGTTGGGGATCGTGTTTTTCTTTAGGTATCGCCCAGGCTTGGGCATAGACAGTTGTGAAAGTAGGGAAAGTTATAACCTCATTATATAGGTTCTTTTGAAATTCTAGAGAGAGTTGGGTCAGTAGCCTATCGGTTGCTATTACCTCATAGGTATCATGCCATGAACAATTTCTATCATGTTTCATAGCTTCACCAATATCATGATCGTATATCAGATACCTTTAATCCTGAGGAAGTTGAGTTAGATGTTGATACTACCTTTGAGGAGTATCGAGTACGCATCGTTGAACGGAACACGAAGTCTCTTCGATGATGGTATGTCCCTATAGTATGGGTGTTATGGCAGCACAGCCACATGCAGGACAAGATTTGGGAGCAGGAGGCCGATGTACGTGCCCAATGGCCAAAGTTATTCTCAGAAATTGTTTCTTCACCCTTGGAATGTGAACTCAGGGACAAGTTCTTTTAAGTGGAGAAGACTGTAAGAACCTAGTTTTCCACTTAGTTATGGATCCTTTAAATTTTGGTCTAAATATTTACTTTGGATTTAATATGGATGCCTAATGAGTTAGTAAAGGTCTCACAGGTGTCTAGGGTATGTTCAGAGCCCGAAACACATCTTTTAGGGGAAACTAACCATATTGCATTGTTAGTGCATGGTTGGCCCATGGTTTGCATAACCGTGCAGATGGAAAATTCCAGAAAGAATGAAATAGAATGGTTTGAACATGGATTTATGGCCTAACCATGCAATTACCCCTTCATCCTAGGTAGTTGTGCAAGGTTTGCATATAGTTTATCAAACTGTGCGAACAAATCGTGCATAGGCTATTTTTCATGGTAAATTGTTATTTTTTCCCTTAATGATCTATTTAGATCCCCTATTATTCCCTAATCCCAGAACCAATGGGATTAACCTATTTCTCTCTCAAATTGGAGATTTTTAAAGGCCAGAGCTAGGGATTGAAAGATCTACTTCATCTAGGATCTGATTGAGCTTTCATTCATCATGTTGGATGTGCAGTGATCTACTCTGATCCGAGCCAAATCAAGGGGAGATACCAGATAAGTATAGTTTTAAAAGCATAATGTGGGTGGTCTATAACTCATCCCTCAAGTCAGTTGATTTTGGAATTGTCATGTGGGGACCACCTATTTCATCGAGTGATGTTTATAGAATTTATAATCCATGCTTATAATCATTAGAACTGTATGGATATTCTCTTTAAATATATGTGATTAATTATTGGGGGTTACGCTCATAACTCCATTCATCCCATGTAGAATGTTATGACCTAATTTTTTTTTAGTGTTTTGAAGTGTTTGAGCCACCATTCGGGTGTGCCTTGGCTTGACCTTCCTAAGGGTAATCATTTCTATATTAAATGTATTGATTCAAATTATGAATTGCATAATGGAAAGTACCATGTATGTTTACCACTTGACCCACCTAAGTTAAGTGCTTGATATTGATAATTAAATGTGAAATGGAAATTGGAAACTATACTAAGTATATGAATTAACCAGATCAAATGTGAATGATTAATTGGTTACATGTTTATAACACCCCTTTCCACATCAATGGAAGGTATCATAATGAGACTTAATTATTGAATATGACTTAAATGGAATTAATAAAGGTTGTATGCTACTTATCCTTATCACACTAATGAAAGGAAAGGCTTGAACCAAATGACTTGATTAAAAGGTTGCATGCTACTTGACCTTATAACACTAATGAAAGTAAAGTCTTGAACCAAATGAAATATTACTTAACTTCATAATCAAATAAGAATGGTTTGACTCAATCTCACCTTGTATTCTGATCAAATAATTCCATGAACTCTCGGGAACCCCATTCTGATTCAAGGATACAACTTTCTTAGGTTGAGACCCACCTAGATCTCGATCTTTGTCTGTTCTTGGATGCCTAGTATGACACCGTAGGATCCCTTCATATTATTAAAGTATTCCTTGGATACACTCATTGTATCCATCATTGACACATAGGTTCCATAGTTACAGCCCATAGGGCCCTGTCTCTACTTAGCCTTGTTTTACCTTGGATGATCACCTTATATTTGGTAGGCATATTATTGTGGAATTCCTTGGAATATGCCCCTTGGATTACACTCTTATCCTTAGACAGCCTATGGTTACTATTGATTTGGTGACCCTTGAGGTCTATGTTGCCTTGGTTATTACCTTGTAAATTCATTATTAAATATCATTATAGGTTGCCTTGTCATAATTTGGAACCTTCACTATTGTTAACATGTGACTTATTTATAAATTGTTAATAATACATTAATGGACTGGTTATGTTTCTGGCACCAGCTGAGGGATGAAGCATATACTTTGGTATTTAGTTAATTTGTGCTTATTTACTTTATATATACATGCTTTCATAGTGTTACATTTCCATTACACGGGTCAGATGTTATAGACACTGTTGGTGGTGTCCCATTGATATTTATCTCACACCCTCTCTGGGTGTCATTTGGTACCCAGAGTAGATTACATAGTTGTAGGTGTTGACAAATGGAAGTATATAGCTTCAAAGACTTTATTGCTTGATGTTTAGTATGGATATTAATATCATATGATCGAGTAAGAGCTTGGGATTATTGGGATAGTCTTTTATTTTCTTTATGTTTTTGTGTAACATGTTATGCCTACTGTCTTGTATCTATATTTTCTAGTTTTCTAGATACATGACATATCATCATCAGTTGTTGTATGTTATTCCAGTTATTTTAGTTATTGTTAATATTGTCTCTATTTTCCACTATACATTCTGTTTACTTATATTGTTTTACATTCATCTGTTGTGATACACTTTGGTAATGAATGAATAGTCTCCCCACAGACACACTTTAGGCCCTCACTACTAGTCGAAAGCCTATGGTGTTTGGGGAGATGTGCTTGAGGCCATGTGTCTCACTGGGCTCGGGGCACTGGTTAAGTGGAATCTGGGTTCGGGGCATCTTAATCTGGTCGAATTTTGAATTCCTTGAATTTTTATTGAATTTGTCCTTAAAATTGCAGCCACCACGAGAACCATTCTAGACAAACCGATAGATGAGGAAGTGAAAGGCTACCCCAGATGTCCAATAAAACCATATATAGTTAATTCCAAGATGTTTATCTCAATATCACATTCCAATTAGCTAAATAAGGTAAAGGTTGAGCTAAATAACTATAAAAATAAGAGCATATACCAGGACGCAAGTTGTATTTTAAAATTACCTTCTAGGAAATAGATTATTTTTATTTTATATTAAATAAATATCCATGTGGTTTACCTATTTATCTTTTTGATACAAATATTTTAAAAGGGAATGAACTTTAATTATCTATTATTATTTTTTAAGTCATGTAAGAAAGAATAAAGAAGCAACTAAAGTGTTGTATACAAGATCAACACATGTTGTGAACCTCACTCACATCATGAATTTGAAAAAAAAATACACATCTTGAAAGTAACTCAGGTCATGAAACTAGACCTAATAGTACTAGAGAAACTTATTCAAAATCATTAATGGAAGGGGAGGACTATTTTTACATTTTTTTATTTTTACAAACCTAGTTTTTATTACCACATGATTTGAAAAAAATGAGAAAAAGAAACAATGAATTGAATTGTTTCATGAACTAAATTAAATTAGATCCCACCACAAAAATTTTGGAATTATTTGTTTTGAACATTCTAATATAAGAGACATCATCACCTAGGACAGGTATTTTGATAGGTTGGAAAACATTAAATATAATTCCCATAAATGAAAAAGGTATAAATGGAAATTTTAAAAGTCACTTGATTACTTATATTTTTAATTTCTTCAAAAATATTGCTAATATGATTTATTTTATTGATGTTCATTCCTAGAAGCATACATTGAGTAAACTAATTATTGATTTTCATTCCATGACCTGATTGACTTATATTTGGTTCTCATTCCCAATAGGATTTTGACCCAAATATTTCCTATCATTCTAAGTATATTTCATGAGTGAAACTTGGTCTATGTAAAAAAACTAGAACTTGAAATGATATCTTGTCAAATATATGGATAAAAAAATTCACTTTTGAAATTATTGAGGTATTTTATCGATGATCCCATTTATCCTTGAGACCCACATGCACATTTAACCTTCTTTTCCCATAGAATCCATGGATGACATTATTAGGATTGATTCATGTTACAATCCATTATTTCTTTTCCCATCCTGATCTTTGTATTTTTCATGATATTCAATTGAATGATTGTGGGGGAGGGGTTATTCATGGTGCATATGGGATATTGTTCTTGAGAGGATACTACAGGGTGTTTCTACCAGATTTTTGGGGAAGGTTCATATTTATATTCATTGTACATTATTTTTTATCCCTCCTATGGTAAAAAAAGAAAAAATAATAAAAAAATGGTTTTTTTTCTCAAGTAGGTCAAAAATAACCATTGTGAGACCAATGATCAGACAATCATATGTGGTTAGGTAGTGGATGTGAGAATTATCCAAGGGAAACTTTTGGGAAAAAACATTTTTTATTAGGAGAATAAAAAATCTCCATTATCAGGCTGATGATTTTTATCATATGTGCTTAGGAGGTGGATAGGAGATTTATTCAAATCGTGACTTTCAGAAAAAAAAATAGAAAAAAAAAAGAACAACAAGATATGGTCATTTTTCATTATGATAATATCATCTGTGAGCCTTTACTTTAAACTTTGGGGGTGCATGAGATGGAATTATTTTGGTGAGGAGCATTTTGTTAAGCTTTTATTTTCAATATCATGTATTATACATTATATTTTATCCTCCTCCTTGATCCTTACTAGATTTTCAACATTTCTACCTACCAACTTTCTACTTCATAGTCATTTGATCCTTATTCCAAATCCCTCATGATTAATTGTGATATTTTTCTTTATGGGGTGGAGAAATTGGATTCAATGAAATCCTATAGTTAAAAGCATGTAATTGAGATATGAGTATAAATCCATTAAATTTTTACCTTGAGTGATGAGTGGAAAAATTAATGGTGAGGTAAATCTTAAATGGCATGGGTGTTGATGAGAAGTTGAAATCTATGAGTGAAAAGGTGTAAATTTATTAAATTTCACAATATAAATGAAGCATGATTTTTTTATTCTTTATTAGGTATGTGTTTTTATTTTACAATGTTCAGTTATAACTTGTTTATATGAGCTTAATAATTTGAATTTTCCCTTGTTGATGTATGGATACTTGGTGTTTCGATGTTGAGGTTTTTCTCAAGGACGATAAATGATTTGAGTGTGGGGGTATTTGATTAATCTATTTTATATCTATATATTTATAGGTTTTCATAAGTGAATTCACTGAATATTAATTGATTAAAGTTGAGTTTTATATAAAATATTGATGTATTCTGTATTCTTATATAGGACCAACATTTGGAGAAATATGAAGGAAAATGTAGAATTTTGAGTAACGTAAAGAAACATTTCACTATGACACAAATCGGTGTAGCATGAAAATAAAAATTTAAAAAAGTTTATATTGAAGATTGAAGCCAAAGAGATTCTAGAGGCACAAAACTTAAGAAATGGAGGGAAAAGGAGATCATAGATCTAGAATCACATTTTATACGTCATGTAAAATCATTACACAACATGAAGTTTCAAGCCATGAACCATTTACAGAATATGAAAAAGATACATCGCCATTATAAGAAACTTTTGAGGCCCAAACATTGCACATTTTGTAATCTTTTGATAACAATTAAGTATCAAACATGGTATAAAAATGATTATTTCTAGCACATCTTTAATGGGGATTTTATTTGACCACATTGAACATCCATTAAATGGAGGATTTGACCTGAGGGAAACCATGAATGACTTAGAAGCCTATATATATGGGATCCGGCCATGAGGAAAGGAATCCAATTATAGATGTGGAGAGGATCTACTACTAGGAGGCTTCTATACGGTTCCAACCTAGATTTATTTATTGATAGGTTTTAGTTTATGTTTTTATTTGATTTTTATGATGTGATCATTGGATGATTTCTAGTTTTAATTCCTAATATATTTATTTTATTTATTCTACTTCTCAATCATTTGTATGTTTCTACATTTTTCATTCTTTCTTTGATCAATATATTTTTCAATCAGTTTTTCATTATATCAACAATGGATTTCCTTGTTTTGTATCATTTAATATTTTTTGTCGAGCATGCCATTTTTCCCTCATTTCAATCAATTCTATCATGCACAGCTAAACTTATTAGGGTTAGAGTTTGAGAGTAAGGTTGAGCTTAATCGTTTTGAATCTATAAATCAAACCTTAGTAACCCTAGGGATAGTAATTAGGTTAAAAACAACTACTCATCACATTATTTTTCACAATCATGACCATGGGAAGTGAAATTGAATGAACCCAGCCTAATTGAAGTTGAGTTAGACTATAAACATTAGATTGTGATTCTTTATGAATATAAGCTAATTGTAATGCACCTAGGTTGTTATTTATACCCTGACCATGGGATAGTTTTAGCCTAGTTAGATCCCATTAGTTTGACCAAAACCAATTGGTGACCCTTACACTACTTCACAGCCTAAACTCTAGGACTATTTCAAGCAAGATATAAGATTAAATTTTTTTCATTTACCCTAAAATATAACCTTATCCCTTATTTTCATTCTTCTTACATTTTATTTGTGTCTTTAATTAGTTTGATAAAATAAAATTGAAACTTGAGTGACCTGACCATTGGTTAGGAATTGTCTATCGTGTTCCCCGCTTCATGTGGGTTCAACCCCATACCTCCACTTTACTATGACTTTGTAATTAGTTTTGTTCATGATAAAATAATATTCTTTTGATTATAATCAAGTAAAATAACAACACCCATTGATCTTATCAATTACCAAGAATATTATGATTATCTTAAAAAGTAACATTAGTCACCAAATCACTTTTTTAACCACTAAGGTTTTCTATATAGCTCATTATTTTTCCACAAAATAAACTAATTACCTCAAAATTAAGATCATATATAAGATTATATTTTCCTCAATTTTGTGTTTTTTCAGAAATTATCACATATCCATTAAATCACCTTTCTAGCTCATTCAACATATTCATGCAAATCCTTAACAAAAAACATATATCAAACAATCCTTATATATATATATATATCATGATTCACATGATTCTTGAATTCCAATACATAAAAATTTAAATCATTACACCTCATTCTTAAATCATTAATTAGGATTCATCATCTTATTTCTTAACACCTACTTACCTTCATATGTCATTTATAATCTCTCCATCAACAACATCAAAACCTTTACTCATACAACTATGTTGATCATCTTCTTGAGATTTACCCCTAGGACATCAATTTTCATAATGTCCATACATTATACATTTAAAATATTCAATCATAAATTAAACCTTATGGATACTATTATTCTCATCCAATACATTAACCGAACTTTTCATTTTTCCATGAAAATTGATTTCTTTATGTCCTTCTTTTTCACACTTAAATCATCTTCCCATTCCTTCGATACATTCCCTTGGGTGTTTTTTTCACATTCTTGATATATAGGAAATTGAATTGTATTTCCTCCATGATCTCCACCACCCGAGAACTTAATGAACCCTATCCTTCACTTATCAGGTGAGTTTGAGAGTTGGTTTAGGTGTAGGTTTTTAATCATATATCATGATAACTGATTAGTAATAATCACATTATCCTTTACTCCAATCACCATCCAGTTTGGTTTCTCATAAGCGCATTTTATATCACATTCAATGTGAAGCTAGTTCCTTATAGTACCAGCCATTGACTAAAACCATAAAGCGTAGTGTGAGAAAAAATATTCATAGGGGGAAATAACATTTTCATGAAAAGATATTTATAATATGTCTAAATCATGACACCTTAATTTCAATCTATTATACATTAGGTTTAACCTATTTCATCCATGATAATTATCTATTCAAATCCTTAATTATGGTTTGTAAAGAGTTTGTGAATTTCCAAAGTATATCCCCTAATAGTATCAAGCTAGGTGTGTAGTAAGGCCTATTGTTATGTACCAGGTAATTCTTGAGTCAGAACTGACATTCCTTTTTTGGATTTATTACCCCTAGGTATATATGTTCCAGAAACATATACACTTGTAGTATCCATACAAGGATGTAATTTCTTAGAAAGAACTTTATCTATACTTCCCCAAAATTCTAGGATATTTTTGTATAAATAGTCTTATTCTTAGAATTATCTCTAGGGTTGTCACTAATGTTTTCTCATCTTATTTCCAATGGATAACTAAGTGTTTCCTTTGATACCAACTATAGAAACCCATGAATTTTAAAAATATTATTACATGATTCTCAAACATGAATATACATTAATACAAAGAAGAATCATAAAGGCTAATTTCTTTATAATAATAGGTTATTAATACGAAAAACATGGTGTAATTATTTTAATTTCCATAGTGAAATCCTAAATTGAATTTGAGCGCCTAAATCTACATGGGATAACCAGGATAATACATAAAGAAAGGGGTGATCTAAGAATCTTAGTAAGGGATTAAACATGATAAGGAAACAAAACATGTGATTCAAAGTTATAACATGATATCATAAAATACAAGGCACATGAGTAATCATATGGAAGAATAATGTAAAGAACATAGTATCACAAGATCATGTCATCAGAGGAAATGTGAAAAAAACAAAAAAACATGACATAAACATCATTCAAGGTTAGATGACTATAAAATATTACATGCCATACAAAGTCACATGCTAGATTAGGCTTACACCCTAATCTCATAAATGATATCTCATGATACTATAACATTACCAAATACATTATAACACTATCTGGGAACACCCATCAGAACATGTTCATGATTTATGTGTTTCACATACACAAAATCAATAATAAGGAATATAATAATAATTACCCATGGAAAGATAATGGTTTTCATAATCATACTTCATATCATAATCAAAGGATATTTCATAATGAAGGAATTTTAGAAATTATCATAAGGCATGTATTCCCTATTAAGGAAGAGAGAATGAACTAGGTATATATGAGAGAGATATGTTAACATAATTTTGAAGAAATCCATAACATCAAAGGTTTTTTTTATTCATTAAAATACCATTAAAATAAATAAAATTAAGGAAAATAACATTTTCACTTTTAGTAACATCAAAGGATTACATCTTCGATGTAAAATGATTTTGAAATATCAATTTTAACATTTCTTGAATAGAATATACTTTCCATTTTGAAAATACTTACTTAAAATATAAATATTTATAAAAAATTGAAGAAAATGTTTTTTAAAATAAACTTTAAAAATAAAATATGAATCATTAAATCATTTAGTGGTCATGACAGCATAAGAGTTCTATTCATACTAAATATGTTAAAAAAACAAATATTCCTTTCAATTTTTATAAGAAATATAAAAAAGTACATTATTTATAAAATGATAGAAATATTATTTTTAAATAATTTTTTAAAAATAAAATTAAGGGTAAAAATTACTTTAAATAATAATATTAAAAAATTAAAATAGTTGTAGAAAACATGGATTTGGAATACAAATGATTTTCAATTGAAGAGAGAAATGTAGTCATATCTTTTTAAAAACATTTTATCAATAATTTTAAGTACCAAAGTGAGGGAAATGGTATTATTACTTTATAAAATATTTAATAACCATAGGAGAAGAAGATTATATGGGTTTATTATAAAATTATCAAATAATTTTCTTTAATGGAAATTCAAGTATAAGAAATCCCAATTAAAATGAGATTGAAACATAAACCCTTACTACATTGATGACTTTTGAATCATAACTTAACATTAATAGAGTAGATAAATTGTTACTTAAAATATCATTATTTAGTAATTTTTCATGAAATAGTATGTAAAGGGGTAGTATATACACCATCAAAATGAAATTAGGTGCATAAAAGAATATGTTTCTCAAAGAAGAAAGTTTGGGACAAAACCCTTATAGAGTTCGTATCATTGAGGTAAGAGTTAATTAATGGGGTGATTATATCTAACAAATTTATATACACACAAATAAAATTTTAAATACAACATAAATAAATCAAAATTCATTTCACATAAAATTAATTTATAATATAATCAATAAAGTAGTCGTATAACCCAATGAATGGAAATTGAGTTAAGAAACCCGTAACCTCGCACTTCCCTTTATTTGAGAGGTATTTAACCTCATGTATAGTGGTTTTAAACATTATATTAAATTATAACATAATTGTATTATTATTTGTAATATCATATATGATCCTTTTATAACTTCTTATTAACCGTTCATTAATAATCGTTCATTATCACTATTGTTTCGGGTGTCAATTCCCTTGTTTTCTCATTCATGTTTCATCACGAAATTTATGTAATTTGAACATAGGTTATAGTTACATAATTTACATAATGATATTAATGTTACAAATATAATTATTTTTTCTTTATATTCATCTTTATAATAATTATTTAATTTTTAACATGGATAATGAATCACATCACTTTATAGAGACAGTAGGTCGTACGTACACACGAGCGACATTATCATTTCCTTAATGGGTGAAAGGTTAAGGAAGTGGATTGAATATTAATTTTATAGAATAAATATTGTGTAATATATATAACATATATTCATTAAATATATCCTTTTTTACCTTTCATGTAAATCGTTAGTGAAAAACAAATCGCATTGTTTCGTGTGGTGGTAGTCTGTTGTACACACGAACCATGTTATCGCATTCTCTACGGAATAGAAAGAAGGTATATATGATATTATAATTTAATAAGTATAATTATATCATAAATATAATATATAAATATTATATAAATCATTATATTTATCCTTTATAAGTGGATATGGAAAACGAATTACGTCGGTTCGTGAGGTGGTAGTCCGTCATACACACGTTCAAGATTCTATTTCCCATTTTGAGAGAGGAGGATATCATTGTAGGTTATTAACTTAATATAAAACAACTAATTATATTTAATATATTGAGGTTATTATATCATCATGTTTTAATAATATTTTAATTAGGTGTAATGATAAATAAAATAAAACACTTATTTAAGGACGTTACCTATTATTTGGAAAATATCTTTTAGTTTGCACCAAAGGCCTTTCTAGGTTGTATTTATGACCAAACAAAGGATTATAGGATGATTTTAAGGAATTAAGGAAGTTATTTTTGTATTAATTTTCTGAATAAATTTGTTTTTGAAGTGTGGAAAGGATAAGAGAGTGGGTTCTCTTTTATAAGTGTAGGAGAGGACACACTTGGAAATTTTGAAAAGAAAGAATTCCATACACAATTTTCTCATGAAAAAAGGGTCCAAAATGAACCATTTAAAACAATAGAAGACATAAGGTTGAAATATTACTATTAAATAATAATTATACAAGTTTTAGGTTATTTTTAGACCTGATATTTTTAGTTTAACCCCTAGTAAACCTATTTTTACATTAACTGTGGTAAATAATGTTTACTCTTTTCACTATTCATTATGGTAAAAAATTAAGTTGACCTTATTATATAATATTATTTATTATAATTTCAAATATTTAATCCATTTTTCTAAATTCAAATAATATAATTGTAGGATTTAATTTAAAATTAAACCCACATGCGTGTCAAAAAATGGGTTTTCCATAGAAGAACTTTCAAAAGTTTAAAAAGGCTTCATATTTGAATTCAATATGAAATTGATTCCAATTACCTAAATTATTTAAATTTTAATATAATTGATCTAATGATACTTTTAAACTAATTTAAATAATAATTTAACTTTTTAAATAATTTAAATAAAAAATCAGTTTTCAATAAAAAAATGTATTTTTCACTATTCATCAAAAAAATTAATCTTTTCATAAAATTATAAAAAATTAACCCAAAGATAATTTTGGAATATATATTTAAAAAATTAATTTTATTTTTTCATATAGATTTTATAAAATTGGTATAAATTAATTTCAAATTATGTGTGTAAATCATGACTGAACTACCTTTTAGAAAAATATAGTTTTTCATAAAACATTTCTTTTTCTTTCAATGGGTTATTATTTTATTTCTAATCAGTTGATAAACATTAAATTTATTTTATACATATTTAAACCATATATTTTTCATAATTTATTTAGTTCTATTTTTACTCACCAACATAATGACTTGGTTATAATTTTTGTTTTTAAATAATAATATTTTAATAGAGTAATGTGTTTTGTTTAAACCCAGTGTTGCATTTATCACATGTTATCGAAGATATTAAATTTATGTAAAAAATAATATGTATCATAATTTCTCGGTGTGTTAAATTACCTTATAATATTTTTTTTCATTTCATATATGCTATTAAACATAATGTTCTTCTTTTAAAATCTTAGGGCGTTACATGATGTACCTTATTAAAATATAGAAAATTATATGGAATTATATATATGTGTGTGAACACCTTGGTCTAAAATTGGGTCCCACATGATTAGTGATACACATGGATACTTGTAAATATATCATTGGTTACCTTTTTTCCATGTTACTATTCTTAGGTTCAGATACATATGGAATATTCCAAAGTAGGTATGGTCAACCATGTGTTCCATAAGGAACCTAAGTGAAACATGGTTTATATTTACTTATTATTTGATCTTCAGATATACATGAACATTCTATAATTTTATATTCACAGACTAGATTTTCATTTGAAACTATTGGTGGTGTCTTACTGAGTTTTATAAACACCCTATCTAGGCTACTGTTTGGGTTCCTAAAAAATATCATGGTTGCAAATCAAGATCATGGATTGTGCCTATTGATGTTATTTATTATAGAATAGGACTAAAATGGAAGTTACGGACTGAGCATGTACTCAGGATGCCACTAGAGTTGGGTTATTTATTTATTTATTCTTTGTTTCATTCTATTCATGTTGGATGTTTTACCTATTGTATATTGACTGCTAAATTATGAATCATCATGTTCATGCATGGTTGGGTTTATTGGAAATTATTAGGTTATCTATTTATTAATTATTGTCTATTAATATTATCTTCTATTTTCTTTCATTTATTATGTTTCCACGATATTTTTTATAGATCCTAAGGGTATATTTTCTCCATTTTACCACCTTTATACCCTCTCTACTCGTCGGTACCCTCTGGCGTATGGGGAGACATTCCTAAGGCATTATCGCTAACCAGTTGTGGCACCGTTTTAATGGCTTCCAAGTCGATACATGATAACTAACCTAAATTCAAAGATTATAATCTTAAAAAATTTAGGGGAACCCATAGAGAAATATTTTAATGTATCAGTGAAAACAGCCTCATATGGATGTTTATTTTGTAATATAATCTCTTTGTCTCAATATCTCATCAAGTGGGTTACATTACTTGTTTCATCAACCTATATGCTTGATATATTTTATTTGAATTCCTAAAACAAACCCATCAATAAACTTCTAGGACCATTGAGATAATCATACAATTCTATTATAATCAAATTGATATAGATATCTACTTACATTAAAATATAAGGGACAAATATTTTCTTGAATTATTCATTAATTTCATATCACTTATGATACACCCAATGTGTGCTAATTTATTGAGAGCATATATTTTCACATTTTTCTCAAATAAATAAATTTAAATAATTCATGTTATATATTAATAAAAATATCAAGTATATGGACTAATAAACTTTTCTTTGTATATGAATATCTAATGAAACATAAAACATGTGAAATTCATATTAGCGGTTCTATACTCTTAACCTTCACTCTTGGAGATCAAAAAGTGTGAAATTCATGATTCAAAGCCTCATACTCTTATGAGAATCCAATACATATATTTAACATCCAGACTATAGTACATATGTTTAACAATATCATAATTTCACTTCAAGGTTATCTTCATAGAAGAAAGCTATTATAACCTTTTGTTACAACAGATACAATAAATATATTATCATAATAATTTTATGCAAAATAAAATTCATCAATTGATTAGATATTTATTAATATTCAATTATTTTAATATATAAGTAATATAAATTTAAAACTAATTGGTTCTAGGATACAAACTCTAATAGACTCCCACTTATACTCGATCCAACTACTAATTACTTTAATTTTGTTGTCTCCTGATATTCACGATTCTACTAAGATATGTCTTTATTCAAGAAGTCTTATTGTTTTCTCCTCTATAAATAAACTTCTTTCTGTAACCTCACCCCTTTGAGAAAAATCCCACAAAAGGTGATTCTTCCAATGTATATGCTTTATTTGTTGATATTACCTTTGCTCCTTAGGGAGGGTCCCCATTTTAGTTTCATAACAATATAATGTGATAGTGTCTTTACTTATAGGTACCCCATAGAACTCCTAAAAAATGTTTTGTATCCAAACAAATTCTTTAGCTACATCAAAAACCACAATATACTTAGAATCGGTTATAAAATTGGTGACCATTGACTACTTGGAGCTCTTCTAACACACATCTCTTCCCTTAAGGTGTAATTCATATCTTGGCTATGATTATATTTCTTTCAAAACTATTTTTAAACTAGAATCTATATATCCCTTGATTTATAGTTCATCGTCTCCTCCATAAACCAGAAGCATATCCTTAATAAACTTTAGATACTTGAGTATAGTCTTCACATCTGCCCAATACTTGTCTATTGTAGCTTATTGGTATATCCCTACCATGATATAAGCATAGGTAATGTCAATTCTATTATATTTCATGGCATAAATAATATATCATATCTCAAAACCTTATGGTGTTCTACTCATCCTCTATCTATCCTCTTGTGTTTAGGGACACATTTTCTTGAAGAGATGCATACCATGTGCCAGTAGAAATAATCCCCTCTTAGATTTTTTCAGACTAAATCTAGTCATCACCTTATCAATATATATACCCAAACTTAATCCAAGTAGCTTCTTAAATCTATCATTAATGATCCTGATGCCTAGAATGTATGCTAATTCACCTAAATATTTCATGGAGAGTAATTTTTTCAACCATTTATTAAAATATTATAAGACTGGTATATAATTCTTCATTTGTAGTATGTTATCAAAATATAATACTATGAAAATGACCTCACTCACACTAATCCTATTATATAAATAGGGATCACATTCATTCTTTATGAAGTAAAATTCCTTTATGGCTTCATTAAAGTGAATGTTCCATGATCTAGATGTTTAATTTAATGGATAAATGGTTCTTTGAAACTTTTATAGCTTATTATAATCCTTTGGTATCATAAACCCATCTGGTTATGTCATATATAAATCTTTCATATGGTTCCTATTATGGAATATTTTTTTAACATCAATTCAGAAAATCTCATAATCATGGATAAATACTGTATTAAGTGGAATTATGATGGATTTTATCAAATAAATAGGTGAAAAATGTTTTTTAGTATTCTCTTCCTTGATTTTGTTTAAACCCTTTCACAACCAATCATGATTTATAAGTTAAATTTTTTATTCAATGTAATGTTTCTTCTTAGGTGACCATTTTAACTCAACAGGCCTTATATCCACTAGAGGATCTACCTGATCCCAAACATGGTTTTGGTATACTGAATCCATTTTAGAATTCAAATATTTTTTCCAACATATAACTTTTGAGCTATTTATTTCCAACTTATAAGATAGTGGTTCATCATTGCCAACCAATAATGATTCACCATCCATAGTGACTAGAAAACCTTATCTCTCTTATTATTTAACCTCTCTAGTGCTCCAATAAATTACTTTTGTCTATAGAAAAACCACTTCCATGGAGACATTGGAGTTCATTTTTATTTTAACTTCCATGTATCTTAATCCTTAACTTTATCAGATTCAATATTTCCCCCACAACCTCTTTGGGAGAGTGCTCTTTTTCAATAAAGGTTGGAGTTCTTTCAACCATGATACTTTTATATGAGGGGTCATATATATAATATCCATTATTTTATTTAGGATATCCTATAAATATAAACATATATCCTCAGTATGAAATTTTTTTTCCAGAAATATCTTTAATGAATGTCACATCCCCATACTCTTAAATTTGACAAAACAGATCTCTTTCCCCTCCATAATTGGTATGAAGTACCATTTTCTACATTCACTGGAACTAAATTTATTATATTTGTTACATTAAGTAATTCATATCCCCAAATTGATAATGGATAGTATACATGATTCATCATTGATCTCACCATGTCTAAAAAGGTGTGTTGCATCCTTTCATTGAACCATTCCACTATGGTGTATAATAATGAGTGTGTTGAGATAAAATCCCAAAACCCCTTAGATAATCGATGAACTCTTAGTTAAGATATTTTATACCTTAGCCTAATTATAGTTTTGTTATCTTCTTATCAAGCTGATTACCAAATTCAATCTTGTGTTCCTTAAATTTACCAAATAAATTAGATGTATACCTCATTAATTGGATATATCGCTATCAACTAAATTCATCAATAAAATTACTGAATTAAGAGTATAAAACTATATATTATAACCCCAAATATCTGAATATGTATTTTTTGTCCAATAATTATTGTACAATGATTTTTTAACATTAATTTTTGTGTTTTCCTCCTACTTTTCTTTGTGTTCTTCACTATAGGTCTATGGGGCCATGGTTCGACATTTCCTGGTGGGATTGAGCCTGTTTGAACCCCCAGGTTCATCATGGATTAACGTGTGAAAATGGATTTATTAATTAGGTATGGATTTGGTTGGATTAAAAGATATGGGTGATTCTACTATGGATTTGGAATCCAGTGAGGCAACGGTTGGTGGTTGGAGACTCGACAACACATGGTGGGAATGTATGGGCGATTCACATTCTTTTTTTCAGCCAAATGATGGTCGAAAATGATAGATATAGGTGATTTATACTATTTTTAGGTGGTCCAAAAGAGGTATCCATAGAAGCTAGTGTGGATCTGGAACATGGAAAATGGCCCTGAGATTTTGTGAAAATCCTAACTACACGGTGTATAATAGGATGAACACACGTCATGTAGTATCCTTATGGTTGTGGCACTAGAGTTTTGGAAAAAGTTAAGGATTTCATGTTGTGTGATTGAGTCACATGCCATGTGAACCTCCCCAGTTAGACAAGCCATGTATTGGAGCACACAGGTAGGACCCTATGTGGGAGGACACACCATGTACCAAAGTACACAAACATGGGAAAGGTTACACAGACACGGCCAGAAGCACGGGCAGGCCCCTAGGTGGCTGAGGCATGTCATGTAGTTCTTTTATACACTGTGTAAGACTACATGAGTAGTAATACGTGTACCATTAGGGACATTTTTAGGATAAAGTTTGGGACCAAACACTATGTGGGTCCACTTACATGTTGTGTACCCCTACTTTATTTTTGATGAAACTGTTACCTATCATATTTCCTTCATTTGAACTGATATTTTGGATAAATGGTAGCCTATACTGAGTTTTTTTCTCATAAAACATGATGGAATAATTTATTGTATATTTGGAGATATAATGCGAGAAGTTATGAGCATGAATCTTCCTTAGGTTATGCTCAACGATGGTAGTGATTGGGTAGGATTACTAGATACATTAGATTGGAACCCTCCTACTAGGTGGGGCATGGATACTCTATCTTCTATCCAAGTGGCTCCCTCCTATGGTATCAGATTATGGGTCCTTGAATAATATATTTTCACCCTCATGCTGGGTAGGGAATGCATCATCTACTGACTTAGAGTTTCACCCTCCTTCTAGGGAAAAAATGGGTTCTCTATCTTCTACCAGAGTGGCACCCTCCTTCAGAGTCTGTGTATGGGTCCTCGACTACTAGTGTGTAACCCTCTTATAGATTCAAGGTATCGGTCCTCTATCGATCATTGGAGTGGAACTCTTCTTTTGGGTTAGGGTATGGCTCCTCTATCTTCTATCTGAGTGGAACCATCATGCTAGGATAGGGAAAGGTTTCTCAATCAATTATTAGAATGGCACCCACATATTGGGATAGGGAATGGGTCCTCTATCCATCCGATGAGTGGAACCCTCCTGTGGATTCAGGGTATAATTCCTCTATCTATTGAGTGACACCCTTCTATTATACCATGGCATGGTTCCTCTACCAATATATTGTGTCCCTTAACTATGTAGCATAGTGGTGAGGTGTCGCATGACTTGGATGTCTCTTCAGATAGATGTGTGATATGTTGGGCATTATTGAAGAAACATTGTAATTGTTATCAATCATTCTAGGTATGGGTTGTGATATGTATATCCTATTTTATCCCTCATTTGGGTTTCTTTGGTAGATCATATGTGTGTGTGTGTGTGTGTTTATTTTATTGGATCTTGTTACTCTCTTGATTTGGGTTAATTTTTCTATTCCTATCATGTCTCTTACTGCTCCCTCTTCAGATTTTGGGGGATCCTACTAGGTATATATATACTCACCATTTCATGGAAAGTTCCACATGTGTCATGTATTCTAAAGATGACAGAAAGGTAGTGGTGATTATAGAGTACCATAGGGATACTTGGTGTATTTAACCATGTACGGTGGTCAGATGTTGGAAATTCAGAGCTAGGATCTCTTAAAATTTACTTTTTTTAGATTTTTTAGGTTGGGATGCCTTTATGTTTGGGCGTGTATTTTACCATTTTACTTTTTATTTTACATTTTTTTACTCGTATACACCCTATAGGTTTACATTCATATTTTATTCTCTAGATCTTTCATCTTTTATTATTATGACTCTATACTTCGGCATCAAGATGATTGGTTTCATGTGTATGGTTACTTAGGTAAATTCCTCCCATATTATTTATGTCTTTATGTTCTTATCTCTACTTCCTAGCCTATGGAGGTTGGATTGGGTTGGTTGCGGCTTGAGCCTCATTGGGTTGGGTCATGACAGATTGGTATTAGAGCAGTTCATTCCTTGGGATGGTGTTTAGAGTTGTCCCCTTACAAGGATTTAGTTGTGATTTAGGGAAATAGTGTCGAAGTGTTTTGAGTTTATTATTCATTCTTGGTATCCTAATATTGGTTTGGTGTCTGACATATCCATTTTCCAGAACTATGGCTACCTACTTATCAGCTCGGTATTCTGAGACATTGGTTGCAAGGTTCAGTGGTACATGAAACTTATAAGATTGAGTATTTTGATTGTATTTATTGATTAATATCCCCAAATATATATATTATCATCTAACCATGTATATATTGATTATATTTTCAGGATTTCTCTACGATGATATCCATACAGGTTACTGATTATAGATCATGATGATGATCTGATGAGTGATGATGCCTCAATTTAGGGTCCATCACATGAGGTTATTCCTCTAGTTGTAAAGGTAGAATAACCTTCACCTTTTGAGTTACATATCATTCTAGTAGAGCAGTCTAAGTATGAATTCATACTTAGCACACTCTATGGGTTCTAGTGCTAGAGGCTGTTGAGGTTCTATGGTGAGATAGATCCCCAGGTGGTGAAGGATTGTCTAGAGTTAGTTATCCATGTTTTTAGGCTTATCCAAGAACTAAATGATTAGTTATTTAAACTAGTAGATATACTTTTACATTAAATGTCAAGGCACTGGTGGAGTCTAGTTACATAGATGTGTGATGATTCAATACTCTCATGGCTCAACTTCCAATGGTTATTTCGTGAGGAAAACTACCCCTCATGATTATGCTCAGTTCAAATTCAGGATCTTCTTGAGCTTCATTAGGGAGGGATGATAGTAGTTTAATTTTATTTGAGGTTCTAAGATCTTACATGGTAATCCCTTAACATGATTTAGGATTACTACTTCCAGGAACATAAGTTTGATTAGGGTCTCCGCAGATATATTCATGCCAGTGTGGTACCCTTGTTCATTCCTTCTTATTTTGGGGTGTTGGAATGAGAACTATTGATGGAGAGATTCTTGTCAGAGGGATTCCAAGAAGCTGGAGATAGTAGAGAATTTTTAGGTTCGAATCATATATAGTAGTTATCAGGCGCCAATTGACAGGATCTTGGCACAGGAGATCTTCCCAGGATCAGACTCGAGCATGTGGTCAGGAGAATCATAGAGGACCAAGAAATCCAAGAGAGGGGCGGTGTTTTGCATGTGATGAGAAATTTCACAGGGAATGTCATTCCACAACCAAACGTGTTGATAAGTGCAAGAAAATAGCATATGTACCGCCATAGCAGTGGAAGTACTGGGATCATGGATAGAAAAGGGTGGCCCCTAGGGAGGTGGAGCTGGCAGAGGAGTTGGTGGGATCCAAGAGGAGGATATTTGGGTGGTAAATGATGCTAGAATATGATTCCACCACCACTACCATGTGGACCATGTCATACTAGAGGAGATAGAGGTAGGGCCTATGGATAACTACAGGCTATGGGTGCGTATGACACAGTTCCACATGAGATTATTAAAGGTATGATATATGTTTATTCTACACTTTATTTGGTATTAGTAGACAGGGGAGGGAGTCATTCCTTCGTCTCTTTACTCCTGGGGTGAGATTTAGAGCTTTCAATTGAGGATTTATCCCATAAGATTGGTCTTGAGGTTTTTACAAGGAACATTTCTTGTATATATTTTATTTTCTGGTAGTTAAAGCTATTTTTGGGTGAAGAGTGCAACGACCCAAACTTTTTGAATGATAATAGTTTCTTGAAAATATGTGTGTTATTATTTTGTACTTAACTTAACTATATCTCTTAATAATGAAGTTAATATAATTTGACATGTGACCATTGGTTTTAGACCATTTTATGATCATTGGTCAATATGACCATTGTGGATTATACTCTTGATAATAACTTTAACATTATCATTATATTTTATAAGTAAATTTTTGATGAATGATAATTGATTAAAAAAATAAGAGGTGGTGGACTCTACCAGCAGAGTCATTCCATTTTCAGCCCTTTTTTAAAATCTTGGGAGGTAGGTTTCTTCATTGGGTTTCTCCCTTGACTAATTCCAATCTGAACTTACGCAAGTGAATCTTAAACGAAATCACCTTCAGGTGAAGTTCAAGTTAGTGGAGATTACCACTTAGTCAATGTTAGTTGAGCCACCACATGAGTCCACCACCATTGCACACCTTACTCTTAGGTTGTATGTGGGTGTAATAAGGGGTGATGTTTCTAGGCCCTAGTTACTTAAACTGTTACTCTATTTTATAAATAAAATTGTTATTCCATCAATTCCATTTTAAGAATAGTGTTTGATTAATTTATTTTTTGAGAAAAAAATGTACTTTTCATAAAGATATAAATTATTATAATAAACTAATTTATTATTAATAATGTTTATTTAAATTAAAAATTATGATAAAAATTCTATTTTTTAATTATAAATGATAAAATAATTTTATTTTTTTCAAGTTTTGAAAATTTTACTATGCATTTTCAAACCGCTATTATTTTTAATAAATAAGAATTTATATATATATATATATATATATATAAGTTAAAATTCACATATTAAGAGAATTATTCTGATCAAATAAATATAATTTTGGAAATTATCATTTCTAAATTAGGTTAGGGTGTATTTATTATAATTTTCTAAAATACTTTATTTTTTGTTAATAGTAAAAATATAGTTTGAGTTTTTTGGTATGTTTAATGACATCATAATTATGTCATACTGATCTAATAAATAATTAAACACAATAAAAGACTCAAAATATATTATTTTATTATTATAAAGTATTTTAATATATTTTAATCAATTTCTAAATATATAATTTACTTTCCAAATTCTAAAATGGAATCTTTTACTTTAAAAATGTTTTTTTATGAAAACTTTAATTTTCCTTGCCAAAATAAGTAATATAAAATGATGGTTTACTTTTTTGGATTGAGATAACATATAATGTATCCCAAGTGTCCAATAACATGGAAAAATACCATGTTTAAGCCCATGTTTTTTCATTTACCACTACCTAGGTGTCAAATGCCTTTCTATAGAAATTAATAAACAAATCCCCCACTTTTTCTATAAATACCCACACATTTCTCCATTTCCTTTCTTATGAAATTAATTATACACAAAGATATGATAGTTTTAACTTCTAATTAGTCCTCCCAAGGAGTTCTCCAAAGGTTTCCATAAGCCCCCAAGGTCCCAGTCCTCAATTTTTAGGAACTACTCTTCATGGTAAGGGAAATATCCATCTTTTCCCTTCTTTTCAAGAATCTCTTTTCATATATGTCTTTTGAATGTTATGGTAAAACTATCATATTTACTTTTTATTCACTCCCTTACTAAAAAATTATGTTTTCTAAATGTGATACCTAAATCCCCTCTCTTTTTACCCTTTTTAAAACCATGTTTTATACCTGTTTTGCTGCTGATTTTACTTCTCAAAATTTCTCTCTTATCCTCAATAATTTCCATTTTATTTTATTTTTGTGAATACCCAAACCTATTTATTTATTAGGGGTATTCACCATGATGTTAAAATGATTTATTTGGTTTTGTAATTGACATACATAAAACCCTCACTCCTTTCCCTGGGTTAGAAATGACATAATGGTTTTTCCTTTAAGCACTTTTTAAAACACCCTGATTTCTATATGAAACTCGTTTCTTTTATTCCAAACAGGTTATATATAGGAAATTTTTTATTATGATCTATATGGATAAAATTTAATTAATATATATTAATGGTTTATCCTAATATCACTCAAATACATTTGGTAAATAATTTAATCTCTAGATATGACATGTTTTATGATAACTTGGTGAATAAACTTGGTAATTTTTATGACACCTCGGTGATAAACCTTAGTGATATTATTATGAATGACTAAGATAAATGTTTTATCCACATTTAAAAGTATGATTTATTTTATTTTTATTATTTTATGCCTCATGGTATCTTTCTCATGCCTTTATGATATTCCTTAAGTTCTTACTGATATTTCTCAAGTTCACATGTAAATTGTTTCCCTAACTGGTCTGTATGCTCACTATTTCCTTTGATGTATGTCCCCTGGTTATGAGATTCATTAAATTTAATTATGATGAACCTTTTATGAATAATTTAAGTGTATTATAATAATGTTTTATGTTTTTAGGTATTATATATCTTATTTTAAAGAAACTAAACTATAAAAGATCCTCTGTTTTGTACCATGTAATGAAACGTTTATGTAATAAAAAGGTGGGATGCTATAGTTTTTATCAAAGGGAGGTATATATTTTTGTGGAAATTAGGATTTTAAAAATTTGGAAGAACCCAATAGAAAATTTTAAATATAGGAAAATGTCCTGGTATTTTGGTGAAATATTAAGTGGTTTCCGAGAAAAGAAATCTTTGTCTGGATACGAACAAGTGGATGTGGTTCTGACACAAATATAACTAGGGGTAACAACTTCAACAAGGTTAATTGATCCTAACTCGGTATAACCAGGTATATAAAAATGGGACTTACTACACACCTGGTTTGAAACTCATGTGAGATATGTTTGGTTAATCACAATCTTTTTATAAACCATTATGAAGGATTTATAGAAAAATTATTTGTTGTTAAATAATAACATATTTGAGCATGATGTTTAAAGACATATAATTCATTTATAGTTATAATATTATTAAAATAATCATTCTTCCTACTAAAGTTTTCAATTTTTAGAAAATAGAGGGAAATAGGAGGAACCATGTAAATAGTGAGTGCAACAGACCATGCACTGATGGGCCTCCGATCATATCTAGAATGGAAAATTTCATGAGAATTATAAAACAACTAACTCAAATTAAGACCAATAACTTGAATCAAGTTGAGAGACCTAATTCACCTTGAAGGAAACAAATTTTTGTTTAGTCCTTTATGCATCAACAACCACCTTATTTCAGTGAATCTACCAACCCATTGATTGTTGAATAATGGATAAGCTCTATAGAAAATATCTTTTATGTATTATTTTGTTTGGAATAAGAGAAAGTAACCTTGTTTGTTTACCAATTATAGGGAGAATATTATTGGTGTTGGAAAATAATTAAAAATATGAATCCAATAAGGTATATTGAAGTTATAGAGTGGGATGAGTTTAGGGGAAACTTTTTCAAAAAAATATTTCCCCCATTCAATGAAAACAAAAATGGAGAATAAATTCCTCGAACTAAAGCAGAAGGAAAATGAATCAATGGTAATCTATGAGATGAACTTTAAAATACTTTCTTATTATAGCTCTTTCTTTTTTATGGATCCTAATGGGAAGGTTAATAGATTATTCGATGGACTAAGATCCTATATATGAAAGAATATATCCAATTGAGACTATGTCAACTATAAGAAGATAGTGAAAAGTGATATAATGGTAGAATTTGAGTTCAAACAGATGAAATGGTTCTGTAGATTGAATTAAAGTAATAAATAAATAGATCCAAGATTAGTGACTAACTTTGATCACGTATTAGGAGTAAAGAAAGTGAAACATCCCACATGAAACAAATGTGGGAAGAAGATTTTGGGGAATTTCTTGCTTGGGAGTGGGAAATGATACAAGTGTGAAAGAAATGTTCATATTACTCAAGACTGTCATTGTGAGGTGAAGCCTCGGCTTCTCAACACTAATGAAAAAGGGAATATGGTTTAGGACTTACCTAAAGTCAAATGATTTAAGTGTGGATAACTTGGTCACTTTGCTAATCACTATCCAAATCCGAAGTTAATAGAGGTGAATCATCATCAACCTCATCATAGGAAAAGGGATAAAGGTAGGGATTTTCTATCATGATATCTGAAGTTTAAGCTTCAAATGATGTGGTGGAAGGTACTCACGTTGTTCTCTCAAATCTAGAAAGTACTTTGTTTGATTCTAGTTCTAAAAATTCCTTTATTTCCATCATATTTTCATAGAATATAGAATCAATCCCTTATCTTCTATAAGTAGAACTATCAGTCAAGACTCCCATAGGTATTATCCAAGTATCAAAAGTGTATAGAAACTCTAGTATTCACATTGGAAATCACAATATCATCACAAATCTAATATTCATTTCCATGTTGGAATTTGACATTATACAAGGGATGGACCAACTCTCAAGATCTAATGCTAAGATCAATTTCAGAAGCAAGGAAATATTAGTATTATTGAATGGAAAACCTATAGTTGTTTTAAAAGGAGAGATATCTCAACCTATGTTTTTATATAAGAACCTCACATATACTTCTATATGAAAATGATCAATGAATATGAAGAATGAAATAAAAGTATACAAATAGAAAACATCCCCATCATTCAGGAATACATTGATGTATTTTCTAAGGAGTTACATGGACCTCCCCTTGAAATGGAGGTAGAATTCTATATTGAACTCATTACTGGATCCAAGCTAATATCAAAGACCCCATATATAATATAAAATGTAGAGTCTGAGGAATTAAAGAAACAACTCCAAGATCTTTTGGAGAAGGGTTTTATCAAACCAAGTGTGTATCCTAAGGGAGAACCTATTCTTTTTTTAAAATAATATGGATGGATCAATGCGGATATGAATTTATTATAGATAAATTAAAGGGATCATAGTGAATAATAAGTACCCTCTTCCATGGATTGATGATTTATTTGACCATATTTTTGGGGCACTATTCTTCTCAAAGATTTATCTTTTATCTTTTTATCATCAATTTTTTAGGATCAAGTTGGCTGATGAAGTTTTTGGATGCATGAAGTATTGTCTTTTGTTATCAAGGAAGTTTGAGAAGAAAGGAAATCCCTTTACTTTGTATAAGTGGGTGAGGAAAGATAGGAAAGTTACAATACTTTCCATGGTAAATCTGATGATGCTTTGCTGGTCTATATTTCACAAAGATCATAAGTTGATTAGAGAACTTGTGATGTGAGATTTTTGAAGGAAAGGGGGAGAAAAGATGCTTTCAATCAGTATGGTTGGTCTTTCAGAAGCAGGTGTCGAAGATGGCACAATTTTCTAGTGTTTTTCAAATTTTTTGGGTCCACAATTTGGAGTTTGGTGAGCATTGAGAAAAGTGTATTTCCTTGAAGATCTCATCAAAGCATGGAAAAGGTGTGAATTTCGTGAATTTGGGATTCATGAAGTAGATTTCGTGAAGACATGGGGAGGTTGTTCTTCGTGATTACGACGAGCTTTGCGAATGGCTGAGGAAAGGAGCATTGTGGGCGAGCATTGTGGTGAAAAGGAAGAAGGTGCATCACGGCAGTGCAAAGGAAGAAGGAGCATCGTGGCAGTGAAAATAATTTGACAGAATGCTTCATGATTATGATGAGCTTTGAGAATCCGGAAAATATCCATGTTTTTTTACGATGCAGAGTGAATTTTAGTGAAAAGTTCGAAGCTCTGTGATTTGGTGATGACGTGGCACTGAGGTGGCTAGAAGGTTCTAGAGTCATTGGTAAAAGCCTATAAATAGGCCTCCACCCCTGAGATAAAATAATATGTACTTAATGAGAATTTTAGATCTCTCTAATTACAAAGAATGTTCATATAGAAATCGAGCTCTGTGAAGGCAGTAATATCCATGAAGGAAAGGAGCTTCGTGGTGATCCATTGAGATTTTTGAAAGAAGTTAACTTCACAAAGACCAATATGTGCTCAGCAAAATAGTGAGCTCTACAATCTAGTGAGATATAAGAACTAGAGAGCTCTACGAACTAGAGTTCTCTACGAAGTTGGGAGCTTCATGAAGGAGCTCTACGAGATGAAGATTTGAGTACCCAAATTAAGTTAGAAGTGCTTTCAAGTGGTTCAAGATATGAATAGGTTATAAGACAAAGTATTATTATGAAGTCTATGTAATTTCTATCAACTTCTGGATAGGAAAGAGAATATTTGTTTTCAAAGATCATATTTTTGAAGGTTTTTCATGAAGCGCAGAGATATTGCATTACCCTATTTGTGCTAAGAAGATGCACACACACTTTAGGATTATCTCCCAAGTACTACACGAGTGAAAGGATATATCCTACTCATTGTATTCCACAATAAAGTATTATCTCTTTAGTGGATTGTGTGGTATGGGATTATCTCCATACCATACCAAGGACTAGCTACTCTCATTGAGTAGTGAACCTTGTAAATTCTTGTGTTCCTATAGATGTGTATTTTTATTGTGTTTAATAGGGAAGAAGATACTTAATAGGATATGAAGGTTATTTCATTTGAAAGGAAACATAAAAATAAAAGATATCACTGATTCACCCCCTCCCCCTCTCAGTCATACTTGGACCCTTACTGGGTAACTTCAATTGGTATCAGAGCTATAGGTTCCCTTCATTTATTCTTTCCTGAAGTTTTGAAGAGAAATTACGATGAAGAATATGAATTGTGTGAATAGTAATGGTATTCTAATATTTTATGGGAAGAATTATCATATCTGGAAAGATATAATGATGCCTTATCTCATGTCTCTGGGATATGAAGTTATTGAAACTACAACAGATGGATTTCTTACTATTGGTGATAAGGTTCATCTTACTCCTTCAAATAAGAAGAATCATGATAATAATGGAAGAGATAAAAATACATTACTCTCATCTCTTTATGAGAGTGAATTTTTAATAGTTAAAGGTGTCTCTACATCCAAAGGAATCTGGGAAAAACTGAAAATCATATATGAAGGAATTATAAAATTGAAGAAGGAAAAAATTAAATATAGAGGTTGAAGTATGAAGACTTAAAGATGGGTGTGCATGAATCTGTTGGGGACTTATTTACTAGGATAAATGACATTTTTAGTAAAATAAGATGTCTTGGTGAAAAGTTTGAGGATTATACTGTTGTTGAAAATATCTTGAGAATTATTCCTGAAAAATTTGATGCTAAAGTTTCATCACTGGAAGAAAGATACCCTGAAACATTATCTCTAGATTATTTTCATAGCACTCTCATCACTTATGAAATGATAAGGGGGAAGACTATGAAGAGGAAAGAAAAGGTTGATAGTGAAATGTATTTCAAGGTTTCAAAGAAAGAGAAGTCGAAGATAATTTTTATTGAAGATGAAGCTGGTGAATCCAACTTTGAAGATGAGGTATATCAAAATTTTGAGGAAATTTTATACTTGTTTTCTAAAAATTTGAAAAGAGGCGCAGGTAAATACAAAGGGAAACTCCCTTTGAAGTTTTTTGAATGTGGAGTTGTTGGACACTTTTTAGATAATTTCCCTCAAAAGGGAAAGATAAATATAGTGATGAAGAAGACAGAAGAACAAGAAGGTTATGGAAGAAATAGGGTGACAAAGATAAATATTATGGCAGAGGTAAGGATAAAAAGTTATTCAAATCAAAAAGAAGAATCTTTTTGTCAAAAAATGAAGAAGATGATGATAGTGAGACTGAATCTGAAAAATCTGTTGTTTAAAAATCTAGAGAGAGTACCTTTTTTCAATAGTGAATAATGAAGATTATGAGAGCAGTAGTTCTGAAGAAGAAGAAATTGAACTTGAATAGTGTCTGAAATAATAAATGAAGAAATGTTTGAGAAAGATCAAAATTATTGAGAAGGAAAATAGGAAATTGAAAAATTAAAACTCTTCATTAAATGACCAAGAAGGTTTTCCTGATGAGAAATAAACTTTTTAAAAGGATATTGATTATATAAAGAATTATCTTGAGAGTGAAAAGAATCATAATGATCATCTGGAATTAAAGTTTAAGGCAAAAGAAAATGAGTTGGAACTTGTCAAATATAAACATTCCAAATATGAAGAAAGGAACACAAGGTTCAAAAACTATTTTATAGAAGTGGGTGAAAGTTCTTCTAAGAATGAACCTAATAAGGATAAAAAAAAGTTACCTTCAAAGGTTGAAAAGAAAGATGGAACTGGTTATGATAAGAAAAATGCTAGAAAGGCTATATATGTGGTCAAAGTTAGCAATACTGAAAAATCAGAAGAATCTAAAAATCCTAAGTCTAGAAAGATTTCTACTACTTCTAGTTCTGTTAAGTCTGAACAGAAATCTAAGCTGAAGAATAAAGTTACAATTGAAAATATAAAGTCCATTAGTCCGCAGAGTTTTGGTAAGAATATTTTTGAGAAGCATGTTCACAACTCTTGTCAGTATGGAAGTTTCAGAGGGAAATATTCATTCTATGGATACTGTTGGTATTGTAGTGGATTCGGACACATAGAACATATGTGTTGGTTCAACCAACAAAACTACTAATATTACAAAATATTTTAAAGGAAATTATTAATGGGGATTCAATCTTTTCAAAATAAAAAATCTCAAAATAAATTCCATAAAATATCTGAGAAGGTTAGTGTGAAAGTTGAGAATAGGTTTCAACCACTAGAAACTATCTGTGAAAGATGTGATCGACCTGATCATCTTATTAAGGGTTGTCTGATTGTGTTACTAAAACAAGAAAATCTTTTTAAAAATTATCAGAATCCTGGTATTTTAAAGGATAAGAAAGGTAGGTCTTATAGGTTTGAAAAAAAGAGTACTTGGTTGTCTGTCTATAACACATTGACTTGGAAAGGAAATTAGAGGAAGCACAGTAGAATCTGGAAGAAAAGGATGAATAGAAAGCTCTTGTTATTGAAACCTCTTTGAAAGAAATGAAAGGATAACGACCATGTATTCTTGATAGTGGTTTTTTTATCATATTATAGGAGACTTAAAGTTGTTAAAGAATGTGAAATATTTCAAATAAGGAATAGAGAAATTTGGAAATGATGGATCTCTAAGGATCAAAGGTGTTGAATCAGCCATAATTGGAAAAGAAAAGATAAAATCTAGGAAAACACTATATTTTTATGGGATAAAACACAACCTTATAAGTGTGACACAACTCTGTGATGAGGGAAACAAATTCATCTTCAGAAAAATGGTTTTTTTGTGAAAAATGAAGATAATGGAAAGGTAGTTACAAGAGGCCAACGTACAAAAGGAAACTTGTTCCAAGTTGGTAAAGTTTAGAACTCTTGTTTCATGGGTTAGGTGGATGAAAATCAGTTGTGGTGTAAAAATATAGAACACATGTGTCAAATAAACATGAGAATATTGTCAACATGAGAATGTGTTTGAGTCATTACTGGTTTATCAATAAGAAGAGATTGGTGTTTCACTATTTTTCAAAAAGGGAAGATCACAAATATGGTGTAAAAGAAAGTTGACATTTGTTCAAAATGGCCTATAGAACTTATCCACTCTGATATTTGTGGTCCAATGATAAAACAATAAACAAATAGATATAATTACTTCATCACTTTCATTGATGATTTTACTCGCATTACATGTGTTGTGTATATGATTCATAAGTTGGATGCTCTGGAAATGTTAAAAAGTTTTAGAAGGAAAGCTGAGAAGGAATGTGAGTATTCAGTGAAGAAGTTGAGAACCGACAATGGTGGTGAATAAAAGAATGAATAATTTGAAAATTATCTTGAGAATCATGGAATTTGACATTAGTTTAGTTCACCATACACACCTCAACAAAATGGGGTTGCTGGAAAAAAAAATAGGAGTTTGGTGGACATGGGGCGAACTATTTGACTTGAACATGGTCTCTCTCATTACTCTTGGAGGCAAGCCATGAGTACTATTGTGTATATACATAACTGATGTTTCTACAAGAAAAATTCAGATATTACTCCATACGAAATGTTCAATGGAAAAAATCCAAGTCTAAAACACTTAAGAGTTTTTGAGAGTCCATGCATTATAAATAAGAAAGGTGGAAACCTTGGAAAGATTGAGCAAAGAGGAGATGATGGAATTTTTCTTGGATATACTCCAAAAGGAAGAGGATATAGATATCTCAACAAATAAATAGGAATAATTATTGATTTTTCATATGTAAATGTTATTTAAAATTTTGAGAAAGAAAAGAAGTCATATGCTAATGTGGAAGTTGAGCAAGATAGAGAAGATTTTGTTAACAATCATGATAATGTTGCAGACTGTGTTAATACTACTCAAGAATAGGAATCGGACTCAGCAATCTCAATTCATGAGGATGAAATTCAAATAGATCATCCTAGGATGATGAAAAAAGTGTAGGCTCATAACATTATTGGAGATCAATATCAGAGGGTTCAAATAAGAAGAACAACGAATGCTATTACACACACTTCTCTCTATTCAAAAGTTGAACCAAATGATGTGAATGAATTATTTGAGAATCCATAATGAGTTCAGACTATGAATTAAGATCTTGATTAGATATAGAAGAATGATACTTGGGAGCTTGTACCCAAGATAGAAAAAAAGAAAATTATTAGTACAAAGTGGGTTTTTTGAAATAAGCTGAATGAAGATGGTTAAGTGATAAGAAACAAAGAAAGATTTGTTTTCAAAGGTTATGAACAAATTAAAGGCGTTAATTTTGATGAAACCTTTTCTCCAATGTAAAGACTAGAAATAATTAGAATCTTTCTTGATATTACTACACAACGAGGCTACAACATCTTTCAAATGGATGTCAAATCTATATTCTTGAATGGTGATCTTGATGAGGAAGTTTACATTGATCAACCTTGTGGATTTGTTATTGGAAAAGATGAAACTTATATGTTCAGGTTGAAGAAGGATTTGTATGGGCTAAAACAAGCACCAAAGGCATGGTATTCAAAACTGGATACTTTCTTGAGGAAAATGAATTTCAAGAAAGGAAGATTTGATAGCAATCTTTACATAAAGGAATGTAATGAGTTCTACCTTATCGTAATTATTTATGTAGATGACATTATTTTTGTTGGGAATGATGAAATATCTTGTGAAATATTTTATAAGGATATGAAGAAGTTTTTTGAGATGTCTATATTTGGAGAAATTAAATACTTTCTTGGGCTTCAAATTTCACAGAAGAAGAATCTCATTTTTCTGTCTCAAGAAAAGTATGCTAAAGAACTTCTGAAGAAGTTTGGCATGGAAAATTTGAAACCAGTTTCCACACCAATTTTAGTGGGAACCAAGTTGTCTAAATATGGAGAATGTAAGGAAGTTGACCAAAAAGAGTTTAAAAAGATGATTGGAAGTCTATTATATTTGACTGCCTCAAGACCCAATATAGTCTATGAAGTTACCTTATGTGAAATATTTTAGAGCCTTCCTACAGAATCACATTTAATTGCTGGAAAAATAATTCTCAAATATATCAAAGGCACAACATACTTTTGAATCAAGTATTATGGCTCAAAAAATATTGATATGTTCAGGTATTCAGATGTTGATTGGGCCATAAACATTGATGACAGAAGATCTACATCTTTCTGAGTTTTCTTTCTGGGGAAAAGTTATGTTAGTTGGAATAAAAAGAAGTAGAATTCAATAACTCTTATCATAGCTGAAGCTAATTATGTTGCTGCTACTCAAGATTTTACCCAACTAATGTGGATGAAGACTCAGTTGGAAGATCTACTTGTTGAAGTAAAGCTACCTTTTCTCTTGGGTTGTGACAATAAAAGTGCAATCAATCTTTCACAGAATCTGGTACAACATTCTCACTCAAAACATATTGAAAAAAAGTACCACTTCATCAAAGATCATGTGGATAATAATGAGTTAAATCTTGAGTACGTTCCTATATCATAAAAAGTTTCTGATATATTCACAAAACCTTTACTGAAGGAACCATTTTCAAAATTGAGGTTGAACATGGGTTTATAACCTCCTTCTCGTCAAGGTTGAGGTACATGTTTCTATCCCCTCTCTCATCTTACCTTTGGATAGTGTTTTCAAGGGGGAGAATTTTCATAAATCTATCCTTATGGAGGCATGCATAAAGGGGTAGTTGGGGGTAAGTTGTGAATTCATCATGTAAGTGTGTGAACTATTCTAACTATTTGTTGGAATAGTTATAGAATGGTTATAGAGTGGTTGTAGGAAACAAAAAAAAATTATTCCAGGAATGTTGATGAAGTGAAGAAGCCTGAGGAGGAAATCTGATGCGATGTGGTTTTATAGTCACTAATTTTGGATAGCATGGTCTTGCTATCAATAATTATTTTTTCCTACAATTAGTTAGATCACGTAGGCTTAGAGTTTTTGATAAGTGACCCATTGCTTGAGGTTTCAAAGTTCAATGATTTATAAATCTTGGTTTACAGAGAAATCCAAAGGGGGGTATTTTTGGGACCAAGTTGGCTGATGGATTTTTTGGATGCATGAAGTATTGTCTTTTTTTTGTCAAGGAAGTTTGAGAAGAAAGGAAATAACTTCACTTTGTATAAGTGGGTGAGGAAATACAGGAAAATTAAAATACTTTCCATGGTAAGTCTGACGATGATTTTCTGTTCTGTATTTCACAAAGATCATAAGTTGGTTGGAGAACTTGTGATGCATGCTTTATGAAGGAAGGGGTGAGAAAATATGTTGTCAATCATTATGGTTGGTCTTGCAGAAGTAGGTGTCTAAGATGGCGCAGTTTTTCAGTGTTTTCTAAATTTTTGGGGTCCAAAATTTGGAGTTTGGTGAGCATTTTGAAAAGTTTATTTCCTTGAAGATCTCATCAAAACATGGAAAAGTCATGAATTTTGCAAAGATGGGATTCATGAAGTTGATTTTGTGAAGACATGAAGAATGTTGATGGTTTTATTCACAATTACAATGAGCTTTGCGAATGGATGAGGAAAGAAAAATTATAGGTGAGCATTGCGGCACAAAGGAAGAAGGAGAATCATGGCAGCACAAAAGATTTGACAGAATGATTTGTGATTACAGTGAGATTTCGAATCTGGAAAATAGCCATGGTGATTTGAAAAGAAGAGTGAATTTTGGTGGAAGCTTCAGAGATCTGGGATTTGGTGCTGACGTGGTGCTGAGGTGTCTATAAGGTTCTAGAGTCAGTGGGAAAAGCCTATAAATAGGCCTCCACCTCCCAAGAGAAAACAATAGAGACTTAATGATAATTTTGGAGCTCTCAAATTTTGAAGAAGGCTCACAGATAAAGAGAGCTATGTGAAGGCGGTAAGCTTCGTGAAGGAAATGATCTTCATGGTGAGTTTTTGAGCTTTGCAAAATAAGTGAAATTCACAAAGACCAATCTATTCTCAGAGAAATAGTTATCTCTGTGATCTAGTGAGCTCTGCAAACTAGAGAGCTCTGTGAACTAGAATTCTATATGAAGCTAGGAGCTTTGCGATGGAGCTCTGTGAGCTGAAGATTTGAGTACCCAAATTAAGTGAGAAGTTCTTTAAAGTGGATCAAGATATTACTAGGGTATAAGACTAAGTATTATTGTGAAGTCCAAGTAGTTCTTATCAGCTTATGGATAGGAAAGAGAAGAGTTGTTTTCAAAGATCATATTTTTGAAGGTTTTTCAAGAAGCACAGAGATATTGCATTACCCTATTTATACTAAGAGGGTGCACAGACACTTGAGGATTATCTCCCATGTAATACATGAGTGAAAGGGTATATCCTAGTCATTTTATTCCACATTAAAGTATTATCTATTTAGTGGATTGTGTGGTAAGATATTATCTATGTACCATACCAAGGACTAGCTACTCTCATTGAGTAATAAACCTTGTAAATTATTATGTTCATGTGGATGTCTATTTGGATTGTGTTTAGTAGGTAAGAATATCCTTAATAGGAGACCAAGGTTGTTTGATTTTAAAGGAAACATAAAAAAGAAAATATATCATTGATTTACCCCCTCTCTATCTTAGTGATACTTGGATCTGGACTGGGTAACTTCACAATTGAGGGTGAATAAAGTGGATATTCTAAGGACTATCTTCCAATCAAGTTATGGGAATTATGATTTTTTTATTATACCATTTTCCCTAAAAATTTCTCTTACTATATTTATGTATTTGATAAATATAGTATTTAAGGACTACCTTGATAACTTTTTGGTAGTATTTATTGATGATATTCTGATAGATATCAAAAGTTGTGAGGAGAATGAGGATCATATAAGGGTTATATTTCAAACTATGAGGAAGGTGATGCTATTTGGGAATTTCAAAAAAATTTATTTTTGGTTAAAACAAGTTTCTTTCTTGGGTCACATTGTAACCAAAGAAGAAATCTTAGTTGACCCTTCCAAGACAAAGGTTGTGGAGGAGTGGCCTCATCCTACAATAGTAACTGAGATTTGTAGTTTCCTTAGTTTAGGAGGATATTATAGGAGGTTTGTGAAAAAAAATTCATGAATTTATAATTCAATGACCAAGTTAACTTGAAAATGGGACATGTTCATCTAGAAAAGGGAGTGTGAAGAATGCTTCCAAGAGCTAAAGAATAGATTTGTTACTACACTCATATCAACTCTACCCTATATCGAAGAAGGATTATTTATTTTTGGTGATGAATCACTAAAAGGGATTGGGTGTTTCTTTATATGATATGGTAAGGTGATTTTTTATTCATATCAACAGTTGAAGATTCATGATTAGAATTATCCTACATATAACCTGGAGCTAGCTACGCTGGTTTTTACTTTGAAGATATTGAGGAACTACCTTTATGGGAATAAATGTGATATATACATAGACCAAAATAGTTTGAAGTATATTTTCATAGAAAAGGAATTGAACATGAGATAGAGGATATGGTAGTAACTTCTTAAAGACTATTATTATTCAATTCATTATCACATCAGAAGATAAAACAAAGCTGTAGATGCATTAAGTAGGAAAGACCCTATTTTTCTAGCAACGATAAGGATTCAAGGATATCTTTTGATCAAAGTCCTAGTAAAACTAGACATGGGTATCATAAGGGAAGGCACATAATCAACCCTATCCCAAATTATTTCTCAACCATAATTACTAGAGAATGTTAATAAATCTCAAAGAGAAGATCCTTTGTTATAGAAGAAGATAGAGGATGTGAATAATGGGATGTTTCCTTAGTTCAATGTTAATCAAGAATTTGTAATGAAATTTTATACAAGGCTATGTGTTCTATCTATTATGTAAATAAAGAATGAGCTGGTAGATGAATATTGTAGTTCTACATTCTCTATACATCCTAGAAGCACTAAAATTTATAGGGACCTTCATAATAATTATTGGTAGGATAAAATGATAAGGGATATTTCCAACTATACTATAAGAATATTGGTGTGTCAACAAATGAAGGTGGACCAATAGCTTCCCATAAGTGGGACAATATCACTATGAACTTTGTCACCAGTCTCTCTAGAACATATAAATGGAACAATGTGATATGGGTTATAGTGAACTATCTCACCAAGACTTCACATTTTATCTCTATCCAGGAAGACTTATCTCTTGATCAACTTTCCAAGATATACATGAAGGAAGTGATAAGGCTTCATGGGGTACCACTCTCTATCGTATCTAATAGAGATCCAAGGTTCAAATAAAAATTCTAGAAAAGTATTCATTATGCTCTAAGAACCAAATTTAATTTCAGTACAGCCTATCACCCCCAAACTGATGTCTAGTTTGAAAGACTATTCAGATACTCAAATACATGCTGAGAACATACTCAATGGAATTTAAAGGTGGATGGGATCAACATCTCCCATTAATTGAGTTCCCATATAACAATAGCTTCCATTCAAGTATTCAAATGGAACCCTATGAAGATCTATATGCTAAGCGACATAAAATTCTGAATTCTTGGGATGAATTTGGTGATATAAAGTTGATTGGGCCTGATCTGGTGAAAGAGATGATAGAAAAGGTTCATACCATCCAACAACACATAAAGGTTGCTTAATGTCAGCAAAAGAGTTATGCTGACATTCATTGAAGGGACTTGTAGTTTAATGTTTTTTATAAAGTCTTCCTTCAAATTTTCACCATGGAAGAGACTTATGTGGTCTGGGAAGAATGGGAAGCTTATCCCTAGGTACATTGTCTACTATGAAATACTTGATTGCATAAAAGGAATGACCTATTGGCTAGAAATTCCAAAAAACCTAGATAAATTTCATGATGTATTCCATGTATCTCTCTTGAGTAAGTACATACTTAATCCTTTACATGTACTAAATAATGAGGTAGTATAACTGGAACATGAACACTCTTATGAGGAGAAGTCAGTGGAGATCTTGGACCGTAGAGAGAAGGTTCTACACAACAATACTACCCACCTCATCAGAGTGTTGTGGGGGTACTAGAAGTATGAATAAGCGATGTCATATCCTGAGGAAACAATGAGGTTTAAGTACCCACACCTTTTCTCAGCTGAGGGAATGAATTAAAATTTCGGGGATAAAATTTATTAAGGGGGGGAAATGTAGTGACCCAAACTTTTTGAATGAGAATTGTTTCCTAAAAATATGTGTTTTATTATTTTTTACTCAACATAACTATATCTATTTATTAATTAAGTGAGTAAAATTTGAGATTTGGGCCTCGTGTTTTGAACATTATATGATCATTGGTCAAGATTATAATTGGGAACTATATTGTTGATAATAATTTTAATGTTATCATTATAGTTTATAAGTAAAATTTTGACAAAGGACAGTTGATGCATAAAGAAGAGTTGATGGCCTCAACTAGTAGATTAATTCCATTTGAATCCCTTCTTCTGCAGTTGGGAGGGATGTTTCTTCATTAGGTTTCACCCTTGACCAATTCTAATTTGAGCTTCAACAAGTGAAGCTTTAATGAAATTTCATTTAGGAGAATTTCAAGTTAGTGGAGACTCTCACTCGGTCAATGTTAGTTGAGTCGTCAGATGAGTCTACCACCATCTCACACCTTACTCTTAGGTTTTATATAGTTTTAATAATGGTTTATGTGTCCAGGACCTAGTTACATAAAGTGTTACTCCATTTCATAAATAAAATTGTTATTCTATCAATTCCATTTTACCAATAGTGTTTGATAAATTGATTTTTTAGACAGAAAATTATACTATTCATAAAGATATAAATTATTATAATAAAATAATTTATTATTATTAATGTTTATTTTAATTAAATAGTATGATAAAAACAATATTATTTAATTATAAATGATAAAATAATTTTATTTTTTTCAAGTGTCGTAAATTTCACTGTGTGTTTTCAATCCGCTATTATTTTTAATAAATAAGGATTTTTTATATTTAAAAGTTAAAATTATCATATTTATAGAATTTTTATGATAAAATATATATCATTTTTTAAATTATCACATCAAAATTAGGTTAGGTTTAATTTCTTAGAATTTTCTAAAATACTTTATTTTTGTGAATAGTAAAAATGTAATTTGAGTTGTTCAATATGTTTATTGACATCATAATTATATCATAGTGATGTAATAAATAATTAAACACAATAAATGACTCAATATATATTATTTAATTAATATCAATTATTTTAATATATTTTAATCAATCTCTAAATATATAATTTACTTTCCATATTCTAAAATGGAAACTTTAACTTTAAAATTGTTGTTTTTGAAAAAACATTATTTTTCCTTTCCAAAATAAGTAATATAAAATGATGTTCAACTCTTGTGGACTAAAATAACATAAAAGGTGTCTCAAGTTTCCAATACCATAGGAAAATACCATGTTGAAGCCCATGGTTTTTCATTTACCACTTCCTAGGTGTCTAATGTTATTATTTAGAAATTAATAAAGAAATCCCCCATTAATGCTATAAATATCCACCCATTTCTTCATTTCCTTCCATTAAAAATTAATATTCCATTATTATCTTATATTTTTACCTCCCAATGAGTCCTCCCAATGTTTCCTCAATCCCCCAAGGTCATGATCCTCAAGTTTTAGGAACTACTCTTCAAGGTAAGGAAATGTCCTTCTTTTCTCTTTGTTTCAAGAATATATTTTCATATATGTCTTATTAATGTTATGGTAACACTCTCATATTTAATTTTTATTCACTCCCTTACTTCCAATTTATTTTTTATCAATTTTATATCTATATCTTCTCACTTTTTAACCTTTTATAAAACCATGTTTTATACCTGTTATGTTTGCCAATTTTACTTCTCAAAATTTTTCTCTTCTCCTCAAGAATTTCCATTTTATTTCCATTTTGAGAATAAAAAAACCTCTTTCTTTTATAGGGGTATTCACCATGATATAAAAATTATTTATTTTCTTCTGGAATTGACATACATAAAATCTTTATCTCTTTTCTGTAGGTTATAAATCACATAACTATCATGTCTTTAAGAACTTTTTAAAACACCGTGATTTTTATTTGAAACATGTTTCTTTTATTCCAAAAAATTTATTTATGAAATGTATTATTATAATCTATGTGGATCACATGAAATTAATACATATTAAGGGTGTTCCTTGATAGTTCCCTAATGCATTGGGTAAAGAATTTATTCTCTAGAGATGACATGTTTTACAATGCCTTGGTGAGTAACCTTGGTAATTTTTATGAAACCTCGATGATAAAAAATGGTGATATGATTATAAAGTTATAAGATAAATGTCTTATCCAAATTTCCAATTATGATTCATTTTATCTTTATTATTTAATTCCTCATGTTCTCTTTCCCATTCCTTTATTATATTCCTTATGTTCTTACTGATATTTCTCAAGTTCACATGTAAATTGTTTCCCTTGCTTTCACTTACTAGGCCTTATCCTCGCCATTTCCTTTAATGTATGTCCCTAGGATATGATATTCATTAAATATACCTAGGATGAACATTTTATGAATCCTTTCAATTGTATTATTATATATTTTTAAGTTCTCATGTATTATTTACCATATTTCCAAGAAACTAAACTTTAAAAGATCCTCTATTTTGTATCATGTAATTAAAAGTTTATGTAATAAAAAGGTAGGATTATATAGAGGGAGGTTATCACGGTACCTTTTATCCATCATGATTAAACCCTATAATTTAATCTTGTCTATGGATTGGTTTTCCACAAGAAGATCCTATATTGACAGTCACCATAGACGGGTCAGATTCCTTCACACTGATGGGATGAGATTATCCTTTATGGGAAAAGAGATATTATAGTAGGATGAGTGGGTTTTGTGACCATGAGGATGAAACTCATTACCCATTAGTTCATGATTGTATCCCTTGTAATAATAGGATCTTTAAGAATTGGGATTCCTTAACTGTGGAGGATTTTATGGACTTCTTCCTTGAGGATTCTCTTATACTACCTTCATGGCGGAACATGGAGTTTTGTACCGACTTGCATCCTAATACCACATTGATTTATTATGTGGCATATTAGATGTAACCTACCAAGCTATGGGAGCTACAGTTGGGGTTTGAGGACCTTTAATAAAAGGTTTTTATCATACCCAATTTTTTCCTCTGGGCATATCTAGTTTTGTTTGTGAAAAAGAAATATGGGAGCATACATATTTGTATGGACTATCATCACCTGAACCAGAAAATAATAAAGAAAAAGTACCCCTTATTGAGAATTCATGACCTCTTATATTAGATGTTTTGTTTGGTTTGGTTCTCTAAGATTGATCTTATTTCTAGCTACCACCAGTTGAGAGTTCACGAGGATGATATTCCAAAGTTGGAATTCCAATGTTGCTATGGAAACTATGAGTTTATAGTGATTCCATTTGGTGTGATTAATTCCTCTACTATGTTTATGTCTTTGATGAATCATATCTTATATCCTTACTTGGGCCAATTTTTTGTTTCTTTCATTGAAAACATACTTATATAGTTTTCATTAGAGGAGGATCAGGTGGATAACTTGAGGATGGTCATAGATGTTTTTTGGGATCAGCATCTTTATGGTAATTTCTTGAAGCACTAGTTCTAGATCTATGAGGTTCACTTCCTTATGAATTTCATTTATGAGGATGTACTATCTATAGACCTTGTGAATATTGATGTAGTTATTTCTTAGGATCCACCCAAAAGTGTTTCAGAGGTGTAGAGTTTTCTTTTCTTGGAAGGGTACTATATGAGGTTTATGGAATACTTCTCTAGTATTACATCCCCTTTGACCACCCCGATGGGGAAAGGGAAAGTGTTTACTTGTACTGAGTAGTGATAGAGATACTTTGAGGATTTGAGGTTGAGGATGATGAGTGATCCTTTTTTGAGACTACTAGAGGAGGACGATGAGTACGTAGCATATTGAAATACCTCTGGAGCTTGTATTAGTTGCGTTTTGATGCAGATATAGGCAGTTTTCATATATGGGTTGAGGAATTTGAGACCCCTTGAGAAGAACTATGTGACTCATGTACTGGAGCTAGCAGTGGTAGTATTTTCTCTGAGGATGTAGATGCACTATATTCAAGCTGAATGTTTTTTTGTTTACTCATACCATCAGATCCTCAGGTATTTCTTCTTGTAGAGAGACCTAAACCAAAGGTAGAGGTGCTAGTTATAGTTTCTATAGGAATATGACTTTGATATAGTCTATACTCTAGTTAAGGGTATTGTGGTGGAAGATTCCCTTGGCAGGAAGTCCCAAGCTCATTTAGTGTAGAAGGTATGGAGTAGTTGATTTCCTTTAAACTTTCCCTAGTTGAGCAGGAGGGTAAAACTTTTCTTCATTCAATGGTATTGACTCCTCCAATTCTCTAGCATGCAAGAGATTCTCGATTGGGATACATTGACTATGATGTCTTACATTACTAGATATCCTTATGAGATTTTCCATATGGATTTTTTAAAGAAGGGAACTATGTCATCATTTTCCAAGTACGTATGGTAGTCCCAATCACGATGCAGGAGGAGGTGATGGGAGAGTATCACGCAACTCCTTTGGTTGTACATCCTAGTATGGGGAAGATGTATAGAGATCTTTAGTGACAGTTTTGGTGTGTTGGCATGATATAGAGCATGGATGAGTTTGTATCTCGGTGTCTCACTTGTCAGTAGATACAGGATGAGAACCAGGTTCCAAAAGGTTTGTTACAGCCTCTTGAGATCCTGTAGTGGAAATGGTATGAAATATCCATGGACTTTGTGATGGGGATTCTGGGGATAGTGAGAGTCCATGTTTTCATCTGGGTGATAGTTGAACAACTCATAAAGTTGACACACTTCCTTATTATTAGGGAGAAAAGTTTGGTAGAGAGTTTAGGGTAGTTTTACATATGGGAGGTCATTCGCCTTCATGGGGTTCCCTCAAGTATTGTCTTCAGCCATGATGCACATTTTGCATCATAGTTGTGGAGAGGTATGCATGATGAATTCAGAAACATATGAGGATGAGTATAGTCTTCCACCTATGGCCATATGGGTAAACTAAGCATACTATCCAAATGATAGAGTATATACTATGTTATTTCATGTTAAATGTTTATTGGAGCTAGGAGGATCACTTTTCCTTTGTAGATTTTTCTTACAATAATAGCTACCACTCTACTATCAACATGGCACCTTTTGAGGCCCTGTATGGGAGACCATGCAGGTCACCCTTGTGATGGACTGAGATCAGTGAGGCATCTTTTATTAGGCTAGAGATGGTGTAGGTGATGATGAATAAGGTCCAGGTCATACACAGGAATATTAGTACAACTTAGAGCAAGTAGAAATATTATATAGATCGACATTGTAGTCCATTGAAGTTCAAGTAGGGAGACCACATTTTCCTAAGAGTCTCCCAACAATACAGATTATAAAGATTTAATCGGGGAAGAAAGATACCCCCAAGTTTCATCAGGATATTTGAGATATTGTAGAGGGTTTTGAGGTTTATTACCACTTATCCATGCCCCCATAGTTGGATCAAGTGCATGACGCCTTCCATGTGTCGCAGCTGAGAAAATGTGTGCATGAACCCGTGAAAATTATTGACTGGGGTGAGCTAGACATCAAGGATGAGCCAGTTTTTTAGATCACCTAGTGAAAATTGAGGATTGGTATGAGAGGACCCTATGTGGATAGAATATTCCCTTGGTTTGTGTGTTGTGGCAATAAGAGAGCATGAAAAAGAGCTCCTGGGAGCAGGAGAGAAAGATGCAGGCTCATTATCCCAGAAAGTTTGTTTATTTTTTTCTTATTAGGGAAGAAAATATTGAAGGATGGAATGATGTAGAGACCCTATTTTTTACTTTTATGACTTTTAAATATATCTAGAAATATTTTTGGATCCAGACGCTAAAACAGTGGGTGATTCTGAGGCCCGTTGTGACAGGAATTAATTTTATAAAAATATTAAATATATTTTATATCACATGCATACAGTTTTTAAAAGAAAATGGGATAACTCTGAAAAGAAGTCTCAAATCAAAAATATGAGACCACAGTTGAGTCTGGAACTTGAGGTTTACCCTAGATGTGACATAAAATGGGTCGTTGTTGGGAATTAGGATAAAATAGTCATTGGTAGGTGCATTCAGTGGATTAATTTATTTATTTATTCATTTAATTCATTAAACCCCTAAAAACTAATTCCCTCTACTTAATCCCTATTATGGTGGATCATCATTGTTAGATGCATAACCCTAGGATCATTGATAAGAGAGTTCTACCACCTCTTGTTGGGGGTCGATATTAGATGACAATGAGACTCCGAATCCAGGTAAATCGAGGTGCAGTGAATGCAGCAACTTCCCTTATTCATTGGTGAGTGCATTATGCACTGAAAAACAATCCAAATTGAGGTAGGACTCTTCATTTTGGAATTCTAACCTATTTAATTAAATTATTGATAATAATCATACTATTTCTTTGAATTGAGTTCAAATCAAGCCTTTGCATGAGCTTCTGAATCAGTTTTAAATTTTTTTATTCAATTTTATTCCATTATTTATCTCCCATGATAACCCAATCTATATTTTTTGGACAAGAACACTTTTCCAACAATTTTTTTACCTTTATTTCTATGATTTTTTCCCTACCGTTCTTCTTCGTAGGTCTATGGGTCCACGGTTTCATATTTCAAAGCGGGATCGAGCCTAATTGAACCCCCATATTCACGATAGATTCATGTGGGACAAACAGATTGAAGAATTACATATGAATATAATTGGATTATGGGATATGGGTAATTCCACCATGGATTGGGAATTTAGTGAGTCAATAGGTTGTGTCCAGAGACATGATAGTGCACAATAAGTACATACGGGCAATAGGGATTCCATTTTTCATCCAACGGATGACCAGAAACAATGGATGGAGGTGATTTATGCCATTTCTGGGTGGCCAAATGGCGGGATCTATGGTGGAGAGTATAGATCTGGAATATCAGAAAAAACAAATCTGAAATTATATGAAAATCCCAACTACACGACATGTACTAGGATGAAAACACATCTTGTAGTACCTCTATGGTTGTGGTGCTAGGGTTTTGGAAAAAGTTAAGGATAACATGTCATGTGACTAGGTCACATGCCGTGTAAACCTCCCCAAGTAGACAGTCCATGTGGAAGAGCACATGGGAAAGACCTCGTGTGGGAGAACACGCTATGAACCGAAGTACGTAGGCACGAGAAAGGTTACACAGACACGACCAAGAGCACGGGTAGGACCTTGGGTGGATAAGGCACATCGCGTAGTTCCTCTACATGCTATATAGGAATACATGGGTATAAATACATGTACAAACAGGGACACGGCCATGTATAAGGGTGGTACCACACACCGTGCGGGTACCCTTACATATATTTTACCCCTACTTCCTTTTTTAGGAAACTTATACCTGTTTTATCTCTTTTATTTGGACATGTATTTTGACCCGTGGGTAGCCAATCCTGAGTGTTTTGATATATATGATGTGATGGTTTCATCTGTGGTGGATTTGGATATACAATGAGAGATATTTCAGGCATGGAACTTCTTTAGTAAACTCTAGATGATGACAGTGATTAGACAGGATCATCGAAGACATTAGAGTGGCACCCTTCTATTGGGAAGGGTAGGGTCCTCTATCTACTATCTGAGTGGAACCCTCATATAGTATCAGGGTATAGGTCCTTGAATACTATAGTGGTACCCTACTACTAAGTAGGGAATGTTTCCTATACTTACTTTGAGTGGAACACTCCTATTAGGAAAGGCATAGTTCCTCGAACTACTACCCAAGTTAAACCCTCCTGCGAAGTTAGGGTATGGTTCCTTAACTACTAGAGTGTCACCCTCAGGCATAGTGATGGCATGGGTCCTCTATAAATCATTATATTGAAACCCTCCTATTGGTATAGGGAATGATTCCTTTATCTTTTATCTGATTGGAACCCTCCTTTTGGGATAGGGTGTGGGTCCTCAATCGATTATTAGAGTGGAACCCTCTTTCTAGAACAGTTCATGGATCCTCTATACATATTTTGAGTGTCACCCTCTAGTAGAGTCGGGGTATGGGTTCTCTATCTACTAATTATGACCCACTATTTGTACCAGTTCATGAGTCCTCTACCTAGATATTGTACCTCATGACTGTGTGGCATAGTGGTGAGGTGTGGCTTGACTTGGATATCTCTTTGGATAGACATGCGAGATGATGGAAATCGTTGATAGACCTTTGGAAATGTTGGAACATTTTCCAAGGATGGTATATGAGATAGAGATCCTTTTTTCTCTCTCATTTGGATTTATTTGGTTGAGCGCATATATATAGATATATGTATCCAATTTATCGGATTTTTTTAATCTCTTGATTTGAGTTGAGTTGTCTATTCATATCATGTCACTTACTTCTCCCCCTTCAACTTTTGAGGTGTCCTATTGGGTTTTTATATACTTACCCCTGCATGGGCTATTCTTATATGTGTCATGTCTTATGAAAATGATGGACATGTTGATAGAGATTACAGATGATCATAGAGATACCAAGTTCATTTTACCATGTATGGTGGTTATAGATTGGAGATTCATATTTGGAATCTCTCAGTATTTACTTTTTCTATTTTATTTGGTTATGGCACCTTTATGATTGGGTGTGTATTTTTACCTTTTTTACTTCTCATTTTACATTGTTGTACTCTTTTACTCCCTAGAGGTTTTACATGCATGGTTTATTCTATAGATGCTACATATTTTATTATAATTCCTCCACACTTCAACATCGATATGGTTGGGTTCATCCTTATAGGTACTTATGTAGAGTCCTCCCATATTAGTTATGCCTTTCGATGCTTTTCGTCACCCCCTATCCCATAGAGGATGGATTAGTGTGGTTGCGGCTCAATCCCTATTGATTTGGGTCGTGACACATATAATAACAACTAAATTAAACATAAATCCTATATATACATAGGTTATTAAATCTCATAATAATCCACACATGTTATTACTATGCATTTAAAACTAGTTATCCTTCATTTAAATTTCATGTTTATTATGAAAAAAATACCAAATTAATAAATTAATTATCCTATAAAGTAATTAATTATTTTATCTTAATTTCTCATATAATTAGTTCTTGATATTCCCATCCAATATAATTTTAAACAATTTTAGTAAATTTAATTTTATTTAAAATGAAAATTTTCATGATGTGTACAGATAAAGGACACAACATGTACCTTTTTGGCCTATATTGAATTTTTTGGAAATTTAATTAACACGTCATATACAGGAGGAAAAATGGAATGCACCCTTATATGTTACAAGGTATGTACTATCACTCGTATGGTGTGTAACTATGCTCTGTAAATTCATTATCATGTACTATGTACTTATATGGAATTTAGCACATAAGGTATGTCATGATATTATATGGTGTGTATTTCTGTGGGTCAAGCTACATAATCAGCATGATGTTTATGACTACATGACACGTTAACAATATATATGGTGTATACCATTGGAAATTATTGTAAAGTACACATCATGTATGATAACCACACACATCATGTAATTATATAATAACACATAAACTATTTAATTTAATAATTTAATTCAACACAATCCATAAAAATTCAATCAGTATGTAATTCACTGGAAAACCCTATCACACAACTTGTACACTAGCTACATGCCATGTAATTTAGTTCTATTGTTATAATTAATTATCCTTTCATGTATTTGACCCACATAGTGTAGTATGTATTTCCATGTACTTCACACGAGTAGGTATGAGTTACACATCATTTGATTATCACTATACATCATGTACTTCATTCTCTAGACACCTGTAAACCATATTTAAAGATTCATCATGTAATCCACAAAAGAATTAATGTGTTGTATGGAGTAAATTCCATTTACACACCATGTAGTAACAACTACCTCATGTTTATCAACTAGAATTCACTAATAGGTGTGTATTAATTACATACCATGTATTTTGAGAAAAAAATTATGTGATTCCCATGAAGAAAATAATGTGGGGCTAAACTGCGTGTACGCTATCTATGTACCATGTAACCCTATAAAATCAAGTTCCAAATTTCTATTCAACAGATAGTGTGTAATGAAACCATGTACTATTATCCCATTTCATATGTTATGATTTTTACATCTCAACCTTATGTATTTTATCAGGGGTACACGACCTATACTTTTAAGTTACACATCATATATTTATGTCGTCCATCCATAATCTTTGGATCCTACAGATGGGATATTTTAATTCTATTCATAAATTTATTTCCTATTATTTTTTATATGAAAATGAAAAAAAAAACATATTATCTCAATTTTTGGATTAAGGATGAAAAAATGGAAATAAACAACTAACAAAAACAAATTTTAAATTTGATCAAAAAGTAAAAAATAATTATAAATTAATATTTGACTACTGTGATGGAACTTGAAGGTTTTCAGGTACAGTGGAAGCGATTGGTCCTATTTCTAACAATGGATTTTTTGTATATTTATTCGGTTAAATCCTAAAAACATGATGAATTAAACCATAAAAGATTAAAGAGAGGATATTTTTACATATGATCTATAATTAATTTATATAAATATTAATTATCTTTATCTGAAATTATTTATTCATTGTCAATTCAGTTAACCTTTCTGGCCATGTTACCATTGTGATGAATGATCCAAGGCTATAATTCATCTTATGGTATCCACATATGATCCATGAACCTTATAAAATCATTGTTGGGTCTCTGGATGATAGTATAAAATAACCACACCACTTGTATTGTTTTTAGTTGATGTCAACCAGAATCTCTTCCAAACATGAAGGATTTTATCTAGTTCTCATGGTCTTGAGTGGGAGTATAATGATCACTATATATTCTTAAAATCATTCTTGAGAAGTTATCTTAAGGTATTGAAAATATTCTCTAGATAATTCCTTGTGCATGAAATTATATATGTCCTCTAAAAAGATATAAGTGGGTTTATATATCTAGGTTAGAGAATTGGTAATTGCACAAAGGCCATTAAACAATCACTTAATCGTAAATAAACCCCACACAAAATGATAATAAAAATATTATTATTTTATTCACATGCACCAAATTATGTATATTTAAATTTCATTTCAAAATTAAATAAAGTAATATTTATTTAAATAATATTAAATAAAATATATAATTTTATTTGGACCCTTAACTTAGCTCGTGAATCCCCCATAGAATTTATCAAATCTTGAATAATAAAAAACTATTTAAACAAATAAATATCACTTACATAAATCATTCGATAAATAAAAACATAAATATTATATCCATTAACTAGTGATAAAATATTAATTTAATATTCAACTCACATATATTAATTCAAGTAACTAGTGACTGGATTAATACGATCAACATAACCCAGATAATAATTATTTCTCAAACTTAAGTATAATATTTACTATAATATTAAATTCAAATATAATTTAACTAATGTTTTGGATACACTTAGTGTGTGACCCTCTAGGTCACTTTCTCAGTAGAATTAGGTGAACTAGCATAATGACCAAGATCTGTATCTAACATCACATCATGGAACCTATATATAATAGTGTTAATATTGCATAAAAAATAACCTCATACAAATAATTTTTGTATAATATAATCTTTTTTCATCTATATATCATAAATAAGGTTTCATTAATTGTATCATAAACATATATGCTTGATATATCTTTCTTTGACTTTCTAAAATGAACTCATTGATTAACCGCCATGTCCATGGACTTAAGAAAATAGTTCTATTCCTATCAAATGGTGAGATATATCTACTTATACTAAAATGAATTGGAAAAATCCTTTCATGACTTATTTATTAATGTCATATCACTTATGACACACCCAGCATATGTTATTTCACCGCGATCATATATCATCACAGTTTTCAACAATACGTCAACATACAAAATTCATGTTATAAATTAATAATAATTTCAAGCCTAAGGAATAATACATGGGTTTTTATATAGGAATATATAATAATACATAAAATATGTTTAATTCTTATTGGCGTGTTTTTTCTCATAACTTCTTATCTTGGATATTACCAAGTTTAAAACATCATGAGCCAAAGGTTAATCCACTTATGAGAATCTAACACTTGATAGTATAAACATCATCTATGTCTTATCCAACGATGTCATATAGACTATGGGATGTATATTTAAGAATATCTTCATGACAATTTAAAGTTATCATCATATTGGGGAATTGTTATGACCTTTTCATGAAACATATACTCTAAGGACATTATCACATTAATTTTACATAGAATAACACCCATCATGTGATAAAATATTTTTTTGTATTCAAGTCCATTAATATATAGGTAATATAAAGTATAAATTTTTTGGTTCTAGAGAACCAAATCTAACAAACATAAGGTAAAAATATTGAAGTAATATATCCCATACCCATGGTAATGAAGACATTACTTAGAGATAACCCTCTAAAATTATACTCTCCATAATCAAAGTATGTATAATTATATATAGTATAACACACATTGTCTAGTTCCATATCATGAAAATGAAATCACAAACCAAATATCATTTTTCAATCAACCAATGTTATAATATCTGACATCATGTATCCAAAACTCAAAACCACATGTGCAGTGGGGCGGTTAATGCCTACTTAATTGACCATCTAGTAATCCTCTCACTACCTACAAGTCAGGTCACACTTGACCCAATATCTTAAATAAAGGATGAAATATAAACACTAATGTACCATATTAAAGTTAGTGGTATGGGCTATATCAATTTTCATGACATAAATTTAAAGAACCAATATATGTGTAATATAGGATATCACATGTATTGAATTGATTATTTTCCATGTGAACTATCATTTCATTCAACTTATACATAATGTGATGAAATGTTTTTTGAATTATAACTTTTTTTTTATTTGGTCATGTATTTATGAAATTCTAAAACCAAAAGTGACACCTTCATTGATGAAGGAGGCCTATAAAAGGATTCAAATGCTTCATTTTTACACATAATAGTATAATATATGATTTATCAAAACATTATTCATCATTCATTTTTTTCAATTGATAGGGTATTGGAATACCATTATAAATCAAATAATTTCCTTATAAAGTTGTTTACGAATTACATGGATTATGGATTACATTTTTATGCAATAATATATTAATTGTTTCTAAGTTTCCATCATCAACCATATATGTTGAGATTACTACATAGATTATAGGACATTTATTTATGTTCTTCATGATTTAATTTCCTTCTACCAAAATATATTTGTGTAGGGTTTTATGTTTTTTATAATTATAAATTTTTTATGTTATTAAAACCCATTAGTGGTATAAGATATATATTAATTAAATGATTAAAGAGTATTTTAAATTCATAAAAATAAGGAAAAATATTGAATGATAGATATAGAATATAGTTATATACATATATTGGTATCTATGGTTTGACATGGCATAATCCAGTTTATTTATTATTG